>CM057229.1:31890478-32526528 GCA_029891385.1 Erythroxylum novogranatense
TTTTTTTAAGTAAACCTATAATAATCGTTTTCCGATTTTCGTTGTTTCTTTGTCTTTTGACCTTCGATTCACATGAGATTTGAAACATTATTAACTAGCTAAATCTTCTATCCTTTTTCGGTAAAATGAGAGTGTCGGTTTTTAGTTGGATTTTAGGGTCGATGAGTGTCGGTTTTGCCCGAAAGGTCGTTTTGCGACCTACAAGGATCTGATTGAGGCGTTTTTTGATTTCATTTAACCTAGAGGTCTAGGTTTTTGTAGTAGTTAAGTATAGGAGCATTGATGGGCCCTAAACAGATCAAAGCTATTGGAAGAGACTTAGGGTCGAGCTTTCCAACTTTATTCGAAAGAAGTAAAAATAAGTCCAGTTTGAGGATTCGTTTGTGGTGAGGAATCGCTTCCTCATGGGATGCGCGTCCAGATGTCACGCAGGACGTCGGACACGTGTCGCACCAGGGAGGGGTTCCAACAAATAAGGCAGGAATTGTTGGTGGAATAATAAATTTTTAAGTTTGCCAATGGAAAACTTCCATCAGTAAAGTCCATCGGTAAATTTTCAAGCTATATGTCGTCGTCTACTTTGACTTGAACATTTTTAAGTTAAAGAAAACGATGTCATTTGGTTTAAAACCAAATGACATCATTTTTTCCTACGTCGTCTCCTTCCTTCTCCAAATTTGCTGCATCTCCAACGTTCTCTCGGGCGTTATGGAGTTGTTGCATCTTCTAGTTGTCATCTTCTCTGACCATTGTCGTATTTCGTGGACGTATTTTCATATAATGGATGATAGTTATATTTGGGTATTTGATTTGTTTCGTTTGTTTATGTATTTTGTGATTGGAAAACAATTTTAAGGTAGAAATGTTAGGGATAGAAGGGACAATACTTAATTTTGGTTATGATATTGGACTGAATTTTTTATGCATATAAGGTGTTTGATGAAATATCTGTTCTTTGAAAAAATGTATTTGTGTGACTATTTGAGTTCTATCTATTTTGTTGAATTAGAGAATGAATAATGTATTTGTTCGACTATTTGAAGGCTATACATAGTCTATAAAAAGTTGACTTATTTTAATCGAAAGTTAAGTGACTAGTGTCAAAGAAGAAAGCCAAGTCGTAGGTGAGCGATTTTGACAATGTAAGCGATACTTTGTCAATATGTTTAGAGTTGTGATGTGAAATTAAAATTTGGGTATTCACTAGTAATTAACAAGTTATTATTGGAATAATTGAGACACAACACTACTAGTTGGATAATGTGATTTCCCTAGCTGCTTTACTGATGGTAAGATGAAGCTATGAAAATTTGTAACATTATAAGGCAAATTTGGTTTTACAATTTAGAGCAACAAAAAGATGTATAAAAAAATAGAGGTGAAAAGCTTAATTTCCAAGAAGTATTATTGGAGAGTCTAGCATTCTAATTGTAAGAGTCTTTATGTAGACTTTTTGAGTGAAGACAAGCATAGTTGATGTCCTTCATTATAGCACTCCATTATAGTTGTGTCATATAATGTGAGCATCATGTATCCAAAATCTATGAGTCCTAAAATTGACTAATTGAAACACAGAGCATATCTTTATCATATCTTTATAATTGATACATTTATAGTATCAAACTATTGTTTTACCTTTAAAGCATAGAGATGCCATAAAGGTTGATATTAAACTCTAGGAGTTATAGAGTTAAGACCCAAACTTGTTTTCCAACGACTTACATCATGGGCTTGATGCCTGATGATAGCATACAATGTCCTATGATTAGCAACTAAATGGAGAGAAAAAATTGTTTTCCTGTGAAGAATTTTTAATAGTTCTATTACTTAAAAACAAGTAACCAAGTACATCTAAACTCTTTGTCACTGGAGAATTTTAACCAAGACAAATAACTTTAATATAAGATAAAAAATATAAATAACAAACAACAACATGGATAGCAATTCATGAGAGACAAATTAGTATTGGCTTTAAAGTTGATTGCACAAATAAGTATTTGTAACTAAACAACTTCAGTTTGTCAAGATGGTCACAAACCATAGGTTCATAAAAGTTCAATGTTGGATTGCTTTGTTTGTGTGTTAATATCATAAAGATATATGTTTTTCACATTGCAACTTATAGCATGGAATAATTGTTGGTTCTTGTATGGGATAGATTTGTAATTTTACTGGCTAAGGTCTGATTGATTATTACTTAGTTGTGGGAACTCATTTATGTAGGAAAATCCCGGGAGGTACATCACATGTACCAGGTGCGGAAAACAAAAATTTTTGTTACCGGGACCTTCCCGAAGGCCAGGATCTATGTGTCTGTATGAAGATTCAAACCTGAATAGCCAATAGAGACTATCTCTAAAGGTATCCACATAGAGATCAGAAAACCTAACCGGGACAAACCCTTTTGACCCGGGAATAGCTAGAACAAAGTAAAGGCTGCTAGACCCTACCTCTGTCCTTGGAGAGCTTGGATCAATGGAGAAGATGAAAATCTTGGAGGAGAAGAGGGTTTGATCGTTGGTGAAGAGAGGATGAGAGAAAAACAATTTTTCAAACCTTTCTTTCTTCCCTTTTTAAAACCAACGAAACTCCCCCTTCCATCTTGTCTTTTTGTCATTTTATACAAAGATGACAAGGCAAAATGGAACCTTCTTTTATAAGCCACGTTAGGCTCATTTATATATATATATATATATATATAATAAAGCTAAAAGATCATCTTCTTTTCCATCCACGTGCCACACTTATATATATATATATATATATTAATTAATCATATATATATATGTATATAATTGCTGAAGCGGTCCAGTCACACTGGGGTCGGTCCTACCAGCCTACCGGGTCCTGGTATGGGATAAACCCCCGAAAACCTTTTTCAGCAATATCGATGTCGCGATCTCAGCGGGACATATCTCGATCTCATCGGGATCCATTTAATCCTAATGCTCTCCATAATTGGAACTCAGTCCAATACTATTTTACGGATTCTCTGAAACACTCTTATGCGTGTGACCCTTTAGGTTCCCGGTTATGTTGGCCACTTAGATTAACACTTAATCTGAGCAAGTCATGAGCGGGGTCTAGCAACACATCATGACCCCCAATTGACCGGAAAGTAATCGGTTTGATGAATTCATCACGAACCAGATCACGAACCCTTCCATAGACAATTACTGTGCAATTCGTCCTTTCATCGTCCTATACCCCACTTGGTTATGAGTATGGTCAAAGTGTCAACTCTTACTAGACTAAGTCTAGCCCAGTGATATCGCTTCTGTCTTAGGACTCATTACTTTATATGTCCATGAAGACACTCTTCATGACATATTTATGCTCTGGCTAGAGACTTAAAGTAATGATCCTGACAAGAGGCTAGGGTATCTCTTCTGCTATCACGAAGTGATGAATCCTTTATTGGCTACTCAATTACCTTGAATACCTCAAGTTGCACCCAAGCACCACCCTATGAGTAACCTCTCGAAAGGCAACAAGGAATGGAGTCAAAGCAGGATCAAGATTCAAGATATCCTTGAGTACCTCAAGTCTAAGGATACTTGCACCATTGCTATGATGAGATTATCACTGACATTAGAATAGGACATCCATGTGATGATCTCATGGCAGGTCATCCAATGTACTTACCACCGCTAGTAAGCATCCACATGTCAACTCTAAATATCTCATATTTACAGTTTCTGAGATCCACTGCTTGATCCAATCAAGGAGTATGACATATGCTAGTCTATCTGGATTAATGATGTCCAGTCTCATTAATCCTATGACTAGGAAAAATTTAGATACTGACATAATTGCACATGATAGGAATCTCAGGATTATGATCACATCATAATTTCCTTCATGCTATGTCATATATCATGGACTTCATTAATTTGATTAAAGATCAATATCAATTCATAAAGAACATCAAATAAATGAAACATGCCTTTCTTTATTTATTCATAAAGTCTGTACATGACTATGAACAAAAAGCGCTAAAGGGGATTGCCTTTAGGGCACTACTCTAACAATTTATTGGCAGTATTTCTATTTTCATCATCGGTGTAAGAGAAGCATTAGCAGGTATGCAAATGACATTCATTTCCTTTTTTTGGACAATTTTAACAATGATTTTTCACACATTTTAATCGAATTTGTATCTGTTTCTATATTTTTTAGTGTAGTCATTTTGCATCTTTTTACTTCATTAAACACATAGCTTTTATCATCCTTTTAATGTTTTAAAAGGCAAATGACCGGATTTTCTTACATGACATGACGGGAATCAAATGCTATAACTAAGACTTCTGAACATTAATTTATATCAATTTGCGTACTGATTTGAAATTCATTATCTTCTTTGCTTTGTTTTGGTTATCTTTTTTGGCCGTCAGCTCATTCTAGCTCCATCATCATCTTCCTTCACATACTTCAGGAAAATTCTTCTGCGTATCGACTGAGGTAAGTGATTTTGTTATTTACTAGGTTTTTGTGTGCTTGGTTTAATTTGGGTATTTGTTTGTAGTTTGGACTTCCCATTTGAACTTCCTACATTTTTAATGTAAATGGCCTGGACCAACTGAAATTTTGTTGTGCTATGAACTTCAGTTTATCAATTAATTAATATAGGATGAGTTTGACTTATAGTTTCAAATATCTTAATTATGTCAATCCGTTATTTCATTGATGATCTCTGAAATGATTAGGTTTTCTATACTTTTCATGTGCGAATCTTTACACATATCTTTTTTAATATAATACTAATTTTCTTCTAAACATATTAAATAATTTGTATATGTTACAATAATTTATTAAAATAAGTATTCATATTTTTATGAATACTTATTATATTTGGAACTAGTAGATATTTAATTTAGGTTAAATATCAAACTTCTAATATTAATTCTCTTCTAACATAAACAAAAAAAAATAGATTTGCAGTTAATAAATAATTTTGATCTTAACCCATAAACCTTAACCTATAATCCGTGATGCAGCTCCCGTGAGATTTATCGGTGAAAAATATCCTGAGCCTAGGAGTCACAATGAGAACTTGTTTTCTTTATTCACAAATATAATCTTTAGTGATTTATTCAATTGGTTAATACTTAGGGGATATTAAGTAAAGTTTAGATGTTTTGTAAACTTTGGCGAACATGAATGATACTAACTATAGAATCACTGTTTCAAATTAACAGTTTTGCAGAAATGAGTAATGTTGATAGATCTTGGATGTATAGACGATTAACACTTGATGATTTCATTAATCCTGAGTTTGTTGAGGGAGTTGAAGCTTTTATTCATTATACATGTTCTCAACCTGCATATATGAATAACCCAAAGACTATATGTCCATATAAAAAGTGCAAATACATTCGTTTCCTTCCTATTGATGAAGTTAATGGCCTTTTGTTGAGAAAAGGGTTTGTCCCCAATAATTTTGAGTAGACATAATATGGGAAATTATTGATTTGTAGCACCTCAAGGGGTAATCAACTACAATCATCTATGAACTTAAATGAGTTTAAGCGAAAATACTTACATGCAAATGTTTATGATGCAGCCGGTTATACCTTTCAAGAAAATATGAAAAATCTTAAAGAAAAATAAAACCCCTATGCAAAACATTTTGTTGACTTACTATAGTCAGCTGGGAAAGAATTATGGCCAAATTGTCAGATAATGACCCAATTGTCTTCAATTGCTCGAATATTGAACATAAAGTCTAGAGGGCATATTTTGTACCATAGTATTTATAAAATTCTTGAATGATATAATGAATCATTGCATCCTGATCAACAATGGTTGATATTTTTTATAATATGAAGAAACTTACTAGGGGTCTTGGTTTGCCTGTTCAAAAGAATGATTGTCGCAAATTAGGATGTATGTTGTATTGAGGAGCTGATTTGGAATTACAAGAATGCAAATTTTATGGTCAATCTAGGTTCAAGCCTAGAAAGCGTTCTATGAAACAGAAATTAGTACCTTATAAGCGGATGTATTATTTCCCGCTCACTCTGATACTTTAAAGACTATATGCTTCTGATTGTTTTACTTTGCTGTATTTTAATTTAAATTGATGTGTGAATGTTGGAATGAAAAATATGTGTATTATGAATAATGATAATGGTATAAATGTCTGGAGCCATAAATTACTATATTGAGTTATTTTCTTTATTCAACAAGGGGTAAATATCATAAAAATAGGAAAACTTTGCTGAAATTTTTATAAATTCTAGGGCATAAGGCCTACACCCTGTCAGCTCTTTTTACACACACTAAGAAGCATGACGGTATGACGTTCGTCAATGCTCGATGTAGAGAACTGAATGTATGTGAAATTTATGCTTTAATATTAATTCTTAATAATTATCACTTACTAATATAAACATTGCCTCTTAATAGGACTAAACACAAGGAAGCATTCACCGACAATCTCAGCACAAACAAGCTGTTGATGAGAGTCAGACATATCTTGATATAGTGGCTGGTAGAGACCATCGTGGAAGGATCTTCAAGCTAGGTTCATTTGTGAACATATGTTATTCAGAATCCTCCATGTCTAGTACGGCAACATCTAATAGACGGTTGCAAACCAATGAAGTCAATGAGCTTCGAACCACAGTGCAGACATTCATGGAGTACATAGCTCAACTGAGACATGAGGTGGATGAGCTAAAGAGGAGGGGTGGCACCTTAGAGCATCCGCAGTCACAAAGACAACAAGATTGTTGTATTCATTTGCTTTGAATTACAAAGATTTATTATGTACACTATAATGTTCTTAGTATCAATTAAGATAATTTTAACTTTATATCATCAATCAACTTTCTATTTAAATAAATTAAATATATAAACAAATAAAAATATTATGCACAAATAATTCATAACTATTGAAATTATGCATTAATCATAAGATCATGAAACTAAATTTAATGTCGAGATTTTTAATTTTTTAAATTTTCTTTACCAATGGAAAATAAAAGTATACCGTTAAAATCCACTATATTTATTGACGGATCACCATAAACTATTAGTAAATTGTAAGATATTTACCAACGGTCACTCTATGTTCCGTCAGTAATTTTCATTTCTAAACGACATTTTTCTTATAGTGTTTATCACCTCCTTGTATTCAAATGTTAGAATTGTAACACTTTCTACTACGTTTTATCAATAAAACGTCGTGAAATAGAAATCACAATGTTTTATTAAAAAAATATCGAAGAAGGTTATTTAAAATTAAACATTTTCTCCTCGCGCCTTCATTTCCCACCAGCTAGTTTATACTCTGACATTTCTTCTTCTCTAGTTTTCTCCCTGCAATGAAAAGCAACGCAAGGTTTACGCTCTTCTTCTACTCTCAACTCTCAGCTCTCCGGTTGAGTCAGTTGTGGGGTCAGCGGAGAGCGGCGATGACGACAATGGTGACGGCGACTTCCTCTCTGGATAACATCTTGAAGCACAACAAAACAAATTCACTATAGACATGTCTCTACTTTTTGTTATAAATTCCAAATTACATATCTACCGGGCCTTGCACGCTGATGATGTCCCTCCTCCTAGCTTCGTTTGTTTTTTTTGTCTCTTAGAAATTATTAAATTGTTTTAAACCCTAATTCACGTCCTCTTTTTCTCCTCCAATTTTGGTAAGTAAATTAAATGGGAATAGGTGGAGGAGACGATGATGCATCAACGGGAGAGGTAGGACTCGCGATCCTTTGACTGGCAGTGCGGAGGAGGCTGACGAAAGAGTTTGTGAGCCACGCGACGGAGGACGCTAGTTGCTGGAATTTGAGGATACACAGCCAGGAGAGCTGACGGGCGCTGCGGGTGTGGCCGTTGTTGACGACGCGATCCTCGACGGGGCTTCGAATCTCGACAGTTAAGAGTGCGTAGGCATCAGGCTGTTCCAGAAACTCTCGGTGTTTGTTCCACCATTCTTGAAACTTGTAGTTTTGAGCTACTGGACTCATAGAAATCTAAGAAGTTTATTATTAGGCATCTCTTTTCATTTGTTTCTACTTCTAGTCCTTTACAAATTTACCAATTCTTTTGTATTGAAGAAGATTAGATTAGATTATGTTAGCTTTTGATGCACAATTTATTTGTATGATTCTTCTTCTTCTTCTTCTTTATCATAACTTCAGTCATCAACC
This sequence comes from Erythroxylum novogranatense, assembly GCA_029891385.1. Classification (NCBI taxonomy): domain Eukaryota; kingdom Viridiplantae; phylum Streptophyta; class Magnoliopsida; order Malpighiales; family Erythroxylaceae; genus Erythroxylum; species Erythroxylum novogranatense. The sequence goes on from CM057229.1 coordinate 31,898,641, forward strand.
TTGATGCGGATCATTTGCCTTCCTCCTTTCTCCATACTTCCATTCAAGATCAGGTACACGTTTGTGTTTGTGTTCTTTCTTTTAGCTTTTTCATATTTGATATTAGCTCTAGTTTTTGTATGCATTTATGGGCATTAACTTCTTTTTTTCCTTATTGTGATTGGATGGGTTGCGTTTGGTAGCTGGGAAATATGGAGCAGAACAATCTATGTTTGTATTTTTAAAGGAAATATTTTGACTTTCGGGTGATTTGGGGATTCTTTTACATTTAACAGGGATCTTGTGTGTGTTCTTTTTCAAATCGGTTCCTCTGATTGTCGTGGTGTTTCTAAGGGTAAGAATATGATCTTGATGAACAAAATTGAGGTGGGACTTATAGATTCAGGGTGAAGTGCATAACAAAATGGAGGTTAGTGAAAAGTTGTGTGCTGGGGATAATGGTGGGGTTTGTACTATATGCTTGGACAAGACCCAGTATTAGGCAATACTTCTACCTTTCCCTATCTTGCGTGCTCCTTGATTATGTCATAGATAATTGCAATTGTTGCTGTGCTCATATGTTCATTTGTTTATTTTCATTTTTTTGTTTCAATACTTTGTGGAGGTTGGAGCTATTGCTGTGAGACGTGTAAAGAAAGAGGATATGTGCCATATTGCCAAGGCGACTGGTGCAACAATGGTATGTACTAGTATGCAATAGGGATTACCGGATTCTACTTCTCATAAACAAACCAAATTGTTTGTGTTGTTTAAAGGAATGATGAGGGCATGTTACCTAATTTTCAGAATTTTAAAACTTTATTTTAAGTTTGTTTAAATACAAAAAATACAAGTGCGGTTCGTAACTTTCCTATATTTGACTATGATTCTAAACCTCGTATTTCATACTAGTCTTCAAATGTTAGGAATTTCTTATTTCTTATGATCGCAAGTTCAGTATGCATGTTCGGTCCAACTTCATTGTTTCTGAAACCTGTATAACTCATAATGGGTTGAATCTTGTATCATCATTTTTTAGTATTTTTTTGACAATGTGTGTCTATACTTTAAACATTTCACAAGCACTAGGCTAGTAGCCTGATGAGAAACTTTGTTATTTTCAAGGTTACTTTGGTTCTCAGAGGTGCAAATGTTTATGTTGCCTCTCTTTATCAGTGTGTGTCTTTATCTCTATAGCTTCTAGCTTGTTTAAGGAATAGATTTACTTGTGTTGTTGGAAGTTTGAAACTTTATCTCTGATAATATGTCTATTTTTGGGTTCTGATTTCTAGAGTTGCAATAATCCTAGAAGTCTTTAATGTAATCCTTGGTATATGCTTCACCTTGGTAATCCTTAGTATATGCATTGAAGGCATCAGTGTAGCCTTTCAAGATGAAGGGAAAATGTCATCTGATCCTGTGGGTAACGAAGGTTTAGAAACTTATGATTATCCATTTGAATTTGATTTTTGTCTTCCTAATTGAATGCTTACATCGTGAACATTTTGCTGCTAGAATCATGAACATTTTGCTGAGTTGGCAATATTCGTGTGTCTAGAAAGTTCACAAAAGCCAGTGATGGTTTGTATCCAAATCCGATGGTGATGTTCAATTCCATATGAGGTTTTGAAGAGGAGAGCGAATTTAGCGAGTTGAGAGGTTTCTTCTTGTATTTTGAAGTCATTTTTATTCTTTCATGGAGTTGGAGGTTCGAAAAGTTTCAAGAAAACCGAAGATAATGCTGCCTAAATGTGTAAGAGATGAAATTGCTGAGAAGTGGAATGTTCTTGTTGCAGAGGAAGAGAGAGGACAACTAAAAGTTGTGTCAAGGTTTAATTCTCCACTTCAACTGGTAATATCGACTCTCTTATTACCAAAGATTTGGAGTCTTATGTAACAGGAGAAAATAACTGACATATCCATAAATGAGTCTGCAGACTTAGAGGATGCCTTGATATTTAAAATCTTTTCGCTTTTTTAATGTATGCATTTTGGTGGAATGAAGAGCATAAAGAGACTAAATCCGTGAAGTGAATCACACGTTAATGCAATGATTAGAAAATGATATAAGAATGCACGAGAAGGGGGGGTTGAATTGTGTATTCTCCTTTTTCATGAATTCTTTCAAAAATCATTTGTTAGAAATAAAATTCTTTTTACAGAACTTCCGATAGATTGTAATTAATCAAAACTTTGAAAAACTTTGATTACGAACTAAGTAATGATAAAACTTGAATCTAAAAGAGAGATAGAGTAAGAGTAGTTGGCACATCGATTTATCCTGGTTCACCCCAAACCGTGGGTTACGTCCAGTCCTCAGAGTTCTTTATGAGATTTCACTATCTCTTCAACTTTTACAAGTATTCTTTACGAGCCTCTTCAGGTCTCTACAATCAGTATTCTTTCACACTTAGCCTCTGCAGGCTATCTGTACTTCTTCTCACTAAAAAGTGTTTGAAACTCGTTACAGTAAAAATAGCTCTCGGCTAATTTGCACAGTATTCTTTTTACGATCACGTAGATGTAATTCAGATAATTTTTTAGCTAACTTTTTCATCTTCGACTTCGACTTGTATTTATAGCCTTCGTCTCCAACTGCTTCTTGATTCTTGATTCTGGATTCTTGGTTCTTGAATCTTGTTTCTTGAATCTTTAAAAGAAACGGTTAATCAGTTGAGTTCTGTAACTAACCCGAACTGACTCTTGCGTCTACTTTTCAATTCTTCTTCTGCGTCTGTTTTTCTCACTTCGTATCTGTATTTTTGCGTCTGCGTCTGCGTCTGCTTCTGCGTCTGTTTTAGCTTTTAAATCCTGCTTTAGCTTTTAAATCAGATTTAACTTCGTGCAGGTCATTTTTTAACTGCGTCTGCGTCTGTTTTTAACTTCGCATTTAAATCAGATTTAACTTCGTCTCAAGTCAGATTTAACCGCATCTGCGTGCTTTTTTTCACCTGCGTCGATTGTGCGTCTGCGTCTATCTTTACATTCATCGAGTTACTTAAATCAGATTGCTTTTCTTTTAAATTTTTCTCTTTGTTATACATCAAAATTATATCTAAGTAAAGTCATTTTGACTTAACAATCTCCCCCTTTTTGATGATAACAAATTATATACAAAAAGAAAACAAAATGCAATGCTCTTAAAAGAAGTAAAAAAAAAACTTATCTTCAAAACTCTTCTTTAAACTTCTTCCTTTCTTTTCTTCATCTGCTTAAGTCACACCTTTTGAGATTCTTTTCTGAACATTCTCTTCTCCACCTCTACTCATTCCCTTCTCCTCCTATTTGTTATAATCAAAAATGATTAACGATGATGGCTCTTCAGCAGTTCTGTCATCATCTTCTTCAAATCATTCATCGTCTCCTTTATCTTGTTGACTTCTCCGCGTAATTTGCTGATTTCAGCTTGTGAGTCCAACGGTGAGGATGATTGATCGTTCTCTGCTGAGGGTGAAGTGAACGCAATTGTTGTAACATATACGTCCGAGGAAGGAATGTATTCTTCATTAATCTCAATAGTTGGTGGACGGATAAATGTATTAGATTCAGGAAGATCTAAATCAAACGGGGCAAGTAGCATAAGCAACTGTCTTCCTTGCAGGAGTATGGCTTCATCTTGTAAAGACAGTGTATCAGAGAGTGGTCTAATCGTATCTTTATGCGCATGCGATTCAATGAAAGTGCTCAAACAGTCTTCCCCTCTTGGGCGGTCTTCATTTTTATCTGTGAAATTGCAACCAGCTCCGTCTGGATTCTCCTTAGAAGCGAATGCTGCATCAATTTTCCTCACTTCTTCTTCAATTTGATCTGCGGACAGATCATCACTAACTTTTTCTTCAGGAAATAACTTCGACTTTCCCTTATTCAAATCCAAAAGATATCTTGGTTGAATATCCAGTACAAATTTTATTTCTGTCTTCTCTGTGATTGGATAAATAGTACACGGTTTGCTGGATATATTTGTAGGGTATGGCTTCGTAGCAGCATCCCTCAAGACATCGTAGAAAATCTTTTCATCTTCTTTCAGTAAATCCCATGTGTCACTATTTATCGAAATAGGTTGTACGACAGCCACTATCTTCTTCGTTGGTTGACTACAGATGGCGATCGCAGTCTTCCTCCTGGTAACAACTTTAACCATTCTGACCTTCAACTTGTGTCTTCTCAAAATTTTGGAATAATTGAATATGATCAGATCAGGTTCATCATTTTCCTCCTGTGGTACCTGAACCAAGTTTGGTTCTGCCGCTGCCTCTGGTTCCGCTTCAATAGGATTTTCCTGAACTAGGCTTATCTCCTCTGGTTCCTCCTGTTGAGCAGTGGGAATTTCCTGAACTCTGTTATGCTCAATTTCTTTTTCTTTTTGAGCCTCTTTGAATGTTTCTTTCTTCTGACTAACCTCCCCAACTGTGGACACAGTCTTCTTCCGACTAATTTTCTTAGTCTTTTCTTCTGCTTCAGTCAGTCTTGAAGATCTCTGCACTTGATATTTTTCTTTTTCAGATTCTGATTTTCTCTTCTTCTCAATCTCTTTAGCCTGTTTGGTTGTATCTTCTTCTAGAATAGAGACTAGAGACCTTGTTGCTTTGGGTGCGCGAGATTGAGAACCTTCTGCTTAACTCTATTATCTGGCTCTCTTTTCTTCTTATTGCCTCAGAGTCTGAATCCTCGGTGATCTTTTTGCCTTCTTTGAAATTTCATCCAAAAGATTTTCTCCTTTCCTTTTTGTCGTGCCTTCATATGTCCTCCGAACTAGGTTCACTCCGCCTTGAGGACTCGCCTTTTTTATCAACGGTCTTCCTATCATTCGTCTTATTTCATCTGCAGGCTATCTCATATTTACTTGGGATTGAGATCTTGAAGCGGGAGTCTTCTTCGATACACGCTCCCCCTCAATTCTTGTTCTTCTTGAGGAGTCTTCTTCTTCTTTAATCACTGTCCTTAGACCCATTCACCGTATAGTGATTGAGTCAACAGTACTCTTTACAGGTACAATCCTTCTATTTCCTTTGTGTAGAAGGGCTCTGGATTCCTTAAAAATTCTTGTAAGAAGCATGCCGTAAGGATAGCTGTTTGTATCCTTCATTCCCTTAATCATATAGTGGAAGATTAAAAAGGGTAAGTCAATAGGATTGCGATTTAGCAGGTAGAACAAACATTGTTCATCCAGGGTGGTCACCAAATGCCTTGAACCCGCTCTGGGTAAGATGCAATTAAACAAAATCGCATGAAGAACCCTAACTTTCGGGACGAGACTTGAAGTCTTCCTCTCCGAAGGGTCATTCACTCCATACAACTGTTTGCTAACATCTTCTTCCTTCATGTTGACCATTGTCATCCACTTAGCCTTGGTTGACAAAGTCTCACCAACCGATGGACAATCGGTCACCATCCTTATCAGCTCCTTTGTCACGACAACAGATATATCATCTATTGAAGATACAATAGTGTTGTCTACCAGTTGAGCATTTTTCCAAAAGTCGAATACCTCATTGGTATATACTGGTTCTCGTACCTGGAAGAAATTCCTCCATCCAACTCTTACAATCTCAGGTTCTATGTCCATACCATCCTTCCTTAGCGACTCAAAATCCACATGTCTTCCGAAAATCATAGCTATCTCCATTGTTTCAGAACGAAAACTAACTCTGGTAAGCTTTTCTTCTATGGTAGGATGATTGAAAGAATTTGGAAAGCAAGATGAACCGTCAATAGATGAGAGTAACCGCAATGATTCCAACTTCAGGCTACTTGAAGGGTCTTGTCACGCGTGCCCTAGAATCGTCGGGATTCTAAAGATCATGAAGCATTTCCCTCCAAAACTTTCTTGTTAGAGAAGTTACCAGCTGTAACTCACTGTTTATAACGCCGTTAATTTTGACGTTCCTTTAGTCTGACTGTTCGCTTAACATAACCATGTTAAGGTTGCGTCTGATCTTCTGGAACCATTCTTCACTCAATGGTTTGGTGAAGATGTCTACCCACTGATACTCTGTTTCGATGAACTGTAGTTTAACCACCTTCCTCTAAACATAGTCTCTCAGGAAGTGATGTCTGACTTCGATGTGTTTCACTCTCGAATCTTTGAATCGATTCTTTGATGATTGATTGCCTTTGGTGTTGTCGCAATAGATTGGAATCTCCTCTTCTCGAACAGAATAATCTTCAAGTTGATATTTGATCCACAACGTTTGTGAACAACAGCTTGAGGTAGACATATACTCTGCTTCGGCAATTGATAGAGCGACTGAGCTTTGTCTCTTGCTTGACCATGAAACTAAGTTTGAGCCAATAAAGTGACATCCTCCACTTGTGCTCTTCCTTTCGATTCTATCTCCGGCATAGTCCGCGTCGCAATATCCGATTAACCTGAAATCTTTACCTTTCTCAAACATTAAGCAAAGATCAGTAGTACCTGCTAGATATCTCATAATCCTCTTAACAGCAATATAATGAGACTCTCTAGGATCAGCCTGAAACCTTGCACACAAGCATACACTGAATAATATATCAGGTCTACTTGTTGTAAGATATAGTAAAGAACCGATCATCCCTCTATACAGGGTTTGATCCACCTTCTTACCATTTTCATCTTTCAACAAAAGGTTTGAAGGATGCATCGGGGTAGTCATTGACTTCACATTTTGCATATCAAACTTATTCAATAATTCTTTCACATATTTTTGTTGATGAATAAAGATTTTCTCTTCGATTTGCTTAATTTGCAACCCAAGAAAGAACTTCAATTCACCCATCATGCTCATTTCAAATTCATTTTTCATTAGACTCTCAAACTTCATGCATAACTTCTTTGAAGTAGCACCGAAAATAATATCATCAACATAGATCTGTACTATAATGAATTCATTCTCATAATTCTTCCTAAAGAGTGTCTTATCAACTTGACCTCTACTGAAACCATTTTCTAATAGAAAAGTACTCAGACGATCATACCAAGCTCTAGGAGCTTGCTTCAGGCCGTATAAGGCTTTATGAAGTCTATAGACATGGTCTGGATTCTTAACATCCTCGAAACCAGGTGGTTGCTTAACATACACCTCTTCGTCTATAAAACCATTCAGAAAGGCATTCTTCACATCCATCTGAAACAGCTTTATATTATGATAGACCACATATGCCAGCAATATCCTAATGGCTTCAAGTCTTGCTACTGGAGCATATGTCTTATTGTAGTCTATTCCTTCTTGCTGATTATAGCCTTGTGCTACTAATCTAGCCTTATTTTGACTTACTCTTCCTGATTCGTCTAACTTATTCTTAAATACCCATCTGGTTCCTATGATGGATTTCTTAGGAGGTTTCGGAACTAAGGACCAAACATTATTCCTAGTAAATTGATTCAGCTCCTCTTGCATGGCTAACACCCAAGCTTCGTCTCGAAGAGCTTCCCCAACCTTCTTAGGCTCTATTTCAGAGATAAAAGCCACATTAGCTTCTCTTCTGAATCTGGACCTTGTCCTAACTCCTTCTGAGGTCTCTCCGATAATCAACTCTTCTGGATGAGAACTTTTATATTTCCAGTCTCTTTTAAGTTCAATAGTTTCTGGAATATCTTCAACTTTGTCCTCTTGAAGACCTGGTGCTGGAGTTTATGTTGTGTCATCTAAGTTTTTTGAAGGACCTTCACTATCCATGTTATCTTCCTTATGGGTTTGGGAACTATCATCAAACTTGACATAGATGGTCTCCTCAACTGTCTTAGAAATGAGGTTATAAACCCTGAATGCCTTAGACAATGATGAGTAGCCTAGGAAAATTCCTGGATAGGTCTTTGAATCGAATTTATCCAACAGCTCCTTTGTATTCAGAATAGAGCATTTGCACCTAAATGGATGAAAGTAAGATATGTTTGGTCTTCTTCCATTCCATAACTAATAAGGAGTCTTCTTCAACATGGGTCGCAACAGAATTCTATTTTGAATATAGCATGCGATATTCACAACTTTTGCCCAGAAATACTTAGGAAGATTCATCTCACAAAGCATAGTCCTAGCCATTTCTTGAATCGTCCTGATCTTCCTTTCAACAACTCCATTCTGTTGTGGAGTCCTGGGAGCAGAAAAATTGTGGAAAATTCCATTCTCATCATAAAATAATCTGAACTTCTCATTCTCAAATTCTCCACCATGGTCACTCCTGATACTAGCAATAGACATTCCTTTTTCATTCTGTAACTTTCTGGATAAGGTCCTAAAACACTTAAAGAATTCATCTTTATGTGATAAAAACAATATCCAACAAAATCGAGTAAAGTAATCAACAATAACAAGTCCATATTTCTTTCCGCGAAGACTTATTGTCCTTGTTGGACCAAATAAATCCATATGTAACAACTCTAAAAGTCTAGATGATGTTACAAAATTTTTAGAAGAAAATGAAGTTTTAACTTGTTTTCCTTTCAAACAATTTTCACAGAAAAACTCTTTATCGAAACTTATTTTTGGTAATCCTCTTACCAAATCATGTTTTGCCAACTTTGAAATATGTTTAAAAGAGACATGACCTAGCTTTTTATGCCAAACTAGTCTTTCTTCTTCGAAAGATAGAAAACATGAAACATTTTGACTTTGAAAATCTTCTAAATCAATTTTGTAAAGATTATTTCTTCTCTTGGTAGAGAAAAGTATAGACCCATCTTTGTTTCTAACTTCACAAAGATTTTGATTGAATGTGACTGTGAGACCAGAATCACACAATTGACTGACACTGATCAAGTTATGTTTCAGACCATCAATAAGCAGTACATTATTTATGCATGCAAAGGAATCTTTACCTATCTTACCGATTCCAATAATCTTCCTCTGCTGGTTGTCTCCGAAAGTTACCGATCCTCCCTTCTTATACTGAAGGTCTAGGAACATAGACCTTCTTTTCGTCATATGTCGCGAGCATCCACTGTCTAAATACAATGGTGTTTGCTGCATCTTCCAAGGAAGGATATCTATAGGAGAAACTATTTTATGTTTTGGTACCCATATTTTCTTGGGTCCTTTATGGTTAGTAGTATGCACATGATGAGTTCTTTGATGCATATTACTAGAACGTTGATTAACATGAGATTTATTATAGTTTCTCTTTTAAGAATAAGGGTTCTTATAAGGATTAGTCTTATTACCTGTAAACCCTAATCCGGTTATATCACTCGGATGTCGACATTTTCTAAGCATCTCATTCTAGGTCCTCCCACATTGCCATCATGCTTTTCTTGCCTTCTCTACCCTTCTTTGGTTTCTTCTTTAGAGTAGGACATTCGAACTTGTAGTATCCAGGCTGATTGCACTCGTAGCAAATGACAGATGACTTCTCTGGTTTAGCTTCATCTTTGCCATTCTTCTTAAAGGTCTGATTTCCTTTGGACTTCTTCTTCTACATGTGTCTTATCTTTCTGGAGATGAAAGATAATTCATCATCTTCATCACTTGACTCTTGTTCTGATTGGCTGGAGTCGTCATTCTTTGATTCTTCAATCTTTAACGCTTTTGATGACGTCCTCCTTCTTTGAGTCTTGTGATTCTTTTGTCCAGCCTTCAGAGCTATCGACTTGTCCCGTCTGGGCTTGTCTTCAGCATCGAGTTCAACTTTATGAATCTTCAAGGATCCCAGCAACTCGTCAAGCTTTAGCACGCTCAAATCTTTGGCTTCCTGCACCGCAGTAACTTTAGGTCTCCACCTCTTCAGAAGACTTCTTAAGATCTTTCGAACATGATCTTGATTGTTGTACGTTCTTCCAAGAGCTTTCAATCTATTGACAATTGTTTGAAATCTTCCAAACATTTGATCAATAGATTCTTCATCTTTCATCTTGAAAAGTTCGTACTGGTGCACAAGAATACTTATTTTGGATTCTTTAACTTAGCTTGTGCCTTCGTGAGCAATGGACAATGTGTCCCACATCTCCTTCGCGGTGTCGCATCCGTGGACTTTGTCATACTTGCTTCTGCTTAGGGCACAGGTCAAGAAGAACTTCGTTTTTGAGTTCAGCTGTATCCTCGCCTTTTGGTCAGCCGTCCATCTGATTCGTGGAATAGAATTCCCATCTTCATCTACTGGTATATAAGGTCCATTCTCTATCACATCCCAAAGGTCGACATGAGTAGATTCTATGAATAGCCGCATCCTATCTTTCCAGTAATGATAATCTTCTCCGTTGAATGCTGGAGGTCTAGTGACTGAGGCACCTTCTGCGATGTATAAATGTGATTCCGCCATTATCTTTGATCCACACTTTGCTATAGTGATCCTTGGATACCAGGCTCTGATACTAATTGAAGTGAATCACACGTTAATACAATGATTAGAAAATGATATAAGAATGCACGAGAAGGGGGGGGGTTGAATTGTGTATTCTCCTTTTTCATTAATTCTTTCAAAAATCATTTGTTAGAAATAAAATTCTTTTTACAGAACTTCCGATAGATTGTAATTAATCAAAACTTTGAAAAACTTTGATTACGAACTAAGTAATGATAAAACTTGAATCTAAAAGAGAGATAGAGTAAGAGTAGTTGGCACATCGATTTATCCTGGTTCACCCCAAACCGTGGGTTACGTCCAGTCCTCAGAGTTCTTTATGAGATTTCACTATCTCTTCAACTTTTACAAGTATTCTTTACGAGCCTCTTCAGGTCTCTACAATCAGTATTCTTTCACACTTAGCCTCTGCAGGCTATCTGTACTTCTTCTCACTGAAAAGTGTTTGAAACTCGTTACAGTAAAAATAGCTCTCGGCTAATTTGCACAGTATTCTTTTTACGATCACGTAGATGTAATTCAGATAATTTTTTAGCTAACTTTTTCATCTTCGACTTCGACTTTTATTTATAGCCTTCGTCTCCAACTGCTTCTTGATTCTTGATTCTGGATTCTTGGTTCTTGAATCTTGTTTCTTGAATCTTTAAAAGAAACGGTTAATCAGTTGAGTTCTGTAACTAACCCGAACTGACTCTTGCGTTTGCTTTTCAATTCTTCTTTTGCGTCTGTTTTTCTCACTTCGCGTCTGTATTTTTGCGTCTATTTTTTTTTACGTCTGCGTCTGCGTCTGCTTCTGCGTCTGTATTTAACTTCTACGTCTGTGTCTGTTTTTAACTTCTGCGTTTGATTGTACGTCTACGTCTATCTTTCTGTTCATCTGAGTTGCTTTGTCTGTATTGCTTTTCTTTTAAATTTTTCTCTTTGTTATACATCAAAATTATATCTAAGTAAAGTCATTTTGACTTAACAATCCGAAGTGTGAACGTTATACCTAATGTCTTCCCCAAGAAACCTGAAGCTTAAGTGATTTCATGTTAAGTTAGCTTAATTGAAAATTTCTAACTTGATTGAAGCTAGATGGAGTTTTCAATTCGTACTTTCTGGTTTTGTAATCATAATAATGGTGGTGGTGGTTAAACATTGGCATACTCTACTATTATAGAAATGGATGTATCCATCTGGTTTTTAGAAATCAAAGGACAGGTTGTGACTTATGAACATAATTCTTCTCTGTAACTTCTATGCTCATTTAAGTTCACAATTTTCTTCTTTCTGCTTGCTGCATATTTATCCTAATGCTTGATTCTTCTCTAACTTGTTTGTTGCTTGTTCTTCTTACAGGAAAAGCTAAGAAACTTTGACATTCAAGATGTTTCTCTAGGAACTGAGAGAGAAGCTAGTGGCAAAATGCATAGAAATGTTCTTTTGTTCTTTAACTTGCCACTGCCTTTCATGGCCTCTATAATTTTGTTCTGCTAGATGATTCGTCGCCCTGTTGCTTTGGTGTTTCGAGTCTGCAACATTATGTGATCGATCCTTGTACTAGATTAGTGATCTGTATAAAAAGTTTTCAGATTTGATAGTTTTTGTTACTCTTTCAATGTTTCAAAGAATGTTGTGAGTGGAAGGATCCTTTGTTCTATTCAATGAAAAATAACAACAACACTAAAAGATTAAAATATATATTTTAAAAATAATAATTATTAAATTAAAATAATTTTTGAAAAATGGAAAAATAATAATGGGATGTTTAAAATTAATGATATATTAAAAAATTGAAGAATTATTAAATAAATAAAATTTATAAATAATATTGAATAATTATTAAACAAATAAGATTAAAATTTTGTATTTTAAAAAATAATTATTAAAATTAAAAAATTATTAAATTAATTTGATTTTCAAAAAAATGAAAAAATAATAATAATAAAAATGTCGCGGAAGACATTTCGCGACGTTTTTAAACACGTCATTGAAGACCTTTCGCGTCCTTCACATTCTGTGCTGTTTTAAAAACGTTGCGAAATGTTAGAGATTCTTTGACGTTTTTTAAAACGTCGCGGATTGTCCAATATTTTAGTGACGTTTTTCCTACACCACATTCTGCGACGTTTTTTGTGACGTTTTTTACAACGCCGCAGAATACATTTTGTGACCTTTTTTGAACATTGTGTGACGTTTTAAAAATGTCGCAGAATGGTTTATTATCTTGTAGTGACCTGGCTGCAATCTACACCACGTAGGGATCCTAATGCGGGCGTTCCTTCAGCTGTGTAAATGACGAGTGTGACAAAGATGGAGTTTTATTGTATTTCTTCGTACTAATGACTTAGCCTGCCTATCAATTCAAATTGAGACCATATAAAATTATTATTATATATTAGAAATTATTAATTTACAAAAATTTTATTCCTCTCACCTGTCACAAAGATTCAACGGGCATACACAAATGTTAGAGAGTAGAAGTAACATTTGAATAAATAATTTTCAATATTACAAAGATATAAGAGATAGATTGAAACAAAGTTTACTCATACCTTTTAAAGGTCTCTCAATTCTATCTTTAGAATAATAGTATAAACATCTTCGTTTTACAGTGTTCTTTTAGCTTCTTACCTAAATACGGAATTTATTTTAAACTTTGAGTTGTAATGTCAGCCAAGTCCGAAGACTTGGCTAGTTGGAGACCGCCTTTGTTCCACTTGAATCCTTTTCATGTAATGCGTTTTCAAATTGAATCCCCTCTCGATTCACCCTTCAATTGCTGATCCGTGTTGACTCCCAATTTGTTTTTGATTAATTGCATTGCATGCCTCCTATCTGAGTTGCTTGAGCATTGATCTTCGGCGAGAGGGGAATGATGATCGTATGGAGGTTATGTAGCTGCATGCGGAGCTTACTATTCTTCTGTTATTTAATTACGCTGGTAATAATTATAAATTATAATTCTAGTTCATAATTAAAATTATATAAATTAAAACTCGTTTCAATTTGCCTTTAATTTTTTAATTAAATAATTTATAATCTTGCATCAAGATTAGCGTTTAAAAATATATCATGACCACTCAAATATTTAACAATATCAAAGTAATTTTGACTAGCCCTTTTATTTATGATTTTTTTTATAATTCAATTCTTTCATCATAAAATGTTTCGGTTAGACATAGAGCATGAAATTCATGTCTACTATTTTTGTGTCTAATCATATTAGTTCTCCCCCATTAACTGCTGATTTAATTAACGACATTTGTAAACTATTTATAAAACGTCACTCTACCTTGGCTAAAAATTTTTCAAATCAATACTAATCGAAAACCTATAGAACATTCTCTCCCTAATTAATTTAAGATGATGAATCATATCTTTATCACCTAATTACCTCCATATAGTTCAAACTACATCTAGTGACTACCAATTGAATGACTTATAATCAGAATAGGTTATAAATAATATCAAAGCATAGCAACTCTTATACAAGATAACTTTGTAGACCTCAAATTAAAGGATCACTTCACTACAAAAAGTTGTATTTTTAGTGAAAGCAAAAGTTGTCACAAAAAATAATAATATTAGTCACAATTATTAATACTTTCAATTTTTGAAGTCGTCACCTCCCATCATGAGTATTTCTATCACTATTGAAATAGTGACTAATTTAAGAAAATAGTCACAATTATGAAACACTTTTGTGACAAAAGTATCAACACTAAAACTATGGACTGTGTGACAACACTAATAGTCACAGTAACTGTACATATTTATGAAAAGTTTGTCGACACAAATAATATAAAGTAGTGATGAGTAAAGTCGTTACAATACTTCATTTTATTGTAAAAAAAAAAGTACTGACACTACAAACTATGAAACGTGTGATAATATTATATGGTCACAATAACTTTACATATTTATGAGAAGTTTGTCGACACAAATAATATAAAGTAGTGATGAAAAAAGTTGTAAAAATACTTCATTTTATTATGACAACATTATCGCCACTAAAATAAATAGAAATAGTGATAAAATATTTGTCACTTAGTGCCTTTTTTATCAATTTCCATTACTTAGTTACTAATGTATTATGGAAAATGTGTCAATATCATTTTGTCAAAAAATGAAAATTTGTTCTAGCAAAAACATTGTTATTATTGTGTTTATTATTGTTACATAAAACTATCAATTCAACAATGGAATTGTATTAGTGGTAAAAGAAATTTGCATAAATGACCACATTGTTTAATAGATTTCATTACGGTATGGAAGTTTTATGTTACAATAATGTTTTAACTAAATAAAGTTTATATCTTACAAGAAATTTATCACTAATGTGTTCAGTATTTGTCACAAATAATATTATTAAATTTAGCAATTTAATTTTTAATCGATAAAAAATTGCATTGGTAACCATAAAATAGAAGTTTTCATAAATGATACTGATTTTTAGTGCTAAGATATCGTCACACAAGCAAATAAAATTATTAGTATGTATAAAAATATTTAAAAATCACCAAAATGTACAAAATTTAATTTCCAATATATAAACTGGAAAATTTAATATTCAAGACAATTATATTTATTACAATTATCCCAAAATATTATGTATTAATTTAAGCTAAAACTCTATGGTGTAAATTTTCCTAACTATTCTTCTAGATAAAGTTTACTATTGATTTATTTCTTACAAAATAAATAAAATAGATTCAATTAATTAGTTTATAAAATGTTAAGCTATAAATTTAATAGTAAAATTTTATAATAGTATACTAATAGTGATAAAAATTGATACTAATTATTCTATATTTTATAAATTTATAAACTTACATGACTAGCTAAGGTATTTGATGTTGTGGTACTTGATGGATCTCTAATTGAGGCAGAATCATTGAGCAACAAACTAGGAATTTGTTTTCCTTCAGTTTTCTTCTTGAACATCAATTTGTTTTCTTTCAACTTTCTTCTTGGCAAGTTTAGCAGTGATTTGTTGGTCCTCTTCTATGTTTTTTTTTAATAATTTACATTCTCTATTTAAAAATAACAGTTAATAGACATATATAATATTATATTAAAAATGTAAATGTACAATGATATAATTTTGAAGATCACATTATCCGTACTAACAACTTGTCCTTCTAGCCTAGTTGCATTATTTGAAGTTCCAACTGTAGCATTGGATTATTGATTATGAGCCTTTATAGCTTCTGACTCTTTTACTATACTAGGTTCATTTTGTTCATCATTTATATTTGATAAAGATCTACCATTGTTAATTATCGCATATAGTTACCCATTTTAACCATCTTACACTTTAAAAAATAACTACTTACTAGGAATAAGTAGCATAAGTAGCTAAAACAAATTATAAGAAAAATATTCATGACGTCAACGAGCAAAAAAGAGAGGGTATTAATTCTAGTACAAGTGGTGGTCTGGTGAGGTAGTGTAGTGGAAATAGCTACATATAAACATGCATATTTGTAAAAGAGTATGAAGGTCCCTTAGTTTATTTCCTACTGTTAAACCAAGACATGCATCAAACTTAAAATAACATCGCAAAATTACCATCAAAGAATGCTAGTGAAACCATGACATAACATAAATATGCAAAGCCAATAATGATTATAAAAAGATAAACATAAAAACCAACAACATTCAAATTCCTTACCCAATACAATATCATCAAAAGCCAAAAAGTTAAATTGATTCGAAAAACAAATGTCAGTTTTTTCTCCAATTAGCTTATTTATTTTGAAAGCAAAATTTCTTATTATTTATCAGATTATAATAGCAATAGAAGGCCTAGCAACTAATAACAGTACAAGATGCAATTCAGAATAAAATCAAGCAAAGAGATCACAACTTTCTACCTGATTTAGGCAATCGCCGCCATTATTTCTGAATAACTGAAGGGGGTTAATTTCGCGAACTTTCAGATTCGATTCTGGCAAACAAAAATCAGAAAAATTAAAAGAACCAAAAATAAATCAACACCAGAAAATTTGGTAACACAGTTTGGCACTCCTTGCCTACGTCTGCGGGGCCCTCACCCAGATTAATCACTTTCATGAAAGTACAATAGAATTACCCAAGGCTTTCTTGGTAAGACCCACTCAACCCTTGACACTATCACTCAACCTCACTTCCCGTGAAAGAATTCACACCCAATAGTACGACCGCCTCGTACTAACCTCGACAGAGGATTTACTCAACAGTATTTAATAATAAAGATAATCAAACGAACAACTCAAGTGACCAATCAACTAAGAACAAGATAGTAATACACTTGAGATAAAAAAGAACAACTTCCCCGAAGAGATTCGCTCAACTGAAATAGATCTGGAAGTCGTCGCAATAACAATCAATCCAACTTCAACGTATTAGCAATCCCCCGAAGGCATATACGTGCAGCTATGTATTTTCTTCAATGTATACATGCAACCCAGCAGCTTTTATAAGACACTCACGTAAGGTCACTCCACATCACACAAAAAAAAACATCAAATATTCTGTTGTATATTCAAAAGCCCATATACACAGCCACCAACCCTCTGTTGCTTTATTTCGTAACCTACACTCTAGCTGGATTTTTTCTTCAAAAATCCTTTTCAAACAAGGATAAAATCGGATCATTATAACCACCAAAAATAATGCTTATTAAGATTATATTTCCAATTCAAATCCCAAGCACCATCCAAAACCAAAACAAAATCAATCTCCTGTACGCAATCTCCAATAAAAGCACATCTTCCAGAATTATGGTAATTTCTATTTCCAATAAAAATGCCAAAAATAAAGATAGGATATATTTAGCATAAATCCTAACAATCTCCCCCTTTTTGGCATTTTTGTCACAACTCTAACACTCTACATAAATAATCATATTTGGACAAATAAAGATGAGATTCACATTGCTCCCCCTTCATCAAGCGTCAAGTTTCAAAGAACACTAATCATCCAAATTTCTCCCCCTTGGGACACAAAGATGTCAAAAAGTAAGACGAATAGTCAAACATATGCTTGAAATCTCCCCCTGAATGGAACATTCATCATAAACAATCTGATGTCTACCTCTTGAAACAAAATCACAATCATAATAATCACCAATCGATGCAGCGAAAGAATCATAAGCACGCCAATATCACAATTTACCACCATTCATCACACTAAGAGATATGCCCGAAAGAGAGAGATACCCGAGAAAGATCCATACCGATGAGAGAGCTGAGAAGTCTTCGGTGGAGCCAAATAAAAGTCACAATGCAAACTACTAAAAGGATGAAACGACAATAGCAACAACAAAAAACTAAAGAGCTAAAGAAAATATTTTCCTTTTTTTTTTAACAGCATAAAAAAATACTTCAAAAATATAAAGCACACTATCCCTGTGTCCTTCGAAGAATCTCAAACCTGGTGTTTTTCTTTGGCTCGAATGAAGATAAGTTTCCTGTAAGTTCTTGATAATCAACCCTTTTTCTTTCTCTTGTTATTCTTCTTTCAGTCACATCCCCAATAACATTTTCTCATTGATTGATTTCTTGGGTTTGAGATGAAGAGCTCGATTTAGATTGTCTTCTAGTGATTTGGTCAGTATCATCATCTCAAGTAATCGAAATTTCTCCGATTTTGCGATTACTTCCTTAGCGATAATTCAATCGCAAATCTGGGCATTTTCTGGTTTTCCCTTCACTACATTTTTGTCTTTGTACTTGACCCTTTATAATCCAAGCTTGCTTCGATACCATGGGATGCTGCTAAAAACTTAATGGAGAACGTCAAGATTTTCGATTTTGGCCCCTTTGAAATATCATTTGTAATAATTGATAACATCTTGGGCTTATGTGTCCAACCATCCCACAAAAGTGACATGTGGGTATGAATCTTTTACCCTTTTTCGGTCCTTCTACCTCTTGGGCTGATCTGAATATGGCAACGTTTTCTTGATTAACTTTCGAAGACTCTCCTTTGTATCCAATACCTTCGAAGTCTCCTTTAGCCTTTCCGGTTTCAATTAGCTTATTTAGTTTCTTCGTGCCTCCATTCAACATCCGCAATCCCTTCTTAGTACTAACTAATTCCATTTGTGCATCTCCAAGTTCATCTGAAGTCTTTGCCAGCTTCTTTTCCAACTCTCTTATAGTATTCTTCAAACTAAGATTCTCTTCATTCAAAACCTCATTCTTTTTATGTATTTTCAACCATTTCTCATACAAGGCCTTATAGTTCTCATAGGTATTCCCGACTTCATCATCACAGCTGCTTCTGTCACTGTCATAGTCTGAAATTGAATTTCGAGCTGCACTAATTCTAAAATTCTCAAGTTTTCTCCTGCTACATTTTCGATTACTTCCTTCTCGATTCTTATTAAGCAATGCTTGGACTTTTCTTGTAAAAAGCAACCAGCGCTGCATTATTTGTCAATTCTTCCTCACTACTAAAATCACTTTTAGAATCATTTTCACTCCAAGTTGTGGTGAAAGACTTTCCTCTTTGTTTCTTTAATATGTTAGCACACTCGGATTGAATGTGACCAAACCCTTGACATTCATGACACTGAATTCTTCTGGCCTTCCATTCTCCTTTTTTTCTTGCTTCCACCTGCAGTGCCAATCCTTTGCTCCTTTCTTGCTTACCTCTTAAGAGATTCATCTCAAAAGTCGTGAGAATGCCGATGACTTTTTCCAATGACAGATTATCAATATCATGAGCCTCCTCTATTGCTGCAATTTTCGGAATAAACCTTGGAGGTAGCGATCTCAGCGTTTTCTTGACTAATTTCACGTTGGAATATTTCTTCCCCAGTTGATGAGCTTGATTGGCTATATCTCTCAATCTTTCATGAAAATCTCCAATAGTCTCATTCTCATCCATCTTTAGCTCTTCAAACCGCACAGCTAATAACTGTAGTTTTGACGATATCACAGATTTAGACCCTTCATGAATAGTCTGCAACATGTCCCACGCCTCTTTTGCCGTTTCACATGCTGAAATCATTGAGAAGCGTCCTTCGTCAACAGTACTGAATATTGCATGTATTGCTTGTGAATTTGCCAGTGCACTTTCTTCTTCCTGTCTGGTCCATTCAGAAGGATCTTTCAGAATTGTTTCCCCTTTATCATCAACCATCAATGGATGAGTCCAACCGTGTACGACCGAATGCCAGGCTTTTGTCCCTTGAGCTTGAATGAAAAATTTCATCCGGGATTTCCATGATGGATAATTTGATCCATCCAACAGAGGAGGTCTGGTAATTGATGCACCTTCTCTCATAGCCATATCTGCGAATCTCGGATCTACACCAACTTGCTACCAAGTTCTGAACTGGTGACGCTCTCTGATACCAATTGAATAACTGAAGGGGGTTAATTTCGCGAACTTTCAGATTCGATTCTGGCAAACAAAAATCAGAAAAATTAAAAGAACCAAAAATAAATCAACACCAGAAAATTTGATAACGCAGTTCGGCACTCCTTGCCTACGTCTGCGGGGCCCTCACCCAGATGAATCACTTTCACGAAAGTACAATAGAATTACCCAAGGCTTTACTGAGCCGACCCACTCAACCCTTGACACTATCACTCAACCTCACTTCCCGTGAAAGAATTCACACCCAATAGTACGACCGCCTCGTACTAACCTCGACAGAGGATTTACTCAACAGTATTTAATAATAAAGATAATCAAACGAATAACTTAAGTGATCAATCAACTAAGAAAAAGATAATAATACACTTGAGATAAAAAAGAACAACTTCCCCGAAGAGATTCGCTCAACTGAAATAGATCTGGAAGTCGTCGCAATAACAATCAATCCAACTTCAACGTATTAGCAATCCCCCGAAGGCATATACGTGCAGCTATGTATTTTCTTCAATGTATACATGCAACCCAGCAGCTTTTATAAGACACTCACGTAAGGCCACTCCACATCACACAAAAAAAACATCAAATATTCTGCTATATATTCAAAAGCCCATATACACAGCCACCAACCCTCTGTTGCTTTATTTCGTAACCTACACCCTAGCTGGATTTTTTCTTCAAAAATCCTTTTCAAACAAGGATAAAATCAGATCAGCTATAACCACCGAAAATAATGCTTATTAAGATTATATTTCCAATTCAAATCCCAAGCACCATCCAAAACCAAAACAAAATCAATCTCCTATACGCAATCTCCAATAAAAGCACATCTTCCAGAATTATGGTAATTTCTATTTCCAATAAAAATGCCAAAAATAAAGATAGGATATATTTAGCATAAATCCTAACAATTTCCACCTTCTATGCAAACTTAGTTGGCTAGGTATAGCCAGTAAGTACAATGTACTCAGCAGCAGAAATGAAACCGTTAAAGTCATTCTGATTTTCTATAAATTGAGCTTGCTTTCTGTCATTCCTTGCAATATTCCCCACCATTGCGAATGCCATCCTTGCTAGGCGAAAAAACCCTTTATAAGTTCCATCAAGTGGAGAACATAATCTAGGGACAGATGAGCTAAGGAAGAAGCGATTTAAATTTACGTAGTCAAATTTAATAGTGGGAGGAATACTCGTGACCTTTAAACGTGACTCCACAAAAGAGTAAAATGCATGCCATTTTTTAAAAATAACTTAGCCATTTTTTAGTACTGGAAAATTTGATGGAAGATTCATCAATTCTTCACATTAAAAAAAGAAAAAGAACATATGAACCTCACAAATGCAAAAGCGAATGAAGTGAAACAAGAAGATTTCATTACCAACGATAACGATCTCCGATCTTCCATGGTATTTGCAGATACTATAGTAAAATCCTACCTCGTCCTCGTCCTCATCCTCATCCTCTGTCCTCTCTCTGTTCTTCTTAATGATGTCATCAAGCCATGGTATTTATAGTAAAGGTCAAATCCTTACGAACAAAAAGGAGGTAAACCTGTTGAGAGTAAAGACAATCAACACTGCCCTGTCATTCATTCGCCCTGTCATTCATTCGCTCACCCCCAAAAAGTCAAAACCACATAAAATCATCTCTTGATCCACGGAAGGAATCAAGATTCGATCTTCAATTGACCGGCTCGAAGAGACTCTCCTACGCTCTTATGAATAAGAAAAGACCATGCAAGGTTTGTAGATGTTCAAAAGGGTGAAAAAGACAAGACAAAAGTACCAGAAGAGTACATACTACTGAGTCCGAATCATCTGTCCAAGATAACCCTGTCCTACTCTAACACCAAAACGGCGTCGTTTTTGTTAAAACTTTAACAGACGCTGTAGTACAAGCCAGACGCAAGCCGTTTTAAAGCCGCCTATAGCCATGACAAAATTTGCAATTCTGGTTGTTTGTTTTAACGTTAACTATTCCTCTTCTACTGATAATGAAATTTATTTATATAATGTATTTAGTATATTATTTATTTATTTATTTTCCATTTATGTACATAATTAATTATTTGTCTTTATATAATGTATTTAGTATATTATTTATTTATTTATTTTTCATTTATGTACATAATTAATTATTTGTCTTTATTCTAAAAGTGCCTTAATTTTTGTTTGTTTATTTAATTCTTTTATCTTGATGATAAGTATAAACATATATTTTATCCTTATTATTATTAAGAATAAAATTAATAATAATAAGAAATTTATTAATATTATTTAATATAATTAATAAATAAAATTAAATAACAATAAGAATAATAGTAAGTAGAAAATTTATAATTATCATAATTTAAAACAATTAAATTAATAAGAATATTTAAAGAAACATAATAATATAATTTATAATAATAATAAGGAATATAAAATTAGTAAAAATAATAATAATTCTAAAATAATTTATAAAATAGCAAATTATAAGGAATTTAATAATAATAATAATAACGATAATAATAACAATAATAAAAATAATAACAATAGTAATAATAATAATAATAAGTGTTAATAGAAAGTCAAAATTATTAATAATAATTAATAAGAATAAGAATATTTATATTTCGTTAGTATATTTTATCCATTTATGATTAATAATAATAATAATAATAATAATAATAATAATAATAATAATAATAATAATAATATTATTATTATTATTATTATTATTATTATTATTATTATATTATTATTATTGATTTAGGCAGATTTTACTGTATTGATTTAGGCAGATTTTGACAAAATTGTCTTCATAAAAGTTGTAGATCTTTGTTTTAGCTTTCTATTGATATAAATTATGAAATTTTCGGACAGTGTAGTTGAGAGATATGATATTTAGAAGTCTGTGACGCTGCATATAAGAGACATTCGGGACATCTACTTCATTCTGAAATTTTGACCCTTATAGAGGTAGAAATTATTTTTAAATTCTTCATAAAAGTTGTTGATCTAGAAGTCTTCTTTAAAACAGTCTTTGAATAACCTTAATCTGATATTTGTAGTCAAAGTTATGCTCATTTTACTAAACAGGTGTGAAGAAGAAGAAAAAAGGGAGGAAGAGGCAAAGTCACGATCGCGAGTGACTCTATCGAAGGATCGCGGAGGTCATGTCGCGATCACAACTCTGCTGAATGATCGCAAGAGTCATGATCGCGACTCTACCGATCGATCGCGGAAGTCGCGAACGCAACTTTCGCGACCCGCAGGTCCTCCTCCCTACCAAAAATGTTTCACTATTTTGGCCATAATTTTATCTTTCGACCTCCAAATGATCTTATTTTTAAAGAATTGGATTCATAACACATTCTTCTATCTCTTAATAAAAATTTATAGCTTTTGGTTTTTACTTGAAAATATTGATCGAATGAAAGTAAGGGTATCAATTGGAAGAGCATGAACACAGTATTTTGATGATATCTTGATCTGTAGGATTTCAAATAAGATGAATTTTAATTTGAAGTAAACTAGATATATAGGCCTACAAATTGTCTCAAGAAGTGGAATTTTGATTCTTTCTCTAAGATATTGAATTTTTGGATGAAAATAGTACATAGTACACTGCTATTAAATGTGAACAACCTGATAACGTTGGAGGTATATCTTCCAAATTACAAAATCAAATTAAGTGATTTTGGTGTCAATGGAAAGATAAGACATAGAGGAACACTTTTTTAGAAGAGAGTATGACCAAATTACATCAGTTTCGCTTTGTAATTGAATGTGAATAGTAGACTTGAAAGTGTGACTTAGAAAAACAAGGGAAGTTACGATCGCGCCTCAGCACTATCGTGAGTCTGCTGAAAACAACACGATCGCGACTTTAAAACTTTGGAGAGTATGAAAAATATATATCTGTTATCATTTTTTAGGTATTATTATTATTATTAGTATTATTATTAAATTCCTTGTTATTATTAAATGTATTTATTTTGATTATTATGATTATATTCCTTATCATTATTTAATTATTTAATTTAATTTATTTATATTTATATTATAAAATTCCTTATTATGCTTAATTTTATTCTTATTATTTTAAATTTATAATTCTTAATTATTTAATTAATGTTATTGTTATGATTAGTTTTGTACTACAATATATTAATTATTATTATTAAATGTATTATTTTATTAAAATGTTTATTATTATTCATAACATTATTAAATTCCTTATTATTATTAAGTGTATTTATTTATTTATTATTATTATTATTAAATTAATTAATTAATTTTATTTTCATTATTATAATAATTGTTAAATATTGTTATTAAATTTCTTCTTAATATTATTAAATTTATTGCAGAGTATTTATTATATTTATTATTATTATTATTATTATTAAATTCCTTATTAATATTAAATTTATTATTAGTATTATTAGTATTATAATTATAATATTCGTTATGATTATTAAATTTATTAATTATTTTAATTTCTATTATTATTATGAAATTTGTTATAATTAGTAATTTTCTTCTTATTATTATTAACTTTATTATTCTGATTAATTTAATTATTCTTATAATTTTTAATTAGTATTATTATTTTCGACTTGAGTATATATACTTATTATTATAAATCTTATTAATTTTTAATTATATTTATTATTATTATTATTATTATTATTATTAAATTGCTTATTATGATTAAATGCATATATCTTTATTTCTATTATTATTATAAATTTGCTTATTATTAATAATTTTCTTCTTATTATTATTAAATTTAGTATTCTTATTAATTTAATTATTCTTATTATGATTTATTATTAGTATTATTAATTTTCTACTTGAGTATATATACTTATTATTATTATTATTATTAAATTCCTCATTATTATTAATTTTATTCTTTTATTATTGAATTTATTAATTTTATTATTCTTCTTATTATGATAGAATAATAACAATTATGTTATTTAAAATATTAGAAATGAATATTTAAAATTTAAAATTTGTAAATATTTTAATAAATTAAGAGAAAGCAAAAAGTATAGTATCAGTCGTTAGTGAAACTGTTTAGAATCTTTGAGATAGAAGTTA
This sequence comes from Erythroxylum novogranatense, assembly GCA_029891385.1. NCBI lineage: Eukaryota > Viridiplantae > Streptophyta > Magnoliopsida > Malpighiales > Erythroxylaceae > Erythroxylum > Erythroxylum novogranatense. The sequence goes on from CM057229.1 coordinate 31,923,340, forward strand.
GGTTTTCTTCTTCGTTTTTTCCTTTTTGACAGTCGTTCTCTCATCTTCCCCTGGGACTCAGATTTGTTCTCCGGTGAACGAATAGTTCTTCTTTTTGTGCGTGAATTTTCGATTTCTTCATATCTAAAGTTGAGGCTTACACCACTCGAGTTGGGTCGTTGCCAATTGGTAGTTGTTTTTTTTCTAAATTTTGCACCATTTAATGTCATTATGCCTCGAAAATCTAGAATATCTGAGGAAACCATTATAGCTGAGGTCAAAGGGCACAATGCTACAGACATTGCAGCTTTTTATGATGTCCTTTTTTCATTTTCTCAAATGAAGAAGGTGTGAGGTACAGTATTCTAAGGACTAAAAGCATTGAAGTACCTACATATTTTAATTTTGATGTGCTAGAACAAATAGGGCTGAAAGATAAATTCTTGAGATTTTGTGAGAGAGGTAAATGGAAACAATTTGTGCGTATTAGTTACCTTATTTACCCTGAACTGACACTAGAGTTTTTCACTTCTTTGAGGTTTGGGTCAAGCAAACCTAAGAAACTATGGTTTAGATTACGAGGCCAAGCTTATTGTTTGGATGAGAATTTGTTACAGCAACTATTTGGTTTTGCACAAAAACAGGTAGAAGATGGCCATCAATTATTCTCATGTACTGCTTATTGGAAATATTTAACTGATTTGGAAGAGTATAATCCTCATATTGCATCAAATGCAAACATTCTTAGTCCAAAACGGTTGCTTATGCATAAATTCATGTGTTCTGCTGTGTTTGGGAAAAGGTAAACTAATAAATGCTCGACGAAGGAGCTGTTTTTATTATGGTGATTTGATGAAAGGCATAAGCCTAACATGTTCTCTCATTTTTCTCAAACTTTTATCCAATTAGTGGGAATAAAGGGAAACAGTTTAGGAATGGGTTATTTAGTCACTGCTTTGGCTCAACATTTTCAAATTAATCTTAGTGAACTTGCCTTCGTGGATTATCAGTATTTTGATATATCATACTTAAAATGTTTGGAGATCTAGAACACAACAACATGCAGCTCCGAGATCCTCGGACACGTACAACAATGAAGCACAGGTTTTCAAGTACAGCTTGAAGTTCTAGACTTCAACCTATAGACAATTTTTCATCAAGTGAGGAGGAGTAACAACGACCACAATAATAGCAGCAACCTGGTTGGGCCATAGTATACACACTCATGGTGCATAGCAACAGAAATACACAACAGCAGATGAATGAAATGAATCAGCAGCATAATCTAATGAATCAACAAATAAAGCAGATATCCCATGATCTGCGATATATGAGCGACAAAATGCACAAGTTTTGGGAGATGCAAGGACTCGACATGCCATCTCCAACCCCCTCACCTCCGTCATCTCCACACAAGCTTCTTGAATAGTGCAACTATGAGATTTGTATATATGGATGTGGTAGTGCCACTATCTAGATGTACAGAATTCGGATGCCAATGTATTATGCAGACGAAGGAAAGTGTATGAGGAGTTCTGTGCTTAAATTTTATTTCTATTTTATTTCTATCATTATGTGTATGTGATTACTCAACAAAGAAACACAGAACTTAATTTATATATTTACGTATGAAGGGATTTATTAAAAATAATAGAAGGATTTATTAATAATAAGAAGGAAATTAATAAGAAAAGGCATTTAATATTAATTCCTATTAATTCCTTATTATTATTAAGTATCTTCTTCTTATTATTAAATTTATTATTCTTATTATTATTAATTTTCTACTTACTGTTAAATAAACCAAACTTTGATTCTTGTCATGGGCTAATTTTTAAGATGCAAAAGCAAAGTAAAAATTATAAACGTTTTGATTAACAAATTTATAAGCCCATAAGAAAAAAAATTTAAACATGCATGGTCGTGCGAGTTTCCCACAAATTCAAAACGTTTCCCACAAATTCGTAGAAATACATTTCCCAGAAATTCAAAGCCTTCAAAATCTAAAACTCCATAATTCATTACTCATATATACTTAACAATTTCCCACATAATGAATTACATTGCAGTAATATATTACTTAAATATTTTGGCAGTTAATGAATTATATTGCATTAACATATAAGCAACTATTTAAGAATTGCATAAGTCACAAACTTCCAGTAAATGTTAAGTTTCTTTACTCATGCAACTTTTAAAGAATTGCATAAGTCACCAACTTTCAGTAAATGTTAAGTTTGTTTACTTATGCAACTATTTAAGAATTGCATGAGTCACCAACTTCCAGTAAATGTTAAGTTTGTTTACATCAGCAACCAATAATTAGTTTTAGCCTAAATTATTATCATAATCATCTCTTACAAATACACAACTTTTTAACATGAAGGTAACTATGACCTTTATCAATGGAAATACCAACTCCTAAATTGTTTACTTCTTCCAAATTTGCAAAACTAAATGCCTGTTGTGCCTGTAAATCAATATACACGTTAAATAATTCATACAAAAAACATGTAATGCAATTATTAAAAATAATTGAAATTAAGACAAAAACTTTCTTCAATTTGCCATAAGTAAATCAATCATGTGTATTGAAGATCGGATAACAACACTAATATTTTGTTGACTTGTTTCAACATCATTGACCTAACATGGTAAATGATTCAAAGATTAATAACACATTACAAATGTAAAATATTACAAACAATAGAAACAAATAGTTTAACAAAGAATACGAGAGGATTTGTTGTATAATGATGATGAGTGTATAGCATAGTTGACTTATCCATATGAACACCTATTGGCTGCATTTCGTAATTATCATAACCAATTGGTTGATAAATAAAAATTTAAATTGTTTAAAATTATTATACCCATAAGAAAATATTACAAATAGAACCTGAGATTGATGTATATGATCTTCATGATTGCAAACCATACTTGTCAAATCCTTACAAATAGATACTGTCTACATTTGGTATTTCTCATAAGTAATAAAAGTAAATTTTGTTGAAAACAAATAGCACAACAAATGCAAACATTATTAATTACCCAATGCTAACCTGATGTTGATGTAATATGGGAGCTTGTATGTTGGAGATAATCTGAGTTTGTTGGGAATTATCTTCACATTCCTGAATAAAGTCGTTTAGGCAAAACTTACTTAAAATTATCAGTATAAAAATTATATACATCATTTCAAAACAATATCACCAAAAGTTTAACCAGAATATTGGGAAGGGGGATTACTGTCGAATTTGCCATATTTGTTGAAGTCTTGCATTTCTTCACATTCGTTCTCTTCTTTGAACTTTTTTCTAGTCCACCCCTCAATCTCTTACTTGATGTAGGCTTTGTCTTCATTTTCATACCTCTTATATGATTCATTTCATCAAAATTAATGTCAGCTTCATTCAACACATTCATTTCAGTATTTGAGCGTTAGCTGAACTCTTGATGTTGTGATATTTGGTTCTCTTGATCAACTATTTCTTCACCTTCCAATTTCTCATCAACCATGTTTAACATGCTCAAAAGATGATCTTTCACATTTTTTTAGGTATCTCTGCTCTCTGCTGCTCTTGTAACCAATTGTATGCTTAATGTACACAATTCTTTATACCTTATAGTTGACAACAGTTTAGGATCCATATTAGTTTCATTGACAGTTGATTCCTTACTAGCAATTGTCCAGCATTTTGCTTTCCTTGTCCATCTTTTCAAAACATACTTGCTTGAGATTGTCCAAATATTTTTCAAGTTATAAACCTTCAACACTTGAGAGCATAAAATGCCAGCAAACTCAAACTTCCCACAACTACAATGAACTTCATCATTACATGAATCCTAACTGACAAATTTAGAGTAGCTCTTCCTAGCAACACTGATCTTATATTTCTCAACCGTTCCATCTTCACCGCAAAGACAAAAACTAGAATCATGACAATGATTCCATTGATCTTGAAAACATTTAAAAACTTCTGGCATGTAGACAATAGCTGCATGCTTTAAAATTTTAACCGTGTTGACAATGTTGGACTGTTGACATTACTTCTAAAATGAACTTTTAACTCCTCAAATCGACGATCATCAATAACCCTCTGGAAGTGATTAAAAAATTGTAATAAGTTATGCTGACAACTGACGTACCTTTTTTATCATACTATTCATGCTCTCACTTCGTTGGGTGGTCATCATGTCTTCACAAAATATTTTGCGCCTATAAACCAAAGCCCATTTTTCCTTAATATGATACATAAGTTTCAACCATTCATTATCTTCAAGTTCATATTTTTCTAACATCTTATTCCATGCAATGCAAAAATCGTCTTTTTCTTCGTACTTATATATGCATAAGCTGAAATCCTTTGAAAACTCTTTAAACCTAGAAAATACACCACTTAAATGGATGATAGAATTTTGATAAATGTGCCAAATATATAGTCGATGATGAGTATTTGGCCATCTTAAAGCTAATGCCTTTGCGATTTTCGCATCCTGATCAATAAGAATAGTTGTAGGCTTTTTCTCAGACATCTCTCTATCAAATGTCTCGAACAACCACTCAAATGTAAGAGCAGTTTCATTATAGAGGAGTGCAACACCAAAAACTGTTGTTTGCTTATGATGGTTGACACCGACAAACAAAGCAAGTGGACGACCCTCACCATTCTTCTTGTAAGTAGTATCGAAGCACACAATATCACCAAAGTCTAAGTAGTCATTCCTCATTTTTGCGTTAGACAAAAATATGTTAGTGATCAAATCATCTTCGTCCACTTGAATGGCATAAAAGAAATTTGGATCTTCCAGCTACATCTTATACTTCTAAAACTTCACCTGTATCTCCCTTTTTCATGTCTCTTGTTCGTTTGGACCTTAAATAATTCTTGTAATCATCCGGAATAAAGCCAATATTATTTCTCCCACCTGCTTGTCTCACCATTATGGGATGCTTTCAGTCAAATTCCCACATCATTAGCCATTTCAATTTACATTGCCTCAAATAAAGATATCTTTCTGTGACTTCTATGCAAATGTGTTTTGTTTGGGGATGAAAGGTAGTGATTGTGCTCCTCCACAAATTGAATGACTTGAAATTTTGCAGTTTGCAAACTATTCACTTTCATCTTTGTCTCACAACCAAATCTTTTTTTCTGACTGTGGAGCTCTTACATACAAATCTCTTTTATCGGGCATCCGTTTACCCTCAGCACTATAACAAAAAAACCTACAAATCAACTTACCACTTTTATCTTTATGACTTTTGCTTCTTCTAATTCCAAAGCCCACATGCTTCGCATAAGTTAAATAAAATTGATAAGCTTCTTCTTCTGTCGTGAATTGCATACCAATTTTCGGTACTAACTCTCTTCCAACTAAATCTCTTGCATTCATATTACTTCTCTCGTTCCCAAAGCCAATATCATTATTACGTTGGTCATTATCAATTTCATAATTTAAACGACGGCATGGAGTCGATGTACTATCTTTTTTCACACCTGTCAAATTAACAAACGAGGGGCATTATTTTTAGATATAATTATTAACACAACTAAAAATGACTATTAACAAAAACATAGGATGTTTTATTTTTTTCCATCCATATGTTATTTCATTCCTGTAACAGAAAAAGCAATCAAAGATTTGATGGTAAATTGTTTCCATTTTACAAATAATATGTTTACGTTAACATTAACTACAACTTAATGTTAACCTACTCAACTGTTATACATTAATTATCACTGATGTGTATGTAAAACCAAAAGCTATAAACACTCCCATAAAAGTCAGAAACGAAAAAATTTGAAACATCTTCAACACTAACTTAAAACATAAATAACAACCAACTCAACCTTCATATATTAATTATCACAAACATATATGTAAAACCACAATTTATAAACAGAAGCATAACAGTTAGATAACAATGAATACAAAAACGTTAAACAGAAACATACAACTTACAAAATAATGAATTCTAAATATCTTCAACAATTATTGTAATGAAAACATAAATAACAAATTATCTTTAACAATTAGCTAGTAAATAAACAAACACAAAAAACACCCATTTCTCAATAATTGGTTAACATAGACAAATGGTTAAAAACTTAACACAGAGAGGGAGATAAAGACTAACAAATTAGATGTAGAAAGGGAGATTTTTGGGAGACGATCGTAAGTTAATTTGGTTGAAGAAATTAAAGTTTGTCAAAATGCTGGATCCCGTTCTCGGAACCCAACTCTCTTGCTTAAAATCGTGAAACCTGAGCGTGCGTATTACTTTGAAGGGTTTTTTTTCCATTCTTAATCCCTTGAACCCTTAAAGTCATCACAAATCCATTCTCATACTCAAAATGTTCCCAAAATTTACTTACCAAAGTTCCGTAGAGTGCCCATGTTCCTATTCGTCATACTTGAACTTATTTCCACTACTCGTTCACCGAATTTGAAAAACTTAATATCTTTAATTCATTTGAAATCCTCTTGTGAATCATAGCCTTAAGACTCTTGCTTTATTTAAGACAAGAATCGCTTCAATCGAAGTCATATAACTCAAGATACACTCCAAAAACCTAAAGGAATTCATACCTGAAACATGCTCTCTCAACCAACCCTTAACTTGCTTTTTATTTAATTATTATCAATTTAGCTCCAAATGCTACAAATTTTTATATGGAAACAGATACATGTCCTAGAAAACTAATGGTTCAAGCCTCACCTCATTTGGAGGTCATATGAGGGGTTTATGCCCAATTTAATAGACCATGCTCACTTCCAAATTCAAACTGAAACTCTTTTGGGACAATTACCATAACTTTTTATATATAGGTCAGAATGTGTTCGCTCTTTCACCATTTGAAAGTAGACATCTAGATATACAATTCTCATGAAGACTGCAAAACCAAATTCGGCCTCTAACAATACTCAAAACGCTTGACTAACAACTCGACCTGTGCTGGAAATTAGCCTATAACTCGACTTATACTGAACAACTCGACTTATCGAGGCAAATAAGTCGACTTGTCACCAACAAGTCGACTTATCGAGGAAAATAACTCGACTTATCTAACTTACAAGTCGACTTATTGTTCAAAAACTTCACAAGTCGACTTATGGGTCCAATAACTCGACTTATATCTATTCTGGACTCAAAATCTAACCCTCTACACTCTCTCTTGACTTATTCCAAACATCATAAACACTTCTAAACCTCTCAACTCATCCACTTCACTCTCAACATGACTTTGCCCACTCAACCTCACACAAGCCTCATTCTCACCTTCATTACACATGCATGACCGTCAATCCCAATCTCATAACAGTTACCTAACTGTATGATATTCATGCCCTCTCATGTTAACATACTTTATAACGACTCCAGCATCACACTCATTTTATCATTCTATAAATTCTTGATTCAATTTGTTCATCAAACCCTAAATTCCTAGACAACCATCAAAGCTATCCTCATAAGCAAGACTTAGGCATCATGCTAACTTTCAACCATTTCTCCATATTCGTTTATATGAAATTTTACATTCACAATCATACTCAAGTCCATATTGCATTAATCATCATACAATTTCATTGGCATTTCCTAGCCAAAATCCAAAACCAATAACAATATCTCATTTACTTTATTCAATTGCTCATATGAATTACAACTATACATTTACATAACCAAACTTCAAATACACAATAAAACAAACACAAGATGCCTTGATCCACTTCCTCTTGAATTCTTGCTAGAAACCTGGAAATTGGGAAAAAGGGGGGTGAGCTTGGGGAGCCCAATAGGTTCTATGCTTATAACCAAATAATGAACAAAACAGTTTTAGAAGCCCATTTCCATATAAATTTCCTTTGGATCATAAAACATTGTTTTCTTCAAAACTCTTGTCATTTTCTTGAAATCACAAATCATTCATTTTTTTTCAAAGGTTCATAAAATCATAAACTAAGAACTCTTGTCATTTTCTTGAAATCACAAATTATTCATTTTTCAAAGGTTCCTATAATCATAAACGCAATCCATGCATTTTTCAAACTTTCATGAAATCATGAATGCAAATCAACTTGTCACAATGCACATCATATACACATACCACCTAACACATCATAATGGTTTGGCAAGTCCACAATTCTTGGCAACCATATAATCTCATTTAATGAGCTTATATGGGCATATCTTTAGGAGTCCATAGTGTTGGATCTTCCTATGCCACAATCGGGCAGCCGGGTGAAGGCTTTTCATGGTCATCGTGCACGAGACGTTTCTTGGGTGGACTTAACCTTACCCACATAACATATAATCATGTCTTGAATCTTGATTGCCCAAAGGCAAAAATCTTGGAAATCTTATTTTGCATAAATCATGCAAATCTTTATAAATCATTTCATGAACATGTGCATTTCATATGCAATGCATCATCTTCCTCAAGCAAATTCACATATCAAGTCATCAATCATCCAATTCACATAACAATTTCAAATCATTCATACCATGATACATCAATGATAGCAAATTTCTCAAAGCATTCATAAACAATGAATTTTGAAAGCATTTTAGAATTCAGAAATCTTTCCTTTTGTTGAAAAGTATATTAATGGCCCATTATTCAACTATAAACATAAAACCTACCTTATAAATCCTTGCTTGAAAACCTTGTTCCCATGGCCTTCCTTGCTTTCCATTCCTCTTGCCTCTCACTATTTTCCTCACAATCAACAAAATTCCCAAATCACAAGGCATCCAAAATACAACAAATCCTAAGTACACTAATCATGAAATTAATCTTGAAATCACAATACCCATTCATTTTCTAAGCTTTCTCAACCATAACCCATGCAAAAACTCATACTTGAAATCATAACTTACCTTGAATCTTTAGCTAACCAAGTGATTTCTTGGTTCAAAGAGAAGCTCTAGCCTTCCTCCACACTTTTAATTCTTGAACTTTCTTCAAAATCTCTTGAAATCTCTTGGAAATCACCAACCTTTGCAAGCCTTTTTCTCTTCTTCTTCTTTTCTCCTCCACCACCGAAACTCACTCTCTCCCTCTCTTTAATTTCGTTTTCTTCCTCTCTTCTTCCTACTAACTTATTTCTTCTTCTCTTTTTATACTCCTTTCCCTTAACTTAAGCCCATTTAGCCCAAAGCCCACTCATTTCTCTTCTTTCCTTCTTCCTTCCTTCTTATACTTTCCTACTAACAACTTAAGCCCATTACTTTCTCAAGCCCATCTTATTCCACCTTCATCTTCCTTTCTTCTATTTCTTTTAACCTACTTAAGCCCAATATCCTCTAAGCCCATTTCATTCTCTTTTCTTTCCTACACCAATTCACTTATTCTCCTTCCTTTTATACTCTTCTTCATTTAACTTAAGCCCATCTTCACTTAAGTCCAATTCCTCCCTTCTTCATTTTGTTTCCATTCTTTTCCTTTTAATTTCCACTTCATGGACTCAAGCCCAAGTCTACTTCATTTAATTCCTTCCTTCTTATTTTTCCTACTACAACTTAAGCCCATCTCATTTATATCCTCTCTTCTTTATTCATTTTATTTGGACTCAAAGCCCGACTTATTCTTCCTTCTTTCTTCTCATCCTACTAAATCACTTAAGTCCAAACCATTTCTTCTTCTTTTCATATGATTTAGGCCCATTGTTCTCTTAGGCCCAATTGAACTCTAAACTCTTAAATTCAACTAACACTTTTAATTGTATTAATTCATGCCACCAAACTCATTATTCTTGTTTAATCCTCTTCTTTATATCACCACTTAAGCCCAACTTGAGTCCAAGGCCCACTTAACACTTAATACATTTATAACCTTCATAACACCTTAATATACTTAATCCATGTCATGTAGTCTTAGTCTAATCAACATGTTAATTAAATTTCCTTAACATGCTAATTAAGTCCACAGAATACAATAATTGAATCCCATTAAATCATGCCACCTAATTTCATGACACCTTACCTTAAGCATATTAACATGTCAATTAATTCCACATTAATCCATCTCATATTTATACCATATCTTCTATTTCATTTCAATTTCAAAAATTCTTAACTTCTTCACTCATGAATAATCATTCAAAAATCCTTATTTAGTAATCCTAGCTTACCAACAAGATTCGGGGTCCAATAGAAAATGGGATAAAGAAATAAGTTAAATGGTAGGAACTGTTAGTAATAGTTGCTTGGTAATAATTGCTTTGGAAATGTTTGGAAATGACAAACATTTCCAAAGTCATCATTATTGTAAATTAATTTCTATAGAATTTATTAATATTATATTTTGAATTTGTTCATTATCATTTTAATTCCTTAATATAATTTAATAATAAATTTTTCATTTTATTTTTATTAAAATTTAATTATATAATAATAAGAAGACAATTTAATTATATAATTATTTAAATAATAAATTAAATTAATAATAAGAAGGAATTTAATAATAATAATAATAATAATAATAATAATGACAAAATATATATGCTTGCATGTCATGGATGTGCAATATATATATATAAACCAAACAATTATAAAATAATAAATATAATTAATAAAATCAGTAAAATTAAAAATAAGGAATTTAATAATAAAATTAATATAATAAAATAAAATAATAATAGTACTAATAATTATTATTTTAATTTTTACAATAACTAGAAAATTAATAATAATAAGGAATTTATTAATAACAATAATAATAAATGTAACTAATAAAATTAATAATAATAAGTATATATACTCAAGTAGAAAATTAACAATAATAATAATAAATAATAATAAGAATAATAAATTTAATAATAATAAGAAGAAAATTAATAATAATAATAATAATAATTTTAATAATAATAATAGAAATAAATTTAATAAATTTAATAATAATAACTAATATAATAAAAATAATTAGTCTAGGACTCAGATAATATTTATCACTATAAAACAATGGTCGTGGGATATTCGTCGCGATCGCGACCTCCTATCTTTCTCACGGTTGTCAGAGGAAAAAGTCACACTTGTGGCTCTTCACTCTCCATCTCTTCCTTTTAATTTCTAAATTCATAACTGCATATGGCTTTTCACTTTCGATCTCTTCCTTTTAATTTGTAAATTCATAAGTGCATATTTGTGTCAAACCAACACTTCCCCGTTATTAAGTAAACTATTATATAATAATAAATATAATGAATAAAATTAAAACAATAAGGAAATAATAATAATAATAATAATAATAATAATAATAATAATAATAATAATAATAATAATAATTAATAACAGGAACAAAGAAAATTAATAATAATAATAATAATAATAAAGAAAGAAAACAAAGGAAGAAAACATACATACGAGGTCACGATCGTGATCAGTACAATCGCGACTATGCTTAAGCACGTGGAATGTTGTGATCATGGCTCAGCACGATCACGACTTTGCTGGAAAACAAGGGAAGTCGTAATTGTAGTGCCTCTTTATTACAGGGTACATACCAGGACGTCTAGAGGTCATTCCGACACATATCCTACGATAAGGGCGAGCTACGTTCGATCATTACAATCACTTCACATGGCATCATATCAATATTTACTTATAAAGCATCAACAGAAAAAACTACAATATTTTAAAACCAACTTTTTCCTCATTTCACTTCATAAAACCGAAAGTCTACATTGTGTTTTTCAACATTTTCTATATGTACATCAACAAAACCTAATACAAAAATACTACATGAAAGAGGAAAAATATACACAATCTAATTAATCTGTCCAAAAATCCTACATGAAAGAGGAAAAATATACACAATCTAACTAATCTGTCCAAAAATCCTAATTGATCGACCTTTGAGCCATGACTTCTCTTGCCAATCACAATCTACACGGCTGGTAGAGCCTCTGTCGGAACCCGACCCGGAGATCGGATCCCGACTGTTGGATCCCGTTACCGGAACCCAACTCTCTTGCTTAAGATCGTGAAACCTGAGCGTGCGCATTACTTTGAAGGGTTTTTTTTTTCATTCTTAATCCCTTGAACCCTTAAAGACATCATGAATTCATTCTCATGCTCAAAACGCTCCCAAAATTCACTTACCAAAGTTCCGTAATGTGCCCATGTACCTAATCATCTTACTTGAACTTATTTTCTCTACGCGTTCACCGAATTTGAAAAACTTAAAATCTTTAATTCATTTGGAATTTTCTTGTAAATCATGGCCTTATGACTCTTGTTTAATTTAAGACAAGAATTGCTTCAATCGGAGTTATATAACTCTAGATATACTCCAATAACCTGAAAGAGTTCATACCGGAAACATGTTCTCTTAACCGGCCTTTCACTTTCTTTAATGAGAACTTCCTCAATTTAACTCCAAATGATACCAATTTCTGTATTAAGAAAGATATATGTCTTATAAATCCAATGGTTCAAGCCTCACTTCATTTGGAGGTCGTATGAGGGATTTGTACCCAAAACAATCGACCATGCTCACTTCAAAAATCCAATTAAGACTCTTTTGGCGCGATTACCATAACATTTAATCTAGAGGTCGGATCATGTTCGTTCTTTCACCATTTGAAAGTAGACATCTAGATCTACAACTCTCATGAAGACCACAAAACCAAATTCGGCCTCTAACAATGTCCAATATGCCATTTTTCCCGTAACTCGAGGTCTGCTGATGGATAACTCGACTTATCACTAACAAGTCGACTTATCGAGACAAATAACTCGACTTATCACTAACAAGTCGACTTATCGAGACAAATAACTCGACTTATCACTAATAAGTCGACTTATTATTCAAACTATGCTTCACAAGTCGAGTTATGGAGACAATAACTCGAGCTATGTCTATTTTTAGCTCGTCTCCAACCCTCTATACGCTCTCTTGACCTAACCCAAACACCATGAACACTCCTAACCTTTTTAAACCTACCCATTTCTATGCCCAACTCATTCATTCAATAATTTAACACCTCAACATGACTTTGCCCAATCAACCTCACACAAGCCTCATTCTCACCTTCATTACACATGCATGACCATCAATCCCAACCTCATAACATTTACCTATCTATATGATATTCATGCCTCTCATGCTAACATACTTTATAACGACTCAAACATCACACTTATTTTATCATTCTATAAATTCTTGATTCAATTTGCTCATCAAACCCTAAATTCCTAGGCAACCATCAAAGCTATCCTCATCAACAAGACTTAGGCATCATGCTAACTTTCAACCATTGCTCCATATTCGTTTATATGCAATTTTACACTCACAACCATACTCAAACCCATATTGCATTAATCATCATACATAAGAGTTTTACAATTTCATTGGCATTTCCTAGCCAAAATCCAAAACCAATAACAATATCTCATTTACCTTATTCAATTGATCATATGAATTACAACTATACATTTACATAACCAAACTTCAAATACACAATAAAACAAGCACAAGATGTCTTGATCCACTTCCTCTTGACTTCTTGCTAAAAACCTGAAAATTGGGAAAATAGGGGGGTGAGCTTGGGGAGCCCAATAGGTTCTATGCTTATAACCAAATAATGAACAAAACAGTTTTAGAAGTCCATTTCCATATAAATTTCCTTTGGATCATAAAACATTGTTTTCTTCAAAACTCTTGTCATTTTCTTGAAATCACAAATCGTTCATTTTTTTTAAAGTTTCATAAAATCATAAACTAAGAACTCTTGTCATTTTCTTGAAATCACAATTCATTCATTTTTCAAAGGTTTATAAAATCATAAACGCAATTCATGCATTTTTCAAACTTTCATGAAATCATGAATGCAATTCAACTTATCACAATTCACATCATATAACACATACCACCTAACACATCATAATGGTTTGGCAAGTCCACAATTCTTGGCAACCATATAATCTCATTTAATGATCTTATATGGGCAAATCTTGAGGAGTCCAAATATTGGATCATCCTATGCCATAGTCGGGCAGCCGGGCGAAGGCTTTTCATGGTCATCGTGCACGAGACGTTTCTTGGGTGGACTTAACCTTACCCACATAACATATAATCATGTCTTGAATCTTGATTACCCGAAGGCAAAAATCTTGGAAATCTTATTTTTGCATAAATCATGCAAATTTTCATAAATCATTTCATGAACATAAAGCATTTCATATGCAATGCATCATCATTCCTCAAGCAAAATCACATAACATCCACATTCACATATCAAATCATCAATCATCCAATTCACATAACATTTTCAAATCATTCATACCATTATATATCAATGATAGCAATTTTTCAAAGCATTTTAAAAACAATGAATTTGAAAGCATTTTTAGATTCATAATTCTTTTGAAAAATATATTAGTGGCCCATCAATTAACTATAAACATAAAACCTACCTTATAACTTGCTAAATCCTTGGTTTCTTTGCTACAACTCTTGTTCCTCTTCTCTTCCTTCTTTCCTTCATTAAAATCGAAAACCTATAATAAACACAAATTCTAATGAAATTCTATAAAACCCTTTCATGAAATTAGCTTGAGAATCACTATACCCATTCCATTCTTAGTCTTTCTAAACCATAAAACCAACAAAAACTTAAACTTAATCAAGAAGCTTACCTTGAATCTTTAGCTAACCAAGTGATTTCTTGGTTCAAAGTGAAGCTTTAGTGATTTCTCACACTTTTAACTCTTGAACTTTCTTCCAACTCTTGCTTAATCTCTTGGAAAATCACAAACCCTAACAAACTTCTTTCTTTTCTCCTTCTTCCACCATTTACGACACCTCCCTCTTCTCCTCTTCTAATTTTCGAAATTCCTCTCCTTTCCTACACCAATTCACTTATTCCCTCTCTTTTATACTCCTTTACAATCTTACTTAAGCCCATAGGCCCAAGCCTAACTCCCTTCTTCTTCTTCCTCCTTATTTCCTCTTTTTTTTATACTCTTTACTTAAGTCACTTAAGCCCAAAGCCCATTTACTTCCTCTTCTTTCTTTCTTCTTTCCTTCTTCCTTCCTTCTTCATTTAACTCATACTACAACTTAAGCCCAAGTCCACTTCATTTCCCTTAATTCCTTCTTCTTCTTATTTTCCTCTTATACTACTCAAGCCCACTAATTCTTTAAGCCCAACTTATTTTCTTTTCTTTTCCTACTTCATTAAAGCCCATTTCATATATATCCTCTCTTTATTCATTTCATTTGGACCTAAAGCCCAATTATTCTTTCTTCTTTCTTCTCATCCTACTAAATCTCTTAAGTACAAACCATTTCTTCTTCTTTTCATTTAATTTAGGCCCATTATTCTCTTAGGCCCAATTAAACTCTAAACTCTTAAATTCAACTAACACATTTAATTGTATTTATTCATGCCACCTAACTCATTACTCTTGTTTTAATCATCTTCTTTTTATATCACCACTTAAGCCCAACTTGAGTCCAAGGCCCATTTAACTCTTAATACATTTATAACCTTCATAACACCTTAATACACTTAATCCATGTCATATAGTCTTAGTCTAATCAACATGTTAATTAAATTTCCTTAACATGCTAATTAAGTCCATGAATACAATAATTGAATCCCATTAAATCATGCCACCTAATTTCATGACACCTTACCTTAAGCATATTAACATGTCAATTAATTCCACATTAATCCATCTCATATTTATACCATATCTTCTATTTCATTTCAATTTCAAAATTCTTAACTTCTTCACTCATGAATAATCATTCAAAATCCTTATTTAATCATCCTAACTTACCAAAAGATTGGGGTCCAATAATTCTCCCCGCTTAAAAGAATTTCGTCCTCGAAATTCCTATCTTCTCGATCTAGTGGCAAGGGTTTAAATCCTTAATTAATGATTCAACTTATTCTTGCATGACTTATTCAGATAGCTCACCATCCCGACCTCCTTATTTGATCTTGAGTGCACCTTGTCACGGTGGCACTCTTAAACATGTACTCATAATCATGTACTCGTGAGAGTAAAAGCATGTAACTCGAGAGCATCATTGGGGTAACTCGTCTTATGCTTGATGTTCACATCATAATAATGGTAAGTGACTGTGAGCTAACACACCACTTCCATGCCTATTTTTGGATTCTTCTAATTCATCTTTCTTACTTCACTTGATTCTTATCACTCATTCATTTCACCTGTCCATAACCTTTTCAATTCTAGCCTTCTATAACTTGTAGACCTTACTTATCATCATAATGCTAAAAAAGATGAATCTTTCTATCATCTAATTCTTCATACCGCATTTGATTGAATTCACTAGAACTGTGATTTTATACTTAAAATAAACTAAAGTTATACTTGGATCTCATAATCTTATGAACTTCAACTATATGCTTTAAGCATATTCTTGATAATTAAGACCATCAATTCCTACATTCACTTGCTTATTTGACATTTTTGATCACTAAGAGATCTTTCGATGAAATCCTGCTAGGATGCATACCTCATGTTTCCATTTGTACTTTGCTAGCAACCTTTTCACTTAATCATCTTTATTGATTTCATATACCTCTTATTTCATTCACCTGGTATCATTCTTCCTATTTGAACTTGAAATTCAGATCCGTATCAATTTCTTAATAAGATTCACAATCTTTTTATCCTTAATTTGGGATAAACTATGTCCCACCTGCTATGCTTCTTGTTGCTCTAGTTCTGGACATCATATTATCGAATTCATGCTTAATGTATCGGATGCAACACTTAACCTCACTTGGAATCTCTTACTTGTGCAATCATAGTCTTTTGATACATATCTCAATCTCCTAAGTTTCATATTTAATTCTCCTAATTCAGTAATTGTCTTGTACTTTTACAATCTGTATTTGCATGCTCATACATGTTCCTGTACATATATTGTCTCCAAACTTTCAAAATAATCATCAATGTTGCAGTTCTAGGTCATGTATCAAAATTCACTCATAGGACTTTACACATTTCTCTTCATGTATTCAAACCATTCTCCTCAATTTTTTTGAGCATCTTTCTGAATACCTTTCATACATCATCAAATAGTCTCCAATTCCATAGTGCTATTGGGCATTTGTTAACTTAAGCAATCATTTTCAATTTTCATGTATCTCTCGATTAGCCCTTGTGATTCCTTACTTAGCTAATTCCTCAATGAGGTATATTGACTCACTTTCCTTTCGATTCCTCTTATTGACTTTCTTCCTCGAATGATTTTTCTCCATAATTTGCAGCTTATTTGCAAACTTAATTAGGGTGATTTTAATATATTCCTCAAGTCATACCAATATCTCCCAAACATACTTTCACGTAATATATATCATAGACTTACATGCTCCTCATGTTAACAATCAAGGTCTCTATAGTGAGTGTACTCACTTTCGAATCATCACATACTCTTTTCTGATTAATTCTTTCATTGATTACTCTTAACATGAACCATTTGATCTGCTTATTCTAACTTAATGAAATCCCTCTTCAAAAGAGGATTCTTTTACTGCAATCATCTATACTATTCCTGCAATCTTAATCAATCTCCCATTATCATCATCATATTTTATCCACAGACTTATCTTCATCAATTCATAAATCAATCTCTTACATGATTGATACTTTGATCTTCATTAATCCTAGACAATATTCTTCTCTTGATCTTAGAATTTATTCCTTATTATAACATCATCAACAACTCTCAATCTATGTCTACTTGATCACTTAGGCTCTAAACTATGGGAAACTATGACTAATAATATTCACTAAATCTTAGGTTTCTTCCTCTATCATCTTCACACATATTCTACTTATGTGCTTAATACACTCATTTGTGCATAATTATGGATTTCCATACAGATACTCCCCACAACAACCAATTTAACCTTCTTGAACTTATACATACATTACTATCAATCATCTCATTGTCCCATTATCCTTCACTTCACATCTTACATATATATATATGTATGTATGTATATATATTTGCCATTGACTTAAACTTGTGGAAATAAAATCATCACATATTTCATACAGCACATAGATTTCAAAAACTTGTAATCTTGGTGCTCGTAATGGCACTTTCTTGTAAACTTGTTTTTCACAACGTGATATCCTTGCACAAATCATGTCTGAAAGCATAATTTCATAAACTTGTATTCTTAAAAAGAAAAACCCCTTTTTAAAGTCATTTCATCAATCATTCACATAATCGACATATTAAACATGCAACATTTCATAATGCACTCAACGCACAACTGATGCAACAATTATGATGCAATTTAAATTATGAAATTTTCTTTCTCAATTTAATGAAAACAAACTTGGCTTATTGAATTTATTATAAGCATGCACCCACCGGGTTCGGTTTCATCTTCTTAAAACCATAAAATTTCGACTTTCATGAAGTTCTACTTGAACCCTTAATCCTTGTCCCCTACTTTTCCTCAAACAATCCATGCTCATAATTCACATATTTCCCACATTCAAGGATAAGCACCATAGTATGTCATTTATACTATATTCGATTTCATCAACAGATGCATTGACTCATTACCGGTCATGTTTGACCATGTACTATTTCTCATTTCCACTAATCCACAACTTCAATTTATTCGCTAATTGATTGGCTCAAACTCTTAACAATTTGCTCTTGCATGTAACTTTTACATATGCTACCAGATAAGATCTCAATTCCGCGCTCGATACCATTAAATGTCGGAACCCGACCGGAGATCGGATCCCAACTGTTGGATCCGTTCATCGAACCCAACTCTCTTGCTTAAGATCGTGAAACCTGAGCGTATTACTTTGAAGGGTTTTTTTCATTCTTAATCCTTGAACCCTTAAAGACATCATGAATTCATTCTCATGCTCAAAACGCTCCCAAAATTCACTTACCAAAGTTCCGTAATGTGCCCATGTACCTAATCATCTTACTTGAACTTATTTTCTCTACGCGTTCACCGAATTTGAAAAACTTAAAATCTTTAATTCATTTGGAATTTTCTTGTAAATCATGGCCTTATGACTCTTGTTTAATTTAAGACAAGAATTGCTTCAATCGGAGTTATATAACTCTAGATATACTCCAATAACCTGAAAGAGTTCATACCGGAAATATGTTCTCTTAACCGGCCTTTCATTTTCTTTAATGAGAACTTCCTCAATTTAACTCCAAATGATACCAATTTCTGTATTAAGAAAGATATATGTCTTATAAATCCAATGGTTCAAGCCTCACCTCATTTGGAGGTCGTATGAGGGATTTGTACCCAAAACAATCGACCATGCTCACTTCAAAAATCCAATTGAGACTCTTTTGGCGCGATTGCCATAACATTTAATCTACAGGTCGGATCATGTTTGTTCTTTCACCATTTGAAAGTAGACATCTAGATCTACAACTCTCATGAAGACTACAAAACCAAATTCGGCCTCTAACAATGTCCAATATGCCATTTTTCCCGTAACTCGAGGTCTGCTGATGGATAACTCGACTTATCACTAACAAGTCGACTTATCGAGACAAATAACTCGACTTATCACTAACAAGTCGACTTATCGAGACAAATAACTCGACTTATCAATAACAAGTTGACTTATTATTCAAACTATGCTTCACAAGTCGAGTTATGGAGATAATAACTCGAGCTATGTCTATTTTTAGCTCGTCTTCAACCCTCTATACGCTCTCTTGACCTAACCCAAACACCATGAACACTCCTAACCTTTTTAAACCTACCCATTTCTATGCCCAACTCATTCATTCAATAATTTAACACCTCAACATGACTTTGCCCAATCAACCTCACACAAGCCTCATTCTCACCTTCATTACACATGCATGACCATCAATCCCAACCTCATAACATTTACCTATCTATATGATATTCATGCCCTCTCATGCTAACATACTTTATAACGACTCAAACATCACACTTATTTTATCATTCTATAAATTCTTGATTCAATTTGCTCATCAAACCCTAAATTCCTAGGCAACCATCAAAGCTATCCTCATCAACAAGACTTAGGCATCATGCTAACTTTCAACCATTGCTCCATATTCGTTTATATGCAATTTTACATTCACAACCATACTCAAACCCATATTGCATTAATCATCATACATAAGAGTTTTACAATTTCATTGGCATTTTCTAGCCAAAATCCAAAACCAATAACAATATCTCATTTACCTTATTCAATTGATCATATGAATTACAACTATACATTTACATAACCAAACTTCAAATACACAATAAAACAAGCACAAGATGTCTTGATCCACTTCCTCTTGACTTCTTGCTAAAACACCGAAATTGGGAAAATAGGGGGTGAGCTTGGGAGCCCAATAGGTTCTATGCTTATAACCAAATAATGAACAAAACAGTTTTAGAAGTCCATTTCCATATAAATTTCCTTTGGATCATAAAACATTGTTTTCTTCAAAACTCTTGTCATTTTCTTGAAATCACAAATCGTTCATTTTTTTTTAAAGTTTCATAAAATCATAAACTAAGAACTCTTGTCATTTCTTGAAATCACAATTCATTCATTTTTCAAAGGTTTATAAAATCATAAACGCAATTCATGCATTTTTCAAACTTTCATGAAATCATGAATGCAATTCAACTTATCACAATTCACATCATATAACACATACCACCTAACACATCATAATGGTTTGGCAAGTCCACAATTCTTGGCAACCATATAATCTCATTTAATGATCTTATATGGGCAAATCTTGAGGAGTCCAAATATTGGATCATCCTATGCCACAGTCAGGCAGCCGGGCGAAGGCTTTTCATGGTCATCGTGCACGAGACGTTTCTTGGGTGGACTTAACCTTACCCACATAACATATAATCATGTCTTGAATCTTGATTACCAAGGCAAAATCTTGAAATCTTATTTTGCATAAATCATGCAAATTTTCATAAATCATTTCATGAACATAAAGCATTTCATATGCAATGCATCATCATTCCTCAAGCAAAATCACATAACATCCACATTCACATATCAAATCATCAATCATCCAATTCACATAACATTTTCAAATCATTCATACCATTATATATCAATGATAGCAATTTTAAAGCATTTTAAAACAATGAATTTGAAAGCATTTTTAGATTCATAATTCTTTTGAAAAAATATATTAGTGGCCCATCAATTAACTATAAACATAAAACCTACCTTATAACTTGCTAAATCCTTGGTTTCTTTTCTACAACTCTTGTTCCTCTTCTCTTCCTTCTTTCCCTTCATTAAAATCGAAAACCTATAATAAACACAAATTCTAATGAAATTCTATAAAACCCCTTTCATGAAATTAGCTTGAGAATCACTATACCCATTCCATTCTTAGTCTTTCTAAACCATAAAACCAACAAAAACTTAAACTTAATCAAGAAGCTTACCTTGAATCTTTAGCTAACCAAGTGATTTCTTGGTTCAAAGTGAAGCTCTAGTGATTTCCCACACTTTTAACTCTTGAACTTTCTTCCAACTCTTGCTTAATCTCTTGGAAAATCACAAACCCTAACAAACTTCTTTCTTTTCTCCTTCTTCCACCATTTACGACACCTCCCTCTTCTCCTCTTCTAATTTTCGAAATTCCTCTCCTTTCCTACACCAATTCACTTATTCCCTCTCTTTTATACTCCTTTACAATCTTACTTAAGCCCATAGGCCCAAGCCTAACTCCCTTCTTCTTCTTCCTCCTTATTTCCTCTTTTTTATACTCTTTACTTAAGTCACTTAAGCCCAAAGCCCATTTACTTCCTCTTCTTTCTTTCTTCTTTCCTTCTTCCTTCCTTCTTCATTTAACTCATACTACAACTTAAGCCCAAGTCCACTTCATTTCCCTTAATTCCTTCTTCTTCTTATTTTCCTCTTATACTACTCAAGCCCACTAATTCTTTAAGTCCAACTTATTTTCTTTTCTTTTCCTACTTCATTAAAGCCCATTTCATATATATCCTCTCTTTATTCATTTCATTTGGACCTAAAGCCCAATTATTCTTTCTTCTTTCTTCTCATCCTACTAAATCTCTTAAGTCCAAACCATTTCTTCTTCTTTTCATTTAATTTAGGCCCATTATTCTCTTAGGCCCAATTAAACTCTAAACTCTTAAATTCAACTAACACATTTAATTGTATTTATTCATGTCACCTAACTCATTACTCTTGTTTTAATCCTCTTCTTTTTGTATCACCACTTAAGCCCAACTTGAGTCCAAGGCCCATTTAACTCTTAATACATTTATAACCTTCATAACACCTTAATACACTTAATCCATGTCATATAGTCTTAGTCTAATCAACATGTTAATTAAATTTCCTTAACATGCTAATTAAGTCCACAGAATACAATAATTGAATCCCATTAAATCATGCCACCTAATTTCATGACACCTTACCTTAAGCATATTAACATGTCAATTAATTCCACATTAATCCATCTCATATTTATACCATATCTTCTATTTCATTTCAATTTCAAAAATTCTTAACTTCTTCACTCATGAATAATCATTCAAAAATCCTTATTTAATCATCCTAACTTACCAAAAGATTCGGGGTCCAATAGCCTCTCAGTAGCTAGAGTCGTCTCTCGGTCCTAAAAAGACAATATTGTAATTTTGGTGAGTTTTGCGAACTCAAAGAGGTAACCATCATCGATGGTTCACTTAATTCATACATCACAACAATTCACATAAAATATAATCACATAGTGCACTTTACATAAATTTCACATTTTCACTTAAGCATAGGCATTTCATTTCTACAAATATACTTAACAATGTGCATATGAGGTGCTCATGAGACACTTTTCCAATTGCCTGAACTATCCTGTATCTATTTTGGATATTGAGCTCATTAATAACTGTCCCTTATCCGCTTGGAGGATACATGGATCTTTTTACATAGTGAGCCTTAGGCTTTTAATTATTTTTGAGCTTGAGGCTCTTTTTCACTCGTTGACCTTTTAGATCTGATCGGTGGCTACTTTGGTCACAACTGCCATTATCTGATTATGCATTCATGTATGGACTGCATGTACCACAATCATCCACATTATAACGCACTTAGGTCTTCACATTCACATTCAAGTAGCACTTCAATATCTCAATCCACAATCACTTTCATCGAACCTTCTGTCCGGAATCTATAATTAAGCACATTCAATTATCATTCAAAACATAATTTAAGCAAACAAGTAATTAAGTGAGACCATCTAGGTTACTCACAAGTTGCTATCGAAGCTAATACTTGGAAGATCTGGCAACGTCTGGAGGTTGACATTCCAATTGCTCTTCTATCACAAATAATATACACGATATCACAATTTGCACAATCATAAGTATTCGATAATGTACATGTATGAAATGAATTATGTACAATGCATGTTCATGATAATTTTAGATATTTATCCATCAATTTCATCACAAAATCAATCTCACATCAAAACTCATCTAACTATAATTTATACTTAAATTTATGCCTCACTAAAATATTAAAATCTCTATTACTTTCTCATGACTCACTTCAGATTTTTTCTAAGTCACACTTTCAGGTCTACTGTTCACATTCAATTAGAAAGCAAAACTGATGTAATTTGGTCATACTCTCTTCTAGAAAAGTGTTTCTCTATTTTTTTTATCTTTCCATTGATACTAAAGTCACTCAATTTGGTTCAGTAATTTGGAAGATATACCTCCAAAATTATCGGGTTGTTCACATTCAATAACAGTGTACTATGTACAATTTCCATCCAGAAATTCAATATCTTAGAGAAAGAATCAAAATTCTACTTCCTCATACAATTTGTAGGTCTATATCTTTAATTTACTCAAATTAAAATTCATCTTATTTGGAATCCTACATATCAAGATATCATCAAAATACTAGAGCATGTTCAGTAAAATATCCAGTTCATGCTCTTCTAACTGATACCCTTAGTTTGATTCGATCAATCTTTTTCAAGTAAAAACCAAAAGCTATAAATTTTTTTGGAGAGATAGAGGAATGTGTTATGAATCCAACTCTTCAAAAATCAGGTCATTTGGAGGTCGGACGACAAAGTTATGGCCAAAATAGTGAAACATGTTCAGGCTGGGAGGAGGACTTGGTGGGTCACGAAAGTTGCAATCACAACTTCCGTGATCGATCGGCAAAGATTGCGACTGACGCATCGCAGTCGCGACTCCCACGATCGTTCAGCAGACGACGCGTCGTGATCGCGACTTTGCCTCCTCCTCCCTTTTCTCTTCTTCTTCACATCTGTTTAGTAAAATGGGCATAACTTTGATTACAAATATCAAATTAAGGTCATTCAAAGACCGTTTTAAAGAAGACTTCTAGATCTACAACTTTCATGAAGAACTTAAAAACAATTTCTGCCTCTATAAGGGTCAAAGTTTTAGAATGAAGTAGCTGTTTCGAATATCCCTCCTATACAGTATCATAGACTTCTAAATATCATATCTCTCAACTCCAATGTCCAAAAATTTCATACTTGATATCAATGGAAAAGCTAAAACAAAGATCTACAATTTCATGAAGACAATTTTGTTAAAATCTACCTAAATCAATACATTAAAATTTGCCTAAATCAACAATAATAATAATTAAACTATTAATATTATTAATATTATTATATTAATCATAAATGGATAAAATATACTAACGAAATATAAATAAAATATTCTTATTCTTATTAATTATTATTATTAATCTTCGACTTCTGTTAACAATTATTATTATTATTAAATTCCTTATAATTTGTTATTTTATAAATTATTTTAGAATTATTATTATTTTGCTAATTTTATATTCCTTATTATTATAATAAATAATAATAATTATTATTATTATTATTATGTTTCTTTAATTATTTTATTAATTTAACTGTTTTAAATTATGATAATCATAAATTTTCAACTTACTATTATTCTTATTATTATTTATTTTTTATTTATTAATTATATTAACTAATTATATTAAATTTCTTATTATTATTAATTTTATTTTAATAATAATAAGGATAAAAATATATGTTTATACTCATCATCAAGATAAAAAATTAAACAAATAAACAAAAATTAAGGCATTTTTATAATAAAGACAAATAATTAATTATGTACATAAATGAAAAATAAATAAATAAATAATTTACTAAATACATTATATAAATAAATTTCGTTATCAGTAGAAGTGGAATAGTTAACGTTGAAACAAACAAGCAAAAATGCAAATTTCGTCATGGCTATAGGCGGCTTTAAAACAACTTGCGTCCGGCTTGTACTGCAGCGTCTCTCAAAGTTTTAACAAAAACGACGTCGTTTTGGTTTTAAACAGAGTAGAACAGAGTTATCTTAGACAGACGATCTGAACTGTATACTATTTCGGAAATATATGTTAAAAAGCAGCAAAAGATTAATAAACGGATGTAGACAGACAAGTATAAGAGAAGGAGAGAGAGAGATTATTTAATTGAAATTGTGTTCGGCTTTGCTAATTGCTGCAGGTGGGTGGGAGTTCTTGCTTTCTCCAATGATTTGTTTGGATACGACCCAGCAGCAACAGCGATCGTTTTTATTTTTGATCGGCTTGTATTGTGTATTATTCTTGCCTTTACTTTACCCTTTTTTCTTTTTGCTTTTCTTTTATATGTCATAACGTGCACGAGACTTTGTTTCTGGAGTTAGCAATTTTGCTTCTGTTTACATAATTTGTTACGTCTCTAATTTCCAATTTCTCCACGTCAGCTTTGGTAGTAGAATTTATGTTATCTAACCTCTTTATTACATCTTAACGGAAAGCAACTCAAGAGGCAATTTGCCCTATAGAATTGTTATCATCGTACAATTATTTATTTCTGTATTTTTAACTAGTTTGTTTCCATTTTCAAGTTTTAGTTATTATTTTAAATTTTGGTAAAAAATATATTTATTTGAGTTTATAGTTTCCATTTTTTATTTTTTAGTTTTATAAATTATGAATATCATAATTTTGTTTTTTATAATCTGATTTACTACCAAGAACAATATAAGTACAAGTATCATAGAAATAAAAGAGTGAACATTTAACTAAAATGATCCCGAAAAATCTCTCAATTCTCAAATAAATTACACGATAAAAAGTAAGTTCAAAGCTTTTTATGTTTGTTAAATTATGCATATGATTTTATTTAAAATCCAGCTGAGATAAGAAAATCTTTTAAATATTGTTAAAGAAAGATCAAAGATTTAAATTTTCACCTTAATTGATCAAACAGTTAAAGAAATTTAAAATTATGTGCTATACTTTACCTAAGCTCTCTCTACCTTATAATAGCGATGATTTAATTCTTGAAATCGATACTTTTCATCATGTAGGAGCAAAGTGTTAAAAAGATAGATTACAATAATGTTCATGTTAAAACTAATCAGTCTCTATGTAGGTATACTTCTGAAACTTTTACAGATACCCAACAATTATATCATATTAATGAAAAGAATTATTTGCAGTAGTAAAGACCTGTCAAAATTTTATTACTTCTTATTACCAAAATTTTTTATATTAAGAACTGATAATGCTAAGGTAAAAGCAATTATAGCAGATGTATAAGATGGCAACACTATTAGCTGAATATTCTTTTGATATTGAGATAATTAAATCTAACAATAATATTCTTGCAAAATTTCTAACCAGGGATGGTCGACCTAAAGGAGAAATATTTACTATTTAGTCTATTAGATCAAATGTATGAAGATATAGATAGATTTTTCTAAATATTGCTCAATTTCTCTAGATATCAAAAGAAATAATTGAATTATTTTTTTGCCATATATGGCAAGCCGAAATAAATCATTTTAACTATACTGAGCAAAAGCTTTATAGATTGATTAACAAAGTTTAGATAACTAAAGAATCTGAATTAGTTGGATCTTCATCTCAACAGATTCAACCACAAGCTTTTACTCCTGATGCTATGTCTTTACGACCAGATACTTCTCAAAAACCTAAGATATCGAGAAATATTATGACTAAAAGTTCTCCAAGAGATCATCCTACTGTTGAAGCACATTATGACATCATGAGAGATCTATATTCCTTACAAAATAATTATTTTTGTTGTATTGCTTTTTAAGGAATATATCCTAGATTGAATTTTTTGCTGGGAGCTCATCTTTAAGAAATTAAAGATTGATATGATTTTGGTGCCATCAGTGCTATATATTTAAAGAATCCAAAATTTCTGAAGATTTCTTTTCTACCTAAATGGATTCAAGAAGGAGTCAAAGATTGTTTTTTAAACGACCCAATGGTGACTCCAAAAGATACTATATGTTGAAGATATTATCTGCTGGACCAGATTCTTATGAAGATGAATGATATGATGCTTATCATTTCATCATGGTTGGAAAGTACGAACACTTTCCTATTACAATAGACACTAGTGACTAAACTGAGGAAAGAATTTTTCAAGTTCATCGAAACCGATATTCATTATCGTAGAGGTATTGGGATGAGGACTATTGTCTCTGGAATGGAACCTTCTTTTAAAGGATATATTGGAACTTATATGGTAACTAAAGACCTAGATGGATTTACCCCTACAGATAAAATGAGAACTGAATCTATAAGCCCTTTTAGGATCTATTTAGATATTAATTGCATTCAAGATATAGAAGAAGCAATTGATAAATGAAAAACTACTCTTAGAGTAGTTGTTTCTATCAATAAAATGGATTGTGAAACTACAAAATTATTTTTAGAAAAATGTTAATAAATAGTTTGCTTCGATTTTGAAAAATTTAAATTAAAACTCTAAAAATTTTATATTTAATTATGATAATGATATAGGTATTTTGATAACTTGAGTTCTAAAAGCGTTTCAATAAGAATTTGTTGGATAAGGAAATATTTTAAAAGATACTACTATTATAGGAAAATATGTTATTGCATTACAAAAACATCAATTGTGTGATATGTGTGAAATTAATAGATATATTTGTATTTTCTTAAATTATTATTATCATATTTATAACCAAGTAGATAATATACAAATTTATTTAAATATGTTTTATTCAAAGATACCGATCCTTGGGATGATGACTATGATATAGAAAATATAGTCTTTTGAATCTTTTTAAGTGTTCTTCTATCAATCAAAGGTTCTTGACTATACTTGCCATGTTGCTCGTATGTTTCTATTATACTGTCTATAATCAGGTTATCATTTTTGGTAGTAGAAGGTTCTCGTATTTCACTCATTTATATCATAATGAGAGGTTTCTTAATATTCAATATCAGTAAGTATAAAAATACCTTCTTCAAAAGAACAATCTTGAAAAGTATTGACTCGAATAAAGTCTTCATTTTCTATCATCATTTCTATATCATCACCTATTTCAATTTTCTTTTTATGAAAACGTTTAGAGGGTTCATTAGCTTTGTTAATGTATATAATCCAGCTGTTAATAATATACTTATGACTTCATTTTAGGCTTAATTATAGGCTTAGCTTTAGGCTTAAGCCAAGCTTCTTTCCTAAATAGAATGTTATTCTTATGTATAAATAGGCCTCCTTGTATTCAATATTAGATGTAATAATACATACAATTTCTCTCAACTTACTTAATTCTCTCGACATGGTATCAGAGCACTAAAATTTTTTATGGTCGTTTATTCTTCCTTGCTGCAAAGAATTTTCTTTGTGTCTGCTCTATTTCTTTTGTATTCTTTATTTCTATGCTGTGTCGTCATTCTTTATCGAAATGTTATTTCGGTCATATTTTCAGACTCTTCTCTTCCAGACAAGTTTAAGGCTGGCAACCATACCTCGAACAGAGTCTCCACGTGCCCTCATGCGTTGCCCAAAGTTTCTGCCTATCAGTCACGCTTGTTGAGTAGACCGACTCAACTCTTTGACTGCACGATTCAACCACATAAGGCTCGGTTTGCTCTTTTTCTCTCCTGTGAAGACTATATTTTTTGATTGATGACTACTTCTGATGTTTCCCAGTCAATATCTCATCCTATTACTATTATTTTTTATGGATCAAACTATGATTTATGGTCTCAAGAGATGTGTAGTTTCTTGAAAGGTTGTCTTTTTGGCGATGTCACTGGTGATATTCCTAAACCAATAAAAGTGACCAATGAGGATGACAACAACTTCATAGATCGTATGGATCAATGGGAAAGCAAGAATCATCAGATTCTCACATGGTTTCAAAATACGTGCATCTCTGGGATTAAATTAGAATTTCGCAAATTCGACACTCCAAAAGAGGTATGGGATTTTTTGCATACCAGATATTCTGTTTCTGATGACGTTTACCAGTTTCAGCTTTATCTTCGCCTTCATCAAATGCATCAACAATTAGATCAGACTATTCATAGTTATGTTTTTGAATTACAAACTCTCTGGGATCAATTGGCTACTTGTGATTTAGTATGGCCTGACTCTGTCTCTGCTTCTCTCTATACTTATCTTCGTGATTGCCAACGTGTCTAGCATCTTCTTATGACACTCAAATCTGAATTTGAATCAGTCAGTGGTGCCTTATTACATTGCAGTCCCTTACCTGTTAGAGTAGTGCCCTAAAGGCAATCGCCTTTAGCGCATTTTGTACAAATTTGTGTACATTCTTTATGAATAAATAAAGAAAGGCATATTTCATTAATTTGTTGTTCATTATTTATGAACTGATATAGATCTGTAATCAAATTAATGAAGTCCATGATATATGACATAGCATGAAGGAAATTATGATGTGATCACACTACTGAGATTCCTATCATGTGCAATTATGTCATTATCTAAATTATCCCTAGTCATAGGATTACTGAGACTGGACATCGGTAATCCAGAAAGACTAGCACATCTCATGCTCTTTGATTTGATCAAGCGAAGGATCTCGAAGCGTAAATATGAGATATTTAGGGTTGAGATGTGGATGCTTACTAGAGGTAGTAAGTACATTGGATGACCTGCCATGAGATCATCACATGGATGTCCTATTCTAATGTCAGTGATAATCTCATCATAGCAATGGTGCAAGTATCCTTAGACTTGAGGTGCTCAAGGATATCTTGGATACTGATTATGTGCTTTGACTCCATTCCTTGTTGCCTTATAGAGGTCGCTCATAGGGTGGTTATTGGGTACAGTTTGAGGTATTCGAAGGTAATTGAGTAGCCAATAGAGGATTCACCACTTCTGTGATAGCAGAAGATGATACCCATGGCCTCTTGTCAGGGTCATTACTTAGAAATCTCTGGCCGGAGTATGTATGTCGTGAAGAGTGTCTTCAGTGACATATAAAGTAATGAGTCCCAGGACAAGAACTGAAATCACTTGGACTAGATTTGACGTAGCCAGTCTAGTGAGAGTTGACACATTGCCCATACTCATAACCAAGTGGGGTATAGGATGGTGAAAGGACGAATTGCACGGTAATTGTCTATGGAAAGGTTCGTGATATGGTCCATGATGAATATAGCTTCATTCGTCAAACCAATTACTTTCCGGTCAATTGGGGGTCATGATGTGTTGCTAGATACCGCTCATGACATGCTTAGATTAAGTGTTAATCTAAGTGGCCAACATAACCGGGAACGTAATGGGTCACACGCATAAGAGTGTCTCGAAGAACTCATAAAATAGTTTTGGACAGAGTTCCAATATATGGAGAGCAATCGGATTAAATGGATCTCGATGAGATCGAGATATGTCCCGATGAGATCGCGACGTTGATATTGCTGAAAAAGGTTTCCGGGGGTTTTTCCCATACCGGGACTCAGTAGGACCGACCCCAGTGTGACTGGACCACTTCAGTAATATATATACATATATATATATATATGATTAATTAATTAAATAATTAATATATATATATATATATGTTGAATACGTGGATTGATGAGAAGGAGAAAGGAAGCTTCCATTTATATGCTTAGTCATTAAGTTCATTTAATGGCTAAATGACAAAAATGAATAAAAGGTGAATGGAAGATGATGATTCTCGTAGATGACATATAAAAGGTTTAAAAAACAAGTTTTAAACCTAAGTGAAAAGGTCATCATCGTGGGTTGAATGAAGATAAGAGAAGATTGAAAGGAAAAATTGTTTTCCCTCTCATCTCATCATCGTTCTTCATCATCTTCAAGCATCTTCTTCATCTCTTCCTCCATCTTTTCCAAGCTCTCCATAGAACAAAGGTAAGATCTAGCAGTCTTTAATTTGTTCTAGCTATTCCCGGTCAAAGGTTTGTCCGGTTAGGTTCTCCGATCTCTGCGTGGATACCGTTAGAGACGGTCTCCTTTGGTCGCTTCGGTTTGAGTTTGTTATATATATACACATGGATCCTAGCTTTGGAAGGTCCCGAATAAAATTTTGTTTTCCGCACCGTGGGCATGTGATGCTCACACCGGATTTTCCTACAGTGGTATTAGAGCCACTTGTGTCGATATAACAACGAAACCATGACTAGGTCGGAGTTGCTATAGCTTGTGATGATGATGCATGTTGTATGTGTTGAATTTCGAATTCAGTATGAGATATATTTTTCGAAATTTTCTTGCCCAGATATGTTTACAAGATGTTGTTGCATATGTCTGTGGAAGCCCGGAATTTATCAATGTGATTTGATATGGTTTTGCTAATTTATTCCCTAATGTGCTGGGTGCTGTCTTTGTGCACATTCACTGAACAGGCATGCTTATAAATTCGAGAATAAATTGTAGAAAAATGATTTTTCGGATTTTATTTCACCTACATATCCCTAAGATGTTTAGGAATGTCTATGTGGATGGAAAAATGTTTTTGAGGTGATTTACTATTTATTTGAGAATTTATTGTGTGCTGCTGGGAATAGCTGTGTTAAGGAACACAGATTTTGTATTGGCTTTGTTGCTGAGGTTGAATGCGTTTTTTATGGAAATAAATCCTGAAAACATTCATGGAGCATGTTGGGAACATTTAGTGACCTCTGTAATTTTCTCAGAATTTATTGAAATTGTTTCAATGGGTGTTTAAAGCAAAACATAGAACTTGGCAGTTTTGAGAAAATTGCTGGAGTTGTTTTGTTTGAACTAAGAAATTGTGTAGATTTTAGTTCCAATGCCTTGGATCATTTTTAATGTGATTAAAAATGTGTTACATTGATGTTGTATGCTTGCCTAAATGAATTTTTTGAAATTAGGTTTCCAAATAATTTTCGAATGTCAAATGTGTCTCATTAGCATCTCGTTAGTATATTCCCTTATCTTGATTGTTTTGGCCGTCACAAATTTTGTGACATGTGCCAAAGTAGTCTTGATAAAGTGTAGACTACCTAGAGATACTTAGGGTGATAATTTGATATTCTCGAATTATTTGGAAATCCAAGTGAATAACAGTGTATTCACTGATTTCAAATTCTTCATGTATAGTTTTGACTATATATGGTAAGCAACAATGAAAGTGTTTCATTGGCACATCATTATAATGTGTATTACACTTGGTATTGTGAATTTGAACTACACGGATTGAGAAATTAGCCGATTAGATAGCAATTTCTCTTGGATAAGTCGACTTACACAATGTACAAGTCGACTTGTCCGTGCACTGTAGACGCATAAGTCGACTTGCACAATGATACAAGTCGACTTGTTCGTGCACAGTTGCACAAGTCGACTTACACATGCATAAGTCGACTTACACAGAGGCATAAGTCGACTTATACATATACAAGTCGACTTATAACATGCAAAGGAGGGATGATGGATGATTTTAGGTATAAACTCAATGTGATTGATCATATGCCCTAAGTCATTCCATATAGTCATGGTGACTATAATCCTACGGCTTGGAGAAGAAGAAGATGAGACCTGAAAACCCTCAAATCATATGAAAACTAACGCCTTCCATTAATATGGGGAGAACCAGAGTTCTTATAGAGTTGGGTTGTTGGGAAAACCCAAGCTCACTCTATACGAATATGTTCGAACCATGAAAATAAGATTTTCGGATTAATGGGTCGGTTTTCACTAGAAGCGTTGATTTGTTGAGTAAACTCAAGATCAACGTGGACAGAGGCGAAATTGGGTAGTGTACATCAGATGTACGCGCATCAAAAGTTGATAGCCCAATGTGTGTGCATACATCACGAGTTGATAGCACTAGTCGATAGTTGCATCTATAAAGTAATTGGTATGACCGATACCTGCCGATTGATCTAAGGTGGCTTGTTGGGTAAACCCAAGGTCATTTTAGTAATGTCGGATATCTAAGATGCAATTGGTATGACCGATACCTACCGATTGAACTAAGATGGCTTGTTGGGCAAACCCAAGGTCATTTTTAGGAATGTCGGATATCGTCCCACTAGGACATTTTGTCATAATGTTTCTTGGATTCGTACTGAGGGTTATAGATTATATGAAACTAGTGGGAGCCATATGCATATCATGCAAGTCCTTATGATTATGCATCTATTCTATTCTAACATTCTTTCTCTCTTTCCCTATAGGTTATTGAAGATGACTTCAAGTGTGAACTTGCGCTCGCTTATGGAATCCAACAAGTTAACTGGACCAAATTTTCTAGATTGGCTGAGAAATTTGAGAATTGTTCTCAGGTCTGAGAAACTGGGATATATCCTAGATGTTCCACTTCCTGATCCACCTATTGTTGATGCTTCTGATGAGGATCAGAAAGCATATCGAAAGCATCTTAAAGACAGTGACATAGCTACCTGCATTATGCTTGCCTCGATGTCACCAGAGCTGTAGAAGCAGCATGAGTCTATGGATGCTCATACCATAGTGTCTCATCTTAGGGAGTTGTTTGATGAGCAAGCTCGGTCTGAAAGGTTCGAGACCTCGAGGCTACTCTTCACTACTAAGATGACTCCAGGTTCATCTGCAGTGCAGTATGCACTGAAGATGAATAGGTATATTGAGAGATTGGCCGTCTTAGGTTTTGTCATGGATTATGAATTAAGTATTGACTTAATTCTGGTTGGATTGTCTGATAGTTATTCACAGTTTGTGTTAAACTATCGGATGAACCAAGTATCCACAACAATCCTCGAGTTGATCAATCGCTTTCGAGCAAAGCAGAGCAAGCTATCAAGAAGGATAGCAAGCAAGTGTTGATGGTGGACTCTTCTTCGGTTCAAAGAAAAGAAATGAAGAAGAAAAGGTCTAAAAACCAAAAGGAAGTATAGCGAAGAAAACCAAAGAGATCGCTCCAAAGGGACTTGCTTCCATTGTGGCAAGATCGGTCACTTTAGGCTAAACTGAAAGTCTATCTGGAAGAATCAAGCGAAGAAGGCATCGGATGCCTCGACTTCTTCAAGTATATTTGTCATTGAGGTTATCTGCTTTCGATCATAACATATGGGTATTAGATACGGTTGTGGCTCACACATATGCAATGATATGCGGGCCTCGAGAGATGAGATAGCTCATGAAGGAGAGATAGACCTGCGTGTTGGAAATGGAGCAAGAGTTGCTGCATTAGCCGTAGGCACTTGTTAGAGTAGTGCCCTAAAGGCAATCCCTTTAGCGCTTTTGTTCATAGTCATGTATGCACTTTATGAATAAATAAAGAAAGGCATGTTTCATTTATTTGATGTTCTTTATAAATTGATATTGATCTTTAATCAAATTAATGAGGTCCATGATATATGACATAGCATGAAGGAAATTATGATGTGATCATAATCCGAGATTCCTATCATGTGCAATTATGTCGAGATCTAAATTTTCCTAGTCATAGGATTAATGAGCCCGGACATCATTAATCCGGACGACTAGCATATGTCATACTCTTTGATTGGATCAGCGGTGGATCTCGAAACTGTAAATATGAGATATTTAGAGTTGACATATGGATGCTTACTAGTGGTAGTAAGTTCATTGGATGACTCGCCATGAGATCATCACATGGATTTAATGTCGGTGATAATCTCATCATAGCAATGGTGCAAGTATCCTTAGACTTGAGGTACTCAAGGATATCTTGAATCTTGATCCGTACTGACTCCATTCCTTGTGGCCTTCCGGAGGTTACTCATAGGATGGTGCTTGGGTACAACTTGAGGTATTGAAGGTAATTGAGTAGCCAATAAAGGATTCATCACTTCGTGAGAATGTAAGAGATACCAACCTCTTATCAGGATCATTACTTTAAGTCTCGGCGAGCATGACTATGTCATGAAGAGTGTCTTCATAGACATATAAAGTAATGAGTCCTCGACAGAACTGATTTCACTTAGGCTAGACTTAGTCTAGTAAGAGTTGACATATTAGCCATACTCATAACCAAGTGGGGTATAGGATGATGAAAGGACGAATTGCACAGTAATTGTCTATGGAAGGGTTCGTGATACGGTTCGTGATGAATTCATCAAACCGATTACTTTCCGATCAATTGGGGGTCATGATGTGTTGCTAGATACCGCTCATGACTTGCTCAGATTAATTGTTAATCTAAGTGGCCAACATAACCGGGAACCTAAAGGGTCACACGCATAAGAGTGTTTCAGAGAATCTGTAAAATAGTATTGGACTGAGTTCCAATTATGGAGAGCATTAGGATTAAATGGATCCCGATGAGATTGGGATATGTCCTGATGAGATCGCGACATTAATATTGCTAAAAAAGGTTTCCGGGGGTTTTTCCTATACCGGGACCCGGTAGGACCGACCCCAGTATGACTGGACCACTTCAGTAATATATATAAATATATATATATGATTAATTAATTAAATAATTAATATATATATATATATATATATGTTGAATACGTGTATGAAGGAGGAGAGAAGCTTATCATCTTCACTTTATTATATATATATATATATATATATATAAAAGGTGACTAACGTGGAAAGATGACTCACCATAAGCATTGATTGTGTCTTTAAGTGTTAAAAGACAATGGAAATGGTGAGGAGCAGGAGAGGTTCGTTGGTTTTTGGAAGGGAAGAAAGGTTTTTATGAAAAACCTAAGAGAAAATAGTTTTCTCTCTTCTTCATCTTTCATCATCGATGCTCATCAAGGCTCTCTCTTGTTCAAGCTTCTCCATCTTCATTGATTCAAGCTCTCCAAGGACAGAGGTAGGGTCTAGCAGCTCTTATTCTGTTCTAGCTATTCCCGAGTCAAAAGTGTTTGATCCGGTTAGGTTTTCTGATCTCTGCGTGGATACCTTTAGAGATAGTCTCTATTGGCTATTCAGGCTTGAGTTTTCATACCGACACCGGGATCCTGGCTTTCGGGAATGTCCCGGTAACAAAATTTTTGTTTTTCCGCTGCTGGAACATGTGATGTTCCTCCCGGGATTTTCCTACAATGGTATCAGAGCGTCTGGTGTCGTGTATGAAGCTTTAACTGAAGCTAGATCATAAACCTTAATTGCTTGTGATGTTGTAGCATGCATTCTGTTCAGATTTCGAATTTCTATAGAGATAGGTTTTTCGAAAATTTTCTGCCCAGGATTGTTCATAACATGTTAGAGAATATGTCTATGAAATTTGAGAATTTATCGATTTGATTTGATATACTTTTGCTAATTATTTCCCTAAGCTCACAGATGCTGTTTTGTGAAACACTCTGTGAACAGGAAGTAGTATAAAATCGAGAATCAATTCTAGAAAAATGTTTTTTCGGATTTTCCTTCACCTACATGTCTCTAAGATGTTGGTGAATGTCTATGAGCATGGAAATTGGATTTCAAGGTGATTGGATATTTATTTTCGATTTTATTCTATGCTGTTGGGAATTGCTGTGCTGATGAACACAGATTTTGAATCGGTTTTGTTATTCTGGTTGACTGAGTTTTTGATGGCTTAAAATCCTGAAAAACTTCAGGTAGCATGTTCAAAACATTTAATAACCTATGTAAGTTTCTCAGAATTTATTGAAATTGTTTCATTGTTCATTTCGAGCAATGTACAGAGCTGGACAGTTTTGGTGAAAATTGTTGGGACTGTTTTGCTTGGCTTGATTGAGTGTGCTTTTTCAGTTCCAATGCCTTGCACCATTTTTAATGTGATTAAAAATGTGTTATCTTGATGTGGTATGATAGCCAAAGTGCATTTCTTGAAGTTGCTTTTCCAAGAATTTTTGAATGCCGAATTGGTCACATTTGTGTCTCGTTAGTATATTTCATTTTCTTGCTTGTTTTGGCCGTCACAATTTTTGTGACAAGTGCCGGAGTAGTTTTGAGAGTGTATACACTAGCTTGAGATGCTTAGGGTGATAATTTGGGTGTTCCTAAATTATTTGGAAATCTTAGAGTTATGACTCATTTCAAGCTTGTCATATAGTTTGACTATTTAAGGCATTCATGAATCAACGAAGTGTTCATTGAGGCATCTATTTCCAGATATTACCCTAGGTATGATGGTATTGTGAATTGGAATTGCATGGATTGAGGAATTAGCCGATTAGAGATTTTAGCAAATTTCCTTGGATAAGGCGACTTGTGTATGGAATAAGTCGACTTGTTCAAGGTCTAAATATAAGTCGACTTGTAGCACATTACAAGGCGACTTGTACATCAAGCAGTGCCATAAGGCGACTTGTTTCATACAAGTCGACTTGTGTTTAAGCGAAGCATAAGGTGACTTGCATTCGATGAAAGTCGACTTGTGACATGCTCAGGTTGGATGATGGATGATTATAAGGATTGATTCAATTTGATTGATGAAACCTAAATCATGCCATATAGTCATAGTGACTATGATCCTTCAGCTTGGAGTCTAGAGTTTCTAAATCCCTCCTCGGTATATGAAAACTAACGCCTTCCATTAATATGGTAAGAACCAGAGTTCTTATAGGGATGGGTTGTTGGGTAAACCCAAGCTCACTCTATACGGATATGTTCGAACCATGAAAATATGATTTTCTGATTAATGGGTTGGTTTTCACTGGAAGCGTTGGTTTGTTGAGTAAACTCAAGGTCAACGTGGACAGAGGTGAAATTGGGTAGCATACATCGGATGTATGCGCATCAAAGAGTTGATACCCAATGTAAGTGCATACATCAACAAGTTGATAGCACTAATCGATAGTTGTGTCTTAGATGTAATTGGTATATCTGATACCTCCCGAGACATAAGGTGGCTTGTTGGGTAAACCCAAGGTCATTCTCAATGTCGATTATCGATGATGCAATTGGTATGTTCGATACCTACCGATTGACCTAAGTTGTGGCTTGTTGGGTAAACCCAAGGTCATTCTTAGCAATATCGGATATCAACCCACTAGGACATTATGTCACTTTGTTTCTTTGGATTCGTAATGAGGGTTATGGATTCTATGAAACTAGTGGAGTTCTTTTTGCATATCATTCAAGTCCTTATGATTATGCAGCTATTCCTATTCTAACATTCTTCCTCTCTATCCGTGTAGGTTATTTGAAAATGTCGTCAAGTGTGAATCTTCGCTCGCTTATGGATTCCAACAAGTTAACTGGACCGAATTTTCTTGACTGGTTAAGGAATCTGAGAATAGTTCTCAGATCTGAAGGTCTGGGATATATCCTAGATTTTCCGCTTCCAGATGCACCTGCTGTCGATGCTTCTGATGATGATCAGAAGGCATATAGTAAGCATCTAAAGGACAGTGACATGGCTACTTGCATCATGCTTGCCTCGATGTCACC
The DNA here is from genome assembly GCA_029891385.1 of Erythroxylum novogranatense. NCBI lineage: Eukaryota > Viridiplantae > Streptophyta > Magnoliopsida > Malpighiales > Erythroxylaceae > Erythroxylum > Erythroxylum novogranatense. The sequence goes on from CM057229.1 coordinate 31,962,000, forward strand.
AGAGCTGCAGAAGCAGCACGAGTCCATGGATGCTCACACTATAGTTTTTCATCTTAGGGAGCTGTTTGACGAGCAAGCCCGGTCCGAAAGGCTCGAGACCTCAAGGCTTCTCTTCACCACAAAGATGGCTCCAGGACATCTGGCATGCAAGACGCTCGAAGATGAATGGCTATATTGAGAGATTGGCCGTCTTAGGTTTTGCAATGGATCATGAGTTAAGTATAGACTTAATTCTGGTTGGATTGTCCGACAGTTATGCACAATTCGTATTAAACTATCGGATGAACCAAATATCCACTACAATACCTGAAATGATCAATCTGCTTTCAAGACAAATGAAAGGACTATCAAGAGTGATAGTGAGCAAGTCTTGGTAGTAGCTTCTTCTTCTTCGAGTTCCAAGAAGAAAAGAACCCAAAGAAGAAGAAGGCAAAGAAACCAAAGGGAAGCGCCATCAAGAAGAAGACCAAAGAAGCGCCTGAAAGGAACTTACTTCCATTGCGGTAAAGATGGCCATTGGAGGCGCAATTGCAAAGTCTATCTCGAGTCATTGAAGCGAAGAAGGCATCGGATGCCTCGACTACTTGAGTTTGTATGTCATTGAAGTTAATCTTTCTCGATCACAACATTTGGGTATTTGATCTTGGTTGTGGCTCACATATGTAATGATATATAGGGCCTCGTGGACGATGGGCAACTCATGAAGGAGAAGTAGACCTACGTGTTGGAAATAGAGCAAGAGTTCTTTGCATTAGTAGTAGGAACCTATGTTTTGTATCTCCCTCGGGCTTGTCTTTGGAATTGGATGATTGTTATTTTGTACCGTTTAACAAAGAATATATTATCATTTCTTGTCTAAATAGAATTTGGATTCCATATGAATTTTAGTAGCAATGGTTGTTCTATCAATTCTAATGGAATGCTTTATGGAACTGGTACATTGTGCAATGGTATTTACATATTAGATATGTCTAATCCAATTTTAAATGTCAATGACACCAAACGGTATAAAAGAGATAATCTAAAGTCAACTTACTTATGGCATTGTCGGCCATATATAAATGAGACACGATCGCTAAACTCCATAAGAGTGGCAGTTTAGGGTCATTTGATTATGAATCATATGACACATGCGAATCTTGTTTATTAGGCAAGATGACTAAGTTACCCTTCAAGGGAAAGTGTGAACGAGCGACTGGAGAATTAGACCTAATACATTTAGATGTATGCGGTCCGATGTCCATCCATGCCAGAAGTGGTTGTCGTTACTTCATTACCTTTATCGATGATTATTCACGATATGGGTACTTGTATCTGATGAGATACAAATCTGAAGCGTTTGAAAGGTTCAAACAATTCAGAAATGAAGTAGAAAACCAGCTTGGTAAAAGTATCAAGGCATTACGATCTGATCGTGGTGGAGAATACTTAGACCAACAGTTTCTGGATTATCTCAGAGATAATGAGATATTATCTCAGTGGACTCCTCCTTACACGCCGCAGCACAATGGTGTGGCTGAAAGGAGAAATCGAACCTTGTTGGACATGGTACGATCAATGATGGGTTTCGCAAAGTTACCAAAATCGTTTTGGGGCTATCGCTGAGACAAATTGTTTACTTGTTAAACAGAGTTCCCTCTAAGACAGTTGATGTTACTCCATATGAGATGTGGACTAATAGAAAATCTTATCTTTCTCATCTGAAAGTATGGGGTTGTCACCTTCGTGAAGCGGATTCATCGAGATAAGCTTGAAGCAAAGTCGACAAGTGTTTGTTTGTAGGATATCCTAAAGAGACCATGGGATATCAATTCTACCTTCTTTGAGGAACAAAAGGTGTTTGTTTGAAGCATCTGTCTTTAGAGAAAGAGTTTCTTCTCCAAGAAGACGAGGGAGCAAAGTCGAACTTGAAGAAGTTCAAGATGCTCAAACAAGCACGATCAATCGCTCGAACTCGAGACGCCACTCATTCGGATGAAGTAATGATTCAACCTTCGTGACACCTACGAAGCTCGTAGGTCAAGTAGGATCGCACTATTTTAGAGAGATATGGATTTCGTAAGTGAACAGAATGACGTATTGCTCATAGAAGATGATGAGCCTGCTACCTATGAAGAGGTTCTGAAAAGTTCAGAGTCTGAAAAATGGATTTGTGTCATGAAAGCCGAAATGGATTCCATGTACATAAACCAAGTATGGACTTTGGTTGATGCACCTGAAGGGATAAAACCTATAGGGTGCAAATGGGTTTTCAAGAAGAAAACCGACATGGATGGTAATGTGATTACTTACAAAGCAAGGCTTGTGGCCAAAGGATTTCGTCAAAGACAAGGAGTTGACTATGACGAGACCTTCAGCCACGTAGCAATGCTCAAATCCATTCGGATACTCCTAGCCATTGTCGCTCATTATGATTATGAGATATGGCAAATGGATGTGAAGACAGCTTTCCTTAACGGAAATCTGGCCGAGGATGTGTACATGACACAACCAGAGGGCTTCACTTCCAGTGATGGCGAAAAGGTATGCAAGCTTCAGAAATCCATCTATGGATTGAAGCAAGCATCCAGGAGTTGGAACATCCGTTTTGACGAGTCAATCAAAGAGTTTGGTTTCTCACAAAATCCGAATGAGCATTGTGTGTACAAAAAGGTTAATGGGAATGCAATCGTTTTCCTTGTGTTGTATGTAGATGACATACTGTTACTCGGAAACGATGTCTCATTGATGCAATCAGTTAAAATTTGGTTGTCCAAGCAATTTGCGATGAAAGACCTTGGTGAAGCAACTTATATCCTTGGTGTTGGACCCCGAACCTTGAGTGACAATTTGACTATGATCAAGTGGATGAGTTGATTGAAATTGAGTTGAAGATCATGAAATAAAGAGAGAAAGTATGAAAATATGAAAAATTGTGAAATAGTTGACCTTTTTGGCATTTGAAAGTTGACTTTTGTTTGAGGCAAAATTTGATAAAATGATCTACATGAAACTTGTAGATTATGTTGAGAGATTTTTGTGGACATAAAGTTTGTAATTTTTCGATATCGGGAGTAAAAGTTATGATCAGTCAAAGTTTATATGTGATAAGGTTGACTTTTGACTTTAATTATGATGACTGAATCTTTGACTGATAAATTAACCTAGTTAGAGGTTAATTGAGCTTTGATGTTCTTCATAAGAATTGAAGGATTTGTTTTGATCTTTATTTCGATATAAAGTATGCAATTTTTCGATTTCGGAAAATTAAGTTATGATTTTTACAAGTTTGTATAGAGGATAGTATCTTTGACCGGAAAATGGACTCCCGTAGGAGTTGAATTGAGTTTTATGTTCTTCTTGGAAGATTTAGAGCTTCTCTCAAGCTTTCTATAGAGACTAAGTTTGTCAAAATCGGAGTTCGGGAGTAAAAGTTATGAATTTTGGAAGTTTAGAGGAAAAAAAAAAATATTTGATATTGCCCGCGTGCGCCCTCGCTAGGGCGACGCCTCGCCCTAGCGAGGCGGGCTGCTCTCGCCCTCGCGAGGGCAAGGCTCGCCCTCGCGAGTTCGGCGTCCGTACGTCATCCGACGCCGTTTTGCTTCTTAAATTTTTGATTTCTTTGTTTTTAATCCGACCTTTGCTCACTATTTTGCCTATATCTTTTCCGTTCGACATCCGATTGAGTTGATTCTTTTGCGTTGGATTCCTAAGACAATGAATTTCATTTTATAAGAAATTTGTGAACTTTGAGATTAAATTAATGGTGATTAATTTAATCAAAGTGAAATCAGAAATTTTCGAGCATGATTCAGTGTTTTGTGAAATTCGGGATCTGTAGAGATCCGATTGAAGCGATTCTTGAGGCGAAATAAAGATAAGACAAGGGGCTACAAATCATATCAAGACATGAAATGTCAATTTTGCCCTTAGGACTTTTAATTTTTGAATTTAAGTTCGGATTAGGGTGAAATTTTTGGATTGGGCACACCTGAGAGTAATTTGAGTATAACTTTTGATCTGGGAATCGAAATGAGACGATTCTTGTTTTAAATTAAACTAGAGACATAAGGCTACAATTGTTATGAAGACATCGAGTTTCAATTCTGGGATTAAGAATGTGAAATTTTGGACGGAAATAATCGTACATGAAAAATATGTTAGAATATGGATTTTCCGCACTGTTTCGCGCATAACTTTTGATGTGGTACTCCGAATTGAGCGCGGTCAGTGGCGTTGGATTCGTATGAGTGAGAGGAACATTTCTTGAGAAGGAAGTTTTGACAAATTCCTTCAAATCGATAGTGCGAATCAAACCGCAAGTAAGCGTAACTTTAAGTTTTGAATGGAGGGCAATTTGGTCATTTGACCATCAATTAATGAAACACTTGATGAGTTGTCGTTTTTGGCTATTAAAAGCCACGGAAGTGGCTGGAGAAGTCTGGAAAATGTTAGAAGAAAGAAGAAGAAATAAGAAGAGAGAGTTTCGGGTGATGGAGAAAAGAAAAGAGAGAGAAAGGTAAGTTTGATTTTGTTCTACTTAATTTTTCAAGCTTTTGGGACTTTTCCAAGAAGGAAAAGAATGGAGAATGATGAGAGCTTCCTAAGGAACCAAGAAACTTTGAATTTGGAGGAGAAAAGAGGTAAGAGAAATTGTTCTACTTTGAGATTTTGATTAATTTTCGGTTTAGAATTATGACATATGAGATGGGTTTATGGATTGTGGAATTAATTTTGAAATATATGCTTTAGGCTGGGTTTAATTTTGGATGGAAATTTGTTTAAAGTTTAGGTTTAATTTTATGATTGAGAATTTTGAGATATTTTGGTGTAGAATTATAGGAAATATGATGAATTGATGATATATGAAATCAATTTCGAAGAATTTGTATTTTATGGTATTGAATTGGGATAAATTGGTTTAGGCCAATTTTAAGATTTGGGGATTTTTGAAATTGAGGATTTAAATAGTTTGGAATTAATGTGAATTGATGAATGGTGAGATTAATTTTGAAGAAATTATGTTTTATGAGATTGAATTTGGGTGTATTGGTTTAGGCCAATTTTGAAAATTGGAGATTTTCAAAATTGGAGATTAAATAGCTTGAAATTATGATAGTTATGTTTTCCTATGGTTGAGTTTGAGAATTATGCAAATTATGATGATGAATTTGGATGTTATTGGCTTAGGAATTTTAAATTGAAGAAAGAAGAGAATTTGGCGAATTGACTATTTGGACAAGCTTTTAGCGTCATTTCGAGGTGGGTAGCATATTTATATTTTGATTTGTAAGCTATATGTGAATTTTGAAAAATTAAAGAAAGCAATTTTGAAAAATAAAGAAAGCAAAATGTGAAAATTTTGACAAATTATTGTTTTGTAAAGGTTTGAAATTACGATTTAGAATGTTTTCTCGAAAGATTATTATAAGTTTGAATTCATTGCTTTCAATGATTCGATAAACCGATAGAAATTTCGAAAATGCATTTGTTGTGTATGCATTATTCAATTGTTGAAATTATTGTTTGATTGAATGTTTTGATTGTTGAATTTAGTGAATGATAGATGAATAAATTGAGTGGTATGCATTTTGGGAAAATTTTGAAGAAAATTAAGAAATTGAAAAGTGCCTTGGACAATCCGACTTTTCGTTTCGATTATGTGTTATGTGGGTTTGGTAGGTCCTTGGTGAGTCATTGTCTCTATGTGTATAGCCTTCTCGGGCTGCCCTGCTAGTGTACGGACTCGATTTCGGACTCCTTCACGGCTACTTGGACCGCAATGCGGAAAGTGTAGTACGTTCTGTTCATATTTACAGACCGCTCTTGGGATCGCGGCAAGATCTCGCTTGGACCGAACAGCACCATTATGATGTGTTATATGTTTTGATTTGTTTATGTGTTCGCGCATTCATATTTATGAAAAATTCAAGAAGTTTTGAAAATGAGAAAAAGTGAGATTATTATGAAAAGTTTGAAAATATGAAAAAATGGGTTTGAGGAAATTGTTTGAAAAATTATAAAGTTTGAAAAAATTAGCCCTTTTGGCAAAAAGATTATTAAAATGATTTGACTTATTTATCGGTTTATAAATGTGTTATCCACGAGCTTAGAAGCTCACCCCCTTTCATCCCCATCTCCGTGTTTGACGGGAGATCGGATGAAAGAATGTGAAAACGTCGGTTCGACATTTGAATCGTTGGTTTTGAGAAATTTGGATCTTGTGTATGAATATGTTTATGACTTTAGATAAGTTTGGAAAAAGGTATTTGTGTATAAAGTTGAGAATTGTGAATGATTGTGGAATTTGTGTATGAAATTGTGTATGATGTTTGGAATATATATTTATGTTTGATTATGGGAATGAGTTTGATTGATGAGACTAGTGTATTGAGTTACAATTTGAAGCGGTTTAGAAATAGGTTTGTGTTTATCTGCTTTGAGATCCGGACGGAGGTCCCGTTGATTTTGATTTGTGTATGATTGTTTGAGTTTTTAGAAGTGTATTTTGAACCCTTGCGAGTTTGGGTTAGGATAAAGCGGCAATTATCTTGAATTTTGATAAAATCGGGTTAAAATGTAATTTGAGATTTGTATGGATGAATAAGAATTTGTATGATTGTTGAGTTTGGGTTTAAGAATGAATTTTCCTATGGGAAATTATATGGATGTGATTGATGTAAGAAATGAGAATAAGAAAGAAAAAAAATTATATCGATTTTGGAGCGTCTTAGGATCCCCAACGATTCATTTCTGTTCTTTGCTTAGTCACGATGTCGGAAAGTGTTTCATTTACATTGATTTGTTTGCTTACTTTGTTTTCTATCCAATTCGTTTTGCATTCGATTCGATCCGCTTTAAACTTATTCGTTCGCTTTGTGATTCAGATTGATTATTTAAACTTCGCTATATTCGATTGAATCTGCTTCGTTTGATTCGATTAGTATTTGCTTCCGCTTATTACTTTGGTTGTTCGCTTCCGCATTTTGTTGTCGATCCGAAATATCCGCTTCCCTTCGTTTCCGTTTGCTTCGGTTTCCGTTCTACTTATGTATAAGTAGTTGGGTTCCGGTAACGGGATCCAACAATTATGGTATCAGAGCCCAGTATTATGATCATACTTGGGCAATATGATTATCGAGATTGAATTTAGTGATTGTCTGAGTAAGGTAGTGTGTGTTAATGAACTTGAGATTTGAAGTTCATTATGGCATTATGCGATGAGAATTTTAAAATGAATTTTTGGATGATTCGACTTTACACATTTATGAGATTAAAATAAGAAATGCTTGAAGGATAGGAGTAAATGAGAAATATTTGGAGAATTAAATTGATTGTGGATTAAAGTGACGAGAATCATAATCGATTTTAGGAATGTGAAATTGATGTGCATGACTTGTCATGCCTTATTTGAAGAATTAAAGTGATTGTTTGTTTAGGGTGTTAAGAATATGATTGATTAGAAACATGTGTTTGTGGAACTGGAAATGTAAATTGCAAAATGAATTGGGAGAAATTGATATAGCCTATACTTCTGTGAGATGAAAGTATGACTATTTGAAAGATGACATGGTGATAAAGATTAAATGATGATTGAACCATATTGGGATTCTTTAAGAAATGGACCATTGACTTGTGTCCATATATAAAGAAATAATGAGTTATAGATATAGTGTTTGGATATGATATGAGTGATATATGATTTAAGGAAGTGAACATTGTGAAGAGATTGAGAATATGTATGAAGAGTAAAAAGTGATGAAAAAGAAATTGATTATGAGTTGTGAAAAGACATTAGTAAGAAAGTGCTTGATGATCATTGTTTAGAAAGAAATTTATGCAAGAATGAGTTACTTGGAGTTGAGTAAATATGAATTTCGAGGACGAAATTCTTTTAAGAGGGGGAGAAATGTTGGACCCCGAACTTTGAGTGACAATTTGACTATGATCAAGTGGATGAGTTGATTGAAATTGAGTTGAAGATCATGAAATAAAGAGAGAAAGTATGAAAATATGAAAAATTGTGAAATAGTTGACCTTTTTGGCATTTGAAAGTTGACTTTTGTTTGAGGCAAAATTTGATAAAATGATCTACATGAAACTTGTAGATTATGTTGAGAGATTTTTGTGGACATAAAGTTTGTAATTTTTCGATATCGGGAGTAAAAGTTATGATCAGTCAAAGTTTATATGTGATAAGGTTGACTTTTGACTTTAATTATGATGCTGAATCTTTGACTGATAAATTAACCTAGTTAGAGGTTAATTGAGCTTTGATGTTCTTCATAAGAATTGAAGGATTTGTTTTGATCTTTATTTCAATATAAAGTATACAATTTTTCGATCTCGGAAAATTAAGTTATGATTTTTACAAGTTTGTATAGAGGATAGTATCTTTGACCGGAAAATGGACTCCCGTAGGAGTTGAATTGAGTTTTATGTTCTTCTTGGAAGATTTAGAGCTTCTCTCAAGCTTTCTATAAAGACTAAGTTTGTCAAAATCGGAGTTCGGGAGTAAAAGTTATGAATTTTGGAAGTTTAGAGGAAAAAAAAAAAATTTGATATTGCTGCATGCGCCTCGCTAGGCGGCGGCTCTCGCCTAATGGGCGGGCGCGCCAACGTCTTGCCCTCGCTAGGCGACAGGTCGCCCTAGCGGGCGGGCGCAGCGTCGCCCCTCGCTAGGCGACGCCTCGCCCTAGCGAGGCGGGCTGCTCTCGCCCTCGCGAGGGCAAGGCTCGCCCTCGCGAGTTCGGCGTCCGTACGCCATCCGACGCCGTTTTGCTTCTTAAATTTTTGATTTCTTTGTTTTTAATCCGACCTTTGCTCACTATTTTGCCTATATCTTTTCCGTTCGACATCCGATTGAGTTGATTCTTTTTGCGTTAGATTCCTAAGACAATGAATTTCATTTTATAAGAAATTTGTGAACTTTTGAGATTAAATTAATGGTGATTAATTTAATCAAAGTGAGTCGGGAAATTTTCCGAGCATGATTCAGTGTTTTGTGAAATTCGGGATCTGTAGAGATCCGATTGAAGCGATTCTTGAGGCGAAATAAAGATAAGACAAGGGGCTACAAATCATATCAAGACATGAAATGTCAATTTTGCCCTTAGGACTTTTAATTTTTGAATTTAAGTTCGGATTAGGGTGAAATTTTTGGATTGGGAACACCTGAGAGTAATTTGAGTATAACTTTTGATCTGGGAATCGAAATGATACGATTCTTGTTTTAAATTAAACTAGAGACATAAGGCTACAATTGTTATGAAGACATCGAGTTTCAATTCTTGGATTAAGAATGTGAAATTTTGGACGGAAATAATCGTACATGAAAAATATGTTAGAATATGGATTTTCCGCACTGTTTCGCGCATAACTTTTGATGTGGTACTCCGAATTGAGCACGGTCAGTGGCGTTGGATTCGTATGAGTGAGAGGAACATTTCTTGAGAAGGAAGTTTTGACAAATTCCTTCAAATCGATAGTGCGAATCAAACCGCAAGTAAGCGTAACTTTAAGTTTTGAATGGAGGGCAATTTGGTCATTTGACCATCAATTAATGAAACACTTGATGAGTTTTCGTTTTTGGCTATTAAAAGCCACGGAAGTGGCTGGAGAAGTCTGGAAAATGTTAGAAGAAAGAAGAAGAAATAAGAAGAGAGAGTTTGGGTGATGGAGAAAGAAAAGAGAGAAAGGTAAGTTTGATTTTGTTCTACTTAATTTTCAAGCTTTTGGGACTTTTCAAGAAGGAAAAGAATGGAGAATGATGAGAGCTTCCTAAGGAACCAAGAAACTTTGAATTTGGAGGAGAAAGAGGTAAGAGAAATTGTTCTACTTTGAGATTTTGATTAATTTTCGGTTTAGAATTATGACATATGAGATGGGTTTATGGATTGTGGAATTAATTTTGAAATATATGCTTTAGGCTGGGTTTAATTTTGGATGGAAATTTGTTTAAAGTTTAGGTTTAATTTTATGATTGAGAATTTTGAGATATTTTGGTGTAGAATTATAGGAAATATGATGAATTGATGATATATGAAATCAATTTGAAGAATTTGTATTTTATGGTATTGAATTGGGATAAATTGGTTTAGGCCAATTTTAAGATTTGGGGATTTTTGAAATTGAGGATTTAAATAGTTTGGAATTAATGTGAATTGATGAATGGTGAGATTAATTTTGAAGAAATTATGTTTTATGAGATTGAATTTGGGTGTATTGGTTTAGGCCAATTTTGAAAATTAGGGATTTTCAAAATTGGAGATTGAAATAACTTGGAATTATGATAGTTATGTTTTCCTATGGTTGAGTTTGAGAATTATGCAAATTATGATGATGAATTTGGATGTTATTGGCTTAGGAAATTTTTAAATTGAAGAAAGAAGAGAATTTGGCGAATTGACTATTTGGACAAGCTTTTAGCGTCATTTCGAGGTGGGTAGCATATTTATATTTTGATTTGTAAGCTATATGTGAATTTTGAAAAATTAAAGAAAGCAATTTTGAAAATAAAGAAAGCAAAATGTGAAAATTTTGACAAATTATTATTTTGTAAAGGTTTGAAATTCTGATTTCTGAATGTTTTCTGAAAGATTATTATAAGTTTGAATTCATTGCTTTCAATGATTCGATAAACCGATAGAAATTTCTGAAAATGCATTTGTTGTGTATGCATTATTCAATTGTTGAAATTATTGTTTGATTGAATGTTTTGATTGTTGAATTTAGTGAATGATAGACTGAATAAATTGAGTGGTATGCATTTTTGGGAAAAATTTTGAAGAAAATTAAGAAATTGAAAAGTGCCTTCGGACAATCCGACTTTTCGTTTTCGATTATGTGTTATGTGGGTTTGGTAGGTCCTTGGTGAGTCATTATTGTCTCTATGTGTATAGCCTTCTCCAGTGCTGCCCGCTAGTGCACGGAGCTCGATTCGGACTCCTTCACGGCTACACCGGACCGCAATGCGAAAGTGTAGTGCGTTCGTTTCACGATCGCATGGACCGCTATGCGGATCGCGCGAGACGCTCTGCTTGGACCGAACCGCACCATTCGATGTGTTATATGTTTTGATTTGTTTATGTGTTCGCATTCATATTTATGAAAAATTCAAGAAGTTTTGAAAATGAGAAAAAAGTGAGATTATTATGAAAAGTTTGAAAATATAAAAAAATGGGTTTGAGGAAATTGTTTGATGAGACTAGTGTATTGAGTTACAATTTGAAGCGCTTTAGAAATAGGTTTGTGTTTATCTGCTGAGATCCGGACGGAGGGTCCGGTTGATTTTGATTGTGTATGATTGTTTGAGTTTTAGAAGCGTATTTTGAACCCTTGCGGTTTGGGTTAGGATAAAGCGTAGTTATCTTTGCCAATTTTCGATAAAATCGGGTTAAAATGTAATTTGAGATTTGTATGGATGAATAAGAATTTGTATGATTGTTGAGTTTGGGTTTAAGAATGAATTTTCCTATGGGAAATTATATGGATGTGATTGATGTAAGAAATGAGAATAAGAAAGAAAAAAAATTATATCGATTTTGGAGCGTCTTAGGATCCCCAACGCGATTCTCGCTTCTGTTCTTTTGCTTAGTCACGTATGTCGGAAAGTGTTTGATTTACATTGATTTGTTTGCTTACTTTGTTTTCTATCCGAATTCGTTTTGCATTCGATTCGATCCGCTTTAACTTATTCGTTCCGCTTTGTGATTCAGTATTCGATTATTTAAACTTCGCTATATTCGATTGAATCATTCGTTTGATTCGATTAGTATTTGCTTCGCTTATTTACTTTCGGATTTGTTAAACTTCGCATTTTGTTGTCGATCCAAATATCCGCTTCCCTTCGTTTCCGTTTGCTTCGGTTTCCGTTCTGCTTATGTATAAGTAGTTGGGTTCCGGTAACGGGATCCAACACTTGGGATAAAGATCTATAGAGATAGATCAAAGAGGTTGCTTGGTCTTTCACAATCATCGTACATAAACAAGATGCTAAAGAGGTTTAGCATGGAACAATCCAAGAGAGGGTTTCTTCCCATTACTCATGGGATAACACTCTCGAAATATATGTGTCCTAAGACACAAGATGAGAGGATTCGCATGGATCGGATCCGTATGCATCTGCGATAGGATCGATCATGTATGCTATGTTATGTCGAGGCCCGATGTATCATATGCTCGAGTGTCACGGCGGATACCAATCGGATCTGGTGAGGGTCATCGGGTGGTATCGAGAATATCCTCAATACTTGCGAAGGACTAAGGATGTTTTCTTGATATATGGAGATGGAAATCTCAGTGGCGAACATCTGGATGCGGTTTCCAATCGACAAGGATGACTCAGATCCCAACAAAGTTATGTTTTCACGCTAAGCGGCGGAGCGATCGGTTGGAAGAGTTCCAAATAAGAGACGATCTGCGATTCGACGACCGAGGCGAGTACATTCTTTGCATCGAGGCGGCAAAGGAAGTCGTTTGGATCGAAGTTCATTTCTGAACTTGGTGTGGTTCCTAGCTTTGATGGACCCATACAGTTGTATTGTGACAACAATGGGGCTATTGCTCAGGCAAAAGAACCGAGGTCTCACCAACGATCTAAACACGTACTCCGCAGATATCATCTGATTCGAGAGATCATTGCTAGAGGTGATGTCGCGATCGAGAGGATTCCCACAGAGCAGAACATTACTGATCCATTGACGAAGCCATTGTCACAGAAGAATTTTGATTCTCATGTACTCGCTTATGGTATTAGATACCAAGGCGATTGGCTTTAGGTCAAGTGGGAGATTGTTAGAGTAGTGCCCTAAAGGCAATCCCCTTTAGCGCTTTTTGTTCATAGTCATGTACAGACTTTATGAATAAATAAAGAAAGGCATGTTTCATTTATTTGATGTTCTTTATAAATTGATATTGATCTTTAATCAAATTAATGAGGTCCATCATATATGACATAGCATGAAGGAAATTATGATGTGATCATAATCCTGAGATTCCTATCATGTGCAATTATGTCAAGATCTAAATTTTCCTAGTCATAGGATTAATGAGCCCGACATCATTAATCCCACATACTAACATATGTCATACTCCTTGATTGGATCAGCGGTGGATCTCGAAGCTGTAAATATGAGATATTTAGAGTTGACATATGGATGCTTACTAGTGGTAGTAAGTTCCTTGGATGACTGCCATGAGATCATCACATGGATTTAATGTCGGTGATAATCTCATCATAGCAATGGTGCAAGTATCCTTAGACTTGAGGTACTCAAGGATATCTTGAATCTTGATCCTGTGCTGACTCCATTCCTTATGGCCTTCGGAGGTTACTCATAGGATGGTGCTTGAGTGCGACTTGAGGTATTCAAGGTAATTGAGTAGCCAATAAAGGATTCATCACTACGTGAGAATGAAGAGATACCTGACCTCTTATCGGGATCATTACTTTAAGTCTCGGCGAGAGCATGACTATGTCATGAAGAGTGTCTTCATGGACATATAAAGTAATGAGTCCTCGACAGAACCGATTTCACTTGGGCTAGACTTAGTCTAGTAAGAGTTGACATATTAGCCATACTCATAACCAAGTGGGGTATAGGATGATGAAAGGACGAATTGCACAATAATTGTACATGGAAGGGTTCGTGATACGGTTCGTGATGAATTCATCAAACCGATTACTTTCCGGTCAATTGGGGTCATGATGTGTTGCTAGATACCGCTCATGACTTGCTCAGATTAATTGTTAATCTAAGTGGCCAACATAACCGGAACCTAAAGGGTCACACGCGTAAGAGTGTTTGAGAGAATCAGTAAAATAGTATTGGTGAGTTCCAATTATGGAAACATTAGGATTAAATGGATCCGATGAGATTGGGATATGTCCCGATGAGATCGTGACATTAATATTCTGAAAAAGGTTTTCGGGTTTTTCCCATCTTGGGACCCGATGAGACCGACCCCAGTATGACCGGACCACTTTAGTAATATATATACATATATATATGATTAATTAATTAAATAATTAATATATACATATATATATATATGTTGAATCGTGTATGAAGGAGGAGAGAAGCTTATCATCTTCACTTTATTATATATATATATATATATATATATATATATATATATATATATATAAAAGGTGACTAACGTGGAAAGATGACTCACCATAAGCATTGATTGTGTCTTTAAGTGTTAAAAGACAATGGAAATGGTGAGGAGCGAGGAGAGGTTCGTTGGTTTTGGAAGGAAGAAAGGTTTTATGAAAACCTAAGAGAAAATAGTTTTCTCTCTTCTTCATCTTTCATCATCGATGCTCATCAAGGCTCTCTCTTGTTCAAGCTTCTCCATCTTCATTGATTCAAGCTCTCGAAGACGAGGTAGGGTCTAGCAGCTCTTATTCATTTTAGCTATTCCGGGTCAAAAGTGTTTGATCCGTTAGGTTTTCGATCTCTGCGTGGATACCTTTAGAGATAGTCTTTATTGGCTATTCAGTTTGAGTTTTCATACCGTCACGGGATCTGGCTTTCGGAATGTCCGGTAACAAAATTTTGTTTTTCCGCTCTTTGGAACATGTGATGTTCCTCCGGGATTTTCCTACAAAGACTTACTTTTTGTCACTCCCCATTGGGCTTGTAATTAAATTGGATGATTGTTATTTTGTACTGTATTAACAAAGAACATATTATGCATTTCTTGTTTAAATAAATTTGGTTTCCATTTGACTTTTAGTAACAATGGTTGTTCTATTAGTTTGAATGGAATGCTTTATGGTACTGGTACTTTATGCAATGGAATTTACATATTAGATATGTCACATCCAATTATGAATGTCAATGACACGAAAAGACATAAGCGAGATAATTTAAAATCAACTTACTTATGGCATTGTCGCTTGGCCATATAAATGAGAGACGATAGCTAAGCTCCATAAGAGTGGTAGTTTAGGGTCATTTGATTATGAATCATATGACACATGCGAATCTTGTTTATTAGGCAAGATGACTAAGTTACTCTTTAAGGAAAGGGTGAGCGAGCGATCGGAGAATTAGACCTAATACATTCAGATGTATGTGGTCCGATGTCCATCCATGCTAGAAGTGGTTATCTTTACTTCATTACCTTTATCGATGACTATTCTCGATATGGGTACAGATCGATGAGATACAAATCAAGCATTTGAAAAGTTCAAACAATTGAAATGAGTAGAAAACCAACTTGGGAAAAGTATCAAGACATTACGATCTGATCGTGGTGGGGAATACTTAGCCCAAGAGTTTTTGGATGATCTCGAGATAATGGGATTTTATCTCAATGGACTCCTCCTTACACACCACAAAGATAATGGTGTGGCGAAAGGAGAAATCGAACCTTGTTAGATATGATACGATCAATGATGGGCTTTGCAAAGTTACCAAAATCCTTTTGGGGTATGCAATCGAGGCAATTTGTTTACTTGCTAAGCGAGTTCCATCAAGAGCGATTGATGTTACTCCATATGAGATGTGGACTAACAAAGACCCTATCTTACTCATTTGAAAGTTTGGGGCTGTCCTGCTTATGTGAAGCGGACACGATCGGATAAACTTGATGCAAAGTCGACAAGTGTTTGTTCGTAGGATATCCTAAAGAAACAATGGGATATCAATTCTACCTTCTTTGAGGAACAAAAGGTGTTTGTTTCAAAGCATGTTGTCTTTAGAGAAAAGTTTCTTTTACAAGAAGACAGTGGGAGCAAAATTGAACTTGAAGAAGTTCAAGATGCGCGAACAGACGTAGATCAACTGCCTGAACTTGAAACTGTAACTTATACAGATGAAGTAACAGTTCAACCTTCTACAACA
This sequence comes from Erythroxylum novogranatense, assembly GCA_029891385.1. Classification (NCBI taxonomy): domain Eukaryota; kingdom Viridiplantae; phylum Streptophyta; class Magnoliopsida; order Malpighiales; family Erythroxylaceae; genus Erythroxylum; species Erythroxylum novogranatense. The sequence goes on from CM057229.1 coordinate 31,977,833, forward strand.
CACAAAGTTCGTAGGTCACGTAGAATACGCTCTGTTCCCGAGAGATATGGTTTCTCGTTAATGAACAGGATGACGTATTGCTCGTAGAAGATGATGAGCCTACCACCTATGAAGAGGTTCTGAAGAGTTCAGAGTCTCAGAAATGGCTTCATGCCATGCAGGCCGAAATGGATTCCATGTATGAAAACCAACTATGGACTTTGGTTGATGCACCCGAAGGAATAAAACCTATAGGGTGTAAATGGGTTTTCAAGAAGAAAACTGACATGGATGGTAATGTGATTACCTATAAAGCAAGGCTCGTGGCTAAAGGTTTTCGTCAAAGACAAGGAGTTGACTACGACGAGACCTTCAGCCCAGTAGCAATGCTTAAATCCATTAGGATACTCCTAGCCATTGCCACTCATTATGATTATGAGATATGGCAAATGGATGTGAAGATAGCTTTCCTAAATGGAAATCTAGCTGAGGATGTGTATATGACACAACCTGAGGGCTTCACCTCCTATGATGGCGAAAAGGTATGAAAGCTTCAGAAATCCATCTATGGATTGAAGCAAGCATCCAGGAGTTGGAATATCCGATTTGATGAGGTCATCAAAGAGTTTGGTTTCTCACAAAATCCGGATGAATACTGTGTGTATAAGAAGGTTAATAGGACTGCAATCGTATTCCTTGTGCTATATGTGGATGACATATTATTACTAGGAAACGATGTCTCGATGCTGCAATCAGTCAAAATTTGGTTTTCCAAATAATTTGCCATGAAAGACCTTGGTGAAGCAACTTATATCCTTGGGATAAGGATCTATAGAGATAGATCAAAAAGGTTGCTTGGTCTTTCACAATCAACGTACATAGACAAGATGCTAAAGAGGTTTAGCATGGAGCAATCCAAGAGAGGGTACCTTCCCGTGACTCATGGGATAACACTCTCGAAATCTATGTGTCCTAAGACACAAGATGAGAGGATGCGCATGAATATGATCCCGTATGCATCAGCGGTAGGATCTATCATGTATGCTATGCTATATACGAGACCCGATGTATCATATGCCCTAAGTGTTACGAGCAGATACCAATCAGATCCTAGTGAGGATCACTGGGTGGCTGTCAAGAATATCTTTAAGTACTTACGAAGGACTAAGGATGTTTTCTTGATATATGGGGATGGAGATCTCCAAGTGGCGGGTATCTGATGCCGTTTTCAATCGATAAGGATGATTCCAAATCCCAATCAGGTTATGTATTCACACCGAGCAGTGAGGCGATCGGTTAAAGAGTTCCAAATAAGAGGCATTGCCGATTCAACAATCGAGGCGAGTACATTGCCGCTTCGAAAGCGTGAAGGCGATTTGGATCAAGAAGTTCATTACTAAACTTGGTGTGGTTCCTAGCGTTGATGGGCCCATCTGATTGTATTGTGACAACAATGGGGCTATTCTTGCAGCGAAGGAACCAAGGTCTCATCAACGATCCAAACACGTACTCCGCAGATATCATTTGATAAGGGAGATCATAGGACATGGTGATGTCCAGATCGAGAGAGTTCCCACCGAGCAGAATATTGCTTATCTGTTGACGAAGCCATTGTCTCAAAAGAGCTTTGATTCTCATGTACTCGCCTATGGTATTAGATATCAAGGCGATTGGCTTTAGGTCAAGTGGGAGATTGTTAGAGTAGTGCCCTAAAGGCAATTACCTTTAGCGCATTTTGTACAAATTTGTGTACATTCTTTATGAATAAATAAAGAAAGCCATCATTCATTAATTTGTTGTTCATTATTTATGAACTGATATAGATCTGTAATCAAATTAATGAAGTCCATAATATATGACATAGCATGAAGGAAATTATGATGTGATCACACTACTGAGATTCCTATCATGTGCAATTATGTCATTATCTAAATTATCCCTAGTCATAGGATTACCGAGACTGGACATCGGTGTCCGGAAAGACTAACATCTCATGCTCCTTGATTTGATCAGCGGTGGATCTCGAAGCTGTAAATATGAGATATTTAGGGTTGAGATGTGGATGCTTACTAGAGGTAGTAAGTACATTGGATGACCTTCCATGAGATCATCACATGGATGTCCTATTCTAATGTCGGTGATAATCTCATCATAGAATGGTGCAGTATCCTTAGACTTGAGGTGCTTAAGGATATCTTGAATCTTGATTCGTGCTTTGACTCCATTCCTTGTTGCCTTCAGAGGTCGCTCATAGGATGGTGCTTGGGTACAGTTTGAGGTATTCAAGGTAATTGAGTAGCCAATAGAGGATTCACCACTTCGTGATAGCGAAAGATGATACCACGGCCTCTTGTCGGGGTCATTACTTAGAAATCTCTGGTAGGAGTATGTATGTCGTGAAGAGTGTCTTGATGACATATAAAGTAATGAGTCCCAGGACAAGAACTGAAATCACTTGGACTAGATTTGGCGTAGTCGATCTAGTGAGAGTTGACACATTGCCCATACTCATAACCAAGTGGGGTATAGGATGGTGAAAGGACGAATTGCACGGTAATTGTCTATGGAAAGGTTCGTGGTATGGTCCATGATGAATATAGCTTCATTCGTCAAACCAATTACTTTCTGATCAATTGGGGGTCATGATGTGTTGCTGGATACCGCTCATGACTTGCTTAGATTAAGTGTTAATCTAAGTGGCCAACATAACCGGGAACCTAATGGGTCACACGCATAAGAGTGTCTCGGAGAACTCGTAAAATAGTTTTGGATAGAGTTCCAATATATGGAGAGCAATCGGATTAAATGGATCCCAATGAGATCGAGATATGTCCCGATGAGATCGCGACGTTGATATTGCTGAAAAAGGTTTCCGGGGGTTTTTCCCATACCGGGACCCGGTAGGACCGACCCCAGTGTGACTGAACCACTTCAGTAATATATATACATATATATATTGTAGGAACATCCCGGGGTGAGCATCACATGCCCACGGTGCGGAATTTAAAATTTTTTAGTTCCGGGACATTCCCGAAGCCAGGATCCATGTGAAGTTACAAACAATCAAACCATAACGACCAACGGAGACCGTCTCTAACGGTATCCACGCAGAGGTCGGAAATTCTAACCGGGACAAACTCTTTTGACCCGGGAATAGCTAGACTAAAGAAGAGTGTGCTAGCACTAACCTTAGCCTTGGAGAGCAAATGAATGAAGCTTGATAGAAGCCTTGGAGAGTAGAAGCAACTTGAATGGATGAGAGGAAGAAGATGGAAAATCAAATTTCAAAGCTTAACTCTTTAAGCTTTCGACTCTTCTCCTTTCTCCCACGCATAAGCTTCCTTCCTATGCCTTCTTATATATGTTTTAACACTTAAAACACAATATGAAAGGCTTGGTGTAGAGTGATCCACGTAGAAGGCTTAAATATGCCTTGAAATGTCAAATAATCATTATATTTGACTTTTCAACCATCTTCTTCTCCATTTAAAATGGTTCCACGAAAATCATCTTATATATATATAATTAATTAATTATTTACTTAATTAATTAATATATATAATTGCTGAAGTGGTCCAATCAAGCTGGGTGGTCCTACGGCCTCTCGGGCCCGCCGGTGAAAAAATCGCGGAGACCCTTTTCAAAGAATGTCGATGTCGCGATCACATCGGACATATCCCAATCTCATCGGGATCCATTTAATCCTATTGCTCTCCGGATATCGGATCTCGTCCAAACTATTTCTGATTCTCCGAGTCACTCTTATGCGTGTGACCCATTAGGTTCCCGGTTATGTTGGCCACTTAGATTAACACTTAATCTAAGCAAGTCATGAGCGGTATCTAGCAACACATCATGACCCCCAATTGACCGGAAAGTAATTGGTTTGACTAATGAAACCATATCACGAACCCTTCCATAGACAATTCTGTGCAATTAGTCCTTTCACCATGCTATACCCCACTTGGTTTGAGTATGGGCAATGTGTCAACTCTTACTAGACTGATTAAATCAAATCTAGTCCAAGTGTAATTAGATCTCGTCCTAGGACTCATTACTTTATATGTCCATGAAGACCATCTCCATGACATATGTATGCTCTGGCGCCAGAGACTTCAAAGTAATGATCCTGATAAGAGGCCATGGGTATCTCTTCTGCTATCACAGAAGTGGTGAATCCTCTATTGGCTACTCAATTACCTTCGAATACCTCAAGCTGTACCCAATCACCACCCTATGAGCGACCTCTGAAAGGCAACAAGGAATGGAGTCAAAATGTAATCGGATGCAAGATATCCTCGAGTACCTCAAGTCTAAGGATACTTGCACCATTGCTATGATGAGATTATCACCGACATTTAAATAGTACATCCATGTGATGATCTCATAGCAGATCATCCAATGTACTTACTACCACTAGTAAGCATCCACATGTCAAATCTAAATATCTCAATATTTACGGTTTTACGAGATCCACCGCTGATCCAATCAAGAATTTGACATGTGCTAGTCTATCCGGATTAACGATGTCGGCCTCATTAATCCTATGACTAGGATAATTTAATCTTGACATAATTGCACATGATAGGAATCTTAGTAGTATGATCACATCATAATTTCCTTCATGCTATGTCATGTATCGTGACTTCATTAATTTGATTAAAGATCACTATCAATTCATAATAAAATGAATATCAAATAAATGAAAATGCCTTTGCTTTATTTATTCATAACGTCCATACATGACTATGAACAAAATGCGCTAAAGGGATTGCCTTTAGGGCACTACTCTAACAACCTCCCACTGACCTAAAGCCAATCGCCTTGGTATCTAATACCATAGCGAGTACATGAGAATCAAAATTCTTCCGTGACAATGGCTTTGTCAACGGATCGGCAATATTCGCTCTGTGGAATTCTCTATCGGGACATCACCTCGAGCAATGATCTCCGAATCAAATGGTATCGGCGGAGTACGTGTTTGGATCACGATGAGACCTTGGTTCTTTCGCTGCAAGAATAGCTCCATTGTTGTCACAATACAACCGAATGGGTCCATCACATTAGGAACCACACCAAGTTCAATAATGAACTTCTTGATCCAAACAGCCTTTCTTTGCATCCGATGCCGCAATGTACTCTCCTCGATCGTTGAATCGCCAGTCTCTTCGCTTGGAACTCTTCCAACCGACCGCTCCGCCATTTAGTGTGAAAGCGTAACTCGATTGGGACTCGAGTCGCCCTTATCGATTGAAAATCGCATCTCAGATGCTCGCCACTGAGATTTCCATCTCCATATATCAAGAAAACATCCTTAGTTCTTCGCAAGTACTTAAGGATATTCTTGACACCCACCCAATGACCCTCACCAGATCCGATTGGTATCTCGCCAGAACACTTAGAGCATATGATACATCGGGTCTCGTATATAACATTACAGACATAATAGATCCTCTCGCAGACGATACGGGATCATATTCATACGCATCCTCTCGTCCCGTGTCCGAGGACACATAGACTTCGAGTGTTATCCCATGAGTAATGGGAAGAAACCTCTCTTGGATTGCTCCATGCTAAACCTCTTTAGCACCTTGTCTATGTACGTTGACTGTGAAAGACCAAGCAACCTCTTAGATCTATCTCTATAAATCTTTATCCCAAGGATATAAGTTGCTTCTCCAAGGTCTTTCATGGCAAAGTGTTTGGACAACCAAACTTTTACTGATTGCAACATTGAGACATCGTTTCCTAGCAACAATATGTCATCTACATATAACACAAGGAATACGATTGCAGTTCCATTCACCTTCTTGTACACACAGTGTTCATCCGGATTTTGTGAGAAACCAAACTCTTTGATCGTCTCATCAAAACGGATATTCCAACTCCTGGATGCTTGCTTCAATCCATAAATGGATTTCGAAGCTTGCATACCTTTTCGCCATCACGAAATGAAGCCCTCAGGTTGTGTCATGTACACATCCTCAGCCAGATTTCCATTCAGGAAAGCTGTCTTCACATCCATTTGCCATATCTCATAATCATAATGAGCGGCAATGGCTAGGAGTATCCTAATGGATTTAAGCATTGCCATCGATCAAGGTCTCGCCATAGTCAACTCCTTGTCTTTGACGAAAACCTTTGGCCACAAGCCTTGCTTTATAGGTAATCACATTACCATCCATGTCGCTTTTCTTCTTGAAAACCCATTTGCACCCTATAGGTTTTATCCTTCAGTGCATCAACCAAAGTCCATACTTGGTTTTCATACATGGAATCCATTTCGATTTCATGGCACGAAGCCATTTTTCGATTCTCAACTCTTCGTAACCTCTTCATAGGTGGTAGGCTCATCATCCTCTATGAGCACACGTCATTCTGCTCACTCACGAAATCCATATCTCTCTAGAACAGAGCGTATCCTACTTGACCTACGAGTTTCGTGTGAAGTAGATGGTTGAATCATACCTCATCCGATGAGATACGGCCAGTTCGAGCGATTGATTCTGTGCGTCCGAGCATCTTGAACTTCTTCAAGCTCAATTCGCTCCCACCGCCTTCTTGTAAAAGAAACTCTTTCTCTAAAAAGACAGCATGCATCAAACAAAGACCTTTTGTTCCTCAAAGATTGTAGAATTGATATCCTCTTGTTTCTTTAGGATATCCTACGAACAAACACTTGTCGATTTTGCTTCAAGCTTATCTCGACTTTGTCCGCTTCACATAAGCAGACAACCCCATACTTTCAAATAAGAAAGATAAGGTTTCTTGTTAGTCCACATCTCATATGGAGTAACATCAACTGCTTGATGGAACTCGCTTAACAAGTAAACAAATGTCTCAAGTGCATATCCCAAAAGGATTTTGGTAATCGTGCAAAGCCCATCATAGATCGTACTACGTCCAACAAGGTTCGATTTCTCCTTTCTCGCCACACCATTATCTTTGTGGTGTGTAAGGAGGAGTCCACCGAGATAAAATCCCATTATCTTGGAGATAATCCAAAACTCTTGGTCTAAGTATTCACCACCACGATCGGATCGTAATGTTCGATACTTTTACCAAGTTGTTTTTCTACTTCATTTCAATTGTTTGAACTTTTCAAACGCTTGATTTGTATCTCATTAGATACGAGATACCCATATCGAGAATAATCATCGATGAAGGTAATGAAGTAACAACAACCATTTCGCATGGATGGACATCGACCACATACATCCGAATGTATTAGGTCTAATAATCCAATCGCCGCTCACCCTTTCCTTAAAGGTAATCTTAGTCATCTTGCCTAATAAACAAGATTCACATGTGTCATATGATTCATAATCAAATGACCCTAAACTTCCACTCTTGTGGAGCTTAGCGATCGCTCTCATTTATATGGCCAAGGCGACAATGCCATAAATAAGTTGATTTTAAATTATCTCTTTATGTCTTTTAGCGTCATTGACATTCATAACCGGATGTGACATATCTAATATGTATATTCCATTGCATAATGTACCAAGATTCATAAAGCATTCCATTTGAGCTAATAGAACAACCATTGTTACCAAAAGACAAATGGAAACCAGCTCTATTTAAACAAGAAATGCATAATATGTTCTTTGTTAACACGGTACAAAATAACAATCATCCAAGTTAAGTACAAGCCCACTTGGGAGTGTCAAAGATAAGTCCCTACGGCTAATGCAAAGAACTCTTGCTCCATTGCCAACACGCAGTCCATTTCTCCCTTTATGAGTCGCCATCGTCCTCGAGGCCTGATATCATAGCATATGTGAGCCACAACCGTATCTAATACCCATATGTTATGATCGAAATGATTAACCTCAATGACAAACATACCGAAGAAGTCGAGGCATCCGATGCCTTCTTCGCTTCATTGTTCCAGATAGACTTTGCGATTCGCCTCAATGACCACCGACCGCAATGGAAGCGGTACCTTTTGGTGCGATCTCTTTGGTCTTCTTCTTGCCTTTGCTGCACTTCCTTTCGCTTCGAGCCTTTTCTTCTTCTGCTTCCTTTTCTTGGAAGCGGAGGAAGAAGAATCCACCAATAAGAACGCCTTGCTATCTTGCTTGACAAATTGTTCTCATTGCTTGAGCATGTTGATCACCGGGAATTGTGGAGGATATTTGGTTCATCCGATAGTTCAACACAAACCGTGAATAACTATCGATAAGCCAACAAGAATCAAGTCTATACTTAACTCTGAATCCATCACAAAACCTAAGACCGCCAACCTCTCAATATAGCCATTCATCTTCAATGCATATTGCTTTGAGATGAACCAGAGTCATCTTCGTTGTAAAGAGCAACCTTGAGGTCTCGAACCGTTCGGACCGAGCTTGCTCATCAAACAACTCTCGCAGATGAAACACTATCGTGTGAGCATCCATAGACTCGTCTTTTCGCACTCGGTGACATCGATGCAAGCATAATGCATGTAGCTATGTCACCGTCTTTGAGATGCTTACGATATGCCTTCGATCATCATCGAAGCTCCTTCGAGTAGTGGATCGAGGCGGAAAATCAAGGATGTATCCAAGATCTTGGATCGAGAACAATTCTCGATTTCGCAGCCACCAAGAAAATTCGGTCCGATTAATTTGTTTGTATCCATTAGTGGCGTAGATTCACACTAGTCGACATCTTGAATCAACCTAAACATAGAGAGAAAGGAAGTTAGAATAGAATTAAATGTATGATCATAAGGACTTAAATGACATACATATGGCTCCCACTAGTTTCAATAGAATCCATAACCCTCATCATGAATCCAAGAAACAAAATGGCACAATGTCCTGGTGGGTCGATATCCGACATTGCTAAGAATGACCTTGAGGTTAGCTCAACAAATCACCTTAGGTCAATCGGTAGGTATCGGTCATACCAATTGCATCTCGAATGCAACTATCGCTCAGTGCTATCAACAGTTGATGTATGCACATACATTGGGTTATCAACAACGATGCGTGTACATCGATGTACACTACCCAATTTCGCCTCATCCACGTTGACCTCGAGGTTAGCTCAACAAATCAACGCTTCTAGGAAAACCGACCCATTAATCCGAAAATCATATTTTCATGGTTCAACATATCCGTATAGAGTGAGCTTGAGGTTAGCTCAACAACCCAACCCTATAAGAACTCTGGTTCTTACCATATTAATGGAAGGCGTTAGTTTTCATATTTAAATTGAGGGATTTTAGGTCTCATCAAATTAATCTCATCCAAGGATCATAGTCATCTTGACTATATGGACTGATTTAGGGCATTGTATCAATCATATTGAACTTATACCTAAAATCATCCATCATCCCTCCAAAGAATGTGTTTATAGTCATTGGAGCAAGTTCTGTCGATCAAGATGTGCCACCATTTGAACCTTTGTTCTAATCGACTACAACTCTTCGTAGACGTTCCAAATGATTGGAACATGTTCTAGTCGACTGGAAGGGTTATCAGACGTTCGATCGACTAGGACATGTTCTAGTCGATTGAACCTTCTTCCATGATTGAACAAATCTCGTCGATTGGAATGCTCTTTCCAAATGATTTGAGCAATTCCTAGTCGATGGAATGCTCTCCAATGACCGAGCAAGTCCCATCATTGGAATGAGCTAGGCTTGCTTTTTAGTTGGCTAATTCTCAATTAGCAGTCCCAATTCACAATACCAATATACCAAGTATATAAAACATTATATTGATGTGCTAATGAAACTTTTTCATCAAATCATGCATGCCATATAGTCAAACTATATTTGAAAAACTTGAAACCGATTAATCAACTATTAATCATTTTGATTTCCACATAATTCAAGGACACCAAATAATCATGCTAAGGATCTCTAGGTAGGTTACACGTTATCAAAATTACTTCGGCACTTGTCACACAAATTGCGACGGCCAAAATAACTAAGATAACGGAATAAGCTAACTAGACTCTAAAGTGACCTATTCGACATCCTAAAATTATTGGAAACCCTAAATTCAAGAATCTCACCTTGGCATGCATACCACATCAACATAACACATTTTTACTCACTATAAAAATGATTCAAGGCATTGGAAAAGAGAATAACACAACCAATCATTCCAAACAAAACAGCCCCAGCATGTTTCTCAAAACTGCCAAGCTATGCATTTTGCTCAAAATGATCATTGAAACATTTTCAATAAATGCTGAGAAAATTACAGAGGTTAAAACATGTTCCCAACATGCTCCATGAATTTTTTCAGGATTTATTTCCCACAAAATCTCATAGAACCTCAGCAATCTAGCCAAACCAGAATCTGTGTTCTCCAACACAGACATTCCCAGCAGCATACAAGAAATTCGGAAATAAATAGTAAATCACCTTGAAAACAATTTTCCATCCACAGAGACATTTACAAACATCTTAGGGACGTGTGGGTGAAAACCAATCCGAAAAACGATTTTTCTAGAATTTATTCTCGAATTTACAAGCATAGCTGTTTCAGAAACGTTCAACAAGACAGCATCCGAAACTTAGGGAATTAAATCAGCAAAACCTTATCAATCGGCATCGATAAAATTTTTCCTTTCATAGACACATTCAGCAACATCTTATGAGCAAGTCTATGGCAGAAAATTTCGAAAACCCCAATTCTATACAGATTCGAAATTGCACAGAAGTAGCATGCAACACAGCTCAATTCACAAAGGAATTCCGACCTAGTTATCCTTTTAACTGTTTATACAACACAAGTGGCTCTGATACCACTGTAGGAACATCCCGGGGTGAGCATCACATGCCCACGGTGCGGAATTTAAAATTTTTTAGTTCCGGGACATTCCCGAAGCCAGGATCCATGTGAAGTTACAAACAATCAAACCATAACGACCAACGGAGACCGTCTCTAACGGTATCCACGCAGAGGTCGGAAATTCTAACCGGGACAAACTCTTTTGACCCGGGAATAGCTAGACTAAAGAAGAGTGTGCTAGCACTAACCTTAGCCTTGGAGAGCAAATGAATGAAGCTTGATAGAAGCCTTGGAGAGTAGAAGCAACTTGAATGGATGAGAGGAAGAAGATGGAAAATCAAATTTCAAAGCTTAACTCTTTAAGCTTTCGACTCTTCTCCTTTCTCCTACGTACAAGCTTCCTTCCTATGCCTTCTTATATATGTTTTAACACTTAAAACACAATATGAAAGGCTTGGTGTAGAGTGATCCACGTAGAAGGCTTAAATATGCCTTGAAATGTCAAATAATCATTATATTTGACTTTTCAACCATCTTCTTCTCCATTTAAAATGGTTCCACCGAAAATCATCTTATATATATATAATTAATTAATTATTTACTTAATTAATTAATATATATAATTGCTGAAGTGGTCCATCAAGCTGGGTCGGTCCTACCTACCTATCAAGCCCCGCCGCAAAAAAATCGCCGGAGACCCTTTTCAGCAATGTCGATGTCGCGATCACATCGGGACATATCCCAATCTCATCGGGATCCATTTAATCCTATTGCTCTCCAGATATCGGATCTCTGTCCGAAACTATTTTACAGATTCTCCGAGTCACTCTTATCGTGTGACCCATTAGGTTCCGGTTATGTTGGCCACTTAGATTAACACTTAATCTAAGCAAGTCATGAGCGGTATCTAGAACACATCATGACCCCAATTGACCGGAAAGTAATTGGTTTGACTAATGAAACCATATCACGAACCCTTCCATAGACAATTACCGTGCAATTCGTCCTTTCACCATGCTATACCCCACTTGGTTTGAGTATGGGCAATGTGTCAACTCTTACTAGACTGATTAAATCAAATCTAGTCCAAGTGTAATTAGATCTCGTCCTAGGACTCATTACTTTATATGTCCATGAAGACCATCTCCATGACATATGTATGCTCTGGCGCCAGAGACTTCAAAGTAATGATCCTGATAAGAGGCCATGGGTATCTCTTCTGCTATCACAGAAGTGGTGAATCCTCTATTGGCTACTCAATTACCTTCGAATACCTCAAGCTGTACCCAATCACCACCCTATGAGCGACCTCTGAAAGGCAACAAGGAATGGAGTCAAAGTACAGAATCAGTACCCAAGATATCCTTGAGTACCTCAAGTCTAAGGATACTTGCACCATTGCTATGATGAGATTATCACTGACATTTAAATAGTACATCCATGTGATGATCTCATAGCAGATCATCCAATGTACTTACTACCACTAGTAAGCATCCACATGTCAAATCTAAATATCTCAATATTTACAGTTTTCTGAGATCCACTGCTTGATCCAATCAAGGAATTTGACATGTGCTAGTCTATCCGGATTAACGATGTCCAGTCTCATTAATCCTATGACTAGGGATAATTTAGATACTGACATAATTGCACATGATAGGAATCTTAGTAGTATGATCACATCATAATTTCCTTCATGCTATGTCATGTATCAGGGACTTCATTAATTTGATTAAAGATCACTATCAATTCATAATAAAATGAATATCAAATAAATGAAAAATGCCTTTGCTTTATTTATTCATAACGTCTGTACATGACTATGAACAAAATGCGCTAAAGGGGATTGCCTTTAGGGCACTACTCTAACATATATATGATTAATTAATTAAATAATTAATTAATATATATATATATGTTGAATACGTGGATTGATGAGAAGGAGAAAGGAAGCTTCCATTTATAAGCTTAGTCATTAAGTTCATTTAATGGCTAAATGACAAAAATGAATAAAAGGTGAATGGAAGATGATGATTCTCGTAGATGACATATAAAAGGTTTAAAAAACAAGTTTTAAACCTAAGTGAAAAGGTCATCATCGTGGGTTGAATGAAAATAAGAGAAGATTGAAAGGAAAAATTGTTTTCCCTCTCATCTCATCATCGTTCTTCATCATCTTCAAGCATCTTCTTCATCTCTTCCTCCATCTTTTTCCAAGCTCTCCATAGAACAAAGGTAAGATCTAGCAGTCTTTAATTTGTTCTAGCTATTCCCGGGTCAAAGGGTTTGTCCCGGTTAGGTTCTCCGATCTCTGCGTGGATACCGTTAGAGACGGTCTCCTTTGGTCGTTCGGTTTGAGTTTGTTATATATATACACATGGATCCTGGCTTTCGGGAAGGTCCTGAAACAAAAATTTTTGTTTTCCGCACCGTGGGCATGTGATGCTCACACCGGGATTTTCCTACATTGCCTACACTTGACATAGTCATTAGGGAGTCACTTTTTGAAGAAACTCATCTCAACACTCTCCGAGCAGAGAGAACTTTACCCTGTACTGATGTTGTCATGGCTGCCTCCTCTCTTTCTGTCACATCACCATTTGATGGCTACTCTCGTAAAACTCAATGCAGATACTGTAAGAAATTTGGTCATCATATTTCAGAGTGCATAAAGCTTCTTGCCAAAAATGCATCTACTTCTGTCAATTTTCCTCGACCTTCTTATCATCCCACTTCCACTTCTACTGCTACTGCTACTATCACTGAAGGACTGTCTAATGAACCCACTTCTCCAAAATTCTCAATGCAACACATTAAAGACTTCACTCAGAAAATGGTATTTCTTCATCTTCTATCCTATCTATCACACCAAGTACTTCTTCTATGTGATTTTTTGATTCTGCCTGTTGCAACCATATGACATCTGACTTAACTACACTTATATCACAATCTATTCCATCTGCTTCACCCATTGTTCACACTACTGACAACTCTATCTTACGTGATCATAGTATAGGCACTATCTCTAAATCCTCTTTATCTTTGCCTCATACGTTTTATGTTCCTAAACTATCGAAAATCTTATTTCTGTTGGTCAAGTGTGTGAACTTGGTATGGACTTATATTTTTCGAGTCATGGTTGTACTGTGTAGGACCCACAGATGGGAAAGATTCTTGGGACCGGTAGTAAGGTTGGTCTACTTTTTCAGTTCACTTCTCTTCATCTTCCTACACTAACTCTCACCGCAGCTGTTACTTCTGATATGTGGCACTCACGTCTAGGACACATCTCTCATTCTAGACTAGGTCCTTTAATCTCTAGTGGTTGTTTAGGATTTGTTAAACAAACAATTTCAGATTGTGTTTCATGTCAACTTGTTAAACATCATGCTTTACCTTTTCCAGTCAGTAATTTTGTTACTTCTGCATCTTTAGACTTGGCTCATTCTAATATTTAGGGTCCTGCCCCAACTGCTACTATAGGTGGATCACATTATTTTGTTATTTTTGTTGATGATTTTTCTAGATATACCTGGATTTATCTTATGGGTTATCGATATGAGTTATTCTCCATTTATTCTCAATTCACATCCATGGTCAGAACTCAATTTTCTTACAATATTAAGAATTTTCGTACTAATAATACTATGGAGTACAAGGATCAATCCTTGTCTACTTTATTCTCCCAGTATGGCACTCTTGTTCAACGTTTTTGTCTGAGTACTTCTCAACAAAATGGTACTGCAAAATGTAAACATTGATACATTTTAGATACTATTCAGGCTCTTCTTATTGCCTCTTCCTATCCTGAAAACTTCTGAGGGGAAGCTACTCTTACAGATGTGTACATCATAAACAGAATTCCTTCCTCTGTCATAGGTAATATCACTACCTATGAGCATTTACATGGTCAAGCCCTAAACTATCAATCTCTTCGTACTTTTGGATGTGCTTGCTTTATTCTTCTTCAATCTCATGAACAAACTAAATTAGAACCTAAAGCCCGATTATGTTGTTTCTTAGGGTATGGCATTGAACACAAAGGTTATCGATGTTGGGATCTTATCTCCAAACGCCTTTGAGTGTCTCGTCATGTTACTTTTTGGGAACACAAAATGTTTTCTACCTTATCCAAATTCCAAATCGATTCTCCTTCGTCTCCTTTCTTTACCGACCCCACTATCACTTTGTTTCCATATGATTCTTATGCAGGTTTATCCACTCCTAAAGAAAATCTTCAACCTTTGGCATCGATACCAGAATCTGCTCCGTCTTTAGAACCTGAATCTGTTCCATCTGTTCCTTCCACTCCTATGTCACCCACACTTCCACTTTGTCGTTCCACTCAGGTAAGTCATCCTAGTGTTGTTCTCCGTGATTACCATTGTTTTTCTACTCTTATTTCTCTCTACGAACCTCGCACCTATCGCGAGGCAAGTACTAATCCTCTTTGGAAAAAAGCAATGGTAGAAGGACTTCAAGCTCTCACTAGCACTAATACATGGGAAGTGGTAGACTTTACCTCCAAAGAAGTCTATAGCTGGTTGTAAATGGGTCTATAATATCAAGACTCGGGTTGATGGTTCTATAGGACGGTATAAAGCCAGACTCGTTGCCATAGGTTTCATACAGGAATATGGAATTGATTATGAAGAAACCTTTGCTCCTATTGCTCGCCTCACATCTATACGCAGCCTCATAGCTATTGCTTCTGCTAAGACTTGGCAGTTGTATCAATTGGATGTCAAAAATGCCTTTCATAATGGTGATCTCTTAGAAGAAGTGTGTATGCAACCTCCACCTGGCTATGAATGTCTAGTAGGAAAGGTTTGTCATCTCCATAAGACCTTATATGGATTAAAAGAGGCACCTCAAGTTTGGTTTTCCAAGTTCAGTTCTACAATGTCTCAGTTTGGATTTAAATCTAGCTCCTACGATCATACCTTATTCATTTGCAACACTTTTAAGGGTCACATTCTTCTTCTCCTTTATGTGGATGACATGATCATTATAGGAGATGATATAGAAGGCATTCATGATCTTAAATCCTACCTACGTTGTCAGTTTGAGATGAAAGGCCTGGGTGCTTTGACTATTTTCTGGGACTTGAGGTTTCCTCTGATTCCTCTGGATATTATTTGTTTCAAGCCAAATATGCTACTGATCTTGTTTCTTATGCAGGTCTCACAAACGACAAAATCTGTAGTACTCCCTTAGAGACAAATGCCCATTTCACTATAACTGATGGCACACCTCTTCATAATGCAACTCTCTATCGATAGCTTGTAAGCAGTCTTGTCTACCTTACTGTCACTCGCCCTAATATAGCATATGCAGTTCATATTGTCCACCGGTTTATGTCTGCTCGTCGCACAACTCATTTTGCAACAGTTCTTCGTATCCTTCGTTATGTCAAGGGTACCTTTTTTTTATGACCTTCATTTCTCCAATACTTCATCCCTTAAATTGTGTGCCTATTCTGATGCGGATTGGGCAGGTGACCCAATAGATAGACGATCTACTAATTTTTATTATTTCTTCCTCGGTAATTCTCTTATTTCATGGCGTAGCGAAAAGCAAACCGTTTTTTCTCGCTCAAGCACTGAAGCAGAATACTGAGCACTTGCTGACACTAAATCTAAGCTTATTTGGCTTTGGTGGCTTTTACAGGACATGGGGGTCTCTCATTCTTCCGCTACTACACTCCACTGTGATAACCGTAGTGCCATCCAGATAGCACACAATGATGTTTTTCATGAACGCACCAAACATGTAGAAAATGATTGTCATTTTATTTGTCATCCTATGCTCCAAAGAACTCTCATGCTTGTTTCGGTCACCTCTCAACATCAAACGACAGATATGTTCACAACCAAAACTCATGCAACACACAAATTTCGTGAACTTGTTTGCAAACTCCATATGGCAAATTCTCTACCATCTTGAGTTTGAGGGGGGATGTTAATGTATATAATCTAGCTGTTAAGAATATACTTATGACTGCATTTTAGGCTTAATTATAGGCTTAGCTTTAGGCTTAAGTCAAGCTTCTATCCTAAATAGAATGTTATTCTTGTGTATAAATAGTCCTCTTTGTATTCAATATTAGATGTAATAATACATACAATTTCTCTCAACTTCCTCAATTCTCTCAACAAGCATAATGTCATTTTTCCTTACCATAATAACATTGACATTCAGTTATCTTTCTATTTTTCTTCTATTTCTTTTAAACACAGGTTTTTAGGTTTATATCCTTCTTTTCTTTTATAATATTTAGGTTAACGTCTTTTAAAATATCTTTTGTTTAAGTATTTTCTTTTCTTATAATTTCCTTTTTATCTTTTTATAATAATAAGGACTAAAACATCCAATCATAGTAGGCATGTTTAAATCATAGTATCATAAAGAAGATTTCTTTTTATCCCTTTACTTTTATTAAGTAATATTGCTTCGTCACATCATTCACTTAATTTATCTTTTAAGAAAGAAATTATTTTTCCTAATGTATCTATGAGTCCTAGGTTATAAGTTGCTTCTAATTTACTTCCCTATGGATTAGGTATCTTTGAATAAAACATCTTTAAATAAATTTATGTATTATCTACCGGTTATAAATATGATAATAATAAT
Organism: Erythroxylum novogranatense; assembly: GCA_029891385.1. Lineage (NCBI taxonomy): Eukaryota > Viridiplantae > Streptophyta > Magnoliopsida > Malpighiales > Erythroxylaceae > Erythroxylum > Erythroxylum novogranatense. Next base: position 31,995,181 of record CM057229.1, read on the forward strand.
ATAATAAAATACAAATATATCTATTAATTTCACACATGTCACATAGTTAAAGTTTTGTAATGTAATAACATATTTTCCTACGAGAGTAGTATCTTTAAAATTTTCTTCTCCAACAAATTCTATTCAAAAGCTTCAATGACTTTAGTTATCAAAGTATATATATCATTATCAAAATTAAATGTAAAATTTTTAGAGTTTTCATCTAAATTTTTCCAAAAATTGAAGTGAACTATTTAATAATGCTTTTTCTAAAAATTGTTTTATAGTTTCATAATCCATTTTATTGATAAAAACAACTGCTTTAAGAGTAGTTTCCTATTTTTAATTGCTTTGTCTATATCTTGAATGCAATTAATATCTAAAAAGATCCCAAAAGGGTTTATGGATTCAGTTCTCATTTTATCTATAAGGGTAAATCAATCTTGGTCTTTAGTTACCATATAAGTTCCAATATATTCTTTAAAAGAAGGTTCCATTCCAGAGACAATAGTCCTCATCCCAATACCTCTACGATAATGGATATCGGTTTCAGTGAACTTGGAAAAATCTTTCCTCAGTTTAGTGTGTATAATAATAGGAAAGTGTTCGTACTTTCCAACCATGACGAAATGATAAGCATCATATCATTCATCTTCATAAGAATATGGTCCAGCAAATAATATCTTCAAAACTAGAGTATCTTTTGGAGTTATCATTCAGCTGTTTAAAAAACAATCTTTGACTCATTCTTGAATCCATTTCGGTAGAGAAGAAATCTCAAGAAATTATGGATTTGTTAAATATATAGCGATGATGGTCCTAAAATTATACCAATCTCTAATTGCTTGAGGATGAGCTCCTTGCAAAAGATTCAATCTACAATATATTCCTGAAAAATCAATATAGTAAAAATCATTATTTTGTAGGGAATATTGATCTCTTATGATTTCATAGTGTGCTTGAACAACATGATAATCTCTGGGAGAGCTCTCAATAATAATATTTCTTGATATCTAGGGTTTTCGAGAAACATCTGGTCGTAAAGAGATAGTATCAAGAGTAACAACCTGTTGTCGAATTTGTTGAGATATCTATTGAAACATAGGAGAACATCCAACAAGTTTGAATTCTTCAGTTATCTGAACATTGTTAATCAATCTATAAATCTTTTGCTCAATGTAATTAAAATGATTTATCTTGGATTGCCATATATGGCAAAAAGAAAGAAGTAATTCATCTATTTCTTATGATATCGAGGAAAATTGAGCAATATGTAACAGATCTTTTAGCAGTGCTTGGCACGTATCTATATCTTTAGACATTTGATCCAATAGACCAAAGATCTCTTCCTTAAGGTTGACCATCCCTGGTTAGAAAATCTACGAGAATATTATTTTTAAATTTAATTATCTCAATATTAAAAGAATATTCAGCTAATAGTGTCTGTCATCTTATAGATCTCTTATATTTTAGTTTAAAACAAAATCATTTTGAATAAATGCTTTTACCTGAGTATTATTAGTTCTTAATAATAATATTTTTGTAATAAGAAGTAATATAATTTTTGATAGCTCTTAATTCTTTTCATTAATATGATATCATTGATGGGTATCTGTAAAAGTTCCAAAAATATACCTATATAGTGACTCATTAGCTTTAACATGAACATCATTGTAATCTATCTTTTTAACACTTGGCTCCATATATAATCAAAAGCATTGGTTTTAAGGATTAAATCATTGTGATTAGAATGTATAGAAAGCTTAGGTAAAGTAGAGCACGTAAATTTAATTGTCTTTACCTATTCGATCAAGTAAGGTAGAAATTCAAATCTTTGATCTTTCTTTAACAATATTTGAAAAGGTTTTCTTTTCTTAGTTAGATTTTGAATAAAATCACATGCATAATTTAACACAGCTAAAAAGCTTTGAACTTGCTTTTCTTGTCATTTATCTAGGAATTGAGAGATTTTCTTAAGTATATGAGGTTGAAGTTTTACAACTTTACCATCCATTTCCATTTGAGGAAATTCTATTTCAGTTTGACATATCTTAGCCTTTTTCTCAAAAAGAGCAGGACCATGTTTTTCTCATAAATCTGTAAGTGTATGAAGATACATGATATGTTGCGCAATATTCTTGCTAGCTATCGAAATATCATCTACATAACAATGTATAAAATTATGATACTTGAAGATATTATCCATTTTTCTTTGGAATATCTTAGAGGCCTTTTTTAAACTAAAAGGCATTGCTAACTATTCATAATGTCCTTATGGAATAGAAAAGGTAGTATAAAGAATGTTATCTTGTTCAATTTTATTTGCCAAAATCCACTTTTACTATCAAATTTAGAGAAAATTTGTTTTCCTCTTGTTAAGTTTATCAACATTTCTTTATGAGGTAAAAAGTATTCATCAAATTTAGTATTATCATTTAGTTTTTATAGTTTACTATGATCCTTGCATTATTTCTAAGTATCTTAGAATGGTTTCTAGCCATAAAGGCGGGAGAGGAATGTAGAGATTTGCTAGGTCTAATATTCTTAAGCTTTTCTAATTCTAGAAGATGTTTTCGAAATTATTTTTGATCTTTCAAATTGCATCTCATAGCAGTAACTCTAATCACTTTTTGTTTATCTATCATCTCTAAGTTTGTTCCCTCTATATTTTTATCCCAAAATTGTAAAAAAAATTGTAAAATTTTTTTTCTTATTTTTTGTTTAACTATTTCTAGTCCATCTTTGATAGTTTTTAGCTGTTGATTTTTCTATCTTTAATAAATATTTTCATTTTGGAAAAATCAGTTTTTCTTTAAGGTTATACCCTACACCACTTTGGGCTGTGCAAGGTTTAAAAGAAATAAGGGTAGAACGACTATAAGAATTTTTAAGGTGATTAACGATTATCCAATGGCCACAGGGAATTTTGAAATGAATTTGTTGCTTATGAGTATCAAATTAAATTTTATAGAATAACTAAAGAAATTTATTTTCTATAAAATATCGCATCAGATCATAGAAATAAAAGGATGGACATTTAATTAAAAATGATACTAAAAGTATTTGGGGTTATTTTATTCCAATTGATAAATGAATCTAATGATTAGAAATAACTAAACCTATGATAGGTTAAAGTCTCATGATATCGTGAAGGAAAACAAATCGATTTGTATAAGCAAGAACCTGCTCCACTATCTATATAAGCTGCAAAATATTTAGCTCTATATTCTTTATAGGTAATTCCAATAAATATTAGTTGGACTAGTCATTATCGAGGGATATGTATGATATTATTGTTGTAAAATAATTGGATCCTATATTGAGTTATCTTATATGGTTGAACTTGTTCAAAAAACTAGTTCCCTACATTATCTCTAAATTAAATCCTTCATTTTCTATTAATAACCTTATTGGTATTTTAATATCTCCAATTTTAATAGTTGTCTCTATAATAGTATCTATATGGTGTACTTCACCATTGAAATTTATATATTGTTAAGGTTTTGTTAGCATAAATTTTATCAAATTATTTGTTAAATTACAATGTATATAGCCTCCACTTGCACCAGATCTCTTAAAATAAAACAAAGGATAAAAGTAGTTCCATCAAAATATTCTCCTTTTATTTTATAGTTGGAGTTTTTCTTTTATCTGCTCGTATTATATTACTATTATATTTAGTGTTACTAGTAACACCTGCTTCAAAATAAGATAATCTTGGTAATAATCTATTATCAAAAGTCAACAAAGGCTTTTGTTGTAAATCTAATGAAAAATATGTTTCAAGTTCCTCTATATTTGTCGATATAGAGGATATATTCTTTCTATTTCAGAAAATAGTTTTGAAAAGTTAATAATATCTTTATTTGCAAAGCATTCATGATGAGTATTTGATAAAGCATAGGAAATCATGTATATAACTTGGTTAAATATTTTCTTTTGAAATCTTGAATTAGAGAAAGTGTCTTATCAAAATCTTTGTCTCGTATAGTATATGATATCTTAGGATAAATGCTAAATAAAAGTTTTTGATATCTACGGTTGCCTCTAAGAATTCCCAAATAGGCTTCTCTTCTAGTATGTATTCTATCATCTACAATAGCAAGATTGATGGCGATATCAATTCCTTCTCTAAAAATAGATCTAATTACCATTTGAATTGAACCAATATGTATCCAACCTATTTTATCACGAATTTCTTTAGGCAATTGATCAAGTTTTCTAAAAATATCTCTCTTTGATAGTAAGGGAATCATTACTTTATTTGAAGTAAGGCTAATATCCAAGGATTTTTCTTTTAGATTAATACCATAAAGCATATGGTGTTTTGTGAATTTTAATCAAATTTTATCTAATAAATTCGTATTAAATCCACTATAACAACTTATAGAAAACGTAGTATTCTTAATCTTTTTAAGTGTTCTTCTATCAATCACAACTTCTTGACTATACTCACCATGTTGCTTAAATGTTTCAATTATACTATCTGTAATCAGGTTATCATTTTGGATAGTAAAAGATTCTTGTATTTCACTCATTTATATCATAATGAGAGTTTTCTTCATATTCAGTATCAGTAAACATAAAAATGCTTTCGTCAAAAGAAGAATCTTGAAAAGTATTGACTCAAATAAAGTCTTCATTTTCTATCATCATCTATTTCAATTTTGTTTTTTATGAAAACATTTAGGGCATACGTTAGCATAATGCCATATTTCCTTGCAATAATAACATTGACATTCAGTTTTCTTTCTATTTTTCTTCTATTTCTTTTAAACACAGATTTTTAAGTTTATATCCTTCTTTTCTTTTATAATATTTAGCTTTACGCCTTTTAAATATCTTTTCTTATAATTCTTTTTTATCTTTTATAATAATGACTATAATATCTAATCGTTGTAGGCATTTTTAAATCATAGCAGCATAAAGAAGATTTTTTCCCTTTACTTTTCTTAAGGAATTTTGCTTCATCACACCATTTATTGAATTAATCTTTTAAGAAAGAAATTCTTTTTCCTAATGTATCTACGAGTCCTAGGTTACAAGTGGCTTCTAATTTACTTCCCCAAGGATCATGCATCTTTGAATAAAACATCTTTAAATAAATTTGTGTATTATCTACCTAATTATAAATATGATAATAATAATTTAAGAAAATACAAATATATCTATTAATTTCAAACATATCACACAGTTGAAGTCTTTGTAATGCAATAAAATATTTTCCTATAACAGTAATATCTTTTAAAATATTTCCATCTCCAACAAATTCTAATCGAAAAGCTTCAACAACTCGAGTTATTAAAGTACTTATATCATTATCAAAATTAAATATGAAATTTTTACAGTTTTCATCTAAAATTTTCCGAAATCGAAGCAAACTATTTAATAACGTTTTTTCTAAAAATTGTTTTGTAGTTTCACATTTTATTTTATTAATAGAAACAAGCCCTCTAAGAGTATTTTTCCCATTTATCAATTGCTTCTTCTCTGTCTTGAATGCAATCAATATCGAAACAGATCCTAAAAGGGCTTATGAATTTATTTCTCATTTTATCTATAGGGGTAAATTCATCATGGTCTTTAGTTACCGTATAAGTTCCAACATATCCTTTATTAAGTGACACGACCCACCTTTTTGGGCCGTGTTGGCACTAGGGAATGGGTAGGCTTAATGCCACCAAAACCCGTAGTAAGCCCAACTTCTACTAAAAATTCGGCATGACCCATTTATTTTTCTGATAATCCTTATCGTGTTTAATTGGTTGTAAGAAGTAAGGATCCAATCATGAAATTCTCACATACATCATCAACAACCAACATTGTTCACAACAACACAACAAGACCATAAATGTTATATATATATATGATTATGACAAACCCATGGAGCAGCTATAAGTATCTGCAAATTACATCATGTCGAATACAAAACCAAAACATTACTTGTCTGCTTATCCAAGCTAGTCTAAAAAAGGCTTGGATTTCTCTCTTGTCCGATCTGCTAATCTCCTGAAATAATGATAGTGAGGTGTGAGTCTACCACGTGACTCAGTGAGATATAAACATACTACCATGCTTGTGAGGCTAAGTACACAAGGCTAGCTTCACAAGAATGGTCTATAGCATTCTGAACAATAACATATATGGCATCAATGAATATACAGGTAGTAAATCTCCAATGCGGCAATAACATGAGTATCAACAAGTAAGCTCAATATGAATTGTTCAAAGAAAACATGAATTTGGTTTTTGAATTATTTTCTAGGTTCTAGGTTCTTTTCTGAGTTTAGGTTTCTTTCTCATTCTGGGTTCTTTCTCATTTCTAAATTCTTTCTCATTCTTTCTGAAATTCTTAGGAAGAGACAGAGGCATGCTAGTACGGCATATCTCCCCTTTTCTGATTCTTGACAAGGTCGGCCTAACCTTGTCCCTAGAGGCCTGCCCTCTCTAAGTAGGACCTGGATCTAACCCATCACCGGCGGCTTATCTATGTGCACATAGTCTGATAATAAACCCTATCAGCTGGGTATTCTGAGAACTCATCAATCTTGGTTAACATAAAAAACATGCTTCATCAAAGAATTGCAATCAATAGGTTCAACACAATAAGGGAACCAGAAGATGCAAAGAATCTGAAATCATATGGTCAATCTGGCATACAACATGTGAGACTCAACTACATGGAGTCATATGTCAAAGAAGTCATAAGGATTCAAGAACAATTCAACAAGCCATGAGATAATGTAAGAGGCTTACTACACAAGGATAGTAGTATGATTATACTCACCTCGACTATCTTAGAAATTCTGATTTCTTTCTACCTTTCTTGAACTTGTGAAGAACTAGGTACAATGTCTAGTTCTATTCCTTTTCCACTTCCACAAGCTATTGGGTAACATGCATGAAAATACATATACCCTCATTAGTCATTCTCACACAAAATCTCATTTCTTAACACATATCATAAAAATACTGCATAAGTCTCATTCATGACAGCATAACTCTTAACAAAAAAGTCCAATGTTTTTCAAACTTTGCAGAACTCTAGTTTATACATAAACTCACAATTCTTCTTTTATGACCATATTCTAATTCAGTCATTAAGGAGATCCAAATCTCCCATTTACAATCAGCCTGAACATGCAGTCATGAGTTGGACCCTTTTCTACTCAAAACCTTATAACTCATTCATCTCTCATCCAATTAAAGCGATTAAAAGCTTCATTTTCAATAGACTCATGTGGCTATCACATATCCAAAGACGACTCAAAAAATGACTTAAATTGATTTATTGTGATTTTTACAAGCCTGACTTGATTCTGTTCTCTTCTGTGTCACTAGGGTTAGTAACAACCTTCACTTATTAGGCCATATATAACAGAATACGCATCCAATTAATAAGCCCTTTCTACAGAACTTAGAGGACACATTTTGAAACATTTCGTAAGCAGAACTCGTCATCCAATTCTCACCCTAAGGTCTTCAAACAATTCACTTACAGTTCTCGTTTTCATCTTACTGGTATTCTGAACCAGTACCAATTCGGGGCCTATTACTCTTATTCTTCGAACCCTAAAATCGTGACAAAAATCATAGAGACAGTAGACATCTGGATCTACAACTTCTATGTTTTAAGTTTCTCCAGATTCGCACGTTAAACAGCTCAAAAAAAGTGAACAAAGGGAGTTACGAATCTGTCTCCATGACAGCTCAACCTTCAAAACCCTAGGTTTTGGTTTAACCCCACAAATCACCAAATACACGAAATCTCTTCAAGAATAAGTGTCATTGGACATCAAAGAACACAAATCTATCATCCAATCATCAAACCTATACATCCCCTCAAATGGGTTTCACAAAAGAAGAGAAACTCAAGTTGAAATCCATAGATCTAAGCATTGGGATGAAGACATACCTCTTTATGTTGATGAATTAGCTTGAATCACCTTCCCTTTCATGAAATAAGACTTGAAAAAGCTTGAGAGGAGCTCTAATGGAGGTTAGGGTCGTGCATGAGGAGAGAGAAGAAGAAGACAAGGCACTAATTTCCTTATATACTCCCCCATGTCCACTTATTTACAAAAGCGCCACTCTTGTACTGGTTTTTTTTACATCTGTTCCGAATACCCTCCTGTGGCCACCGAAAGATATCATACATCATTAATTTGATGTCACTAACATTATTGTTCACTGCTCTGATTTTAATGACATTAGTCTCAATATTAATTTATTTCGGTGTAACGTTAATAGCGGGTGTTACATTCTCCCCTTATTAAAATTCGTCCACGAATTTTGAAAATTTACCTTATTGGGGAAACAACTGTGGATATCTGCTTCTCATTGATTCTTCTGTCTCCCATGTACATTCCGCAATTCTTTGATTCTGCCATTGAACTTTGATCATCGAAATATCTTTATTCCGCAACTTTCTAATCTGCCTGTCTATAATGGCAATTGGGGTTTCTTCATAAGAGAGATCTTCTGCTATATTCACTTCTGGGGTTTGCAAGATATGAGAAGGATATGGAATGTACTTTCTTAACATAGATATGTGGAAGAATGGATGCACAGAGCTAAGATGAGGAGGCAAAGCTAACCGATATGACACATTTCTGACCCTTTCAAGGATCTCGAATGGTCCAATGTATCTAGGGTTCAGCTTCCCTCTCTTTCCAAATTTGACTACGCCTTTCATAGGAGACACTTTTACGAAAACTTGATCACCTGGTTCATACTGCACATCTCTTCTCTTAGAATCTGCATAACTCTTCTGTCTACTGAAAGCTATTCTCAATCTTTCCTGTATCAGAGGAACTTTTACAGACGTTTCTTGAATTAGGTCTGGTCCTTCTAACTGTTTTTCTCCCACTTCTTTCCAGCATAGTGGAGATCTGCATTTTCTACCATACAATGCTTCAAAAGGTGCCATTCCAATGGTAGAATGGTAGCTATTGTTGTAAGCAAATTCTATTAAGGGAAAATGACGTTCCCAATCTCCACCAAAATCTAAGACACACATTCTTAACATGTCTTCGAGTGTCTGGATGGTTCTCTCTGATTGCCCATCAGTTTGTGGGTGGAATGCTGTACTAAAATTCAGCTGTGTACCCATAGCTTCTTGTAATTTCTGCCAGAATCTAGAAGTGAACTGCATCCTCTCGTCGAAACAATAGACACCGGCACTCCATGATACTTCACAATTATGTCCACATACAATCTGGGCTAACTGAGTCGCACTATAAGTAGTCTTAACACTATAAAGTGAGATGACTTAGTTAGTCAGTCGACTATAACCCAAATCGAATCATACCCCTTAAGCGTTCTTGGCAATCCAATCACAAAGTCCATGGTAATCCGCTCCTACTTCCACTCGGGTAGCGGTAGCTCCTGTAGTAGTCCAAAGGGGCTTCGATGTTCAAGCTTGACTGCTGACAAGTTAAACAGTGGATACAAATTGGCTACATCTTTCTTCATACCTGGCCACCAATATATGCCTTTAACATCATGATACATCTTGGTGGTTCCAGGGTGAACACTATAAGGTGCATAATGTGCTTCATGCATAATATTTTATCTTAGCCCAATTATATCAGGTACACATAACCTGTCACCACATCTCAATACTCCATCCACCATATTGAACTCTGTCACCTTACCATCTTGGACAACTATTCTCAATTTGGCTAGCTCCGGATCACTACCTTGGACAGTTTTAATCTCATCCATCAAATTGGACTTCACCTGGAATTGAGCAAGTAATACTTGGGAATCAGATACTTCCAAGTGCAATCCCGCATTAAATAACCCATTTAAATCTTGAACTAACTCTTTCTTTTGAATGGAGATATTATGCAAACTCCCCATCGATTTTCTGCTCAAAGCATCAGCCACTACATTGGCTTTGCCTAGGTGATACAAGATCTGACAATCATAATCCTTCAATAACTCAATCCATCGTCTTTGTCTCAGATTCAATTCTTTTTGTTTCTGAATGTACTGAAGACTCTTATGATCTGTATATATTTCACTCTTTTCACCATATAAATAGTGTCTCCATATTTTCAATGCAAATATCACAGCTGCCATTTCTAGATCATGTGTAGGATAGTTCACCTCATGTTTTCTCAACTGCCTGAAGCATAGGTAATTACCTTCCCATTCGCATCAATACACGCCTAAAACCAACTTTGGAGACATCACAAGATATCACATAATCACCTTGCCTCAAGGCAATGCTAACATCGAGTCGATGTGAGACATTCCTTAAGCTTTTGGAAACTTTGCTCACAGAATCATCCCACTCAAATCTCACTTGTTTTCGAGTTAACTTCATGAGGAGCAGCTATCTTGGAAAATCCTTTACAAATCGTCTGTAATAACCGCCATACCCAGAAACTTCAGATTTTGGTAACCTTCGAGGTCTAGGCCAATTAGACACCGCTTCCACCTTCCGAGAATCTACCGAATCCCTTCTTTACTAATTATATGACCTAAGAAATTCACTCTGCAAGCGTAACTCACACTTTGCCAACTTGGCATATAACCGATTATCTCTAAGGATTTGCAACACCATTGCCAAGTGTCTTTCATGTTCCTCTTGGCTCCTGGAATAAACTAATATGTCATCAATGAAAACTACAACGAATTTATCCAAATATGGCCTGAAGATTCTATTAATCAAATCCATAAAGGCCGCTGGTGCATTTGTTAACCCAAAAGGAAGTACCAGGAACTCATAGTGCCCATATCTAGTTCTAAAGGCAGTTTTCGACACATCTTCTTTTCTGATTCTCAACTGATGATACCCAGATTTGAGATCAATCTTAGAGAAATGACTTGCTCCCTGTAATTGATCAAACAAATCGTCAATCCGAGGAAGAGGGTATTTATTCTTAATAGTTACTTTATTCAACTGCCTATAATCTATGCATAACCGCAAAGATCCATCTTTCTTCATGACAAATAACACTGGCGCACCCCATGGTGAACTACTGGGTCTAATAAACCCCTTATCAAGCAAATCCTGCAATTGCACTTTCAACTCTTTTAGTTCTATTGGTTCCATTCTGTATGGAGTAATGGAGATGGGGTTTGTACCAGGGAGGAGTTCTATACTAAACTCTATTTCCCTATCTGGTGGTAATCCAGGTAAATCTTCTGGATACACATCCGAAAAATCCCTTACTATAGGAATCTGTTGTATCTCGTTGATCTCCTTCCTGGTATTCCTTACCTGTGCTATATACCCCTGACATCCCTTTCTTAAGAATCTTTGGGCCTGCATAGCTGAAATTCTGTTAATAAGAAACCCAATTCGATCTCCTTGATATAACACTTCTGTTTCTGGATCTGGCCTAAGTATGATTCTTTTGGCATAACAATCCATTGTAGCATGGTGATTTGACAACCAATCCATACCCAAGATGACATCAAATTCTAATACTGCCAACTCGATCAAATTTGCCATAAATTTTCTGCCTTCTATTTCTACTACACATGAGGAGTAAATATATGTCACTTCAACAGTTTCCCCTAAGGGTGTAACTATGAACAGTGGGTCTTTCATTACTTCTCTCCCTTTATCTAACTTTATGGTAAAACTCGACGCTATAAAAGAATGTGTGGCACCCGAGTCAAATAGCACTTTAGCATTCTCATTATGGATAAGGACTATGCCTATATCAACATTCATCAATAAAAAGAAAGATCATATCTTTTATCATAACAAAGCATAAATATTCTATTCATAACAACAATTTAACTCAATGTCAACGGGTTTGTATAGGGTTACCCGTGATACCAGACAGAGGCTTGTGCTTCTTGGGATTCACAAAGAAACACTCTCCCCGACCTCTATTTGTTGGGGTGGTGTTGACATCCGTCCCATATTCTCGAGTGGCGCCGCCTTGAGGTCTACCTCTACCACCGGGCCTCTATTAATGATCCGTCTATCTCAACAATATTCTGTGAAGCTGGGGGTGGAACTGCTTGGTTTTCTGGCATTGGGCAGTCTTTCATGAAATGTCCTTGTTGTCCGCACCTATAACAACCTCTGGACCCGAGTTTACAAGGTCTGGATGATTCTTTCCACGTACATTACAAGCGCTTCTAACTCGTGGTGTGTTGGAGGTTCTTGTGATCTAGATCGAGCTAGGTGTTATGTACCACTAGGTGCTAAAAGACAGATGCACCTAGATTTCTAACTCTACCTTGACCCCCTCTCTGAGGTTCTGAAAGAGCAGACTGTGTTGTTTGTTCTGTTTGTCTCATCTGGGAGCTATCTCTCTCTATGGCCTCTCTTGCTCTGGCCTTTACCTTTTCTTCTTGATTCTCTTTCGCTCTCCCTCCTTAAACTTTGCTTCTAATTGCCGAGTCTTATCAATCAGCCTTGACAAATTTCGAAGTCAATAGTCGCAACAGCACTATACAAGGAAGGTATAAGTCCCAACTTGTATCTTTCCATTTTTGCAGCCTCAGTAGGCACAATTACTGTAGCAAATTTGCATAAGCTTAGAAATTCACTTGCATAATCATCTACGCTCACACCAAAGTTTTGCCTGAGCCTTTCAAATTATAGGGCTCGATTCTGTCTCCCATATGGAGAAACAAACTCATCGATTAATGCCTGTTTAAAGAACTCCTAGGTTGGAGGGTTCCCACCATATTATTGATCTTCAATATTCCCCTGGAACCATTCCCAGGCATTCTTTGTCAATTTAATCCCCACTAATTCTATGATCCGTGCATCAAAGCAAGTCAATCTCTGAACCATTTTCTCAGTATGTCTCATAAACTCTTGGGGATCCTCATATCTCTCACCACCAAACTCAGGGGTTTGCAATTTCAAGAAATCATTAATGCTTACTCCTTCATCATCTAACGCTCGCCTAGGTAATCCACTAGGCATTTGCATTGGCTGTGATGGTACAGAGCAACTTCGTATAGCTTTGAGTTCTTTCATCTCTCTTTCTCTAAGTATTCGTACTTCTTCTCTCAATTCTAGAACCTCCTGCCTCTCTCTTAAAGCTCGGTTCTCTGCTTCTAAGGCCTCAATCCTTTGTTGTAAGGTTCTAACATCTTCCCCTTGAGCAGCTGGGGGCTCAGGTTCATTTTCTATCTCTGATCTCCTCCAAACTCTGGGTGGAGACCTTTCTTCTTGTTGTTCTTGCTGCACGATTCGACATCGTGCAGTGAGTCGGGATTTTCCTAGGACGACCTCGTCCTCGTCCTCGTTGAGGAGGTGTTCTTCTTTTAGGAGGCATCTCTAGTATTAAAAAAAATAGAAATCGTTTAGACACAAAAATAACATGCTATTGACATGATGCAGATCCTATGCTCTATGGTGTCATGCTCATGCAAAATATCATATGCATATCTCTTATCCGAAATGTCTTTGTTTTTTTTAGTATATATATATAATTTTTTTGTCCATCATCTAGTTCACAAGATCCTTACTCTTATGCAACCTTTGTCTCTGATACCATCTGACACGACCCACCTTTTTGGGCCGTGTTGGCACTAGGGAATGGGTAGGCTTAATGCCACAAAAACCCGTAGTAAGCACAACTTCTACTAAAAATTCGGCATGACCCATTTATTTTTCTGAGAATCCTTATCATGTTTAATTGGTTGTAAGAAGTAAGGATCCAATCATGAAATTCTCACATACATCATCAACAACCAACATTGTTCGCAACAACACAACAAGACCATAAATGTTTTATGTATATATGATTATGACAAACCCATGGAGCAGCTATAAGTATCTGCAAATTACATCATGTCGAATACAAAACCAAAACATTACTTGTCTGCTTATCCAAGCTAGTCTAAAAAAGGCTTGGATTTCTCTCTTGTCAGATCTGCTAATCTCCTGAAATAATGATAGTGAGGTGTGAGTCTACCACGTGACTCAGTGAGATATAAACATACTACCATGCTTGTGAGGCTAAGTACACAAGGTTAGCTTCACAAGAATGGTCCATAGCATTCTGAACAATAGCATATATGGCATCAATGAATATACAGGTAGTAAATCCCCAATGCGGCAATAACATGAGTATCAACAAGTAAGCTCAATATGAATTGTTCAAAGAAAACATGAATTTGCTTTTTGAATTCTTTTCTAGGTTCTTGGGTTCTTTTCTGAGTTTAGGTTTCTTTCTCATTCTGGGTTCTTTCTCAACCTTCAAAACCCTAGGTTTTGGTTTAACCCCACAAATCACCAAATACACGAAATCTCTTCAAGAATAAGTGTCATTGGACATCAAAGAACACAAATCTATCATCGAATCATCAAACCTATACATCCCCTCAAATGGGTTTCATAAAAGAAGAGAAACTCAAGTTGAAATCCATAGATCTAAGCATTGGGATGAAGACTTACCTCTTTATGTTGATGAATTAGCTTGAATCAGCTTCCCTTTCATGAAATAAGACTTGAAAAAGCTTGAGAGGAGCTCTAATGGAGGTTAGGGTCGTGCATGAGGAGAGAGAAGAAGAAGACAAGGCACTAATTTCCTTATACACTCCCCCATGTCCACTTATTTACAAAAGCGCCACTCTTGTACTGGTTTTTTTTTTTTTACATCTGTTCCGAATACCCTCTTGTGGCCACCGAAAGATATCATACATCATTAATTTGATGTCACTAACATTATTGTTCACTGCTCTGATTTTAATAACATTAGTCTCAATATTAATTTATTTCGGTGTAACGTTAATAGCGGGTGTTACATTAAGTCTACTAAAACTCTACAAGGGATATCAAGGAGGGTTTCGGGATGTACTAGGAATATCACTTATATTTGGGTTTAAATGAACTTCTTGTTTATAAGTATCAGGTTTAATGTGAACTAAAGTTTTTAGATTTAGTCTTTCTATCTGTTTGTTTGATTCTTCTATCTCAGAATTAGACACGGGTAAAAGTTTTCCCCTTATCTATGATTAGGAGGTATTTTCATTTGTTAAAGTAAATCAAATATTTTTTTTCCATTGAATTCACTACAACAAAAACATGCATTTCGCGTCGTCTGATAAACGTCGTAGAAGCTCTATAAACGTCTCAGAAAACCTTCTACGACGTCTATTAAAATGTCACAATAGACGTCGTAGATGGTGGGTAGGTAATGGGTTTCCCCAACGTCTGAGTGAAGACGTCGTAGAAGGCTTATCAATTCTGCGACGTTGATGAAGACGTCAGAAAAGATGCATATAATTCCCGACGTTTGGAGAAAACGTCAGGGATTGTATGCTTTTTGACGACGTTGGGTAGTCGTCGCAGAAACTTCACAATCTGAGACGTCTAATAAGTAGACGTCGTGGATTGTCAAGTATTTATTAAATTATAATTAATTTATTATAATTTTGATAAATTTTGTTAATAATGGTTTAATATAAATTAGAAATTCATTATTTGTTTTAATTGATCTCAATATTGGAAGAATTTATAATTTAATCAAATTTAATTATTAAATTTTAATTTTAAATTTTGGAGAAAAATTTAATTGAATAAATTTGTTTTGTTATTAGCTTTTGTTTAAATATGTTTAATTATTTGCTAAATATAAATTTAACTAAATATTAAAATAATATTTATTTAATAACTATTAAATATTATTTATGAATAATTTTTAATAATTCAACAATATTTTGAATATATAATGAATTTTAATAATTGTTCATGTATAACAAGACTTGAATATATGCAAACAATTTATTATTTAAATTGCAATTCGAAATATGTCATAAAACGAAAATTTTAATAAACAAAATGTCATAAGTGTTTAATATATGAAAATGAGTACATGTTTAGTCTGAACGAACATTATGTGTAAAATATAAAAGTTCTAATCGATCCTGCATTTCTTTAAATTGTTTAGTCAATTGATTGACTTGAGACTGCAATTCCTGATTAGCCCTCTTTGACTTTTCTAATTCGTCTCGAAGTCTCTTTCTGGCCGAAGTATTCCCTTGTGGTCGAGGCCCAATTCCCATGCCAACAATGTAATCTGTTCTAGTGTCCAGGACTTTATCGCACACTTCATCTACTGTCATCGGATGACCTTGTTCTATTGAACGTGTCATTTCATTACACATTAATTCCTAGAAAAGTAAGAATTAATTACATACACATTCTCATTTAACAAATATCTGTAAATGAATTATGTACTCACCCATTTTGCTTTGCTTTCGGCAGTTGTCCATTGATCTTTGCATTCATCATAATGAGTGTGATACCATAACTTCATCCGGTCACACTCTTCTCCATCCCTGTCACTCTGTTGTAAAAAAATATTACAAGAAATGTTTTTCATAAATTTGTAAATGTTAATCAAAGTAAAATATAATTAAAAAGATGGTAACTCACAATCTCATGTCGTATCGCTACAAAGGCCTTGGAGCCAGAGTTTGGTGGACATTTGTCTGACTCCTAGCCAGTTTGGCTTTCCGACTTTTGTCCTAATCATACACGTAGGAAAATCTATTATAACATCTATAAATCATAAATCATAAATACTAAAATATAATTAGTTATGAAAGAAGTTGTGAAATAAAGTTTTTTATCCGAATAAGAACTAACCTTTATGGCGATTGCTCCCAATACTCACATAAATCCATCCACTCCGCCAATGTGACACTATCCGCTTCACATCCTTTCCGTGCTTGGTAAAATGCCTTTTAAATTATACCTTTGATCTTTAGACCTTAATGAAAGAAACCTCTTCACAAAGAAGATGGATTTCGTTGTCGGTCCTCATTCCCTTGATGTCCAACTTTTGCTGCAAAAAATTATAAGTTATTGGTCAACGCTTTAACCAAATGGAAAACACGTACAAATTGGATTGGTTTAGAATACTTACTTCTAACTTATCCAATGCAATGTTTAATTCGTCATCAGTAATTTTTGAAAATTTTATTCTTACAGGCAAAGAAGTTCAGGATATCACACCAATCTCACTCGATAATTTGACAGACTGTACGGAGTTGGTTGGTCGTCCTTCAGTAGGGGAGATCTCTATCTCCAATCTTTTACCTATCGCCTTATTAATCTTTACTAATCCGTGTCCTTTCGTGACACCCCTTGTTTTTTTTTCATTATTTGTGGATCCTAAAATAGCAAAAGAATAATTTATAATTAGCATATAACAATTAATGATAAATCTAATTAGTTTTAAGATAATACCTACAGTACTTGCAGAAGAGGAGCCAACACCGAAAGGAAGAGTGTGATTTACTGGTGTCAGATAATTAGAAATTGGAGGATTGACTGGTGTCTGATAATTTGAAGCTGGAGGCATCTCTTCAGAAGTTGACAGAGTGTTAATATTGCGTAGCATATTCAATATTTGTTCATACTTATCTCTAGGATGAATACTAGGCATAGAATTGACTACTCTTGGTGTTGCAGTACGATCAGCAGGTGCACGCGTGTGAGCTTGTGCCTGTGTAGGTGTAGGTGCAAGTGTAGGTGTCTTATCTTGTGGTTGTGTACGAGCACATGGCTCATTAGCTGCACTTCCAATTAGCTGACGATACCACGACTGCAGTTGTGTAGGTATTAAGGTACTTGGTGCAACCTTATTCTTCTTCTTGGGTAGACCAGGTCCCATGTCAATACAATCTGCAATCACATCGACATTAGTGCATAAATCCTATGTCATTCACATCAACATCACTGTAAGCAAAAACAAGATGTTATGAACCTATGTCATTAACCAAACATTCATAAATACATAAAATTCATTGCACATATTACCTGCTATATGGATGAATGAAGAGATAGATGGTGTGTCTTACTGTGTATTTGAATACAATCTGCAAAAACAATAGTTGAAAACAAGAACACAAGAAAACAAGAAACTGATTCTTAATGAAGAGCTTGATGATTGGGAATGTATACAATGTGATGCCTATACCCTTGCCATTTATAAAAGAAGCACATGATTGAGAATTTAAGGATGAACTATTCATTGTCATTACACACATTTAGGTCACAATAATATGTATCAGCTTAAATTCTATTGTTCTGTTAAAATGGCATTGTTGCATTCACTTTCAAATGTTAGGCATATCTGCATCAGATTCATAGTTACTAAGAGACTTTGTAAACATATTAGGGGATTGTAGGGGATTTTGGGGTATGAAACATGCTGGTTTAATAACTGATGCAAATCACAAGCCTAATCCTTCATCGAGTTCACAAGCCTAATCTCATAATCTATATCAGTTGTTCTTTCAATGCTAGTTTTCCAACCTTTGTGTTGCTCAATTATCCAATTATTTGGTTTCACATGTCTTGAAAAATTTATGTTAGGTGTTATACCTGTATGCATCTGTTATGCATGCTTAGAGAACACAAGATAAAAAACTAGATCAAAAGCTTTCCAAAAGGTTGATGTCAAATACTGAACTTGTATCAAATGCACGAAAATGCTATAATGAAGCATCAGTATAATGAAGCAATAGGTAATGATACATATATGCACAAAAACAGTATCATGAAGTGATAGGATCCTATAAACAACAGCTAAAAAGATACATTTATTCTAAATGCATATATAAGTAGCAACCACGGATCCATCCAAAAATTCCGTTTCCATTAACAAATTATTAGAGTTCATATACAACAACTTGCAACTTATACGCACAATATGAAGCCACAACTTGGATAGCTGTCATTGGCATTGCAATCCATTCATAAGGAGTCAAAGAGAAGCATGGATGATGCTGTTAGAGTAGTGTCCTAAAGGCAATCGCCTTTAGCGCGTTTTGTACAAAGTTGTGTACATACTTTATGAATAAATAAAGAAAGGCATATTTCATTAATTTGTTGTTCATTATTTATGAACTGATATTGATCAATAAGCAAATTAATGAAGTCCATGATATATGACATAGCATAAAGGAAATTGTGATGTGATCATACTACTGAGATTCCTATCATGTGCAATTATGTCAGTATCTAAATTATCCCTAGTCGTAGGATTACTGAAACTAGACATCGGTAATCCGGAGAGACTAGCACATGTCAAGCTCCTTGATTTGATCAAGCAGTGGATCTCAGAAACTATAAATATGAGATATTTAGGGTTGAGATGTGAATGCTTATTAGAGGTAGTAAGTACATTGGATGACCTACTATGAGATCATCACATGGATGTCCTATTCTAATGTCAGTGATAATCTCATCATAGCAATGGTGCAAATATCCTTAGACTTGAGGTACTCAAGGATATCTTGGATACTGATTATGTGCTTTGACTCCATTCCTTGTTGCCTTACACAGGTCGCTCATAGGGTGGTGATTGGGTACAGTTTGACGTTTTCAAAGGTAATTGAGTAGCCAATAGAGGATTCACCACTTCTGTGATAGCAAAAGATGATACCCATGGCCTCTTGTCAGGGTCATTACTTGGAAATCTCTGGCGGAGTTCATAGGACCGGAGAACGATATCACTTGGACTAGATTTGACATAGTCAGTCTAGTAAGAGTTGACACTTTGCCCATACTCATAACCAAGTGGGGTATAGCATGGTGAAAGGACGAATTGCACAGTAATTGTCTATGGAAAGTGTTAGACCCCAATTTTTTTTTCATGATGATATTAAGCATGAATTGTGATAATTGTGGTTTTATGCCTTAGTTTGATTAAATTGGGAGTATTAGTGGATAAATTCGGTTTATTTGAGCTTAATTCGTTATGATGTGGTTTAAATGGGAATTAAAGGAAATGAAATGTTTGAGGGCATTTTGGGAATCTTGCTTGAGTTAGATGATTTAAGCTTTGCAAGAAGGGGTATAATGGTCTATATGTTTCCTTTAACTTAAGTAGGTCATTAGAAGGGAATAGAAGAAAGAAAAGAAGAGAAGAAAGAAGAGGAAAGAAGAAAAGAAGAGGAAGAGGCCTATGGTGGAGAGGAAGAAGGGAGGAAAAGAGAGTTGTGATTTTTGTGATTTCCGACGGATTTGAAGCTCATTCCGGGTAAGTTAGCTTCGTTTCTTTTTGTTTTCAGTTGGATTAAACCCTATGATAACTTGAAATGTGGCGAATCGAAGGTTTTAGGGTTTTAGGGTAGAAATGGTTAGATTTTGTGGGTTGTTGTGTTTGTCACTGATTTTGTGTTGCTAATGAGTTAGAGCTGTAGTATAGGGCCTGATATAAGACTTATGTGTGTTGCATTTGTGTTTGGGAAAGGATTGAAGTGAGAAAAGCTGGAAAAAATGGAGTTCGGGGTCGGTCTCTCGACCCAGACGTCGCGACGTGTGTATGAACACGCCGCGGCGTGCGAGGAAGGAGGCCACGTCGCGACGTGTAAATATTTTATTCGCCGCGACGTGTGAAATCATCGTGGACGTCGCGACGTGCGAAGGGAGACGTCGCGACATGCGACATTTGGTTCGCAGCGAGGAGCAGACGTCGCGGCGTGTGCACGCCGTGGCGAGCATGATTCGTTCACTGCGGCGAGCGCTCAGACGTCGCGGCGAGCCCCTGTTTCCGAAAGAGAAATTTTGATATTTTTTTGGCATATCTTTTGGTAAGGATGCCCAATTGAGGTGATTTTGGATTCGTTGTGAACTAGAGATCAAGGACTACAAGTTGTATGAAAAAGGGAAGTTCGGAATTAGCCTGTAAGGGTTCGAAATTTTAGGAGGAAGACGAATGTAGACTTTTAATGCTTTATTTTGGATTTTCAAGCTTTGATTATTTACTATGGAAATTGATTGGATGGAAACTTGGTTATTTTAGGAAACCAAGCTGACCCGATTTCATCGCAAGTGGAAGGACACCAGTGAGTCGACTACTCGAGCGATCTTAGGTGGGTAATATACTTATAGTTATTGTGTGACTAGGCAATTTCTTGCCTATGTATGAATATATGTTATATGTTATGCATGTTTAAATGTGATGAATTGAATGATTTTGAGTTCATATATTTTGAAAGAATCATAAGAATTGATAGCATTACATTTTGATTATGCTCATGTTATGCCTCAACTTCGGTCATGGCATTTTGACTAAATGCAAGATATAAAAGAATATCATATGATGAAATGATTATGAGCATGATTATGTGCTTTTGTTTGGGCGAGAGTGGAACCATTTCGTTCGTCACGTGCACGTAGACAAGAGCCTTCTCCCGGCTGCCCGCTTGTGGCATATGAGCTCCGAATGGACTCATTTCGTTCAGGGTGTAAACTTCGGTTTCTCCCTTTTGTTTCCATGGAATCCTCGAGCCATTGTGATGTGCATTGCATATGTGAATTGTTTATGGTGAAGCATACTTTGTGACATATTTATGAATTTAATTAATTATATTGAATACGTAAATTGTTCGAGTAGCATGTGAATGATTGACTTGATGTCTGTATAGATATAATATATATATACATTCATATGCTGGGATTTGTGCTAGTTGCCAATGGTTATAATTATATTAGCCACTGAGCTGTGTAGCTCAACCCATTATTTTTCCCTCCTCAGGTGCAGAGCGGGACAATCTTTGAACTTGCGAGGCATCGAAAACTTCGAGCTAATTAGGAGTTTTGTATTAAGTTCGTATTTTGGTTGGCCCTTCGAGCATATTATCATAGAGCATTTTCATGTATTTTTGGATTGAAACTTATTTTGTATTTTGGATAATTTTGAATACTTGAGACATTTATGCGGATTGTAATGGCATGAGTTAATTCATGTTTAGATGCATGTGTAAGTTTTATGTGGGAATTATCTGAATGTATGTACATGTGAATCGAATGGATATATATGTAAATGTTGGGATCGGGTCCGACGGTATTTGGGCGCAGGTCACCGGCGCAACCCGAGGGGCCGCCTCGAGAATCGAGGATCCGGGGCCCGGGCCCAACAGAAAGGTCCGTGATGAATATAGGTTCATTCTTCAAACCAATTACTTTTCGGTCAATTGGGGGTCATGATGTGTTGCTAGATATTGCTCATGACTTGCTCAGATTGAGTGTTAATCTAAGTGGCCAACATAACCGGGAACCTAATGGGTCACACGCATAAGAGTGACTCGGAGAATTCGTAAAATAGTTTTGGACAGAGATCCAATAAATGGAGAGCAATAGAATTAAATGGATCCCGATGAGATCGAGATATGTTCTGATGAGATCGCGACATCGATATTGCTGAAAAAGGTTTCTGGTGGTTTTTCTATACCGAGACCTGATAGGCCGGTAGGACCGACCCCAGTGTGACTGGACCACTTCAGCATTTATATACATATATATATTATTAATTAATTAAAGAATTAATTAATATATATATATATATATGTGTTAACGTGGATGATGGAGAGGGTAAGCTTATCTTTTTCACTTTATTATATATATATATATAATGGCTAACGTGGACAAGCCTCCACCATTAGCTTTAATGTGTCTTTAAAAGAGTTATAAGACATATGGCAAAGATAAGTGAAGTTGTTGATGATCGTAGGTGTTGAAAGAGGGTTTGAGAAATCCTAGCTTCATCATCTTTCATCAAAGGCTTCTTCTCTCCTCTCCAAGCTTCATCTTCTTCATCGTTTCTCCTAGCTCTCCAAGAACAAAGGTAAGATCTAGCAGTCTTTACTTTGTTCTAGCTGTTCCCAGGTCAAAGGGTTTGCCCCGGTTAGGTTCTCCGATCTTTGCGTGGATGCCGTTAGAGACGGTCTCCTTTGGTCGTTATGGTTTGACATTATTATATAGACACATGGATCCTGGCTTTCGGGAAGGTCCCGGAACAAAAATTTTTGTTTTTCCACACCGTGTGTATGTGATGCACACACCGGGATTTTCCTACAGATGCATATAAAGAAATGGTGAAAGCCATGGACTGAATGTTGATGCCTTGCTAATATGTGTATCATGTTTTCACAATTCAATGCTAAGGTTTTCAGATCATTTTCCAATTTATGTGCAGAACATCATTAGTGCTTGTGAGAGATTGATTCCCTTCATCGAACTTCTATGCCATTACATTTCATGGAGATAGATTACATGTCATGCATTAAATTATGCTATGCTTCTATGCCAATAAACTGCAAATTGCAGGATATGCTTGGAGTAATGCTTCTATGCCATTCACATCCATCAAATTTCTGTTTTAAGTTAGCAAAATAACTGATATAATAGCTCCATTTTCACATCTGGCAGTACATAGCAATGTTTCCAATGAAGAACATCATTAGTGCATTGGAGAGATTGATTCCAATTTGTTTTATGCTTACTTACAATTTGTTTCAAGTGTTAAAGATTGCAGAGTTCTAAAAGCTCAAAACTCTCCTAAGCCCTTGAACAACATCTGGCAGTACATAGCAATGTTTCCAATGAAGGAAAATAGCATATTTTCAATCATCTTTTGATTATGAGGAAAACAAATAATTTGAAAATGCATGTTTGCAACTAGTATACAATATCTCTTATTAGCTAAATTACTTACTGCTATGACTTTCCTCCAGAAATAGTATGCGAGCATTTACACCATTGTAGGATTAAAGCCATTTCAATTGGAAAATATAGCTAAGTACTCTAAGAACAAAGAAATAGAGAGAAAGAAAATAGAATAAGAAAAATTGGGATCATCGGATATTGATAATTCACCATCGTATTTCAAAAATTTGAATATATAAACATTCATCATTTGGTGTTGGAGTTATGTAAATATAGTGCTCTGGAAAGTAAGTGTATTTACATGTAACTTTATCTTCTTCGATTCTGCTTTGTAATGAAAATATTTATTATTAATAAAACAAAAGAGTTTGATTTTATCTGTATGAGCATTATATATCTGGTCATAAGGTACCAAGATTCATTTGTAAGTAATATACATATACATAGAGATGTATGGGAAACATGTATATTATTAGAATCAATTAATTGATTCACGCTTGAATAATCAAGTTGGTCGTTTGATTATGGTTTAGATCGTAGTGTTGCGATTTATCTCCATATAAGTAAAGGAGTTTACTTAAAGGGAATGATGAGTTTCATATCATGATAGTAGTAGACTATCGATAATGGCACTATTAAATGAATATGGAATCAAGTATGTTTTCAAGAATAAAGTGGGTCGTTACTTTAATCTTAAAACATACAACTTAAGCATTCGCTTATTATGAACCACAATCTTGATGAGTGGTGAACTCATATGTGTTTCATTATAATTCTTGATATGATCGGAATGGATTTTTACAGGGTATTAATCCGATTATTCGCATGTTGGAATTATTAATTGAAACATGTATCAGGGAACATTCACTCAAATAAAGAGTTTATAGTGTTATCATCTCTTCTAGATGTTTTAAGGAGATTTGGTGATTAAACTGGCGCCAGTAGTTTGATGGACTAGATACCCATCAAGTCTTAACACTAAGATGAGATCTTATGTGTTAATCACCATATAAAGTAAAATGAGAGATCTAGAAGAAAAAACCAACATAAGGGCAAAACGGTAATTTTACCCTTTGTTGTGCAGATGGCTATAATAAGGTTCTAAATAGGGTTTGCAATTGGAAATATTCTCATAATATTTAATAATTCAAGAGTTCAACTAATTGTCTTTAGTGGAATGACATTTAGTTAATAAGCTAGAATTAATTCCAATGAGATTGAATTATTTCTAGGCTTATTGAAGCTTGAATTATCAAAGTCCAATAAGATTCCCCACTTGGCTTTAAGGAAGGTTATCAAGCTAAGTAAGAAGTAGTTTGGAGGCTTTAGAAGTCCATAATTGAATGATGGGCTTATACTAATGAATGGTTAATTGGAAGCCCATATGTTCATTTAGAAATGGGCTTATTTTGGTTTAATGTAATTGATTAGATTAATTATATTAAAACAATTTTTTTTAATGGAGAAGAAACAATTTCAAAATTGTGTTAGGTTAGATGTGTGACCACACATTTGACATTAAAATACTAAATAAAGATGGTCTTTATTATGGTTCATCATTATTAAATGGAGTTATGAACTTACCATTAAATGGTTTAATGGTTGGCTTTTAATGTTGGCATGTAACCTATTTGCATTCATTAGATTAAAGATGAAAAATGTGCATTAGATGGACCATCTTCCTTCTTTCTTCTTGCCAAAACCGAAATAGGTATTCAATTATAGGTTATGGTCTTTTCAAATAGCCATTTTAAGATAAATGAAGTAAGTCTCATTTATTGGCTATTTGATGAGTGATTAATGTAAGAAGTGATGCATTGGATGCCTCTCACTATTTCCATTCATGCATATTTCGAAATTGAGATGTAAGAAAGGGTTCTTGCATAGTTTTTAGACATTCTCTCCTATCATGCAAGGTAGAACCGAAATTCCTAAGTGAAAGAATTGAAAGAGTTTCAATTTTGGTTCTTCTTCTTCTAAGAAAATCTCCTCCAAATATTTCTTCTCCTTTCCCACCAAAGGATTTTGTTAACCTAGTTGTCCTTGAAGAACAAGTGGTAAATCTAATTGGTTGAGGATACTACAACAAGGAAGAAGATAGATTGCTAAAGGAAAAGACTCAAAGGCAAAGGATTTGGATATAAGAAGGAGAGGATAGCAGAGAGGATTTAAAGTCAGAATAAGGAGTCGGTAATTCCTTTTATCTTGTTCTTGGTTTTATTATCCTTATACCATATCATGTATGGATTAGAATGTTGATTTGGATATATTGCTTCCGCTGCAAGATGATTTCTTAAAAATTTTTGAAATCTATCGTTTCTCCATACTAAGCATGCTTTCTTTTTCTGATCCAACAATTGGTATCAAAGCCGATTTTTCATGCATGATTTCGGTTCCTATATGGTGGATGCATGGGTTGGCAATCTTTTTATGTATACTGCATATTTTTATGTGATAGAAATATATATGGTGTATGTTGCTCTTTTGGTTGTCCATAGAAGTTAAATTTTATCTTGTAAGATTTCTTCATTTGGTTATAATAAGGAGGGTGGTCTATCATCACCATGTTTCCTCCTTGGTTTCTTTTTTCTATTTTATTTGATTTTGTAATGTACAAATTGATGTAATGATGAAGAAGGAGCAGCCATGGATTGAAGAAATGGAAAGGTAAAATTTTCGGTGTATCCTTTTGTGTTTTGGCATAAGTTTTGTGAAAATTAAGTTGCTGAAATTTTTGTTTCAATGAATCATATTTGAGTTATGATTGGAAAACAAGTGCTGGTTTTTTGTTTCAAAGAATCCAATTTCGGTTTTGCTAAAATACTAAGTGCTGTTTTTAATTTTCATGAAATGAGTTTCGGTTTTAATAAAACAAGTGCTGGGATTTTTGTCAAAACAAAGATTTGGTTTTTAAAATCTAGTGCTGAAATTTTATTTTCAAAATGACAAAATTCTAATTTCATAAATGCCATTACATTTTGTTTACCGAATGGGCGGATCATGTTAGCGAAGAGTTCGAAGTGGAAGATCCAAGATGAAGAAGCATATTTTGGGCCTAAAAGGCTTGTAATTATTTTATGTTTCTAGGATGGACAATCAAAAGTGGCTTTATTAGTTCATGTGATGAATGGAGAAATGAATGCTTGTAATATGTGATATTATGTGATTGCATGTCATTTAGAAAATTGCCAACCCTAGTCCTTGCCATGCATTCATTATGTATGAGATATATAATGAAACAATATAGGATGGATAATAAATTTCATCTAGACAAGATGGTATTTAAAACTTAAAGCCCAAAAAGATTGAGTGGGAGAGGATGCTCCTGTGAGAGTCCACGGTCTCCAAATGATGGCCCGTTTGCATATGGTGAAGTGTTACTCCCCATCGGAGGGCATGGATCCTAGATCTTGCATGGTTTGGGTCTCCTTAAGGATAAGTCCACTTAATGATAGCAAATGTGACCTCCCACCGAGGCATGATTTGTAGGTATCTTTAGTGAATGAATCAAATGGTTATACACTTAACATTTTTTATCAATAAACTCCCCACCGTAGCTCTGTTGGTAAAAGTATGAACCAAATTAAGACGCTTCTTAAAAAATTGAGCATGAGATGCTTGGTAGTTTTTTCAGTGGGAGGGTCCCAGTTTTTCTTTTAATAGATAAGATAGCCCACCGTCACTTAGTCTGTTATAGATAAGAAAAATAACCGTCGTATAATGTTTTAAATTTTTTAAGTTTTGTTAAATCTATCATCATGCATACATGCATCATGATTTTATACAAAGTTCCATAAATTGTTGACTAGTATGCTCATGTTTTAATAATTTATATTCTCAGACATAATCAACCACAAAATGAATCCACTCACCCTGCTCTTGACTAATAACAAATTGGAAAATGGAGACAAGTTTAAGGAATGGAGACGTAACCTTGACATTTTTCTTTAATATGAACGTATTTCATGGGTGTTAACTGAAAATGAGCCTACACCTTTAAGTGGAGATGCAACTCCTGAGCAAGTCCAACAACATGAGCGTTGGCAGAATGCTGACAAGACTACTAAGTGTTATATTCTAGCTTCTGTCAGCGGCATGTTGCAAAAGCAAATTGTTTGTATGAAAACTGCTAGTGCAATGGTCCATCACCTACATGAGATGTTTGGTGTGAGGACTAGGTCTGCAAGAGTGAAAGCTATCCAAACCTTTCATAATCTCAAGACGAAACCTGGTGAACCGGTGCGGGATTACATGATGAAGGTAATCTCTGCGGTCACTGAGGCTGAGATGCTTGGGGCGGATATGGATGCGGACACGCAGATGATTATGATCATCAATAGCTTAAACTCTTCTTTTCAGCAGTTTAAGTTGGACTATGAGCTCAACAAAGAAGGATTACACCTTGAGTGAGTTGATGAATACCCTCCAGAGCACGGAGGAAATATTGAATATTAAGGCTCATGGGCCAGAAGCTAATGTAGCTTCTTCTTCTAAGCCCAAGGATAAGGGCAAGGAAAAGAAGAAGGGTCTAATGAAAAAGAAGGCCCAAATAGGGGTCAAGGCCAAACCCATGAAAAAGAAGGCCAAAGAGAACATCAAAGGAAAGTGTTTCCACTGTGATGAGATGGGCCACTGGAAAAGAAATTGTCCTGTCTACCTAGAGTCCCTCAAAAGCAAACAAGGTATGGGCTTCCTAAGTTTGTTAGGAACTAGAAATGTGGCAGATTTATCTACTTCTTGGATATTAGATTCAGGAGCCACTAACCATGTTTGTAATTCTTTGCAGGGGTTCCAGCAAAGGAAAAGACTTCCTAAAGGCCAGTTTCAAGTTAAGATAACAGATGGTTCCTATGTTTCAGCCGAATCAGTGGGACTAGTTATCTTGGACTTTCCTAGTGGTCATAGGTTATATTTGGAAGATGTTTATTACATGCCAATGATTGTAAGGAACATGATTTACTTTTTGTCTAATAAAATCTGGCTATTCCTTATATTTTGAAAAGGTTGTTTCAATATATGAGAATAAGGATTTTATTTATGAAGGATAATTAAACAGGATTGTTTTTATAGAACCTATGAAAGGCTCACTAAACACCACATAATTGATAAAACCAAGACAATCCAATATCTCTAGCATTAATTCAAAGTATCTGTGGCATCTAAGGATGGGTCATATCAATCAGAAAAGACTTGACAGGCTAGTAAAGGATGGGATCCTTATGGGCTTGGATAGTGATCCATTACCCACTTGTGAATCTTGTATTGAAGGAAAAATGACAAAAGCCTCATTTCCTTCTAAAGGAAACAGATTTGAATCCACATTGGACATGGTACATACTGATGTGTGTGGGCTCATGAATGTACAAGCTAGAGGAGGTTATGAATATTTCATAACTTTTATAGATGATTACTCAAGACATGGCTATTTGTATTTGATGCATAAAAAGAGTGAATCTTTTGAAAAGTTCAAAGAATTCAAAGCTGAAGCTGAGAAGCAACTTGGCAAGCCATTAAAACAGCTTCGATCAGATCGAGGTGGTGAGTATTTATCTGGAGAGTTCCAGCAATATTTAATTGACAATGGAATTGTTTCCAATTTGTCAGCTCCTCGTACACCTCAGCATAATGGTGTAGTAGAGAGGAGAAATAGAACTCTATTGGAAATGGTAAGATCAATGATGTCCTATGCTAGCCTTCCAGAATCGTTCTGGGGATATGCCATACAAACGGCAACATATCTTCTTAACTTTGCTCCATCCAAATCGATGCCTAAAACACCTAGGGAGTTGTGGACTGGCCGAGTGCCTTCATTGAGGCACTTGAGGACTTGGGGCTGTTCAACCCATGTTCTAAAGCCTGAATCCACAAAAATGGAACCAAGGTCATAAGTATGTTTGTTTGTAGGATATCCTACGGGAACTCGAGGGTATTATTTTTACAGTCCTCATGATAGGAAGGTATTTGTGTCGACAAATGCAAACTTCTTAAAGGAAGAGTTTGTGAGAAATCACAAAGGAAGAAGTGAAGTAGTACTAAAGGAGTTAGCAATTTCATCCAAACCAAGAGTTATTTTGGATATGACAGAACAAGATGTCGAAATGGATTCAAGAGTTGAATCGAAGTGCAACTCGAACATCAAGATGTGCCTAGACGTAGTGGGAGGGTTGTGAGACAACCAGATAGGTATCTGGGTTTAGGAGAAGGCTTAATTGCCATCTCGCACCAAGAAGAAACAGATCCTTACGTATTCACAGGCTATTAATGATGTTGATGCAGGAAAATGGCTCAAGGCAATGGAATCGAAAATAGATTCTATGTATACTAATGAAGTTTGGGTCCTTGTAGATCTACCACCAGGTCTAAAAACCATAGGGTGTAAATGGATCTACAAAAGGAAAAGGGGATCGGATGGAAAGGTAGAGACCTTTAAAGCTAGATTGGTAGCTAAAGGCTATACTCAAAAGGAGGGTATAGACTACGAGGAGACTTTTTCTCCGGTTGCCATGCTTAAGTCCATCAGGATTCTTTTGGCCATAGCAGCCTATTTCGATTATGAAATATAGAAAATGGATGTCAAGACCGCATTTCTGATTGGAGAGCTTGAGGAGACCATTTATATGGCCCAACCAGAAGGATTCATTGAGCTAGGTAATGAGCATAAGGTTTGCAAGTTGCAAAGGTCCATTTATGGACTTAAGCAAGCATCTAGGTCTTGGAACATTAGGTTTGATAAGGCTATCAAAACCTATGGGTTCATACAAAACCTAGATGAGCCTTGTGTTTACAAAAGAATACAAGAAGGTAAGGTTACTTTCCTAATTCTGTATGTTGATGACATTCTGCTCATTAGGAATGATGTGGGAATGTTATCTGCGGTTAAGGGATGGCTGAATGAACAGTTTTCAATGAAGGATTTGGGAGAGGCTACCTATGTTCTAGGGATCAAACTTATAAGGGATCGTAAGAACAAGAAGATAGTTTTGTCTCAACTAACCTACATTGAGAATATGCTCAATAAGTTCGCCATGCAAGATTCCAAGAGGGGTTTCACTCCGACTAGACATGAAATCAAACTTTCAAAGGAACAAGCACCTAAAACCCAATAGGAGGTTGAACACATGCGTAACATTCCATATGCTTCGGCAGTTGGTAGTTTGATGTATGCAATGCTGTGCACTAGACCGATATACATTACGCAGATGGGACCGGTAGCGATTTCAGTCCAATCTAGGAATGGAACATTGATCTGCGGTTAAGTGTATATTTAAGCATCTTCGTGGGACGAAGAACTTAATGCTTGTTTACTCGAAGTAATCTTATTCCGACGGGATATACGGATTCGATTTCCAATCGATGTTGATTCAAGAAATCAACTTCTGGTTCTATATTTACTTTAGGAGGTGGAGCCATATTTTGGAGGAGTGTCAAGCAATCTTGTATTGCTGATTCGACTATGGAGGCTGAGTATGTTACTGCTTGTGAAGTAGCAAAGGAAGCAATCTGGCTCCGGAAGTTCCTAAATGATTTAGAGGTAGTTCCAGAGGCAGAAAAAGCCATTACACTTTATTGTGATAATAGTGGGGCAGTGGCTAATTCTAAAGAACCTCGGAACCACAAAGCTGCCAAACACATTGAGCGAAAGTATCATCTCATAAGTGAGATAATACAACGTGGAGAAGTGGATGTGGTAAAGATTCCTACAGAGCAAAACCTTGCTGATCCGTTCACAAAGACATTGACTCAAAAGAGCTTTGAGGGTCACCTAGAAGGGATGGGAATGAAGGATATGTCAAACTTGCTTTAGGGCAAGTGGGAGATTGTTGGAGTTATGTAAATATGGTGCCCTGGAAAGCAAGTGTATTTACATGTAACTTTATCTTCTTCGATTCTGCTTTTGTAATGAAATTATTTATTATTAATAAAACAAAAGAGTTTGATTTTATCTGTATGAGCATTATATATCTGGTCATAAGGTACCAAGATTCATTTGTAAGTAATATGCATATACATAGAGATGTATGGAAAACATGTATATTATTAGAATCAATTAATTGATTCACATTGAATAATCAAGTTGGTCGTTTGATTATGGTTTAGATCGTAGTGTTGCGATTTATCTCCATATAAGTAAAAGAGTTTACTTAAAGGGAATGATGAGTTTCATATCATGATAGTAGTAGACTATCGATAATGGCACTATTAAATGAATCTGGAATCAAGTATGTTTTCAAGAATAAAGTGGGCCGTTACTTTAATCTTAAAACATACAACTTAAGCATTCGCTTATTATGAACCACAATCTTGATGAGTGGTGAACTCATATGTGTTTCATTATAATTCTTGACATGATCGGAATGGATTTTTACAGGGTATTAATCCAGTGTCTGCATGTTGGAATTATTAATTGAAACATGTATCAGGGAACATTTACTCAAATAAAGAGTTTATAGTGTTATCATCTCTTCTAGATGTTTTAAGGAGATTTGGTTATTAAACTGGCGTCAGTAGTTTGATGAACTAGCTACCCATCAAGTCTTAACACTAAGATGAGATCTTATGTGTTAATCACCATATAAAGTAAAATGAGAGATCTAGAAGAAAAAACCAACATAAGGGCAAAACGGTAATTTTATCCTTTGTTGTGCGGATGGCTATAATAAGGTTCTAAATAGGGTTTGCAATTGGACATATTCTCATAATATTTAATAATTCAAGAGTTCAACTAATTGTCTTTAGTGGAATGACATTTAGTTAATAAGCTAGAATTAATTCCAATGAGATTGAATTATTTCTAGGCTTATTGGAGCTTGAATTATCAAAGTCCAATAAGATTCCCCACTTGGCTTTAAGGAAGGTTATCAAACTAAGTAAGAAGTAGTTTGGAGGCTTTAGAAGTCCATAATTGAATGATGGGCTTATACTAATTAATGGTTAATTGGAAGCCCATATGTTCATTTAGAAATGGGCTTTTTTGGTTTAATGTAATTGATTAGATTAATTATATTAAAACAAAATTTTTTAAATGGAGAAGAAGCAATTTCGAAATTGTGTTAGGTTAGATGTGTAACCACACATTTGACATTAAAATACTAAATAAAATGGTCTTTATTATGGTTCATCATTATTAAATGGAGTTATGAACTTACCATTAAATGGTTTAATGGTTGGCTTTTAATGTTGGCATGTAACCTATTTGCATTCATTAGATTAAAGATGAAAGATGTGCATTAGATGGACCATCTTCCTTCTTTCTTCTTGCCAAAACCGAAATGGGTATTCAATTATAGGTTATGGTCTTTTCAAATAGCCATTTTAAAGATAAATGAAGTAAGTCTCATTTATTGGCTATTTGATGAGTGATTAATGTAAAGTGATGCATTGGATGCCTCTCACTATTTCCATTCATGCATATTTCGAAATTGAGATGTAAGAAAGGGTTCTTGCATGGTTTTAGACATTCTCTCCTTTCATGCAAGGTAGAACCGAAATTCCTAAGTGAAAGAATTGAAAGAGTTTCAATTTTGGTTCTTCTTCTTCTAAGAAAATCTCCTCCAAATATTTCTTCTCCTTTCCCACCAAAGGATTTTGTTAACCTAGTTGTCCTTGAAGAACAAGTGGTAAATCTAATTGGTTGAGGATACTACAACAAGGAAGAAGATAGATTGCTAAAGGAAAAGACTCAAAGGCAAAGGATTTGGATATAAAAGGAGAGGATAGCGCAATGAGGATTTAAAGTCATAGCGAAGGAGTCGGTAATTCCTTTTATCTTGTTCTTGGTTTTATTATCCTTATACCATATCATGTATGGATTAGCATGTTGATTTGGATATATTGCTTCCGCTGCAAGATGATTTCTTAAAAAGTTTTGAAATCTATCGTTTCTCCATACTAAGCATGCTTTCTTTTTCCGATCCAACATTTGGTAGAATAGAATGTGAAGGTTATGTAGAAGAAATACTCCTTGTTTGTTAAATATTAATAAATAGCAATGGAACTGATCAACAAGGAATGTTATAAAAAAGAAAATGAATCATAATGAAGTGCATTGGATGAGTGAAACTAGCTTAAATTAGAAAAAGACTTAGCAGCACAATGGTTTTTCTTATTGTTTTTTCCCCCAATAGTCTGTTTTAGTCTATTTTCCTTAGTTGACAGTTTTTCTTTTTAGGTAGTTCATTCTAGTCTATTTCCTTTAACTGACAATTTTCGTTGGTGAGAGTAGAATTATTTTTGTGTTTTTTCCTTTACCTAAGGATTAAATAGCTACTAGGGGAAATATAGCTGATTCCTTTCCTAATAGTATTAACTGGACAAGAATACATAAATACTGACTGCACTGTCACTTTAAAAGAGGCAGAAAAGAAAGCTTTCCCACAAGTCTGATGCTTTCTTTCTAAAAATGATTCTTAGACTTGAAACACACTACTAAATTTTGTTAACTGATTTCTATCAACTTAATGGTGTGATACTAATATTTTGTTTGTTTAAACCCTAGAAGTGATTCTTAACTCCTGGTGCTAACTCTGTGAATAATTCCTAGATGTATTCCTTTATTTTAGTCTCTATAAATTCTAACTTCCTAAACTACAGCTTATAGGATTCTGTTCCACAGCTAGAGACCTTCTAGGGAAAGTCAACACCAAACTGATTTAAAGTGATGCTCAAACAGAGTAAGGGTAGGGAAGGGGAAAATAATAAACAAAAGAATTGAAAGATTCTTTCCGTAAGTACCTTTATAAGTTAAAAAAGGTGCAACCAAACAGATAAGATATCCTAACTGGAGGAGTATATGACCTTTATAAGTTAACCTTAACAAATTTTTGGAAAGAAAATAGAACCGAGTCTTTTCTACCTTGGTGATGAAAGAACATAAAGTATACAAAGGAAGAGATGAGAATACACCTAGTTTAATCCCTAAGTTAAACATAATATAGTTAGAAGTCTACTTATTATATCCCATTCTTTCACGTGGCCTCCAATGGTATATTAAATTACTATGCAGCATGTGTGTGTTTTTGAGTTGGCATCAATTAATTAATGAATATAAAGATTTGTCCTTTTGTGTAAATTTAGATTTCACTACATTATCCTAATGAAATGGATATCTAACCTACCAACATAAGCACATCATCTCTATCTGACACCTCTGCAATCTTATAAAATGACACTACATTAAACTTACAATGTAGTTTAGACTATATATTAAACTTACAATTAAACTTTCAGAAGTCTAGATTTCACTACATTAAACTTACAATTAAACTTCCATTCTTAAAATGACACTTTAGACTATATATTAAGCACACAAAACATTCAGAAGTCTAACTTATAATGTTGAAGACCCTTCGATAATTTCCTCTTGCAAAGTTCTGTTATCCCATGTTTTGTAAGATGATCTAGTTGTATGTGGCATAATGTGATACTATCTTCCTAACTCTAAAGCAGTAACTTCTCCTCCTAAACAGGGGTTTTTCATCAGCCAATAGATGTTTTCCGCTAGTTTAGACCCATTTATCACAGTCAATAAACTCTTAATCATATTAATATTATTTCTACCAATTTTGTAACTAGAACAATAAGCATGTAAAGAGATTCTGAAATTCGGTACACATAAAAAATCACAACATTTCCTAATAAAACATACTAGATGAGTTAGGAACATAATAAAACAACAAACATCTTCTCCATAATAAAACAAATGCAGCAAAGGCCAATTACCTGAAGATATTGCTCCACTTCAAATCACACCACAAATTAGTGATCTCTTGCAATTGTAGGATGAGCAACCTACAATGTTAAAGAGATTTCCACTGTTAAAGTTGACAATTTAGAGGGATAAAAGCCTATACGTACGAAAATCATAAACATTTGAAACCACTATATGAAGTGAAGAGAGATACATCATTTTTAGCTGCATGAAACAGTGCAGATTAGATCATTGAGAAGTTGAAGAAGAAGGGTTATGAAGTCCTCTATATGGTTGATGCTATTGACGAGTATCTTTGTTGGTCTGTTTGATTACTTATGCAGTCCTCTACTTGTGATATTAGTTACCTTAAACATGCACATGTGATTAAGCAATGAAAATAGATCAACAAACATATAAGTGCATAATAAGAATTTATTCATCATCGTCATCAGTGGACTCTTCATATACAATATCACATTCATTGTCACTACTGCTTGTCTCTAAGTCATCCAAATCATCATTCAAACGTTGCGCGGAATTCACCATAACATTATTTATTACATCAAAAGCAATATCAGTCCGATCTAAAAGCTCTAAGGAACATTCCTCGAGTTCCGCTCGAACATCGAAAGACTCCTCAACGTCATCTGCATCTTCTTCACTACCATGCAATGGGATGTCATACGCACGTCTAACTTCACATTCTTGAACAATTCACCAATTTGAACCAAGTACTAAATCTTCCACTAAAAAAATTTGCTTTGCTTGGTTTTCCAAAACAAATGGGTCATCCTTGAACCAAAACTTTGTAACGTTGATGCTTTTAAGAATGTCGTTGACCCTCATATTCGTATTCCCAAGATCGTACCATTTGTATTTGAAAAGCACAACACTTTTACCTCTCACATATTCAAGCCTTATAATATCTGTCAGCATCCCATAAAATGTTATATTATCTTCCCCATAATTTCCTAACACTGCAACACCACTGTTTTGTGTAATCCTTCACACATCACGGGCTTCAGTGCGAAATCGCATGCCATTTGTATTGCATACAGTATACTTTTGTACCAAGCCATGAGGTCCACATGCCAATGCATACAACGACTCAAACACATGTCCTTCACGGGAGCTAGTTAATGTCGTCATCTATAACAAGCAATGAAAATTAGTTAATTATATATAATTATTAGTTAAGCCCACGTACAGACTTTCTTCTCACCCGATGCTTTAACCATGAAGCAAATTGTTCTCTATGTCTCCTATCAACATGCAATGGACTTTGTTGCCTCAGCTTATCCATGTGCTCACTATGGGTCATCATAAAGTCAATCAATATTATATGAGATATCTTAACTTATGTCATATCGTAATTTGACAAAAGGTTAGACAAACTTACTCAATGAAGGGCCTAATCTTATGACAGTTCATAAGTACATACCAATGTGCAATCTGTAGCTCATTTGTAGGAAGAGCAATTGCTTTGGCAGCACCAATCGACTTACATTGTTGAAAGAATACTGAAATGTCACTAACATCAACCATATCATTGATGCGCTCTGGCACGTTGAAGTTGGTTTCAATTCCTTTTAAATACATTGAAAAAAATGTCATGCACTCTTTAACAACATACGTTTCTGCAATTGACCCTTCTTGACGTGCTTTATTCCTAACAAATCCCTTTAGTGTACCTAAGAATCTGCACAAATGATTAACCATTAATCTATAGGCCACTATTTACTTAAATCTTTGATGTAATAAGATTAATGAAAATAATACCTCTCAATTAGATACATCCATCTGTACACAACCGGTCCACTAAGCAACGCTTCATTTGGCAAATGAATAGCCAAATGTACCATCACATCAAAGAATGCCGGTGGGTATATCATTTCAAGCTTGCATAAGATTAAAGTAATCTCATGACACATATTCTTAACCTGATCCTTATTTAGACTTCGTCTACAAATTCGGAGAAAGAAGTCCCCCAACTCCATTAAAACACCTATCACATCTTTGTTCAAGATAGAACGCGTTCCTATTGGTAGAATGCTTTGTAACAATACATGACAATCATAAGACTTAAGTCCAGTAATCTTCCTTTCATCAACATTAACACATCTAGATATATTCGATGTGTAACCATCTGGAAACTTCACCTGCTTTACAAACTCACAAAACTTCTTCTTCTCATCGGTAGTCATTGTATAGCATGCTGGAGGTTTTCCAACAATAGTTCCATCAGCTGCTCTTATCAATTGTAATTCTTTTCGAATATTCATATCTTCCAAATCAAGCCGAGCCTTGATTTTGTCTTTGGTTTTACCTTCAACATTCATCAAAGTTCCAAGGATATTGTCATAAATATTCTTTTCTATATGCATGACATCAAGGTTATGCCTTAATCCTAACTTATGCCAATATGGTAGTTCAAAAAGAATACTTTTTTTATTCCAATTAAACTCTCCTTCCAATCTCCTTCTCCTCTTATTGTTGGGATGCTTGCCATAACATATATTCTGCATATGACTTAATTGTTCCACCATATCATCTCCACTAATGAAGTTAGGTATAGGCCGATGATCACTCTTGCCATCAAACTTCTTGCTTTTCCTCCATGGATGATTATAAGGAAGAAAACGACGATGGCCTAAGTATCCAATCTTACTTCTTAACTTACAAGAAGGAGTGTCCTTGTTACAAATAGGACATGCCATGTAGCCTTTTGTGCTCCAGCCAGAAACAGTACCATAGGCTGGAAGGTCATTAATAGTCCACATTAAAGCTGCATGCAATCGAAAATTCTCTCCTTTTGAAACATCAAATACATCAAAACTATCCTCCTATAACTTCTTTAACTCATCTATTAGTGGTCTCATACAGACGTCAATGTCTCTACCGACTGCTTTCGGACTTGGAATAACCAACGATAGCATAAAGAATGACTCATCCATACACATCCAAGGGGGTAAATTGTATGCTAAGAGAACAACAGGCCACACACTATATGAAACGGACAAATTACCATGTGGATTGAATCCATCAGTTGCTAACCCTAGTCTAACATTACGTGGTTCTCTAGCAAACTCAGGATATAGCTCATTAAAGCTCTTCCAAGCTTCTCCATCAGAAGGATGAACCATGTTATAACTGTCACCTTTAGGCCTGTCATTATGCCACGTCATTTCTTTAGCGTTCTTACTTGACATGAATAATCGTTGTAATCTAGACTGCAATGGAAAGTACCGCAATACTTTATGTGGTATCTTCTTACCCCTGCCATCATTAACTCTCCATCTTGATGTTCCACACTGGGGACAACTTTCCAAGTCCTCATACTCTTTCCAATATAGGATACAATCGTACTTACATGCATGTATCGACACATAACCCAAACCTAGGCTCCGTAGGAATTGATTTGCTTCATAATAGGACTTCGACAAAGATTTACCATTCGGTAATACATCCTTCAACAGAGCAAGTAACATGTCAAATGACTTATTGCTCCACTTTTTGTACACTTTCAAATGAAGCAACTTCATAAGAAAAGACAACTTAGAATAATTCGTACATCCCGGGTACAACTCTTCAGCAGCTTTACTCAACAATTCATGAAACTCACCCATAGTAGAATGTTCAATGCCTGTAGGATGACTCCTTCTGCCTTCATTAATTAGATGATCATTTACGAAAGTACCCACATCATCAAGCAAAGCTTGCATCCCATCATCCTCCTCATCGCTATCACCTTCATTAAAGTCCGTCCCATCTATGTCAACATTTCCAGTGTCAAGCCTTTCTTCCCTAGGCATAAATCTATATGCTGGCTCTTCACCATGTAAAACCCAACGGGTGTATGATTGGTCAATGCCGAATTGCATTAAATGTTCAAACACATTTGTCTGAGATCTCTTATAACAATTTATACAACGTGCACAAGGGCATGAAATGTCACACTCTTTGCCCTTTTTTCCAGTGAAAAAAGTCATAAACATCCTTACTCCATCTATATATTCACGAGAAACCCTAACACTGTTCATCCAACTCCTGTCCATAGAGCAACAAATACCTATCAATTCACTCTAAAAATGAAAACATTATGTTATGTTAGTAAGCGAAGGATGAGGAAAGGTTAAATATGTACCTAAATGAAGTTGTAGAACAGCTAACTGTTAACGTAGCAAAACTTATTTTTTGCTAACCTACGTTTATAATGTGAATTAGGCCGTTGCTCTACACATACTAATATGTATAATTTGCCTTGCTATTTCATAAACTATATGGACAACTAGGGAGAGAGCAATAAAAAAAGTCATAAAACAAATTAAGCAAAATATGACATTTCATTTATCTATTTATGTATGAATGCAGGATCCTTACTTGAGCATAAATGCAAGAAAACACCATGTGGCATCTCATATAGCAAACCTCATAGCTAAAGTCTGAATGCAAACATAATAATTAACAATCGAGCAACTTTATATTATAAGTTATCATACCTGGTTCTTGTTTTCCAATGACACCTCCAACTATCTCCTCCTCACACTTGCAACTAGTATCTGTCATCAAGCACGAATAAGAATTCTATTATGTTCTTACGAATAGAAGAACATAGGTTGCTATCTTTGATGCAATTAGTCTCAATTTTTATTAGTGGAATTAGCTTACATTTCATCTAACTTTCATCTCCTTGCTTATCTATAAATTAATTGCTTTTGCATAAATAATTTGTTCAATCCAACTCTAAATATTATAAAACATATTGTTAATATTTTTGTTGGATGTTTTGAACAATTCCTTGAGTTTCTCTCCATCCATGTTGCATAAACACAATAGTTAAATGTGATCTTCAACAATTTTTCTCACCTTTAGATTTGTAATTGAATTTGGTTACCCACACAATCATCCTTATCCAATCATCCTAAATGCATTGGCAATTACAAAAGTCTAGTACTTGCTTCCATAAGATTGATCTGTAATTGTATTTGAAGAACAAGTGCATAATAATCTTTTGTTCCTCTCCTATAAGATTAATATGTAATTGCATTTGAAACAAAAATGATTAATGTTCTCTTATTTTTTATTATAGAGAAAGTGAGACCCAATAATTAGGATTCCTTTTAGCCTATCCAATATTCTAAATCTCTATTAAGTTGCAAGCTAGAGAATAAAAGAGGCTTTTGAATTGCAACTGTCATGTTGAGTCAAATTTTCTAAGATATTTTTCGAAGAGTGAGTCGATAAATTTCCAAACAAGATGTTTCGAGGAACTAACCTGGAATTGTATGCTAGCCATAACATTGAATTGTCTTCATGGACTTAAGGTTAATTGCTAGTATTTGTTCCATTATAGAAGTGAATTTGTAGTTATTACATCCTTAATTTTTTCCCTTATATCATTTCTTTTTCACTTTAGCATCCTCTATAAGTATAGGCATTAGATGGTTGAATTTTGGGAGCTTATAGAGGGGTCCTTATCTATTCCAAAAAATGAGGTATAATTGTCATTCCTTATTAAGAACTTTATTTAAAGGCTAAATCATTCCCTTAGCTTTAGCATTCAAAGTATTACTAATGTGCTTTTTGCTTTTGGTTTGAACTTTCAAACGTTTTCTCCTTTAACAAATTGTGTATGCATCAATTAAACGTAAATAGTTTCTTTTTTATAAATATAGGTTCTAGATTCTTTTAACGTTAGCATTTGCTTATCACTTTCATGAATTGATTTCCAATACACTTCATCCTTTGGAGTACATACACTTGTTTACTTGATTTTGGCCTAAGTAGTATTGTGAGCTTCTCTTAATAATAGAAATTTCTTGAAAAAAAATTTAATTGCTTTGATTAGGTTTTGAGGGAGGTATAAGTGTGAGCTCTAACATACATGTCAAATTATTGAGAATGGAAATAACGAATTACAATATACCTATATATAAAATGTTTTTGTTGATCTATTTGTCATCTATTCTGTGAATGAAATTAAATAATGATTAACAATCCTTGGACGTGAGTCTTTTTGTTATTATATGGATACTAAGTTATATAAACGGTAGTTTCTCAAGTTCTAAACCAAAAATGTTCGAAATTTAATTTGATAGCTTTGGATTACATGATGAAAAATAGGCACAAATCTTGTTGATGGTGATTGCTAGCCCTAATATATCATTTTACTTCTATATAATTGTTTCAGGGTCCTTAACAAATTTGCATAAGCAGCATATAGGAGAATTACATCATTTGTAAATGAGTAGTGATGTATCTTTATCATTTTGCATTTATAATACTACTTGAAGGATCCCTTATTAGTGATGTACTTGTCAATTAACTTTCTGATCGCGGCTTTGTCGATTCGACCTTACGATCGATCCTTGGAAACTGGTCAAAAATAATTTATTCCAAGGATTGCAGTATAAGATGCAACCTCGGGTCGTCTCTCTTGATCGGAACCTAATGAAATGGACCTAAGCTAGCCTATATGTCATAAAATACAAGCGAAATTAGTAAGAAAATGAGGTTTTGATTTTGAGAACACTAATGAACTAAAAAGCATATAAAAAGTATTTTTGGATTTTTGAAAATAGAAAAAAGAAAATACTAAAACAAGTGATAAAATCCTCTTGAAAACGAGCTTTGGTTATCACAATTCAAAACTAAGTGTGAATGGTAAACCTTAAAGAACTCTCTTTAAGTCCAGGGTCTTGATTAATGGACTCCTGTCACTCTCGACTCCATTTCTCAAGACCCCATTGTTAAGTCAAACCAGACTTCACGTATTAAATAATTTTGATGACAAACAAAGAGAAATATACAAATGAAAAGTAGATGAACGCATGAGAAGTAAAAAAAAAACAGCTGAAGGAGAAAAATCAGCCGAAGTAAAAATCAGCTGAAGCGAAAAGCACACGAAAGCTTTACAAGAGAAAAGCAGACGAAAGCTTTACAAGAGAAAAGCAGACAAAAGCTTTACAAGAGAAAAGCAGACGAAAGCTCTACAAGAGAAAAGCAGACGAAAGCTTTACAAGAGAAAAACAGCCGATACAAAATATCAGACGGAAGAAAGAAACATCAGTTTGAGTTAGTTATGGAGTCAAACTGAATAACCGTTTCTTTCAAGATTCAAGAAGCAGATATTCAAGAAACAGTTGAAGAACCCGACTATAAATAAGAGTCGAGATTGAAGAAGACAAAAACCTCATGAAACCTTGAATATTTAACTTTTGATTTTCAGATTATCTAAGAGAAAAATTGTGAACGATATTTCGGGTGAACAGTGTTAAGAGCATTTCTATTGTAACAAGCTCTTTACTATTCTTTCAATTAGAAAGTGTTACAGATGCCCTGAAGAGGCTAAGAGTAAAAGAATACTTGCTGTAAAGAGACCTGGAGAGGCTCAGTCGAAAGAATACTTGTAAACAGTTCAAAAATAGTGAAATCTCAGAAGGATATCGAGGATCGGCGTAGTCCACGGTTTAGGGTGAACCAGGATAAATTGCTGTGTTTTTCTTTCTACTCTCATATTACTTATATCGTAGTTTTCAAAATTAACAAAGTTTTTTTAAACTAGTTACTTAATTGATTTACGATAAGTTTTGAAAGAACAAGTAATTTCTAAAGGATTAACGAAAAGTTTATCACAATTCAACCCCCTTCTTGTGTATCTTGATCATATTATTGTTCAATATATTAACGTGTGATTCACTTCAATTGGTATCGAGCACGGTGTTCAAGAATCACTTTAATAAAGTGTGAATTAAAGAAAATGGTGGAATCACACATGTATATTGTCAAGGAGCTTGATCACTAGACCTCCAAAGCATTCAATGGTGAAGACTACCACTATTGGAAGGACCGGATGAGATTGTTTATCAAATCTACTCACATTGACCTTTGGGACATCATCGAGAACGGACCATACACACGAAGATGATGATAAAATCCAATTCCACGAGAAAGATGGACAATGAAAGCGTAAAGCAAGATTTCAACTAAACTCAAGCGAAATTTTTCTTGAGTTGTGCATTGAAAGCGAAGCGAGTATGACAAAGTTCATGGATGCGACCTCGCCAAAGAAATGTGGGATACATTATCAATTGCACATGAAGGAACAAATCAAGTCAAGGAGTCCAAGATAAGCATTCTGGTGCATCAGTACGAGTTGTTCAAAATGAAAGAAGAAGAGACCATTGATCAAATGTTTGGAAGATTTCAAACAATTGTTAATGGGCTAAAAGCTCTTGGAAGAACGTACAACAGTCAAGACCATGTTCGAAAGATTTTGAGGAGTCTGCCAAAAAGATGGAGACCCAAAGTAACTGTTGTACAAGAAGCCAAAGACTTAAGCGTACTAAAGCTTGATGAATTGCTTGGATCATTGAAGATACACGAAGTAGAGCTTGATGCAGAAGATAAGCCCAAGAAAGAGAAGTCCATAGCGCTCAAAACAGGTCAAAAGAATCAAAAAATCCAGAAGAAGAAGACAAAGAGGAATACATCAAAGGCATTAAAGATTGAAGAATCAAAGGATGATGATTCCAGCAAGTCAGAATCTGAATCAAGTGATGAAGACGATGAGCTATCTTTCATTTCAAGAAAGATAAGAAGAATGTGGAAAAAGAAGTCCAAAGGAAATTCAACATTCAGAAGGAACAGCGGCAAAGACGATGGAAAAGTCGAGAAAGCATCTATTACATGTTATGAATGCAATAAGCCGGGACATTACAAGTCCGAGTGTCCAATGTTGAAAAGACAACCCAAAAAGAGTAGGGATAACAAGAAAAGCATGATGGCAACGTGGGAGGATCTGGATTCATCAGAATCAGATACAAGCTCAGAAGCGTCAGAACATGCTAACATATGTCTGGTAGCTGAAGAAGAAAGTGATGAAGAGGTAACTTCTAGCTATAATAATATACAAGATGCATACTCAGAATTGTTAGAGGATTCTCATGCTATTCTTAAACAAGTACAAGCTGTTGAAGAAGAAATATGTAAAAACCTCAAACATACTCATGAGATAGAGAGTGAGAATATAAGTCTGAGAAAGCAAGTTGAGGAACTGAATAACAACAAAGTTATAGATAGATCCGAAGAGATTAAGCAGTTGAAGCGAGAATCAATAATCTCTCGATTGATCTAGCTAAATTTACGAGATAGTACAAAAAGATGAATGAAATGCTAGGAAAATGCAGACATCCGAGTGATAAAACTGGATTAGGGTTTACTAAAAATAAGTCCCAGCATTACGTGAAATCAATTGTTCAAAAAGATAAGAAAAGATATCAATCAGGTTTTCAAAAAGGTCATCAACGTTTTCATTCTACTTCTTATTATCATTCATTACACCATACTAACCCTAAAGGACCCAAGAGAATCTGGGTACCTAAAAACAAGATAATATCTCCTACAGAAATCCTTCTTTGGTAGAGCCAGTAAGCACCATTGGTATTTGGACAGTGGTAAGAAGGTGGATCAAACCCTATTTAGAGGGATGATTGGTTCTTTGCTTTATCTTACAGCAAGTAGACCTGACA
Organism: Erythroxylum novogranatense; assembly: GCA_029891385.1. NCBI lineage: Eukaryota > Viridiplantae > Streptophyta > Magnoliopsida > Malpighiales > Erythroxylaceae > Erythroxylum > Erythroxylum novogranatense. Next base: position 32,039,774 of record CM057229.1, read on the forward strand.
TTCTATTCAGTGTATGCTTGTGTGCAAGGTTTCAGGCCGATCCTAGAGAATCTCATTATATTGCTATAAAACAAATTTTGAGATATCTCGCAGGTACTACTGATCTTTGCTTAATGTATGAGAAAGGTAAAAATTTCAGGTTGAATGGATATTGCGATGCGGACTATGCCGGTGATAGGATCGAAAGGAAGAGTACGAGTGGTGGCTGTCACTTTATTGGACCAAACCTAGTGTCATGGTCAAGCAAGAGACAAAGCTCGATTGCATTATCAACTGCCGAAACTGAATATATGTCTGCCGCAAGTTGTTGTTCACAAATATTGTGGATCAAGTATCAATTAGAGGACTACTCAATACAAGAGGAAGAGATTCTAATATACTGTGACAACACCAGCGCCATCAGCTTGTCAAAGAATCCAATTCAACATTCAAGGGTAAAGCACATAGAAGTCAGACATCATTTCTTGAGAGATTACGTTCAGAAGAAAGTCGTCAGTCTACAATTCGTGAAACGAAATATCGGTGGCGGATATCTTCACAAAACCACTAAGTGAAGATCGCCTTAAAGAAATCGACGCAACCTCAATATGGTGATGGTTACGGACCATTAAATGCAGTTTTCATAAAGACAAGACAGACAAACGGAGGAGTTAACGGACCATTCATCCGGTTTTTTATAAAGACAAGACGATTGGAGCGGTGGAGTTAACGATGTTAGGCGGTTTCAGATATAAAACTTCTTTCACAAGAAAAGTTTTAGAGGAAAAAACTGTCGGATCATCGAGAAGTACAATAGTTCTAGAATTCGCTATAAATTCCTAAACCGACTTTTGGGATTTCTACCAATTCGAAATTGCTAGTTCTCTTAAATCTCTCGAAATTTCTTCAAGCAAGTTCCTACTCAATCAGAATCAGCAAGATGAATGTCAAGCCCATTTTGCAAGTTGATCCAGGATCGGGCTGGGGAAGATTGGTAAACTTCGATGAACTAAGAAAAGAACAGATGGATATAGAGCCGGAGATAATAGCGACAGGTTGGAGAAACTTCTTTCAAGTACGAGATGAAGTCTATCTCTAAGAAGTTTATGAGTTACGGAAGAATACTAAGTCGATGAGCGATACAATCGTGTCGTATGTAGACACACACTCTGTTATAGTAACGAAGGAGTTACTGGAGAAAGTCACCGAATGTCCGATGGATGGAGTTCAACTCACTAATATGGCGAAATGGATGACTAAGCTTAAGATGAACGAAGATGAAGTTAGTCGTCAACTTTATGGACAAAATAACCCAACTGAAAGGAGAGCCTCTTGGCTGGTACCAAAGGCAAGGGTATTGTTCGCGGTTCTATGTGACTGTGTTTTACCGAGAATAGGTTCATGACATCAGGTCTCTACCCTGGATGAACAATGTATTCTTCATCTTCTGAATCATCACCCAATAGATTTACCATATTTGATTTATCAGTACATGGTAAAATCAATAAAGGATACAAACACTTGTCCTTATGGGATGTTGTTGACAAGAGTGTTCAGAGAATCTGGCATCAGATTGGATTGGGGAATTAGACAGAAGATATCTGTTAAAAGCTATATAGATTCAACATCTATTGCTAAAATGGGTCTGAGATTTTCAGACAAAAAAGGAGCAGAATCGCCAAGGAAAGCAACAATTGAGGGGGAGCGTATACTGAAGAAGTCTTCTATGAAGGAAACAAGATCACATTCTCAGGAATCAAAGTCGAGAAGTGTTCAATTTTTTGAATCAGGTGACTTGAAGCGTAAAGGGGAACCACTACTGAGTGACATTCCAAAGCAAGCAAGAAGGTCACCCAGAGCGAAAACTGTGCAATAGAAAGAAGCCAGTCAATCCAGAGAATCAAGCCAATCAAAGCATTCTGAACTGCAAAGATCAAAAGCTACAAAATCGTTGAAATCAATCCTTGAAAAGATTGAAACTTCGGTCTCAAGGAAGTGGAGGAAAAGGAAGAAGAACACGAAAAGAAAAAACGCAACCTAAAAAGTCACCAAGGGGAAAGAAAATGAGTGCGACAAAAGAAGGAAGTCCAACAACAGAAACAAAGTCTAAGAAGGTAAGGCAAGAAAAGACTGTTGTTGATACTACAGAAAAGTCTGTTGTTGATACGGTTGATATTGCTGAAGTAAATATGGAAGCTGTTACTGGTAACCTTAAGGATACTCACAATGTCCTTGATAATCCAATTTTTGAAGAAGTAGTTTCTACTACTTTTCAGTCTTCACTTATTCGTAAGCAAATTGCTACACATGTTATGGGACAAAAGGTTACTCAAAAAGTCTTGAGTGTGATGACTAATGTTCCATCCAAATATTTAACTTTTCAAAGAGAAAGTTGGGAACACAGATTGGTTGTCACAGAGGAGAAAAAGACCAAATCTGTCATCATCCGAGACAAACCAAAGAGATTTGTGAAAGCCTTCTTCAAATCAGTTGAATTTGATAACAGCATTCTACATCTGTTGGATAGGGGTTACAAAAATTTCTATGATCAACTAAAGAGAGTTCGAAGAGAACCATATCCACCAGAGCCATTTAGAGAGCGTCTTACTTTTTATCCAATACTGGACAATACAGTAATCAAGATGGTACCTGATTTACAACCACCAAATTTTGTTGAACGCAAGTGTGAAGAGAAACTGAAGCTGAAAGTTCAACTAGAACCAGTTTTGGATGACATGACTTTTGATCAGATTGCAGAAGCAATGCAATTGATTGATGAAGCATGTGAAGAGAAAAGAAGTGGAAGTTCTATCTGCATTTATCAAGATCCAGGAACAAGCCAAACTAAGGCTACAGCAGATGATCCACAGGGAGGCACTATCAGAAAGGGTCAGTATCGTTCTCTTCTGATTGGTAACTTAAAATGTTCTTATAGTATTTTACAGAACATTCTGCAAAATCGACCTTTGTGGGAGATCAACTCAGTTGCAGAAGCTATGCCTTGGCTTGGAAGCACATTTCAACGTATACTTGATTCCTATGATCTTGATATTCCTGATCAAGCTGTATATGTTCCTCCGCCTTTCTTACAAACTATTAAACCACATGTCTCAAACGTGGAAGCTTATACAACAACAGTTGCTGTTGTTGACAGACAAGTTGTTGAGACAGAATCCTCGACTGCAGCTGAATCATTGACTTTTAAAAAACAAGTTCAGAAACTTGATAAGGATATGAAGAAGATTAAGAAGATGCTGAAAAAGTTGGTGAAACAGTTTGGGAAATAATTTTTTTGATTAATAACAAATAGGGGGAGAAGGAAGAATGAGAAGAATGAGAAGGAGAATCAATTTGAAAGGAAAAGGCGAAGAAATTTTGAAAGCGAAGTTATTTTGATTTATTCATACTTCAGATATTTGATACCCTTCATATTTCTCTATTTCACAATATTTGTTATCATCAAAAGGGGAGAATGTTAAGTCAAACCAGACTTCACGTATTAAATAATTTTGATGAAAACAAAGAAATATACAAATGAAAAGTAGATGGACGATGAGAAGTAAAAAAACAGTGAAGGAGAAAATCAGCCAAGTAAAATCAAAGTTGAAAGCGCATTTAAAGCTTTACAAGAAAAGCGGAATAAAGCTTTACAAGAAAAAGGATTTAAAGCTTTACAAGAGAAAAGCGCATTAAAGCCTTACAAAAGAAAAGCGATTTAAAGCTTTACAAGAGAAAAGCGAACAAAAGCTTTACAAGAGAAAAGCAAATGATACAAAATATCGAACGGAAGAAAGAAACATCAGTTTGAGTTAGTTACGGAGTCAAACTGAATAACCGTTTCTTTCAAGATTCAAGAAGCAGATATTCAAGAAACAGTTGAAGAACCCGACTATAAATAAGAGTCGAGATTGACGAAGACAAAAACTTCATGAAACCTTGAATATTCAACTTTTGATTTTTAGATTATCTGAGAGAAAAATTGTGAACAATATTTCGAGTGAACAGTGTTAAGAGCATTTCTATTGTAACAAGCTCTTTACTATTCTTTCAATTAGAAAGTGTTACAGACACCCTGAAGAGGCTAAGAGTAAAAGAATACTTGCTGTAAAGAGACCTGGAGAGGCTCAGTCGAAAGAATACTTGTAAACAGTTCAGAAATAGTGAAATCTCATAAGGATATCTGAGGACTGGACGTAGTCCACAGTTTGGGGTGAACCAGGATAAATTGCTATGTTTTTTCTTTCTACTCTCATATTACTTATATCGTAGTTTTCAAAATTAACAAAGTTTTTTTTAAAACTAGTTACGAATTGATTTACGATAAGTTTTTGAAAGAACAAGTAATTTCTAAAGGGATTAACGAAAAGTTTATCACAATTCAACCCCCCCTTCTTGTGTATCTTGATCATATTATTGTTCAATATATTAACGTGTGATTCACTTCACCCATTAGGTGCTCTTGAGCCCTAGAACCTTAAAGGAACCTTTAAGTCCAAGGTTTTAATCAATGAACTCCATTGCTTAAAACCTTGTTAAAAGCATCTTAGTGTGTGCGATGGATTCTAAATCACTAAGTTTGAAAAGATAAACTTTAAAGGACTCTCTTTAAGTCCAGGGTCTTGATTAATGGACTCATGTCACTCTCGACTCCATTTCTCAAGACCCCATTAGGTGCTCTTGAGCCCTAGAACCTTAAAGGAACCTTTAAGTCCAAGGCTTTAATCAATGAACTCCATTGCTTAAAACCTTGTTAAAAGCATCTTAGTGTGTGTGGTGGATTTGCCAATGCAATGGGTCAAATGAAATCTAGCATCAACTCAATATCAAACACAACTAGGCAAATAAAAGAGAATCAACAAGATCACAAGCTGACATATATGAGACTTCATATATTTAAGCACATAATTCTACATAAACAAATTCACAACACCTTACATTGTTCAACGCTTAATTAAACTCTACTTAAGCAAATCTAACTACAAAGCAATAAACCCCAACTCGATTGTTCATAACAATGTAGTTAAATGTGAAAATGTAAACTACCAATCCAAACAACACATTAAATGTCCAACATTTAACTATAATCAAGTAGTTTCACTACAAATTACAAACCCTAGACTTAGGCATTTATAAAACATAGCTAAACTATAGATTAAGCTACTCCCCTTGGAAGCTCGGTGAACTCCAGCCATCAATGCATCTTCAACAGGAAAGAAATGCCAAGCCACGCATAGCAACAGGAGCCTCACAACTCGCAACGACTCCAAGACATCCATGGTGGACGGCAATGGTAAAAATAGAAGATAAAAACTAATGCAGAAGTTATCCCCAGGGAAACCCGAAGGGAACCCTAGGGAAAGAGGTGTCGCGAATGCTCCTAGTGCTTCTCTCCTAGCTCGTCAGTCTCCTCTCTCTCTCCGAGTGTCGATTGCCCAGGAGATCCCCATTCTAACCTAATTTAACAATATTTAAAGGATAGGTGGTGGGTCAGGTCGGTACAGTGAGTGATCTTTCCATTTAAAGTCTGAATATCCGTCTGCACGTCGCGACGTGCGAAATAATTCTCGTCTCGACGTGTGAATTGTTGACGTCGTGACGTACGATCATGTGTTGATACGCCGCGACGTGGGAATTACATTTCACCGATGCAGTTCACGCCGCGACGTGCCTTAAGGACTTCATGCCGTGTTGACTCTTCTGATCCTTCTTGTCAATTTGTACAATTTTACTAGCAAATTGCATAAAACATAAGCTCACCGTAAGAGACTAATTTAAACACAAAAATCATGAATTAAGAGTCAAAAAATGCATTAACAACCATGAAAGTGTAGCCAATTATATATTAAACTTGGGTTCAATCACTTTCATAGAGCTTATATAAAAATTATGAATAGATAAGAGGATAAGCAATCCATTTTCCTTAGCCCTATTTCTTTATTGAATAATTGTGTAAGCTCTTTATTCACCATAATGTTATAGGATGTTGTTATGATATATAGATCTATTAATTTGACGAATTGTTTTGGATATCCTAGAACCTATATTACATTAAGGATGAATTCCTATTTAACATTATTAGGTTCCTTGTGCATGTCTATTTTCATCATATAACTCTTTATTAATTTATTTCTATAGCAATCCTCACGTTTCTTATATCAAGAGTATATTATATCCTATATTCCTCCCTTGAATGAATGATACTTAAATTGGATTAATGATTGAGCTTAGGGTTACTTTCAATCTAGCGACTAACATCTTAGAAATTCTCTAGTATATTACATTATAAAAAGATGTGGGTCTATAATCTTACATGATAAAAGGGTTAGGATTCTTAGGAATGTGGAAAATAAAAGCTTTGTCCACTTACTTAAACATTTTATCCTTTGAGGGAGGTTTTAAAATTTCCTTTGAGACTAGACTTCCAATTAGATGCCATGTATTTTTTTAGAAATATAGACAATGTTTCGACTAGGCCCTACTATATTGTTTAGGTTCAAGCTATAGAGAGCCATGCCTATATCATCTTTATTGAAAGGTTTGGAGAGCCGTTTAGCTTGATTTGTATTAATTGAGCTAATTATTAATGTTTTAGATACTATAAAGAAGAAACACCATTAGCGGATCTATTTAATGTATTCTTGAAGTTATTGTAGAAAATCTTCTTCAAGTTAGATTGTTTGTTTTAGGTCATGCCGTTAGTCTATGGCAGTGTGTCTATTTTATTAGTGTTACTTTTGATTAGAATTACATTATTAAAGTATCTTGTATTTCTATCTCCAACCTTCCCTTGATTTTTTTTTTCTATTTCTAGAGTGACGATTTTCAATAGCTTCATTATAGGTCTAGAATGTTATGCTCTCTTTCAATTTTAAATTGTCATTGTTTGCATCTGCATAGAGATCTCTTAGCTTGTTTTTAAAGTTTTCCTTTTATTTCGATATTGCTTGTAGTGTTGCTAAATTTAATTCTATTCAATGCATTTATTATTGGTTAGATAATTATTAAATCTAAAGGGTCATGTATTTGAAATAATTTTAGATGAAATAATTAAGTGAGAAGCTAATATAGATTATCTTTAATATCTTAAGGTCATATGCCACTATAATTCTTCCATTACAATAGGATTAATGGTTTGCTAAAGCTATCTATGATTTTCTAAAAACTATAGATTCCTCTAAACTTGCTTGCTTTTAGTTTTGTTTCTAGTAATTTAACTAAATTTGGCTTATTTATGATTAAATAGTTAAAAACCATTACTTATTAGGAAATTGATATCCCTAACATTTCATGTGATTATTAAAATTAAGAGGTGGTAAAAGACTTAAAGCTTTTTTTAGCCTTACTTTTGGCTCTCTTTCTTGGTCATCTAAAATTTAATAATGAAAATTTTCCCCTTTACTTCAAATCTTGATCTACAATAATTGAATCAATAGGTATGGCTTGAAATTGGTTGCATAATGGAATAGGAACTACATCATGATTAATTAATCGCACTCTTTTCTCTTATACATCATTAAAACAATTTGTTTCCCTTTGTTAGATCTCTTATCCTTTTCCTAGTTACTTTATATAAGATTTTATATATGTTTGTACAATTTTTTCTATTATATAACATAAATTTAGACTCCATTAAGTTCCCATCTTCATTTAATCTTTTGAGCCTAATTGTTTCTAGTAAAACTTTATTTACCTCCACTTATAAGCAAATTTTAGTATGTCTAGTCCACTAGTAAGCAAATTTTGCATGTCCTATTCTCACCCATACATATTATTCTTCCATTGGAACTAGCAAAGTTGCTTATTCCATTGGATCATCTACTATATAGAAACAAAATGATTGAGAATTATAGAGTGATCAAGCAAGCTAATGTTCTCTAATAACAATGACTTTAATATCTTTAAAATAGCACTATGATATTGTATATATGCCATATAGAGAGAAAGAATGCTAGATCTTTTCAAATTCAGACTCAAGACTGCCACATGCAGACTTACAATACCTTAAACCTCATCAAGAAATTCTCTATTTAATGGCATCAACCTTAGCAGTAACATAAATCTAATTATCAGATATAGACTACCAATTAGCTAAATACTGACAACAACCACATATAAGCAATGTATGATCATTATAATATCATAGGATAACAAATACAACATTGGAATCTAATGTAGTTAGGAACTAACACAAAAGAGTAGCATGATTCAGAGTAAATGCAAGTCAAGGTGGATTGAAAAGACTGTAGCATGGTTATGGATCTCAAAAGGATGACTATAACATTTTAGGGGATGTTATTAAAAGTTAGTGAAATTTACTTAGTATATTCAGATATTGAAGACTCCATAATCTATAGGAAATTAATGGGAGATTAAAGTTTAAACTTTACATTAATATTGTTATTCAAAATGAATAAATGACGATATATTCAGCCAAACTATATATGTTAATTTTCAATGAGTTGAATGGTGACTAGCATAAGCTAGTCACCATTGGATCAAAATAAGATGTTGAAGTCCACGAAGCTAAACAAACATTTAACTTCAACCTCAGTTCAATCAAGACCATTCAAAGGAAAACCAACAACAAACATGAACTCCAAAATAAAACAATAGCATAGAAGGTTAATTACCTCTACAATTTGCTCCATCGCTAATGACACCACAGTTGATTGATCTTTTGAACTCAGTAGGAATAACGATTATATGCCTTTATTAAAGTTATAAATTAAGACGGCGAAAAGGCTATAGGAACGAAAAGGCAGATGAACATAAGGCTGGGAAGAAGATACTGTCACACAATGCAAACCCAAATGCATTGTGTTACAGATAATCAAAATAAACGATTAAGCAACCTTAAACCCAGATTAAATCGTCAACTACAATCGACTCACATTAATCGCAAGCAAAGTCGTTCGATGACTTACCTCAACCAGTACGCACATGCCCTCCGACTGTAAATGACATAAGCTCAAAAACTGGTGACGCAAACTCCACAGATTCCAAGCGCGACACAGGATGAGAGAGGGAAGGTGGAGGAAGACGGAAGGCGACAGATTCCACAGATCGAAGCGCGGGCAGGAGAATGAAGCTCTAACCTCTAATTTTCATTTACACAGAAGATGAGACGACGTCATTATGGGGGGCGGCAACACGACGTCGTCTCATTTGGTGGGGAAGGGCATAAATTAAATACGTTGACCTGGCCTTTCCCGACGTTTATTTCTAACAAACGTTATTTTTTCTATTTTGGCACGTCTTTCTACGAAGTCGACGTCAAAAACTACTCTTTTTGGCGACGTCTGAATACAACGTCGCAGATTCTACGAATCTTTCATGATGTCTTACCAGACGTCGCAAAATCCTCACACCATTTGCGACGTCTACTTTCAAAACGACGCAAAAAGCTTAGTTTTGTTGTAGTGATTTCTACTAGATCCTTATCTATTTCCTTTTGATTCATCATTTTTACCAAATTATGTAAATTAGTAATTTGCTCCGGAAGATTAGAAATACTTAAAAGAATAATTTTTTCACAATATTCTATCTTTTTTTATTTCAGCCATATTAGTTTCTATTTTTAATCCTTCTAATTTAATTTTTAAATATTTATCTTCCTCCATTCAAATGATGATATTTATAGTGATTAGTTAACTTTAAATGAGTTTCTTCTTGTAATCATATCTATTTCTTTTTTGATTTAATTGATTGTATCTCTTTTTATGGCAATTAAAAAACAACAAATAATCATATCTTTTTTTAAAATGTCGCAGTTTGACCTGTGATTCTTGTACAATATAAATAGTCACTCATAGTTGATATCCGCCCTCTAGATGTAATCTCCAATATGCAGAAAAACGAAGGTGTAAATCTTTATATTCATGTGAGAGTTTTAAATTTTAAAATAAAATAAAATATAATATAATAGTTATTAATGAATGTAATTTTAATTTTAAAATATATTTAAAATATATAAATTTTAAAGAAAGTTGTTTAATAATTGAATTAAAAAGATACCTGTTTATAAATAAAATTTAATTATTTATCTTAATATAATAAAATAAAATTTTAATGATAATTTTAATAAACACTATATAAGAGATTAAAATAAATTTAATTTAACTGATTCATTTATAAAAATATTTTATCTTTAATTTTATATAATATGTACTGATTAGACATTAACAACTAAAATATGTTTTTGTCCTTATTTAAAAGAAAATTGAAAACTACAAAATAAGACATAAAATTAAAAATCATAAAAATAAAGTAAAATTAAACGGTCAAAAGTTCCTCCTCATTTTCTTCTTTATTAATTACAAAAGCATTTTAAATGTTTCATATCATAGAAAAAGTAACAAAATCTAAATCCTCTTAAGTTTCCCTAATTTCATCATAATTTTCTATTTATAAAAACTTTAAAGAAATTATTATATTTTAACTTTTTGTTTTGTTATTAATTCAAAATGATACAATGGTATACAACACTCCACATAAACAGGTACTTCGCAAAGAAGTTATTGAAAATTAGTAAATTACAACAGATAATTAGAAATAATGAATAATCAGTAAATAATTTATTGATCTTATCAATAAATATAATTATACAAATCTTATTATCTTATTACTTCATCATATTCATATTTCATTACTTAAATCAAAAGCATAATAAAATATTAGTTTATATTATTAGTAATTAATAGTATAATAATTACCAAAAATTAATAATATAATAATCAATTTAACATAGTATTAAATCAAGTTTTCCACTTAAATTTTATTTTATTACGCAATATTGTTATAAGAATATTTTGATTGATTTTATTATTAATAAGCAAAACTATAAAATCTTATTATTTTATTAAATTGACATATTCCTACTTATATTAAATGGTATAATAATTAAATTTATAATATTTATCCAATAATAATATACTTATATTAAATGGTACAATAATTAAATTTGTAATATTTATCCAATGATAATATAATTTCTGTAATATTAAATTATTTGTCTTCTTTATTTAATAGTAATAACTAAGATGATCTATGCTGATTAATTTATATGCTTTATTGATATGTTAAAATTAGTAACAATGCTAATTAGTTTTTCCTCGTACAAATCCACTAGAGTTATTTTAATTACTAAGTAATTTTTTGGTTTCATGTAACTATTATATTCGATACTAGTTTTGAGTAAAATTAATAAATATATTTTAAATTTTTATTTAATCCTATTATTTATTAGTAGTCTTATGTACTAAAACAAAATTTAATCAATAACTTAATTTACTATTATTTTAAACTCAATAATATTTTATTGTTTTTATTTAAATATAATAAATTAATATATTATTAATTTATAAAATAAGTTTATATTATTTACAATTTTGTTCATTAGTTAAAAAATTAAACAATTTAATTTTAATTGTTTATAAATTATGAATTATAAATAAAATTGAGAATAATAAATAAGAATTAATAAAATACTTAATTTAATATCATATTAAACTAATAAATATATTATTAATTATTAAAAATATAACAAAATTTAAATTTTTATATAAATTAATATTATATATAAAATTATATTTTATGTGTGAACATAATAAATAATAAATAATTTTGTTTAACATATAGTTGGAGGTGATATTGGGTTAAATCGAGCTTAAGTTTAACCAAAATCCTCTGTAAGAGTTCTACCCACCTAGTTTTGAATAGCCTGAAAATAGATTTGGTTCAAGATAAACTCGAATTTTATGTTTTCAAATTTTAATTTAATTTAATTTTAAAATAGTGTTATTTTATTTAAATTGATATTTTTATAATTAAAACATTCAACTTCAAGTCGGATTAGACTAAACCGTAAAGTTCGAGCTCAACCCCAAATTTAATTAGGTTGAACCAAATTTGTTAAATTTAATACGAATCTACATACAAATGTCATCTATACATATAACACTCATGTGATTTATTAATTCTCAATCACCTCATATAATGTAACTATCTAAAGATAATCACATCAAATGGAATTAAAAGTTATTTTAATTTTTCATAAAAATAAGGTCTCTCACAAAAATTTTAAAGAGATTTTGTTAAAAAATAAAAATAACACTTAAAAACTTGATTTCTTTTAGTCTCACAAAACATATTGATTGAAAATACCTAGTTATCTTGTATTATAAATTTTTAATGTTTTTTTTGCCACAAGGTAAATATAATCATTCAGATGATAAGAGTAATTGGTCTTTAAAGGGAATTACAAAATAGTAAGGGCATATTTTTTAGTATATATTATCTTTTTATTATTAGTGACTTCCTTGAAGCTAATGAATTCAGGCAACGACATACGTTCCACATTCCTTAGATTAATGGAGTCAAAGACCAATTGTTAAGCCCTCCAACTACCTAAAACCGAACGATTCAAGAAACGCTTGATCAATCGCCACTATACTGGACTCGAATGGGCTAAGGGAATGCCTGTACCCTGTAGGTCGACCGACTAAGGTCGTCGTACTAACTTCTGGTTACAGTCATTCTAATTTCTAAGCGAACTTTCGGATTTACACTTCCAATTCCATTTTTTGTTTTCTCAATCATTTTAAAGTTTACTAATTTTTTTGGTTTTTTTTTATAACTTACAAAGTCACAAAACTTATTTTAGTTTTTTATTTGCAAAATAAATGATATTTAAATATTTGATACTGACAATAACATGATTTAATTATTTATATATTCAAATATTTTAATATTATAGATAATAATATTATTATTTATTTTGAAACAAAATAAAATTTTAATAAACAAATATTTAAAAGTTTATATATTTCTTACGTATTTAATATTTATTTTGAAATATGATGAATTTATTATTAATTTTATTAGTATAATAAATATTAAATTAATTTAACTAATCTTATATTCAGATGGCATTACCAAATGGGAGAATGTTAATGGGTGATGAATAAAATAGAAAATTGAGCATGTTTTCAAGCTGTACATAATATTTCAAGTTTTTGTTAAATATTTTTTAATTGATACTTATTGATTTTTACTCTTACAATAAGGTATATTATTTCTAAAGCTTGATTTATTATTATTATTAATTATAGTCTAAGCACATTCTAACATATTCAATAATAATATACATTAGAATAAGAAAATAAAATAAACGTGGAAGAAAACAAAATTACCTCCTGCCATTGTTGTTTGTTTTTGAAGAGTTGTGTTTTTGAAATTCTTCAAAGCTCTCAATTCTCAAATACGATGGTGTATGTTCACATAAGAGAACAGAAGCTTAGGGACCCAAACCCAGGGAAAAAAACCTATATAAATGTGCTTCCATCAAGCACAATAAAAGTTACCATAAAATCAGGAATTAAATACCCACTAAATGCATAACGTTTGGACCATTACTATAGCAAGAATCTAAAAAGTTCTCACATTCTCTCACTTGGTCTATACGTTTAACTTGGTATCACATCCTAATCCAATCCAAGTATAATATATGAATCATGACGATAGGTCTTCTAGTAGTTAAGTATTAATCATTCATGTATTACGATATACTATAATTGTATCAATTGAATGTGGTAACATTACTTAATGACTAAATCCTATGTTTATTCTAGGTCCAAAATAATCAAATTTCTCAAAATTCAATAATGTGCACCATAATATGAGAAATTATTATAAGAATTTCATGAAAATAACATTGTCTACATAATGAAAACTGTATAATGGGACTCAATCTCATTCAAACAACATGATCTTTGAACTTCACTAGTGGCATGCCTTTTGTTAAAGGACCAGCTATCATCAATTTAATGCTAACGTGTTCAATGACCACTTTCTTGTCCTTAACACGTTCCCTTATAAATAAAAACTTGATATCGATGTGTTTACTTCGACTACCACTCTTATTGTTTTTAGCTAGAAAAATAGTAGCTAAATTGTCATAATATATTCTTAATAACCTAGAAATGGAATCTACAAGTCTAAGCCCATATATGAATCTCTTGAGCCATACACCATGTGATGTAGCCTTAAAATAAGAAACAAACTCAGCCTCCATGGTGGATGTAGTAGTCAAAGACTACTTGGCACTCCTCCAAGATATGACTCCATTGGCAAACATGAAGATATAATCTGATGTTGATTTCTATGAATCATCATACCCAGCAAAATTGGAACCTAAGTACCCTATTACCTCTAAATTGTCGATGCGCTTGTACGTAAGCATGTAATCTTTGGTCCTTTGACGGTACCTCAATACTTTCTTTACAGCTCTTCAACGATCTAATCATGGGTTACTCTGATATCTGCCTAACATTCTAAAAATATCAAGTCTTGTACAAACCTGAGCATACATCAAGCTTCCAACTGTAGAAGCACATGGAATGTTTTTCATTTGTTCCCTTTCAAAATCATTTTTAGGACATTGATCCAAATTGAACCTATCCCCTTTCACAATGAGTGCTACACTAAGTGAACAACTTTTCATCCGAAATCTCTCTAAGACTTTATTAATATAGGTTACTTAAGACCCAAAACACCACAAAATATGTCTCGATGTATCTTTATGCTAATGAAATAAGACGTATCACCCATATCTTTCATTTCAAAATTTTTTGAGAGAAATTGTTTCACATCATGTAATAAACCCCTATCATTACTTGCAAGTCATATGTCATCCACATATAATACAAGAAAACAAAATTTACACCCATTAACATTCTAATATATACATTGATCCATGATTTTTTCTTCAAAACCAAATGATGAAATAATATCATGGAATTTCAAATACCATTGGTGGGATGCTTGTTTCAATTCATAAATGGATGTTTTAAGCTTGGAAACTAAATGCTCACCATTAGTAGAGGAAAACTATTTTGGTTGTTTCATGTAAACCTCTTCCTCTTGATCACCATTTAAGAAAGCTGTTTTCACATCCATTTGATGTAATTCTAAATAAAGAGCAACCAATACTAAAATTATATGAAGTGAATCGTTTTTAGACATATGAGAAAATGTATCTGTGTAATCGATTCCTTCCTTTTGAGTGAATCCTTTAGCAACAAGTCTTGCCTTGTACCTCTTAATGTTGCCTAATTAGTCTTTCTTTGTCTTAAATACTCATTTGCAACCTATGGATTTTGCTTCTTTAGGCAACTTAGCAAGATCCCAAACATCATTATTCTTCATAGAATTCATTTCTTTCTTCATATCATTGTACCATAAATTTCATTCATTGCAACTCATGGCTTGTGAAAAGATTTTAGGATGATTTTCGACTCCTATATTGTAGACAAATTCTTATAGGAATATAACATAATCATTAGTACTAGCTAATTATCTTGTTTTAGTAGATCTCTTTAATGTTGCAACAACATTCTCTTGTAGAGTCTATTGTTCAACTGGTTGCTGATTGTTGTTAGGTAATTTCTGAATAACTGGATCTACTAGATTATCAGCAACTTTTGGAATTTCTTGATTGTCATTTATGTTTACAGTAGGCTGTTGAATTTCAATAGCTGGTTATATAATGTCTATTTCAACTTGAGGATCATTGTGAATGACAATCACCTTACTATTTGAGGTAAAAGGTTGAATATCCATATGATCATTATTATAGACTGTATCTTGAAATTGATCCCTCCCAATAATCAAGTCATTCATAAGAAATATTGCATTTCTTGACTCCACAATTATAGTGTGATGTGATGGACAATAGTTACTATATCCCTTAGACCGTTTGGTATATCTAAAGAAATACTCACTTATGGTCCTTGGGTCTAATTTCTTCTCTTATGGATTATAAATTCGTACTTCAGATGGACATCTCCAAATGCGTATATGTTGCAAACTTGGTTTCAACCTTTAAATAACTCAAAAGGCATCTTTGGAACAACCTTAGTTGGAACTCGATTTAATATATATACATAGCCATTTTAAGAGCTTCAGTCCACAAGGACTTGGGAAGTTTGGAGCTACTTAACATGCTCTATACCATGTCCAATAATGATCAGTTTGTTCTTTCTGTCACACCATTTTGGTCTGAAGATCTAGGCATAGTGTATTAGGCTACTATCCCATTTTTTAAAGATACCTTGCAAATGGACCAACTGCTTGTCTACGTTTAGTTAAAAAAAACCATAATATTCTCTACCTCTATTATATCTCACGATCTTAATTTGCTTACCGCCTTATTTCTCTACTTCTAATTTGAACATTTTAAAAGCATTTAGTGCTTCATTCTTGTTATGAAGTAAGTAGAGATACATATATTGTAAACAATCATCTATAAATATGATGAACTATTTCTGACCATATGAGTGTTAGAGTAGTGCCCTAAAGGCAATCGCCTTTAGCGCGTTTTGTACAAAATTGTGTACATTCTTTATAAATAAATAAAGAAAGGCATATTTCATTAATTTGTTGTTCATTATTTATGAATGGATATTGATCTATAAGCAAATTAATGAAGTCCTTGATATATGATATAGCATGAAGGAAATTATGATGTGATCATACTATTGAGATTCCTATCATGTGCAATTAAGTCAGTATCTAAATTATCCCTAGTCATAGGATTACTGAGACTGGACATCGGTAATCCGGAAAGACTAGCACATCTCAAGCTCCTTGATTTGATCAAGCAGTGGATCTCAGAAACTATACATATGAGATATTTAGGGTTGAGATGTGGATGCTTACTAGAGGTAGTAAGTACATTGGTTGACCTGCTATGAGATCATCACATGGATGTACTATTCTAATGTCAGTGATAATCTCATCATAGCAATGGTGCAAGTATCCTTAGACTTGAGGTGCTCAAGGATATCTTGGATACTGATTCTGTGCTTTGACTCCATTCCTTGTTGCCTCACAGAGGTCGCTCATAGGATGGTGATTGGGTACAGTTTGAGGTATTCGAAGGTAATTGAGTAGCCAATAGAGGATTTGTTAGAGTAGTGCCCTAAAGGCAATCGTCTTTAGCGCATTTTGTACAGATTTGTGTACAATCTTTATAAATAAATAAAGAAAGACATATTTCATTAATTTGTTGTTCATTATTTATGAACTGATATAGATCTGTAATCAAATTAATGAAGTCCATGATATATGACATAGCATGAAGGAAATTATGATGTGATCACACTACTGAGATTCCTATCATGTGCAATTATGTCATTATCTAAATTATCCTGGTCATAGGATTCTTGAGGCGCACATCGATGTCCGGAAAGACTAACATCTCTCATGCTCCTTGATTTGATCAGCGGTGGATCTCGAAACCGTAAATATGAGATATTTAGGGTTGAGATGTGGATGCTTACTAGAGGTAGTAAGTACATTGGATGACCTGCCATGAGATCATCACATGGATGTCCTATTCTAATGTCAGTGATAATCTCATCATAGCAATGGTGCAAGTATCCTTAGACTTGAGGTGCTCAAGGATATCTTGAATCTTGATTACGTGCTTTGACTCCATTCCTTGTTGCCTTACAAAGGTCGCTCATAGGGTGGTGCTTGGAGTACAGTTTGAGGTATTCAAGGTAATTGAGTAGCCAATAGAGGATTCACCACTTACGTGATAGCGAAGATGATACCCATGGCCTCTTGTCAGGGTCATTACTTAGAAATCTCTGGCCGGAGTATGTATGTCGTGAAGAGTGTCTTGATGACATATAAAGTAATGAGTCCCAGGATAAGAACCGAAATCACTTGGACTAGATTTGGCGTAGTCGATCTAGTGAGAGTTGACACATTGCCCATACTCATAACCAAGTGGGGTATAGGATGGTGAAAGGACGAATTGCACGGTAATTGTCTATGGAAAGGTTAAGTGATATGGTCCATGATGAATATAGCTTCATTCGTCAAACCAATTATTTTCCGGTCAATTGGGGTCATGATGTGTTGCTAGATACCGCTCATGACTTGCTTAGATTAAGTGTTAATCTAAGTGGCCAACATAACCGGAACCTAATGGGTCACACGATAAGAATGTCTCGGAGAACTTGTAAAATAGTTTTGGACGAGTTCCATATATGGAGAGCAATCGGATTAAATGGATCCCGATGAGATCGAGATATGTCCCGATGAGATCGCGACATCGATATTACTGAAAAAGGTTTCCGGGGGTTTTTCACATACCGGGACCCGGTAGGACCGACCCCAGTATGACTGGACCACTTCAGTAGTATATATACATATATATATATGATTAATTAATTAAATAATTAATTAATATATATATATATGTTGAAAAAGTGGAAAGGAATGGAAGATTCCATTCCATGCTTAGTCATCACTTTCATTAAATGTTAAAGACAAGTGTACTAAAGGACAAAAACAATGAAGAAAGAGTTTCTTCACTTTTTGAGAGATCATCGTGGATTGAAAAGAGGAAGTAAGGTTTTTGAGAAAAACCTAAGTCTTCATCTTCTCCATCGATTCTTCACTTTCTCCTCCAAGTTTTTCATCCTCCATCTTCATTGATTCAAGCTCTCCATAGAACAAAGGTAAGATCTAGCAGTCTTTAATTTGTTCTAGCTATTCCCGGGTCAAAGGGTTTGTCCTGGTTAGGTTCTCCGATCTCTGCGTGGATACCGTTAGAGACGGTCTCCTTTGGTCGTTCGGTTTGAGTTTGTTATATATATACACATGGATCCTGGCTTTCGGGAAGGTCCCGGAACAAAAAAATTTGTTTTTCCGCACCGTGGGCATGTGATGCTCACACCGGGATTTTCCTACAGTGGTATCAGAGCCACTTGTGTCGTATATAACAATGAACCCATGACTAGGTCGGAGTTGCTATAGCTTGTGATGATGATGCATGTTGTATATGTTGAAATTCGAATTCAGTATGAGATATATTTTTCCAAATTTTCTTGCCCAGATATGTTCACAAGATGTTGTTGCATATGTCTGTGGAAGCCCGGAATTTATCAATGTGATTTGATATGGTTTTGCTAATTTATTCCCTAATGTACTGGGTGCTGTCTTTGTGCACATTCACTGAACAGGCATGCCTATAAATTCGAGAATAAATTGTAAAAAAATGATTTTTCAGATTTTCTTTCACCTACATGTCCCTAAGATGTTTATATATGTGTATGTGGATGAAAAAATGTTTTCGAGGTGATTTACTATTTAGTTGAGAATTTATTGTGTGCTGCTGGGAATAGCTGTGTTAAGGAACACAGATTTTTCATTGGCTTTGTTGCTGAGTTTGAATGAGTTTTTGATGGAAATAAATCCTGAAAAAATTCATTGAGCATTTTGGGAACATTTAG
Source organism: Erythroxylum novogranatense (assembly GCA_029891385.1). Taxonomy (NCBI): domain Eukaryota; kingdom Viridiplantae; phylum Streptophyta; class Magnoliopsida; order Malpighiales; family Erythroxylaceae; genus Erythroxylum; species Erythroxylum novogranatense. The sequence goes on from CM057229.1 coordinate 32,059,057, forward strand.
TGACCTCTGTAATTTTCTCAGAATTTATTGAAATTTTTTCAATGGGTTTTTCAAGCAAAACATAGAGCTTGGCAGTTTTGAGAAAGTTGCTAGAGCTGTTTTGTTTGGAATGCAAAATTGTGTAGATTTCAGTTCCAATGCCTTGGATCATTTTTAATGTGATTAAAAATGTGTTACATTGATGTTGTATGCTTTCCTAAATGAATTTTTTGAAATTAGGTTTCTAAATAATTTTCGGATGTCAAATGTGTCTCATTAGCGTCTCGTTAGTATATTCCCTTATCTTAATTGTTTTGGCCGTCACAAATTTTGTGACCAGTGCCGAAGTAGTCTTGCTAAAGTGTAGACTACCTAGAGATACTTAGGTTGATAATTTGATATTCTCGAATTATTTGAAAATCCAAGTGAATAACAGTATATTCACCGATTTCAAATTCTTCATATATAGTTTGACTATATATGGTAAGCAACAATGAAAGTGTTTCATTAGTACATCAAGGTAAAGTGTATTAGACTTGGTATTGGGAATTTGAACTATACGAATTGAGAAATTAGCCAATTAAGATAGCAATTCCAACTGCACAAGTCGACTTATACGTTCATATCTCGACTTGTTTGTTGCACTGTAGACGCATAAGTCGACTTGCACAATGGTACAAGTCGACTTGTTAGTATCTGACGACATAAGTCGACTTACACATGCATAAGTCGACTTACACAGAGGCATAAGTCGACTTATACATACACAAGTCGACTTATAACAGTCAAAGGAGGGATGATGGATGATTTTAGGTATAAACTCAATATGATTGATCATATGCCCTAAATCATTCCATATAGTCATAGTGACTATAATCCTACCGCTTGGAGAAGAAGAAGATGAGACCTGAAAACCCTCAAATCATATGAAAGCTAACGCCTTCCATTAATATGGGGAGAACCAGAGTTCTTATAGAGTTGGGTTGTTGGGCAAACCCAAGCTCACTCTATACGGATATGTTCAAACCATGGAAAATGAGATTTTCAGATTAATGGGTCGATTTTCACTAGAAGCGTTGATTTGTTGAACAAACTCAAGGTCAACGTGGACAGAGGCGAAATTGGGTAGTATACATCAGATGTACACGCATCAAGAGTTGATAACCCAATGTATGTGCATACATCAAAAGTTGATAGCACTAGTCGATAGTTGCATCTATAAAGTAATTGGTATGACCGATACCTGCCGATTGATCTAAGGTGGCTTGTTGGGTAAACCCAAGGTCATTTTAGTAATGTCGGATATCTAAGATGCAATTGGTATGACCGATACCTATCGATTAAACTAAGGTGGCTTGTTGGGCAAACCCAAGGTCATTTTTAGGAATGTCGGATATCGACCCACTAGGACATTTTGTCATAATGTTTCTTGGATTAAATCTTGAGGTTATGGATTCTATGATACTAGTGGGAGCCATATGCATGTCATGCAAGTCCTTATGATCATGCATGTAATTCTATTCTAACATTCTTTCTCTCTTTCCCTATAGGTTATTGAAGATGACTTCCAGTGTGAACTTTCGCTCGCTTATGGAATCCAACAAATTAACTGGACCAAATTTTCTAGATTGGCTGAGAAATTTGAGAATTGTTCTCAGGTTTGAGGAAATGGGATATATCCTAGATGTTTCACTTCCTGATCCACCTATTGTTGATGCTTCTGATGAGGATCAGAAAGCATATCGAAAGCATCTTAAAGATAGTGACATGGCTACTTGCATTATGCTTGCCTCGATGTCACCAGAGCTGCAGAAGCAGCATGAGTCTATGGATGCTCATACCATAGTGTTTCATCTTAGGGAGTTGTTTGATGAGCAAGCTCGGTCTGAAAGGTTCGAGACCTCGAGGCTACTCTTCACTACTAAGATGACTCCAGGTTCATCTGCAGTGCAGTATGCACTGAAGATGAATGGGTATATTGAGAGATTGGCCGTCTTAGGTTTTGTCATGGATTATGAATTAAGTATTGACTTAATTATGGTTGGATTGTCTGATAGTTATTCACAGTTTGTGTTAAACTATCGGATGAACCAAGTATCCACAACAATCCCTGAGTTGATCAATCTGCTTTCGAGACAATGAGAGCAAGCTATCAAGAAGGATAGCAAGCAAGTGCTGATGGTGGACTCCTCTTCTGGTTTAAAGAAAAAGAAACAGAAGAAGAAAAGGTCTAAGAAACCAAAAGGAAGTATAGCCAAGAAGAAAACCAAAGAGACTGCTCCAAAAGGGACTTGCTTCCATTATGGCAAGACTGGTCACTGGAAGCGGAACTGTAAAGTCTATCTGGAGGAATTGAAGCAGAAGAAGGCATCAAATGCCTCGACTTCTTCAGGTATGTTTGTCATTGAGGTTAATACTATTTCTGATCATAACATATGGGTATTAGATACCGGTTGTGGTTCACACATATGCAATGATATCGGGGCCTCGAGGACGATGAGCATTTCGTGAAGGGAGAGATAGACTGCGTGTGGGAAATGGAGAAAGAGTTCTTTGCATTAGCCGTAGGCACTTACTTTTGTCACTCCCCACTGGGCTTGTAATTAAATTGGATGATTGTTATTTTGTACCAGTATTAACAAAACATATTATCTGTTTCTTGTTTAAATAGAGTGGTTTCCATTTGACTTTTAGTAACAATGGTTGTTCTATTAGTTTGAATGGAATGCTTTATGGTACTGGTACTTTATGCAATGGAATTTACATATTAGATATGTCACATCCAATTATGAATGTTAATGACACGAAAAGATATAAACGAGATAATTTAAAATCAACTTACTTATGGCATTGTCGCCTTGGCCATATAAATGAGAGACGCATAGCTAAGCTCCATAAGAGTGGTAGTTTAGGGTCGTTTGATTATGAACTATATGACACATGCGAATCTTGTTTATTAGGAAAGATGACTAAGTTACCCTTTAAGGGAAAGGGTGAACGAGCGACTGGAGTATTAGACCTAATACATTCAGATGTATGTGGTCCGATGTCCATCCATGCTAAAAGTGGTTATCTTTACTTCTTTACCTTTATCGATGACTATTCTCGATATGGGTACTTGTATCTGATGAGATACAAATCTGAAGCATTTGAAAAGTTCAAACAATTCATAAATGAAGTAGAAAACCAACTTGGGAAAAGTATCAAGACATTACGATCTGATCGTGGTGGGGAATACTTAGACCAAGAGTTTTTGGATTATCTCAGAGATAATGGGATTTTATCTCAATGGACTCCTCCTTACACACCACATAATAATGGTGTGGCGAGAAGGAGAAATCGAACCTTGTTAGACATAGATACGATCAATGATGGGCTTTGCAAAGTTACCAAAATCCTTTTGGGGTATGCAATCGAGACAATTGTTTACTTGCTAATCGAGTTCCATCAAAGACAGTTGATGTTACTCCATATGAGATGTGGACTAACAAAGACCTATCTTACTCATTTGAAAGTTTGGGGCTATCACCTTATGTGAAGCGGACTCGGTCGAGATAAACTTGATGCAAAGTCGACAAGTGTTTGTTAGTAGGATATCTAAAGAAACAATGGGATATCAATTCTACCTTTGAGGAACAAAAGTGTTTGTTTGAAGCATCTTGTCTTTAGAGAAAGAGTTTCTTTTACAAGAAGGCGGTGGGAGCAAAATTGAGCTTGAAGAAGTTCGGGATGCTCGAACAGAGCCTTGATCAAATGCACGAACTGAAGCTGTAACTCATACAGATGAAGTAACAGTTCAACCTTCTACAACACACGAAGATCGTAGGTCTCGTAGAATACGCTCTGTTCGAGAGATATGGATTTCTCGTGAATGAGCGAAAGACGTATTGCTCATAGAAGATGATGAGCCTACCACCTATGAAGAGGTTACGAAGAGTTGAGTGCGAGAAATGGCTTCATGCCATGCGGCGAAATGGATTCCATGTATGAAAACCAAGTATGGACTTTGGTTGATGCACCTGAAGGAATAAAACCCATAGGGTGTAAATGGGTTTTCAAAAAGAAAACCGACATGGATGGTAATGTAATTACCTATAAAGCAAGGCTTGTGCCTAAAGGTTTTCGTCAAAGACAAGGAGTTGACTAGGACGAGACCTTCAGCCCAGTAGCAATGCTTAAATCCATTAGAATACTCCTAGCCATTGTCACTCATTATGATTATGAGATATGACTAATGGATGTGAAGACATCTTTCCTAAATGGAAATCTAGCTGAGGATGTGTATATGACACAACCTGAGGGCTTCACCTCCTATGATGGTGAAAAGGTATGCAAGCTTCAGAAATCCATCTATGGATTGAAGCAAGCATCCAGGAGTTGGAATATCCGTTTTGATGAGGTAATCAAAGAGTTTGGTTTCTCACAAAATCCGGATGAATACTGTGTGTATAATGTAAGTACAAGTCGACTTGTACTACTGATAAGTCGACTTGTTCTTGAAAAGTACCGATAAGTCGACTTGTACATTGGATAAGTCGACTTATTTAAGGATCGATCTTTGTTTATTTGTGCCTAAAGGCAATCCCTTTAGCGCGTTTTATTCACGATCGTATCTGGTGAATGAATAAATAAAGAAAAGGCATTCTTCATTAATTTGATATTCATAAACATTGTTTATGAATTGATTGGATCTTTAATCGAATTAATGAAGTCCATGATATATGACATAGCATGAAGGAAATTATGATGTGATCATACTACTGAGATTCCTATCATGTGCAATTATGTCAGTATCTAAATTCTCCCTAGTCATAGGATTAATGAGACTGGACATCATTAATCCGGATAGACTAACACATGTCATATTCCTTGATTGGATCAGCGGTGGATCTCGAAGCGTAAATATGAGATATTTAGAGTTGACATGTGGATGCTTACTAGCGGTAGTAAGTTCATTGGATGACTGCCATGAGATCATCACATGGATATCTTATCTAGTGTCGGTGATAATCTCATCATAGCAATGATGCAAGTATCCTTAGACTTGAGGTACTCGAGGATATCTTGAATCTTGATCACGTGTTTTGACTCCATTCCTTGTTGCCTTCGGAGGTAACTCATAGGGTGGTGCTTGGAGTGCAGCTTGAGGTATTGAAGATAATTGAGTAGCCAATAAAGGATTCACCACTACGGATTAGCGGAAGAGATACCCATAGCCTCTTGTCGGGATCATTACTTGTAAATCTCGGCGAGTGAATATGTCATGAAGAGTGTCTTCATGGACATATAGAGTAATGAGTCTAGGGCGAGATCTGTTATCACTGGGCTAGACTCGGTCTAGTGAGAGTTGACACTTTGACCATACTCATAACCAAGTGGGGTATAGGATGGTGAAAGGACGAATTGCACGGTAATTGTCTATGGAAGGGTTTGTGATCTGGTTCGTGATGAATACATCAAACCGATTACTTTCCGATCAATTGGGGGTCATGATGTGTTGCTAGATACCGCTCATGACTTGCTCAGATTAATTGTTAATCTAAGTGGCCAACATAACCGGAAACCTAAAGGGTCACACGCTTAAGAGTGTCTCAGAGAATCTGTAAAATAGTAATTGGACAGAGTTCCAATTATGGAGAGCTTTAGGATTAAATGGATCTCAATGGGATTGGGATATGTCCCGATGAGATCGCGATATCAATATTGCTAAGAAAGGTTTCCGGTGATTTTTCAGCATCGGGGCCCGGTAGGCCGGTAGGACCGACCCCAGTTTGATTGGACTGCTTTAGCAATTATATATATTAATTAATTAAGTAAATAATTAATTAATATATATAAATATTAGCCATGTGTGCACGTTGGAAAGAGGGAGAGGATGAGAGCTTTGACTTTTCAAAGCCTTATTACTTAATTCATTAAAGAATGAATGGCTAATATGGCTTACACTTGTCCTTCTCTTATGGTACTCTTTTAAAGGTTAAAAGATACATATATGAAGGCTTGGAAAGGGGTAGTCGACGGTTGCTCAATGGGTAGGAAGAAAAGTGAAAACTTAAGTGTTAAGTTTTCTATGAAAATGGTTTTCAAGCTTTCTTCCTTAAGGCACCATGATTTCTCTCTTCTTCCAAGCAAGTCTCCAACGTTTCCTTCAGCTCTCCAGGACAAAGGTAGGGTATAGCAGCCTTTAATCTGTTCTAGCTATTCCCGGGTCAAAGGGGTTTGACTCGGTTAGGTTTTCTGATCTCTGCGTGGATCACCTTTAGAGATAGTCTCTATTGGCTATTTAGGTTGATGTCTTCATACGGATACCTGGATCCTGGGTTTCGGGAAAGTCCCGGGAACAAAAATTTTGTTTTCCGCTGCCGGTACATGTGATGTACATCCCGGGATTTTCCTACAGTGGTATCAAAGCGTCTGGTATCCCGTATGAAGCTAAAACCTAAGCTAGATCAGAAACCCTAAGTGCTGTTGATGTTGATGCATGTGTACTGCCCAGATTTCGAATTGCTATAGAGATAGGATTTTCGAACTTTTTCTGCCCAGAAATGTTCATAACATGTTAGGGAATATTTCTATGAATTTTCAGAATTTATCGATTTGATTTGATATAGTTTTGCTAATTAATTCCCTAAGGTTACAGATGCTGTTTTGTGAAACGATTCTGGAACAGGCAGTAGTATAAAATCGAGAATAAATTCTAGAAAAATCGTTTTCTGGATTTTCCTTCACCTACATGTCTCTAAGATGTTGGTGAATGTCTGTGAGCATGGAAATTGGATTTCAAGGTGATTGGATATTTATTCACGAATTTATTCTATGCTGTTGGGAATTGCTGTGCTGATGAACACAGATTTTGAATCGGCTTTGTTATTTAGGTTGACTGAGTTTTTGATGGCCTAAAATCCTGAAAACATTCATGTAGCATTTTATGAACATGTAGTAACCTATATAATTTTCTCATGATTTATTAAAATTGTTTCATTGATCATTTCGAGCAATGTACAGAACTGGACAGTTTTGGTGAAAATTGTTGAGACTGTTTTGCTTGGCTTGATTGAGTGTGCTTTTTCAGTTCCAATGCCTTGCACAATTTTTAATGTGATTAAAAATGTGTTATCTTGATGTAGTATGATTTCCAAACTGAATTGCTTGAATTTGTTTATCCTAGAATTTTCGGATGCCTAATTGATCACATTAGCGTCTCGTTAGTATATTGCATTATCTTGTTTGTTTTGACCGTCATATTTTTTATGACATGTGCTGAAGTGAATTTGATAATGTATGTGCTAGCTAGAGATGCTTAGGATGATAATTTGGGTGTTCCTAAATTGTTTGGATATTAATGAGTTTTGACTCATTTCAAGCTTTTCATATAATTTGACTATTTAAGGCTTTCATGGTTCAATGAAGTATTCATTGAGGCATCAAATTTATCAGATATTACCTTAGGTATGTAGGTGTTGTGAATTGGAATTGCATTAATTGAGGAATTAGCCGATTAGAGATTTTAGCAAAACTCCCTGAATAAGTCGACTTGTATATGGTATAAGTCGACTTGTTCAAGGTTTTTAGATAAGTCGACTTGTGGATAGAATAAGTCGACTTGTTCAGGATCTCAGTATAAGTCGACTTGTAGTACCTTATAAGTCGACTTGTTCATGGGCAGGTGACATAAGTCGACTTGTGTCGTACAAGTCGACTTGTGTGTAGGCAGAAGCATAAGTCGACTTGCATTTGATGAAAGTGGACTTGTGGCATCTTCGAGTTGGATGATGGATGATTATAAGGATTAATTCAATACGATTGATGAAACCTAAATCATTTCATATAGTCTTCGTGACTATAATCCTTAAGCTTGGAGAAGAAGAGACCCGAAATCCCTCCTCGGAATATGAAAACTAACGCCTTCCATTAATATGGTAAGAACCAGAGTTCTTATAGGGTTGGGTTGTTGAGCTAACCTCAAGCTCACTCTATACGAATATGTTCAAACCATGAAAATAAGATTTTCGGATTAATGGGTCGGTTTTCCTAGAAGCGTTGATTTGTTGAGCTAACCTCAAGGTCAACGTGGACAGAGGCGAAGTTGGGTAGCATACATTAGATGTATGCGCATCAAAGAGTTGATACCTAATGAAGTACACACATCAACAAGTTGATAGCACTGATTGATAGTTGTGTCTAAGATGTAATTGGTATATCTGATACCTCCCGAGACATAAGGTGGCTTGTTGGACAAATCCAAGGTCATTCTTAATGTCGGTTATCGATGATGCAATTGGTATGACCGATACCTACCGATTGACCTAAGTTGTGATTTGTTGGGCAAACCCAAGGTCACTCTTAGCAATGTCGGATATCGACCCACTAGGACATTATGTCACTTTGTTTCTTTGGATTCGTAAAGAGGGTTATGGATTCTAGGAAACTAGTGGGAGCCATATGCATATCATGCAAGTCCTTATGATCATGCAGGCAATTTTATCCTATCATTCCTTCTCTCTATCGCATTTAGGTTGATTGAAGAAGTCATTCAGTGTGAATTTTCGCTCTCTATTCTGGACTGAATTTTCTTGATTGGCTAAGGAATCTGAGAATTGTTCTCGAGATCGAGGAAGCGGGATCGTCTTAGATGTTCCACTTCCGGATGCACTGCTTGTCGATGCTTCGATAAGGATCGAAGCATATCGTAAGCATCTAATGGACGGGGACATGGCTATTTGCCTCGATGTCACCAGAGCTGCAGAAGCAGCACGAGTCCATGGATGCTCACGTTATAATATTTCATCTTAGGGAGTTGTTTGATGAGTAAGCTCGGTCTGAAAGGTTCAAGACCTCAAGGCTTCTCTTCATCACAAAGATGGCTCCAAGGATAACTGCTGTGCAGTATGCCCTGAAGATGAATGACTATATTGAGAGATTGACCGTCTTAGGATTTGTAATGGATTATGAATTAAGTAGAGACTTAATTCTGGTTGGATTGTCTGATGGTTATTCACAGTTCGTGTTAAACTATCGGATAAACCAAATATCCACAACAATACCTGAGCTGATCAATCTGCTCATGATAGCTGAGCAGGCTATCAAGAGAGATAGCAAGTGATAATGGTGGATGCTTCTTCTTCTAGTTCAAAGAAGAAAAGGGGCAAGAAACCAAATGGAAGTGCCATCAAAGAAAAACCAAAGTATTCTGCCCCAAAAGGTTTTTGCTTTCGTAGTGGCAAGACTAGCCACTAGAGGCGAAACTGTAAAATCTATCTGGAGTCCTTGAAGCAGAAGAAGGCATTAGATGCCTCTACTTCTTCAAATATGTTTGTCATTGAGGTTAATACTATTCCTGATCAAAACATATCGGTCTTTAATACCGGATGTGGCTCATACATATGAAATGATATGCAGGGCCTCAGGGACAGTAGAAAGCTCATAAAAGGAGTACTAGACCTTCGTGCAGGTAATGAAGCAAGAGTTGCTACATTAGCCGTATGCACTTATGTCTTATTACTCCCTACTGGGCTTATAATCAAATTGGATGATTGACATTTTGTACTTGTTTTAAACAAAGAACGTATTGTATGTTTTATGTTTAATTAGAGCTGGTTTCCATTGGACTTTTAGAAGCAATGGTTGTTCTATTAGTTCGAATGGAAAGCTCTATGGTACTGGTACATTATGCAATGGAATTGACATATTAGATATGTCATATCCAGTTCTGAATGTCAATGACGCGAAAAGACATAATTGAGATAATTTAAAATCAACTTATTTATGGCATTGTCGGCTTGGCCATATAAATGAGACACGCATCGCTAAGCTCCATAAGAGTGGATGTTTAGGGTCATTTGATTATGAATCATATGACACATGCGAATCTTGTTTATTAGGCAAGATGACTAAGTTATCCTTTAAAGGAAAGGGTGAGCGAGTGAATGGAATATTAGACCTAATACATTCGGATGTATGTGGTCCGATGTCCATCCATGCCAGAAGTGGTTGTTTTTACTTCATTACTTTTATCGGTGATTATTCACGATATGGGTACATGTATTTGATGAGATACAAAATCTGAAGCATTTGAATAGTTCAAATAATTCAGAAATGAAGTAGAAAACTAACTTGGTAAAAGTATGAAGACATTACGATCTGATCGTGGTGGAAAATACTTAGACCAACAGTTTTGGATTATCTCAGAGATAATGGGATATTATCTCAGTGGACTCCTCCTTGCACGCCACAACACAATGGTGTGGCTGAAAGGAGAAATCGAACCTTGTTAGACATGGTGCGATTGATGATAGGTTTTGCACAGTTTTGGGAATATCGCTTTCGAGACAATTTGTTTACTTGCTAAGCGAGTTCCATTAAAGGCGGTTGTCGTTACTCCATATAGAGATATGGACTAACGAAAATCCTATCTTTCTCATCTGAAAGTATGGGGTTGTCACCTTCTGTGAAGCGAACACGATCGAGATACATTTGATGTAAAGGCGACAAGTGTTTGTTAGTGGAATATCAATTCTACCTTGCTTAGGAACAAAAGTTGTTTGTTTCCAAGCATCTGTTTTCTTAAAGAAATAGTTTCTTTTACAAGAGGACAGTGGGAGCAAAGTTGAACTTGGAAAAGTTCAAAATGCTCGAACAAACACAGATCAACTGCCTGAACTTGAAACTGTCACTCATATAGATGAGGTAACAGTTCAACCTTCTACTACACACAATTTACGTAGGTTAAGTAGGATCGCCTGTGTTCTAGAGATATGAATTTCGTGAAGAGAACGAATGACGTATTACTCATACGAGATGATGAGCCTACTACCTATGAAGAGGTTCAAAAAGTTGATGCGAAAAATGGCTTTGTGCCATGAAAGCCGAAATGGATTCCATGTACATAAACCAAGTATGGACTTTGGTTGTTACACCTGAAGGGATAAAACCCACAGGGTGCAAAGGGGTTTTCAAGATGAAAACCAACATGGATGGTAATTTGATTACCTATAAAGCAATGCTTCTGGTTAAAGGATTTCGTCACAGACAAGGAGTTGACTATGACGAAACCTTCAGCCCCGTAGCAATACTTAAATCCATTAGGATACTTCTAGCCATTGCCGCTCATTATGATTATGAGATATGGCAAATGGATGTGAGGACAGCTTTCCTGAGAGGAAATCTACCCGAGGATGTGTATGACACAACCTGAGGGCTTCACTTCCATCGATGGCAAAAAGGTATGTAAGCTTCAGAAATCCATTAATGGATTGAAGCAAGCATCCAGGAGTTGGATTATCCGTTTAGATGAGTCAATCAAAGAGTTTGATTTCTCACAAAATTCGGATGATCATTGTGTGCATAAGAAGGTTAGTGGGACTGCAATCGTATTCCTTGTGTTGTATGTAGATGACATCTTTATTACTCGAAGCGATGTCTCTATCTTTGTCAGTTAAAATTTGGTTGTCAAACAATTTGCCTTGAAAGACCTTGGTAAAGCAACTTATATCCTTGGGATATAGATTTATGCGATAAATCAAAAGGTTGCTTGGTCTTTCTAAAGCATCGATACATAGATGAGATGCTAAAGAGGTTTAGCATGGAGCGATGCTATATACGAGGCCCGATGTATCGTATGCTCTAAGTGTTACGGCGGATACTAATCGGATCTGGTGAGGTCCTTTGGGTGGTTGTCAAGAATATCCTCAAGTACTTGTGAAGCACTAAGGATGTTTTCTTGATGTTTGGAGATGGAAATCTCCATGTGGCGAGCATTCGGATGCGATATCAAATCGATAAGGATGATTACGAATCACGATCGGGTTATACACATTCACACTTGAATAGCGTGGCGGTCGGTTGGAAAGAATTCAAACAAGAGAGGATCTGCGATTCAACAACCGAGGCGAGTACATGTCGCATGAGATGTGCAAAGGAAGCAATTTGGATTAAGAAGTTCATTACTGAACTTGATCTGGTCCCTAGCTGTGATGGGCCCATAGGATTGTATTGTGATACAATGGGGCTAGTCTTGTGAGCAAAGGAATCAAGGTCTCATCGACGATCCGAACTCGTGCTTGCGCCGATTCGGAGATCATTAGTCGAGATGATATCCGATAGAGAATTCTCACGAGCAAAGTGTTGTTGTTCCGTTGACAAAGCCATTGTCACAGGAGAATTGTGATTCTCATGGACTCGCTTATGGTATTGGATACTAAGGCGATTGGCTTTAGGTCAAGTGGGAGATTTGTAAGTACAAGTCGACTTGTACTACTGATAAGTCGACTTGTTCTTGAAAATCGATAAATCGACTTGTACATTGGATAAGTCGACTTATTTAAGGATCAGTCTTTGTTTATTTGTGCCCTAAAGGCAATCCCCTTTAGCGCGTTTTATTCACAGTCGTATGCAGACTGAATGAATAAATAAAGAAAAGGCATTCTTCATTAATTTGATATTCATAAACATTGTTTATGAATTGATTGGATCTTTAATCGAATTAATGAAGTCCATGATATATGACATAACATGAAGGAAATTATGATGTGATCATACTAAAGATTCCTATCATGTGCAATTATGTCGATATCTAAATTCTCCTAGTCATAGGATTAATGAGGCCGGACATCATTAATCCGGATAGACTAACACATGTCATATTCCTTGATTGGATCAAGCAGTGGATCTCAGAAACTGTAAATATGAGATATTTAGAGTTGACATGTGGATGCTTACTAGCGGTAGTAAGTTCATTGGATGACCTTCCATGAGATCATCACATGGATATCTTATCTGAGTGTCGGTGATAATCTCATCATAGCAATGATGCAAGTATCCTTGGACTTGAGGTACTCGAGGATATCTTGAATCTTGATCCCGTGTTTGACTCCATTCCTTGTTGCCTTCGGAGGTAACTCATAGGGTGGTGCTTGGGTGCAACTTGAGGTATTCAAGATAATTGAGTAGCCAATAAAGGATTCACCACTTACGGATTAGCGAAAGAGATACCCGTGGCGTCTTGTCGGGATCATTACTTGTAAATCTCGGCGAGTGAATATGTCATGAAGAGTGTCTTCATGGACATATAGAGTAATGAGTCTAGGGCGAGATCTGTTACCACTTAGGCTAGACTCGGTCTAGTGAGAGTTGACACTGACCATACTCGTAACCAAGTGGGGTATAGGATGGTGAAAGGACGAATTGCACGTAATTGTCATGGAAGGGTTTGTGATCCGGTTCGTGATGAATACATCAAACCGATTACTTTCCGGTCAATTAGGGGTCATAATGTGTTGCTAGATACCGCTCATGACTTGCTCAGATTAATTGTTAATCTAAGTGGCCAACATAACCGAAACCTAAAGGATCACACGCTTAAGAGTGTCTCGGAGAATCGTAAAATAGTAATTGGACGAGTTCCAATTATGGAGAGCTTTAGGATTAAATGGATCCCAATAGGATTGGGATATGTCGATGAGATCGCGACATCAATATTGCTAAGAAAGGTTTCGGTGATTTTTTTACATCGGGGCCGGTAGGTAGTAGGGACCGACCCGATTTGATTGAATTTGCTTTAGCAATTATATATATTAATTAATTAAGTAAATAATTAATTAATATATATAAATATTAGCCATGTGTGCACGTTGGAAAGAGGGAGAGGATGAGAGCTTTGACTTTTCAAAGCCTTATTACTTAATTCATTAAAGAATGAATGGCTAATATGGCTTACACTTGTCCTTCTCTTATGGTACTCTTTTAAAGGTTAAAAGATACATATATGAAGGCTTGGAAAGGGGTAGTCGACGGTTGCTCAATGGGTAGGAAGAAAAGTGAAAACTTAAGTGTTAAGTTTTCTATGAAAATGGTTTTCAAGCTTTCTTCCTTAAGGCACCATGATTTCTCTCTTCTTCGAAGCAAGTCTCCAACGTTTCCTTGACTCTCCGGATGCGGTAGGGTCTAGCGACCTTTAATCTGTTCTAGCTATTCCGGTCAAAGGGTTTGACTCGATTAGGTTTTCGATCTCTGCGTGGATCACCTTTAGAGATAGTCTCTATTGGCTATTTAGGTTGATGTCTTCATACGGATACCTGGATCCTGGGTTTCGGGAAAGTCCCGGGAACAAAAATTTTGTTTTCCGCTGCCGGTACATGTGATGTATCTCCCGGGATTTTCCTACATATAAGAAGGTTAATGGGACTGCAAAAGTATTCCTTGTGCTATATGTGGATGACATATTATTACTAGGAAACAATGTCTCTATGCTACAATCAGTCAAGATTTGGTTGTCCAAACAATTTGCCATGAAAGACCTTGGTGAAGCAACTTATATCCTTGGGATAAGGATCTATAGAGATAGATCAAAAGGTTGCTTGGGTCTTTCACAATCAACGTACATAGACAAGGTGCTAAAGAGGTTTAGCATGGAGCAATCGAGAGGTACCTTCCGTGACTCATGGGATAACACTCTCGAAATCTATGTGTCCTAAGATACAAGATGAGAGGATGCGCATGAATATGATCCGTATGCATCAGCGGTAGGATCTATCATGTATGCTATGCTATATACGAGACCCGATGTATCATATGCTCTAAGTGTTACGAGCGATACCAATCGGATCTGGTGAGGTCCTTTGGGTGGTTGTCGAGAATATCCTTAAGTACTACGAAGAACTAAGGATGTTTTCTTGATATATGGGATGGAGATCTCAAGTGGCGGGTATCTGATGCGATTTTCAATCGATAAGGATGATTTCAAATCGCAATCGGGTTATGTATTCACCTTTGAGCGGCGGTGCGATCGGTTGGAAGAGTTCCAAACAAGAGGCGATTGCCGATTCAACAACCGAGGCGAGTACATTGCCGCTTGAAGCAAAAGAAAAGGCGGTTTGGATCAAGAAGTTCATTCTTGAACTTGGTGTGGTTCCTAGCGGTGATGGGCCCATCTGGTTGTATGGTGACAACAATGGGGCTATTACAGCGACGAAGGAACCAAGGTCTCATCAACGATCCAAACACGTACTCATGCAGATATCATTTGATAAGGAGATCATAGGGCGTGGTGATGTCGGATCGAAAGAGTTCCCACCGAAGCGAAATATTGTCGATCCATTGACAAAGCCATTGTCTCAAAAGAGTTTTGATTCTCATGTACTCGCTTATGGTATTAGATATCAAAGCGATTGGCTTTAGGTCAAGTGGGAGATTGTTAGAGTAGTGCCTAAAAGGCAATACGCCTTTAGCGCATTTTATACAAATTTATGTATGCGTTTTTATAAATAAATAAAGAAAGGCATATTTCATTAATTTGTTGTTCATTATTTATGAACTGATATAGATCTGTAATCAAATTAATGAAGTCCTTGATATATGACATAGCATGAAGGAAATTATGATGTGATCACACTACTGAGATTCCTATTATGTGCAATTATGTCATTATCTAAATTATCCCTGGTCATAGGATTACTGAGACTGGACATCGGTAATCTGGAAAGACTAGCACATCTCATGCTCCTTGATTTGATCAAGCAGTGGATATCAGAAACTGTAAATATGAGATATTTAGGGTTGAGATGTGGATGCTTACTAGAGGTAGTAAGTACATTGGATGATCTACCATGAGATCATCACATGGATGTCCTATTCTAATGTCAGTGATAATCTCATCATAGCAATGGTGCAAGTATCCTTAGACTTGAGGTGCTCAAGGATATCTTTGATACTAATTCTGTGCTTTGACTCCATTCCTTGTTGCCTTACAGAGGTCGCTCATAAGGTGGTGCTTAGGTACAGTTTGAGGTATTTGAAGGTAATTGAGTAGCCAATAGAGGATTCACCACTTCTGTGATAGCAGAAGATGATACCCATGGCCTCTTGTCAGGGTCATTACTTAGAAATCTCTGGTCGGAGTATGTATGTCGTGAAGAGTGTCTTCAGTGACATATAAAGTAATGAGTCCCAGGACAAGAACTGAAATCACTGGACTAGATTTGGCGTAGTCGATCTAGTGAGAGTTGACACATTGCCCATACTCATAACCAAGTGGGGTATAGGATGGTGAAAGGACGAATTGCGGTAATTGTCTATGGAAAGGTTAAGTGATATGGTCCATGATGAATATAGCTTCATTCGTCAAACCAATTATTTTCCGGTCAATTGGGGGTCATGATGTGTTGCTAGATACGCTCATGACTTGCTTAGATTAAGTGTTAATCTAAGTGGCCAACATAACCGGAACCTAATGGGTCTGCAGCGTAAGAGTGTCTCGGAGAACTTGTAAAATAGTTTTGGACGAGTTCCATATATGGAAGCAATCGGATTACATGGATCTTGATGAGATCGAGATATGTCCGATGAGATCGCGACATCGATATTCTTGAAAAAGGTTTAGGGGTTTTCCCATATCGGGACCCGTAGGACCGACGCCAGATGTGGTGGACCACTTGATAATATATATACATATATATATATGATTAATTAATTAAATAATTAATTAATATATATATATATGTTGAAAACGTTGAAAGGAATGGAAGATTCCATTCTATGCTTAGTCATCACTTTCATTAAATGTTAAAGACAAGTGTACTAAAGGACAAAAACAATGAAGAAAGAGTTTCTTCACTTTTTGAGAGATCATCGTGGATTGAAAAGGGGAAGTAAGGTTTTTGAGAAAAACCTAAGTCTTCATCTTCTCCATCGATTCTTCACTTTCTCCTCCAAGTTTTTCATCCTCCATCTTCATTGATTCAAGCTCTCCATAGAACAAAGGTAAGATCTAGCAGTCTTTAATTTGTTCTAGCTATTCCCGGTCAAAGGTTTGTCTCGGTTAGGTTCTTCGATCTCTGCGTGGATACCGTTAGAGACGGTCTCCTTTGGTCGTTCGGTTTGAGTTTGTTATATATATACACATGGATCCTGGCTTTCGGGAAGGTCCCGGAACAAAATTTTTTTGTTTTCCGCACCGTGGGCATGTGATGCTCACATCGGGATTTTCCTACAGAATTCACCACTTCTGTGATAGCAGAAGATAATACCCATGGCCTCTTGTCAGGGTCATTACTTGGAAATCTCTGATCAGAGTACATATGTCATGAAGAGTATCTTCATTGACATATTAAGTATAAAGTAATGAGTCACAGGACAAGAACTGAAATCACTTGGACTAGATTTGACATAGTCAGTCTAGTGAGAGTTGACACATTGCCCATACTCATAACCAAGTGGGGTATAGCATGGTGAAAGGACGAATTGCACGGTAATTGTCTATGGAAGGGTTCGTGATATGGTCCGTGATGAATATATATTCATTCGTCAAACCAATTACTTTCCGGTCAATTGGGGATCATGATGTGTTGCTAGATACCGCTCATGACTTGCTTAGATTAAGCGTTAATCTAAGTGGCCAACATAACCGGGAACCTAATGGGTCACACGCATAAGAGTGACTCGGAGAATTTGTAAAATAGTTTTGGACAGCGTTCCAATATATGGAGAGCAATCGGATTAAATGGATCCCGATGAGATCGAGATATGTCCCAATGAGATCGCGACATTGATATTGCTGAAAAAGGTTTCCGGTGAGTTTTTCCATACTGAGACCCGGTAGGCCGGTAGGTCCGACCCCAGTGAGACTGGACCACTTCAGAATTTATTTATATATAATTAATATATATATATATATATATATATATATATATATATGCACGTAGATGGAGGAGGAAGTTTTAACTTTATATATATATATATATAAAGCTAAAACGTGGATGGAAAAGAAGCTTCCATCTTTTGCCTAGTCATCTTTACATTAAATGAAAAGAAGACAAAAATGAAAGGTGAAGGTGTGTGTGATCGTGGGTTTTGAAAGAGGAAGAAGGATTTTGAGAAAAACCTAAGTCTTTCAAGCATTCCATCATCGACTCTCTTCATCTTTTCTCCTCCAAAGTTTCTCTTCATCGTGAGTTTTCAAGCTCTCCAAGGACAAAGGTAGGAGCTAGCACTCTTTACTTTGTTCTAGCTATTCTCGGGTTAAAGGGTTTGTCCCGGTTAGGTTTTCCGATCTCTACGTGGATACCGTTAGAGACGGTTTCCTTTGGTCGTTCGGTTTGAGTTTGTTATATATACATATGGATCCTGGCTTTTGGGAAGGTCCCGGAATAAAATTTTTTTGTTTTCCACACTGTGGGCATATGATGCTCATACCGGGATTTTCTTACAGTGGTATCAGAGACACTTGTGTCGTATATAACGTAGAAACCATGACTAGGTCGGAGTTGCCTATTGCTTGTGACGATGATGCATGTTGATTGAGTGAATTTCGAATTCAGTATAGAGATCATGTTTTCGAAATTTTCTTGCCTAGATATGTTCACAAGATGTTGTTGTATATGTCTGTGGAAGCTCGGAATTTATCAATTTGATTTGATATGGTTTTGCTAATTTATTCCCTAATGTTCTGGTTGCTGTCTTTGTACACATTCCTTGAACAGGCATGCTTATAAATTCGATAATAAATTTTAGAAATTTTTTTTTTTGGATTTTCTTTCACCGAAATGTCTATAAGATGTTTATTAATGTCTATGAGAAAGGAAAAATGTTTTCGAGGTGATTTACTATTTATTTGAGAATTTATTGTGTGCTGCTGGGAATAACTGTGTTGAGGAACACAGATTCTACATTGGCTTAGTTGCTGAGGTTGAATGAGTTTTTGATGGAAATAAATCCTGAAAACATTCATGGAGCATGTTATGAACGTTTTGTAACCTCTGTAATGTTCTCAGAATTTATTGAAATTTTTTCAATGAGTTTTTCAAGGAAAAGGAAAAGCTTGGCAGTTTTGAGAAAGTTGCTGGAGCTGTTTTGTTTGAAATAAGAAATTATGTAGATTTCAGTTCCAATGCCTTGGATAATTTTTAATGTGATTAAAAATGTGTTATATTGATGTTTTATGCTTTCCAAATTGAATTTCTTGAAATTAGGTTTCCAAACAAGTTTCGGATGTCAAATGTGTCTCATTAGCGTCTCATTAGTATATTCCCTTATCTTGATTGTTTTGGCCGTCACAAATTTTGTGACCAATGCCGAAGTAGTCTTGATAAAGTGTAGACTACCTAGAGATATTTAGGGTGATAGTTTGATATTCGCAAAATTATTTGGAAATCTAAATGAATAAGAGTGTATTCATCGATTTCAAGTTTTTCATGTATAGTTTATCTATATATGGTAAGCAACAATGAAAGTATTTCATTTGTACATCAAGGTAAAGTGTATTAGACTTGATGTTGTGAATTTGAACTGCACGGATTGAGAAATTAGCCGATTAGATAGCAATTCCATACGGATAAGTTGACTTACACAATGCATAAGTCGACTTGTCCATGCACTGTAGACGCATAAGTCGACTTGCACAATGTTACAAGTCGACTTGTTCGTGCACAGTTGCATAAGTCGACTTACACTTGCATAAGTCGACTTACACAGAGGCATAAGTCCACTTATACATACACAAGTCGATTTACAACATGCATAGGTAGGATGATGGATGATTTTAGGTATAGATTCAATGTGATTGATGAATAGCCCTAAATCATTCCATATAGTCATGGTGACTATAATCCTATAGCTTGGAGAAGAAGTAGATGAGACCTGAAAACCCTCAAATTATATGAAAACTAACGCCTTCCATTAATATGGGGAGAATCAGAGTTCTTATAGAGTTGGGTTGTTGGGTAAACCCAAGCTCACTCTATACGAATATGTTCGAACCATGAAAATAAGATTTTCAGATTAATAGGTCGGTTTTCACTAGAAGCATTGATTTGTTGAGTAAAATCAAGATCAACGTGGACAGAGGCGAAATTGGGTAGTGTACATCATGTTAGAGTAGTGCCCTAAAGGCAATCCCCTTTAGCGCATTTTGTTCATAGTCATGTACAGACTTTATGAATAAATAAAGCAAGGCATATTTCATTTATTTGATGTTCATTTTATTATGAAATGATAGTGATCTTTAATCAAATTAATGAAGTCCTTGATACATGACATAGCATGAAGGAAATTATGATGCGATCATACTATTGAGATTCCTATCATGTGCAATTATGTCAGTATCTAAATTATCCCTAGTCATAGGATTAATGAGACTGGACATCATTAATCCGGATAGACTAACACATGTCAAACTCCTTGATTGGATCAAGCAGTGGATCTCAGAAAACTGTAAATATTGAGATATTTAGATTTGACATGTGGATGCTTACTAGTGGTAGTAAGTACATTGGATGACCTGCTATGAGATCATCACATGGATGTCCTATACAAATGTAAGTGATAATCTCATCATAGCAATGATGCAAGTATCCTTAGACTTGAGGTACTCAAGGATATCTTGGGTACTGATTCTGTACTTTGACTCCATTCCTTGTTGCCTTTCAGAGGTCGCTCATAGGGTGGTGATTGGGTGCGACTTGAGGTATTGAAGGTAATTGAGTAGCCAATAGAGGATTCACCACTTCTGTGATAGTAGAAGAGATACCCATGGCCTCTTATCAGGATCATTACTTTGAAGTCTCTGGCGCCGGAGCATACATATGTCATGAAGATGGTCTTCATGGACATATAAAGTAATGAGTCCTAGGACGAGAACTGATTACACTTGGACTAGATTTGATCTGATCAGTCTAGTAAGAGTTGACACATTGCCCATACTCAAACCAAGTGGGGTATAGCATGGTGAAAGGACGAATTGCACAGTAATTGTCTATGGAAGGGTTCGTGATATGGTTTCATTAGTCAAACCAATTACTTTCCGGTGAATTGGGGGTCATGATGTGTTGCTAGATACCGCTCATGAGTTGCTCAGATTAAGTGTTAATCTAAGTGGCCAACATAATCGGGAACCTAATGGGTCACACGTATAAGAGTGACTCGGAGAATCTGTAAAATAGTTTCGGACAGAGATCCGATATCTGGAGAGCAATAGGATTAAATGGATCCCGATAAGATTGAGATATGTCCCGATGAGATCGTGACATCGACGTTGTTGAAACCGCTTCCGCGATCTTTACCAATGGGCCGATAGACGATGAGACCGGTAATTCAGACCCAGTTTGATGGACCTCTTCAGCAAATATATATATATTAATTAATTAATTAAAATTAATTAATTATATATATATATGTTGAATTCAGTGGAACCAAAATGGTGGAGATGAAATAAGTTTGAAAAGTCAAATTTAATGATCATTTAGCATTTTAAGGCATTTTTATGCCATCTACGTGGATGCCCATCCACCAAGCCTTTCATATGTGTTTTAACTCATTAAAATACATATTAGAAGGTATGAAAGTAGCTTGCACGGTTATGGAAGGAGTAGAATCGAAAATGCTTAAGTGTTAAGCTTTGAAAACTTTGTTTTCATCTTCTTCATCTCTTCCATTCAACTTGGCTTCTACTTCTCCAAGGCTCCACCAAGATCATTTCATTTGCTCTCCAAGGCTAAGGTAAGAGCTAGCACTCTTTTCTTTAGTCTAGCTATTCCCGGGTCAAAAGAGTTTGTCTCGGTTAGGTTTTCCGACCTCTGCGTGGATCTGTTAGAGGCGGTCTCCTTTAGTCGTTATGGTTTGATTGTTTGTAATTACACATGGATCCTGGCTTTGGGAATGTCCGGGACTCAAAATTTTAAATTCCGCACTGTGTTCATGTGATGAACACCCCGGGATTTTCCTACAGTGGTATCAGAGCCGCTTGTGTTGTATAAACAGTCGAAATGATAACTAGGTCGGAGTTCCTTTGTGAATTGAGCTGTGTAGCATGCTGCTTCTGTGAATTTCGAAATCAGTATAGACTTAGGGTTTTCGAAATTTTCTTGCATAGACCTGCTCATAAGATGTTGCTGAATGTGTCTATGAAAGGAAAAAATTTATCAATGTCGTTTGATATGTTTTTGCTATTTAATTCCCTCAAGTTTCGGATGCTGTCTTGTTGAACGTTTCTGAAACAGGTATGCTTGTAAATTCGAGAATAAATTCTAGAAAACTTTTTTTTTTGATTGGTTTTCACCGACATGTCCCTAAGATGTTTTTGAATGTCTCTGTGGATGTAAAATTGTTTTCAAGGTGATTTACTATTTATTTCCGAATTACTTGTGTGCTGATGGGAATGTCTGTGTTGGAGAACACAGATTCTGTTTCGGCTAGATTGCTGAGGTTCAATGCGTTTTTGTGGGAAATAAATCCTGGAAAAATTCATGGAGCATGCTAGGAACATGGTTTCACCTCTGTAATTTTCTCAGTATTTATTGAAAGTGTTTCAATAGTTATTTTGAGCAAAATGTTGAGTTTAGCAGTTTTGAGAAAGATGCTGGGTCTATTTTGTTTGGAATGATTGGTTGTGTTATTTTCAGTTCCAATGCCTTGAATCATTTTTATAGTGATTAAAAATGTGTTATATTGATGTGGTATGCATGCCAAGTTGAGATTCTTGAATTTAGGTTTCCAATAATTTTGGATGTCGAATAGGTCACTTTAGCGTCTCGTTAGCTTATTAGTTATCTTGGTTATTTTGGCCGTCGCAATTTTTGTGACAAGTGCGGAGTAATCTTGATAACGTGTAGCCTACTAGAGATACTTAGCATGATTATTTGGTGTCCTTGAATTATGTGGAAATCTAGTGATTAATGGTGGATTAATCGGTTTCAAGGTTTTCATATATAGTTAGACTATATGGCATGTATGTTTCAATGAAAATGTTTCATTAGCACATTAATATAAAGGATAATATACTTGGTATATGGTATTGTGAATTGAAAATGCGGATTGAAATTAGCCGATTAGAGAGCATTTCACATGCACGATCGACTATCATTCTTGCGATGAGTCATTTGGTCATACATTGTTGATGCCCTAGTCGACTAGCACTCTGTGATAGTCATTGGGACATCTGATCACACCAGATCGACTATCACTTGTGTTAGTCATTTGGTAGGTGCATGTAGTCGTGGCATTCTTGTTAGTCGACTAGCATAAATCTGAAGCAATAGTCGTTGGCATTATTGTTAGTCGATGAAAGCATCTGAAACATGGGATGATTTGGTATGAATTCAATGTGATTGATGCAATGCCTAAATCGGACCATATAGTCATGGTGACTATGATCCTTGGATGAGATTAGAAAGATGAGACCTAAAATCCTCAATTTAAATATGAAAACTAACGCCTTCCATTAATATGGTAGAACGGAGTTCTTATAGGGTTGAGTTGTTGGGCAAACTCAAGCTACCTATCTGGATATGTTGAACCATGAAAATGAGATTTTCGGATTAATGGGTCGGTTTTCTAGAAGCGTTGATTTGTTGGGCAAACTCAAGGTCAACGTGGACGAGGCGAATTGGGTAGTGTACATCGGATGTACACGCATCAAGTGTTGATAACCCAATGTATGTGCATACATCAACTGTTGATAGCACTGGGCGATAGTTGCATTTGAGATGCAATTGGTATGTCCGATACCTACCGATTGACCTAAGGTGGCTTGTTGGGCAAACCCAAGGTCATTCTTAGTAATGTCGGATATCGACCCACTAGGTCAATGTGCCATTTTGTTTCTTGTATTCATGATGAGGGTTATGGACTCTGTTGAAACTAGTGGGAGCTATATGTATGTCATTTAAGTCCTTATGGTCATACATTTAATTCTATTCTAACTTTCTTTCTCTCTCTACGTTTAGATTGGTTGAAGATGTCGACCAGTGTGAATCTTCGCGCTCTAATGGACTCAAACAAATTAACTGGACCAAATTTTCTTGATTGGCTGCGTAATCTGAGAATTGTTCTCGAGATCGAGGATCTAGGATATATCCTTGATTTTCCGCTTCGGATCCACTTCTGAAGGAGCTTCGATGATGATCGAAGGCATATCGTAAGCATCTAAAAGGCGGTGACATAGCCACGCATTATGCTTGCATCGATGTCACTGAGCTGCGAAGCAACACGAGTCTATGGATGCTCATACGATAGTGTTTCATCTTAGAGAGTTGTTTGATGAGCAAGCACGGTCCGAGCGGTTCGAGACCTCAAGGTTGCTCTTTACAACGAAGATGACTCTGGTTCATCTGCGGTGCAATATGCATTGAAGATGAATGGCTATATTGAGAGGTTGGCCGTCTTAGGTTTTGTGATGGATTACGAGTTAAGTATAGACTTAATTCTTGTTGGTTTGTCGGATAGTTATTCACGGTTTGTGTTGAACTATCGAATGAACAAATATCCACCACAATTCCCGAAATGATCAATCTACTCAAGACAATGAGAACAAGTTGTCAAGCAAGATAGCAAGGCGTTCTATTGGTGGATTCTTCTTCCTTTGGTTCCAAGAAGAAGAAGAAGAAGAAAAAGGCTCGAAGCGAAAGGAAGTGCAGCGAAAGGCAAGAAGAAGACCAAAGAGATCGCACTAAAAGGTACCGCTTCCATTGCGGTAAGACCGGTCATTGGGGCGTAATCGCAAAGTTTATCTGGAAGAATGAAGCGAAGAAGGCATCGGATGCCTCGACTTCTTCGGTATGTTTGTCATTGAGGTTATCTTGTTTCGATCATAACATATGAGTATTAGATACGGTTGTGGCTCACACATATGCAATGATATCACGGGGCCTCGAGGACGATGATGGCGCTCATAAAGGGAGAAATGGGCTGCGTGTTGGCAATGGAGCAAGGGTTCTTTGCATTCGCCGTAGGGACTTATGTTTTGACACTCCCGGTGGGCTTGTACTTAACTTGGATGATTGTTATTTTGTACCCGTGTTAACAAAGAACATATTATACATTTCTTGTTTAAATAGAGCTGGTTTCCATTTGTCTTTTGGTAACAATGGTTGTTCTATTAGCTCAAATGGAATGTTTTATAGTCTTGGTACATTATGCAATGGTATTTACATATTAGATATGTCACATCCGGTTATAAATGTCAATGGCGCTAAAAGACATAAAGAGATAATTTAAAATCAACTTACTTATGGCATTGTCGCATTGGCCATATAAATGAGAGGCGATCGCTAAGCTCCACAAGAGTGGAAGTTTAGGGTCATTTGATTATGAATCATATGACACATGTGAATCTTGTTTGTTAGGCAAGATGACTAAGTTACCTTTAAGGGAAAGGGTGAGCAAGCGATTTGGATTATTAGACCTAATATATTCAGATGTATGTGGTCGATGTTCATCCATGCGAAGTGGTTGTCGTTACTTCATTACCTTTATCGATGATTATTCTCGATATGGGTACCATGTCGATGAGATACAAATCAAGCGTGTGAAAAGTTCAAACAATTGAAATGAAGTAGAAAACCAACTTGGGAAAAGTATTAAAACATTACGATCCGATGGTGGTGGTGAATACTTAGACCAAGAGTTTTGGATTATCTCGAGAGATAATGGGATTTTATCTCGATGGACTCCTCCTTACACACCATAGCATAATGGTGTGGCGAAAGGAGAAATCGAACCTTGTTGGACATGATACGATCAATGATGGGCTTTGCACAATTTCAAAATCCTTTTGGGGTATCGCTTGAGACAATTTGTTTACTTGTTAAGCGAGTTCCATCAAAGTCGATTGATGTTACTCCATATGAGATGTGGACTAACAAGAAACCTTATCTTTCTCATTTGAAAGTATGGGGTTGTCACCTTATATAAGCGGGCCTTGATCGAGATAAGCTTGAAGCAAAATCGACAAGTGTTTGTTAAATAGGATATCTAACGAAACAAGGGATATCAATTCTACCTTGCTGAGGAACAAAAGGTGTTTGTTTGAGGCATGCTGTCTTTTAGAAAGATTTTCTTTTAAAGAGGACGGTGGGAGCAAAATTGAGCTTGAAGAAGTTCAAGATGCTCGGACGACGCAGATCAATTGCTGAAACACAAAGCGTAACTCATCTGAGATGAGGTAATTCAACCTTCTACTACACACGAAATTACGTAGGTCAAGTAGGATCGCTCTATTCTAGAGATATGGATTTCGTAAGTGAAACGAATGACGTATTGCTCATGGAGGATGATGAGCCTACTACCTATGAAGAGGTTACGAAGAGTTGAGTCGAAAAATGGCTTCGTGCCATGAAATCAAATGGATTCCATGTATGAAAACCAAGTATGGACTTTGGTTGATGCACTGAAGGATAAAACCTATAGGGTGCAAATGGGTTTCAAGAAGAAAACCGACATGGATGGTAATGTGATTACCCATAAGCGAGGCTTGTGGCTAAAGGCTTTCGTCGAAGACAAGGAGTTGAGTATGGCGAGACCTTGATCGATAGCAATGCTTAAATCCATTAGGATACTCCTAGCCATTGCCGCTCATTATGATTATGAGATATGGCAAATGGATGTGAAGACGACTTTCTGAATGGAAATCTGGTGAGGATGTGTACATGACACAACTGAGGGCTTCATTTCGTGATGGCGAAAAGGTATGCAAGCTTGAAATCCATTTATGGATTGAAGCAAGCATCCAGAGTTGGAATATCCGTTTTGATGAGACAATCAAAGAGTTTGGTTTCTCACAAAATCCGGATGAACACCGTAATGTACAAGAAGGTTAATGGAGCTGCGATCGTATTCCTTGTGTTATATGTAGATGACATATTATTGCTAGGAAGCGATGTCTCAATCTTCTGATCTGTAAAAATTTGGTTGTCGAAACAATTTGCCATGAAAGACCTTGGAGAAGCAACTTATATCCTTGGGATAAAGATTTATAGAGATAGATCAAAGAGGTTGCTTGGTCTTTCACGGTCAGCGTACATAGACAAGGTGCTAAAGAGGTTTAGCATGGAGCAATCCAAGAGAGGTTTCTTCCCATTGTTCATGGGATAACACTCTCGAAGTCCATGTATCCTCGAACACGGGATGAGAGGATGCGTATGAATATGATCCGTATGCATCTGCAATAGGATCTATTATATGCAATGCTATGTACGAGACCCGATGTATCATATGCTCTAAGTGTTCTGACGGATACCAATCGGATCTGGTGAGGTCCTTTGGGTGGTATCGAGAATATCTAAAGTATTTGCGAAGAACTAAGGATGTTTTCTTGATATATGGAGATGGAAGTCTCAAGTGGCGGGCATCTGATGCGATTTTCAATCTAATAAGGGCGACTCGAGTCCCAATCAGTTACGTTTTCACACTAAATGGCGGAGCGATCGGTTGGAAGAGTTCCAAGCAGAGGCATTGCCGATTCAACGGCCATCGAGCGAGTACATTGCGCATCGAGGCAGCAAAAAAAGCCGTTTGGATCGAAGTTCATTCTTGAACTTGGTGTGGTTCCTAGGCGTGATGGACCCATACGGTTGTATTGTGACAACAATTGAGCTATTCTTGCGAGCAAAGGAACCAAGATCTCATCAACGGTCCAAACCGTACTCTCTAGATACCATTTGATTCGGAGATCATTGCTCGAGTGATGTCACGATAGAGAATTCCCGAAGCGAATATTGTTGATCCGTTGACAAAGCCATTATCACGGAAAATTTTGATTCTCATGTACTAAACTTATGGTATTAGATACCAAGGCGATTGGCTTTAGGTCAGTGGGAGATTGTTAGAGTAGTGCCTAAAGGCAATCCCTTTAAGCGCATTTTGTTCATAGTCATGTATAGGACTTTATGAATAAATAAAGCAAGGCATATTTCATTTATTTGATGTTCATTTTATTATGAAATGATAGTGATCTTTAATCAAATTAATGAAGTCCTTGATACATGACATAGCATGAAGGAAATTATGATGCGATCATACTACTGAGATTCTATCATGTGCAATTATGTCGAGATCTAAATTATCCTAGTCATAGGATTAATGAGGCTGGACATCATTAATCCGGATAGACTAGCACATGTCAAACTCCTTGATTGGATCAAGCGGTGGATCTCGAGCTGTAAATATTGAGATATTTAGATTTGACATGTGGATGCTTACTAGTGGTAGTAAGTACATTGGATGACTGCTATGAGATCATCACATGGATGTCTATACAAATGTCGGTGATAATCTCATCATAGCAATGGTGCAAGTATCCTTAGACTTGAGGTACTCGAGGATATCTTGAATCTTGATTACGTACTTTGACTCCATTACGATTACGTAATTGAGTAGCCAATAGAGGATTCACCACTTACGTGATAGCGGAAGAGATACCCATAGCCTCTTATCGGGATCATTACTTTGAAGTCTCTGGCCGGAGCATACATATGTTATGAAGATGGTCTTCATGGACATATAAAGTAATGAGTCTAGGGCGAGGCCGATTACACTTGGACTAGATTTGATCGATCGATCTAGTAAGAGTTGACACATTGCCCATACTCAAACCAAGTGGGGTATAGCATGGTGAAAGGACGAATTGCACGATAATTGTCTATGGAAGGGTTAGTGATATGGTTTCATTAGTCAAACCAATTACTTTCCGGTCAATTTGGGGTTATGATGTGTTGCTAGATACCGCTCATGACTTGCTCAGATTAAGTGTTAATCTAAGTGGCCAACATAACCGGGAACCTAATGGGTCACACGCATAAGAGTGACTCGGAGAATCTATAAAATAGTTTCGGACAGAGATCCGATATCTGGAAGCAATAGGATTAAATGGATCCCGATGAGATTGGGATATGTCCCGATGAGATCGTGACATCGACATTCTGAGAAACCGTTTAATTTATCTTTCGTGGTGGGGCGATGAGCCGGTAGAAGCAATTCCAGTTTGTTGGACCTCTTCACAAATATATATATATTAATTAATTAATTAAAATTAATTAATTATATATATATATGTTGAATTCAGTGGAACCAAAATGGTGGAGATGAAATAAGTTTGAAAAGTCAAACTTAATGATCATTTAGCATTTTAAGGCATTTTATGCCATCTACGTGGATGCCCATCCACCAAGCCTTTCATATGTATTTTAACTCATTAAAATACGTATTAGAAAGGTATGAAAGTAGCTTGCGCAGTTATGGAAGGAGTAGAATCGAAAATGCTTAAGTGTTAAGCTTTGAAAACTTTGTTTTCATCTTCTTCATCTCTTCCATTCAACTTGGCTTCTACTTCTCCAAGGCTCCACCAAGATCATTTCATTTGCTCTCCAGGCTAAGGTAAGAGCTAGCACTCTTTTCTTTATTCTAGTTATTCGGGTCAAAAGAGTTTGTCCGGTTAGGTTTCAAACCTCTGCGTGGATCTGATTAGAGGCGGTCTCCTTTGGTCGTTATAGTTTGATTGTTTGTACTTACACATGGATCCTGGCTTTCGGGAATGTCCCGGGACTCAAAATTTTAAATTCCGCACTGTGTTCATGTGATGAACACCCCGGGATTTTCCTACACATCAGATGTACGCGCATCAAGAGTTGATAACCCAATGTGTGTGCATACATCACGAGTTGATAGCACTAGTCGATGGTTGCATCTATAAAGTAATTGGTATGACCGATACCTGCCGATTGATCTAAGGTGGCTTGTTGGGTAAACCCAAGGTCATTTTAGTAATGTCGGATATCTAAGATGCAATTGGTATGACCGATACCTACCGATTGACCTAAGGTGGCTTGTTGGGTAAACCCAAGGTCATTGTTAGTAATATCGGATATCGACCCACTAGGACATTTTGTGATAATGTTTCTTGGATTCGTACTGAGGGTTATGGATTCTTTGAAACTAATGGGAGCCATATGCATGACATGCAAGTCCTTATGATCATGCATTTAATTCTATTCTAACATTCTTTCTCTCTTTCTCTTTAGGTTGATTGAAGATGACTTCAAGTGTGAACTTGCGGTCGCTTATGGACTCAAACAAATTAACTAGACCAAATTTTCTCGATTGGCTGAGAAATCTGAGAATTGTTCTCAGATCTGAGGAACTGGGATATGTCCTTGATGTTCCACTTCCTGATCCACCTGTTGTTGATGCTTCTGATGAGGATCAGAAAGTTTATCGAAAGCATCTCAAAGACAGTGACATAGTAGCCTGTATTATGCTTGCCTCGATGTCACCAGAGCTGCAGAAGCAGCATGAGTCTATGGATGCCATAGTGTTTCATCTTAGGGAGCTGTTTGATGAGCAAGCTCGGTCTGAAAGGTTCGAGACCTCGAGGTTACTCTTCACTACTAAGATGACTCCAGGTTCATCTGCAGTGCAGTATGCACTGAAGATGAATGAGTATATTGAGAGGTTGGCTATCTTAAGTTTTGTCATGCATTATGAATTAAGTGTTGACTTAATTCTAGTTGGATTGTCTGATAGTTATTCATAGTTTGTGTTAAACTATCGGATGAATCAGATATCCACGACAATCCCTGAGTTGATCGACACCTTTCGAGACAATAAAGCAAGCTATCAAGAAGGATAGCAAGCAAGTGCTTATGGTGGACTCTTCTTCTGATTCCAAGAAAAAGAAACTGAAGAAGAAGAGGTCTAAGAAATTGAAAGGAAGTATAGCCAAGAAGAAAACCAAAGAGACTGCTCCAAAAGGAACTTGCTTCCATTGTGGCAAGACTGGCCACTGGAAGAGGAACTGTAAAGTCTATCTGGAGGAATTGAAGCAGAAGAAGGCATCAGATGCCTCGACTTCTTCAGGTATGTTTGTCATTGAGGTTAATACTGTTTCTGATCATAACATATGGGTATTAGATACCGGTTGTGGCTCACACATATGCAATGATATCACGGGGCCTCGAGGACGATGAGCGACTCGTGAAGGAGAACTACACTGCGTGTGGGAAATGGAGCAAGAGTTCTTTGCATTAGCCGTAGGCACTTACTTTTGTCACTCCCCACCGGGCTTGTAATTAAATTGGATGAATGTTATTTTGTACTGTATTAACAAAGAACATATTATCATTTCTTGTTTAAATAAATTTGGTTTCCATTTGACTTTTAGTAGCAATGGTTGTTCTATTAGTTTGAATAGAATGCTTTATGGTACTGGTACATTATGCAATGGAATTTACATATTAGATATATCACATCCAATAATGAATGTCAATGACACGAAAAGACATAAACGAGATAATTTAAAATCAACTTACTTATGTCATTGTCGCCTTGGCCATATAAATGAAAGACGCATAGCTGAGCTCCATAAGAGTGGGAGTTTAGGGTCATTTGATTATGAATCATATGACACATGCGAATCTTGTTTATTAGGCAAGATGACTAAGTTACCCTTTAAGGAAATGGTGAGCGAGCGATGGAGTATTAGACCTAATACATTCGGATGTATGTGGTCGATGTCCATCCATGCTAGAAGTGGTTCTCTTTACTTCATTACCTTTATTGATGATTATTCTCGATATGGGTACCAGATCGATGAGATACAAATCAAAGCATTTGAAAAGTTCAAACAATTCGAAATGAAGTAGAAAATCAACTTGGGAAAAGTATCAAGATATTAAGATCAGATCGTGGTGGGGAATACTTAGACCAAGAGTTTTTGGATTATCTCAGAGATAATGGGATTTTATCTCAATGGACTCCTCCTTACACACCACAGCATAATGGTGTGGCAGAAAGGAGAAATCGAACCTTGTTAGACATGGTACGATCAATGATGGGCTTTGCAAAGTTACCGAAATTCTTTTGGGGATATGCAATCGAGAAAGCTGTTTACTTGCTAAACAAAGTTCCATCAAAGACAGTTGATGTTACTCCATATGAGATGTGGACTAACAAAAGACCCTATCTTACTCATTTGAAAGTTTGGGGTTGTCCTGCTTATGTGAAGCGGACACGATAAGATAAACTTGATGCAAAATCGACAAGTGTTTGTTAGTAGGATATCTAAAGAAACAATGGGATATCGATTCTATCTTCTTTGAGGAACAAAAGGTGTTTGTTTCAAAGCATGTTGTCTTTTAGAGAAAGAGTTTCTTTTACAAGAAGGCGATGGGAGCAATATAGAACTTGAAGAAGTTCAAGATGCTCGAACAAGCGCAGATCAATTGCTGAACTCAAACTGTGACTCATACGGATGAAATAACAGATTCAACCTTCTACAACACACGAAGTTAAGTGAGGCCACGTAGGATACGCTCTGTTCCCGAGAGATATGGATTTCGTGAATGAGCAGAATGACATATTGCTCATAGAAGATGATGAGCCTACTACCTATGAAGAGGTTACGAAGAGTTGATCCGAGAAATGGCTTGAAGCCATGAAAGTGAAATGGATTCCATGTATGACAACCAAGTGTGGACTTTGGTTGAGGCACCAAGGAATAAAACCCATAGGGTACAAATGGGTTTTCAAAAGAAAACCGACATGGATGGTAATGTAATTACCTATAAAGCAAGGCTTGTGGCTAAAGGTTTTAAATCAAAGACAAGGAGTTGACTACTGACGAGACCTTGACCCGATGGCAATGCTTAAATCCATTAGGATACTCTAGCCATTGCCACTCATTATGATTATGAGATATGACAAATGGATGTGAAGACGGCTTTCCTAAACGGAAATCTAGGCGAGGATGTGTATATGACACAACCCGAGGCTTCACCTCCTATGATGGCGAAAAGGTATGCAAGCTTCAAAAATCCATCTATGGATTGAAGCAAGCATCCCGGAGTTGGAATATCCGTTTTGATGAGGTAATCAAAGAGTTTGGTTTCTTACAAAATCCGGATGAATACTGTGTGTATAAGAAGGTTAATGGGACTGCAATCGTATTCCTTGTGCTGTATGTAGATGACATATTATTGCTAGGAAATGATGTCTCGATGCTACAATCAGTCAAGATTTGGTTGTCCAAACAATTTTCCATGAAAGACCTTGGTGAAGCAACTTATATCCTTGGGATAAGGATCTATAGAGAGAGATCAAAAAGATTGCTTGGTCTTTCACAATCAACGTACATAGACAAGATTCTAAAGAGGTTTAGCATGGAGCAATCCAAGAGAGGGTACCTTCCCGTGACTCATGGGATAACACTCTCGAAATCTATGTGTCCTAAGACACAAGATGAGAGGATGCTCATGAATATGATCCCGTATACATCTGCGGTAGGATCTATCATGTATGCAATGCTATGTACGAGACCCGATGTATCATATGCTCTAAGTGTTACGAGAAGATACCAATCGGATCCTGGTGAGGGTCCTTTGGGTGGTATCGAGAATATCCTCAAGTACTTGCGAAGGACTAAGGATGTTTTCTTGATATATGGAGATGGAGATCTCAAAGTGGCGGGTATCTGATGCGGTTTTCAATATGATAAGGATGATTCCAAATCCCAATTAGGTTACATATTCACATTGAACGGCGGGGCAGTCAGTTGGAAGAGTTCTAAACAGGAGATGACTGCTGATTCAACGATCGAGGCAGAGTACATTGCGCTTCAAGCGCAAAGAAAGGAAGTAGTTTGGATCAAAGTTCCTTCTTGAACTTGGTGTGGTTCCTAGCGATGATGGACCCATCAGTTGTATTGTGACAATAATGGGGCTATTCTTGCGAAAGGAACCAAGGTCTCATCAACGATCGAAACACATACTCATGATATCACCCGATCGGGAGATCATTGGTCGAGGTGATGTGCGAGATAGAGAATTCCACAGAGCGAATATTCTTGATCCGTTGACAAAGCCATTGTCACGTAAGAGTTTTGATTCTCATGTACTACTTTATGGTATTAGATATCAAAGCGATTGGCTTTAGGTCAGTGGGAGATTGTTAGAGTAGTGCCACAAGGCAATCGCCTTTAAGCGCGTTTTGTACAAAATTGTACATTCTTTATAAATAAATAAAGAAAGGCATATTTCATTAATTTGTTGTTCATTATTTATGAATGGATATTGATCTATAAGCAAATTAATGAAGTCCTTGATATATGACATAGCATGAAGGAAATTATGATGTGATGATACTATTGAGATTCCTATCATGTGCAATTATGTCGATATCTAAATTATCCTAGTCATAGGATTACCGAGGCCGGACATCGGTAATCCGGAAGACTAGCACATCTCAAGCTCCTTGATTTGATCAGCGGTGGATCTCAGAAACTGTACATATGAGATATTTAGGGTTGAGATGTGGATGCTTACTAGAGGTAGTAAGTACATTGGTTGACCTGCTATGAGATCATCACATGGATGTACTATTCTAATGTCAGTGATAATCTCATCATAGCAATGGTGCAAGTATCCTTAGACTTGAGGTGCTCAAGGATATCTTGGATATTAATTCTGTGCTTTGACTCCATTCCTTGTTGCCTCACAGAGGTCGCTCATAGGATGGTGATTGGGTACAGTTTGAGGTATTCGAAGGTAATTGAGTAGCCAATAGAGGATTCACCACTTCTGTGATAGCAGAAGATGATACCCATGGCCTCTTGTCAGGGTCATTACTTGGAAATCTCTGATCAGAGTACATATGTCATGAAGAGTGTCTTCATTGACATATTAAGTATTAGGTAATGAGTCCCAGGACAAGAACTGAAATCACTTGGACTAGATTTTGCATAGTCAGTCTAGTGAGAGTTGACACATTGCCCATACTCATAACCAAGTGGGGTATAGCATGGTGAAAGGACGAATTGCACAGTAATTGTCTATGGAAGGGTTCGTGATATGGTTCGTGATGAATATATATTCATTCGTCAAACCAATTACTTTCTGGTCAATTGGGGGTCATGATGTGTTGCTAGATACCACTCATGACTTGCTTAGATTAAGCGTTAATCTAAGTGGCCAACATAACCGGGAACCTAATGGGTCACACGCATAAGAGTGTCTCGGAGAATTTGCAAAATAGTTTTGGACAACGTTCCAATATATGGAGAGCAATCGGATTAAATGGATCCCGATGAGATCGAGATATGTCCCGATGAGATCGCGACATTGATATTGCTGAAAAAGGTTTCCGGTGGGTTTTCCCATACCGGGACCCGGTAGGCCGGTAGGTCCGACCCCAGTGAGACTGGACCACTTCAGCATTTATTTATATATATATAATTAATTAATTAATTAAAGAATTAATTAATATATATATATATATATGCACGTGGATGGAGGAGGAAGTTTTAACTTTTATATATATATATATATATAAAGCTAAAACGTGGATGGAAAAGAAGCTTCCATCTTTTGCCTAGTCATCTTTACATTAAATGAAAAGAAGACAAAAATGAAAGGTGAAGGTGTGTGTGATCGTGGGTTTTGAAAGAGGAAGAAGGATTTTGAAAAAAACGTAAGTCTTTCAAGCATTCCATCATCGACTCTCTTCATCTTCTCTCCTCCAAAGTTCCTCTTCATCGTGAGTTTTCAAGCTCTCCAAGGACAAAGGTAGGAGCTAGCACTCTTT
The DNA here is from genome assembly GCA_029891385.1 of Erythroxylum novogranatense. Taxonomy (NCBI): domain Eukaryota; kingdom Viridiplantae; phylum Streptophyta; class Magnoliopsida; order Malpighiales; family Erythroxylaceae; genus Erythroxylum; species Erythroxylum novogranatense. The sequence continues at coordinate 32,094,370 of CM057229.1, forward strand.
ACTTTGTTCTAGCTATTCCCGGGTCAAAGGATTTGTCCCGGTTAGGTTTTCTGATCTCTGCGTGGATACCGTTAGAGACGGTCTCCTTTGGTCGTTCGGTTTGAGTTTGTTATATATACACATGGATCCTGGCTTTTGGGAAGGTCTCGGAACAAAAAAATTTTGTTTTCCGCACCGTGGGCATGTGATGCTCACATCGGGATTTTCCTACAATGAGTCCATATCTGGATTACAAATATCTGTATGTATGGTTTCTAATATGTCTCAAATTCTCTTAATGTAACATCCCACCCTCAATTAGAAGGGTAGAATAGTAAATTGGCATAGGATGTGCTAGATTGGAATTTCATAGGACTGCTCATGCATAATAGGATTGCTACATAGTCACAATTGTGCACATGAGCTTACTGTACATGCATACATGACATTCCCGGTTTTCGTGCCTAAAATAATTTTATTGGGATTAGCGTGATTTTTGGGTTTGAAAAATTATTCTGAGTGCGCCATAAATTGTTTTCTATTTTAAGGAATTTTTGGGTATTTCTCTGGAATTTTTCGGATAAAATTTTCGGACCGGAAAAATCTCCAAGTGGCGAACCGGTCAATTTTTGGTAATGCAAATTTCTATCCAATGGCACTGCATTATTGGGTATATTATTTTGGGATTTAAATTGGGGCCATTGGAGTTGATTTGGGTTAAATTTTTTGATTAGGCTTAATTGATTAAAGTTTATTAGGTAAATCACTTTGACTTTTCTTCTCCTTGTTGGACAAATCCCATCTTGCCACCATTTCCCTTCATTTAATGTGTATTTATTACTTGTCTTGGTATGCTCCCTCGGTGATTCTCTTAAGAGAAGAATGAAAAGAACTCTTGAATTGCTTAAAAACCCCTCCTTCATCCGAAACCTCAACCTTCTTCCTTTCCTTCGTTGGTCTTGCTTATATAAATATATGTTCTTGCCTTTTTGCTTGCTTCTACTCACACACAAACCAAGCTTAAGTCTTCTACCTTCTTTTCATGATGATAGCCATGCATGGTGTTAGAGAAGTAGAGAAAGTATAATAGTGGAGAAGTTATTGGTAGTTGAAGAATTTAAGAGGAAGCTTTAATTAGGTAAGAATTTCATTATGTTTTTGAAGTTGTAGTGGTTAGATGCATTGATTGGAAGTTATTGTTCATTAAATATGGTTTATGATGCATTAATTTCATGAAGATAGGGGTAGGATTATTTGGGTATAAATGCATGCTTGAGTGAGGGCGAGTAAAAGAATGTGGTTTACATTGATTTGGCTTGGTTTTGGCTTGCTTTTTGGAAGTCTTGATGCATGGAAAAGTAAAGATAGTTAATGATGTTTGTGCTGCCAACTTTTGTGTAATTATGCAAGTACATGTTGTGATGATTTTGTGGTTAAATTAGAGGTGTAAATTGATGCTTAGTGATGTGTTATAGGTGTTAGAAGTGATAGGAATTAGGTTGAAGTTGAAAACTGAAAAGTGCATTTATTGCAATGTTTTGATCATAACTAATTGTGTAGGTGAGCAAATGAGGTGAGATTTCTGCCCAATTAAACTTTGGGATGTTGGTTACATTTTTGTGTGAAATAGGTGTTGTAAAATTTTAGCTTTAAGAGGTTGCAATATGGCTTGGAAAGTTACTGCTATTGACTGGAATGAATAGTACCCGAAACCATAACCTAGAGTTTTGCTAATGTTTCTAAATTAATTGAGAAGGAATTAGAACAATGGGACTAAATGAAAGTTGAAGCCTATTAAGTTATCTTTCCAATGCCACTGATTTTGCAATTTTTCGATATGTATAGTAGGAGTTATGGACTGATGACTATTGACTGTTTTCATGCATTGAATGAAACCTAGCTGGATTAGCGGTTCTTCGTACATTCTGATTTGTAGGAATTTTAGTAATTTTTGACTTGAATTGGTTCTAGGATCTCTGAAGAGTTATAAATGACACATTGATCATGAAAATGATATATGACATGTAATTTTTGGTTGTCAGATTTGAGAGAAATGAATTTGCAAAAACTGAACCTGCATTAGGTTGTGAATTGCTGATCATGAAAATTGAAGTTGGAGATCTTATCTTTTCAGGGATATAAGGTAGTGAATTTGGTGACATTTGTGCTAAGAGATATACTGTTGTGAAATGTCTTTGTCAGTTGGGGAAATTAGAGGTGATGCTTTAGTGAATTGTTTGACATAGTTAGCAAGTGAATCTGATTTTGGGTTGTTCATGAAAGTTGTAGATAACATTGTGATCTTACTGCCTTATTTATTGTGTAATTGTTGACTGAAGAATCAGAAGGTTAATGAATTTACAATGTACTGCACTGTTTTGATAGGTTTTGAGTAAGCAGTGGGTTTGACTGAACTTTTGACACCTTTATAGGTAAAATTGCTTATTGGGGTCTTCATGAAACTTGTAGAGGGTTTCATTATCTTTCCAACAAGGTATAGTTTGCATTTTTCTGAAATGTGTAGAAAGAGATATGATAGGTTGAATTTCGGTTGGAAAACAAGAAAAAGAGAAGGAAATAAGGGCTATTAATTGTTGAATTTTGGTTTCTTTCGTGAATAACTTTTTCGTCTGTCATCCGATTGACCTGATTCTTGAGGCATCGGATTCAGTGAATATTTAATTTCATTTTCTGAGAGATTCGGGATTTTTGGACTGAAAATTGACGTGGGTCCAGATAAAGGTTTGTTTAATTACTGTTTTGTTTAATTGGGGAGCTATAGAGGTCTGAATTGCGCACCGTCAGCGCTAATAGGTTTCTAATTTTTAGACGGATTTTTATGTTGGAAAAAAATGGGATTAGGGACGGAAATTCATGAACATGCATATTTCACCTACATGTGCATCGATCTAGTTGAATTAAATATTTAGTGACTCGTACCTTCTCTCGATTCTTATAGAGGCCCAGTGGGCGTCGTTAAATAGACGGTGAAAACTTCCAAAGATTAGCTCGGAGTAATAGGTGAGTAACCTAGGTGGTTACCTCAATCTACGTGTTCTTGTGACTTATTTGCCTACGGGATTACTTAGATTACGTGATATTGACTGTAAATTATTGCTCATTGGGAATTCTAGACTGTTATGTAACTGTTCAATTAAACATGTGCACTTATGCACAGATGCATAAACTGATAAAGAATAAATGTGAACCGAGTTACTCTCGATCACGTCTGCGAGCCTGAGAGCTCGAAGGAGATAATTCTCCTAGACGCGTCTCTCGACTCTTGAACCTTTGCTAAAGCACTCGGTCACAATCTTGTAATAAAGCTGGAAAAGAGTCACATGTGCATTGCATCTTTGGACTGAATAATTGACATGGTACTGTTGTATGTATCTTTGTAATATGGTATAACTATATTACATTTACTGTGATCGTGTTGCATGCCTATTCTTGTGATTGTATTAGCATTGTAATTGTATGATTCTTTGGATGCATCTTGTATCATGCTTATGTGATGCATGAATTGGGAGAACCATCGATGATGGTTTCTCATTGAGTTATAAACTCATCCAAAATTGCAATCTATTTTGAAGCTTAAGTGTAGGCGGATAGCTCCTCGGAATTTGTAGAGCCGTGTCTTGTGGATTGGCGAGAGGCGATGGCTCAAAGGTTGGTCACCGGGCTTTCTTTTGGAGACTTATAGTTAGATCTGTTCTTTGTACATTACTGTGTGGTACGTAGTGTACAGTGTTTTGGAACATGAGCAGACTGAAAATAATGACAATTTGTAAATTTCTGAATTTTGAGTGAATGAAATGAAATCCAGTTTGGTTTTAAAAAGTTTTCAATTTCTTCGTATTGCTTTATGATTGTGATGCCATAAGGAGTTTAGTGGTAGTTGTCAGTAGTGGTCTCTTATCGTAGGATATGTACCGGAATGACCTACGGGCATTCCGGTGGGTACTCTATGATAATGGGGCGCTACATTAGGTAGTATCAGAGCATGGTTTGGCATCTTTTAGGAATAGTAACAATGTAGTATAAATTTGGCGGAACTGTTGAAACTGATCAGAATTCTTGTTTTGTTCTAGGTCTTCTGCATTAGGTGATTAGGTTGAGCAGCCAGCTGACCAAGGATCAGTGGGAGCAAGTAGAGAGTCTTCTATGCCTCGTACTTGAGGAATTGCCTCCTAGAGTTCCCGTGAGACGGGAGAGGAGATATGACTTCTTTGCAAGCAAAAGGCATTTGTCGATTTTATGGCGAGATGAGACCCGTGAGGCCGAGGGTGGTGGAGAGGACGGAGAGAGTCTTGACCGGATGGACGTGAACTGATGAGAGGTTCGATTATCACGGTGTCTCTGCTGCAGGCCCAAAGATATCTGAGTGGTGGAAGATCGTGCGAGCGGTACCACCGGGCCTTGTGTACTATTATGGGAGATTTACGAGGGCCTTCCGGAGAACTACATGCCCAAGGACTATCTTGACATGAAGATGCAGGGAGTTTCTAGAAATTTGAAGCAAGGTAGGATGTCGGTGACAGTATGAGATGAAATTCAATGAGTGATGGACTATGCCCTTGTCATTGTAACACCCACACCGTAAGACCGAACCCGATATCGTTGGTGATATCCGAGTCCGTGTCCCACGAGTGGCGTCTACATCGATCGATTTAAAATTCAGATATACACTTTTTTTCTTTTTGTAGCCATTAACTCCACGTTCACACGGCAAACACGGTAAGTAAATAAAATTAGTGTTTAATATAAACCAGCCGATTATTACGATCATTCAAGTATTAATTACAATCGATCGATGCGGTAAAATATTACTACCACAATGGCTCGGTAAAAATACAATGCCTTATTATCTTGTGATTGTGGAATACAATTTACTAAAACACTAATGCGAACCTGAACCGATCCCGACCTCTAACCTTTACTCGTCTACGGTAGACATACTCCGTGTCAACCGGGGTATTCTTGAGACTGAAAAATAAATGCAATTTTGGGTGAGTTTTGCGAACTCGGTGAAAACCATCATCGATGGTTCACTCAAATCATGCATTACGCCCGTGGCGTCTGATGCAATCTGATAATCATCAATTACCAATAAGCAATCGTTAACCATATCCAGTAACGGTAAACCATTAACAGTAACACATACCATCACGAAAGCAGTACTTATCACAAAACAGTCATTTATGCGAATGCAATGCATATGTGACTCTTTCCAGTTATTGATGTTGTGCCCAAGTGCTCGATTAGTGTTCGATGGGGACGCGTCGAGGATTTCTCCCCTCGGGCTCGTGGCGGTCGATGCGATATGAGATCGAGAGCTCTTGCTCGGTAAAAATAACAACTTAGAGCACGTCCATTATCGATCATGCAATTATGCATGCGATGCGATATCGATACATGTCCAGTGTTTGGCTATAAAGCCCAGTGTATCAGTGTTCAGTACGGTGGCTATAAAGCCCAGTCTACCAGTATCAGTAAAATCATACAATACAATCCCATACATTACATGCCAGTATTCATACAATGATCATTCAATTCACTTTTGCACGTAATTCACGTTGAGCATGTAAGCAATCAGAAATTTGAGAAACCAACTAGGTTACTCACCTATTACTTCCGAGCTAATGCCGAAAAGCCTCTGTGACGTCGGTCAATCGGCGCTCAATTGGGCCTCTATATGAATCGAGAAAAATACGAGTCACGAAATATGAAATTTGTGCTCATGTTGATGAGATATGCATGTTCATGAATTCCCGGTCCTAATTCAATATTTTCCCATAATAAAATTCTATGAAAAATTAGAAATCCATAGGCGCTGACGGTGCACAATTCGGACCTCTATAGGTCCTCAATTAAATAAAACAGTGTTTACATGATCCGTCAATAGGGGTTACGTCAAATTCCTGTCTAAAAATTCCCGTTTTCTCATAATATGAAATTAAATATTCAACGAATCCGATGCCTCTGGAATCAGGTCAATCGGACGTCGGACGGGAAAGAAATTGACAAATGAACAGTCGGATCAATTAATACCAAATAAAATTCAAAAATAAAAATTCCCAGGCGCCTGCCTCGCGGGGGCGAGACGCCGCCCTCGCGAGGCGATTTCACCTTACTGCGTCGCGAGGGCGAGGCGTCGCCCTCGCGACCTGCCTCCTTCAATCTAAGCCCTCGCGTGAAACTCGCCCTCGAGAGGGCAATCTGTCTCGCCTCCATGAGGCGACGTGTCGCACTCATGAGGCGACCTTTATGCCTTGCCCTCCTTCTTTCCAGATGTAAATCCCAATTTCCAACTACTCTAACTTTTAGCACACAAATCAGAAAAATGTCCACTATACCTCATTGGAAAGCTTATGAAAAGCTCTACAATTCTCTAGAAGACCATAAAAATCAATTCCAACCCTAAGGGTATCAAATAAGCCATCAAACCTTCTGCCTTCACAATTTCCCTCAACACAGGGCAGTACATTTGTAATTTCATAACTCACTGATTCCTTAGTAATAAATTACCACAAAAATATGGTCAATAAGGTCACAATGTCCTCTACAACTTTCATGAACAATCCAAAATCAAATTCTATTGAAAACCAAGTCAATTAATTCATCTAATGTTACTGTCCCTGAAATCCTTCACTTTGGGCAGTAATCTTACAAAAAGCATAACTTCCAGTATACAAGTCAATAAATTCAGAACTTTATATCCCTGAAAAGATAACATCTCAAAATTCAATTTTCATGAAGCACTCAGCATCCAATTCGATCTCTAACAATTTGAAAACTTTTATGGAAGTTTCTGTTATCATCAGCCATTCATAACCTAATGTAGGATCAGTTTTTGAAAAATCATATCTCCCAATTCTGACTTCTAAAAATTACACACCATATATCAATTTCAAGATAATCTCTTCCTCTACAACTTTTAAGAAGCTCACTCACACCAATTCAGTCCACATAAAATGTTAAAATTGCTTCAAATCAGTAAACTCACAAAATCACACTTAAACTAGGTTTCATCCAAAATGCTCAAAACCAGCCATTAGTAATCAATTCATATCTCCCAACACACAATTCCAAAAATAGCAAGATCCGTAGAAATGGAAAGATAATCAAATATACTACAACTTCCATGAAGACCATTCTCCCTAATTCCATCTCAATTAATTCATAAAAATCAACAAAACTCAGATGTCATGGTTGCGGTTACTGTTCACAGGCAATGGAACAGTAACTTTCCATGCAAACTTTCACCCTTCTATCATTGAAATTCAACAACACCTATTTCACACTAAATTAAAGCCAACATTCCAAAGTTTCAGTGGCCACTAACCTTACCTCATTTAAATTTCTACACAATAAGTTATGAATAAAACAGTAACATCAATTATAATTCCAACTTTCCAGATTTCAGGTTAACCTTAGTTCAACCATTTCCAATGCCTTTTTCACATCACTAGACATCAAAATAAATACAAATTAAATATTACTCCAGTCATACATATACTAGGGTTAATACTGAAAAATTTATAGCATTTAATTCCTCAATTCAATTTCTCAAATAATTATCTATATTCACTTCAAACTCAAGTTAACAACACATCTTTCAAGCTAGCTTCCTCAAATCATAACTCAACAATTCAAACTATCTTTTCATAACATTTAACCATCATCACTCAAAATAAATGAACAATAACCCCCTTTAAATGCACCCACTAATCATGACTTATGAACTACATAATCAAAACATCATATGAAACTTAAATTCCTTTACTTACCTATTAGCTTCCAATCCTCACTTCTTCTCTTCAATTCTTTCCTATGCTTTCAAACTAATCCCACCAAGACCAAGCATGCTTCTCCTCATCATCTAACTTTGGTGGAATAAAGGATGGTAGCTTAAAGATATGGAGAAAATGGAGAAAAGAAGAGCCAAATTTTCGATGGTTTTCAATGAAGAGTTAAAGTTTCGGATGGCTATAACAAAGCCTTCCTATTTCTACTACTTTCCTTTCTTTTAACTATCCTTTCTTTTAAAACAAATCCGAGAGTGTTGATGAAAGAGCATTAAATGATACTTTTAAATGGCACAAATTGATTGGTTGCTTTTAAGTTGAAAAGTCAAAATACATTTGTTTAATCCAGTACAAAATGTTACTTCATTTCACTCCAATGGCCCTACTTTCAGTCCCAAAATAAAATACCCAATAGTACAGTACCAGTGGGTAGCGATTTTTGCTCTGAAAGCGATAGGATCGCCAATTGGCGATTTATCCGGTCCGAGAATTTCCCCGAATTATTTTTCTGAGAATTAATGAAATTCCCTAAAATTATAAAACAGGTAACAGTGCACTCCAAATAATTTTTCAATCACAAAAAAAACAAGTTTAGGCGATTCTGGCGATTTTGCGGTCAGGAATTTTCTCCGGAAAATTCCAGAAAAATTTTATAAATCCCAAAAATGTAAAACGCTTAATAGCGCTTTTCGAACAATTTTCAAATCCCATAACCACGTTAATCACAATAAAATACCGTTAGGCCCAATTCAAGGGAATGTCATGAATGCATTTATCGATTCCATGTACCACGATTGATCTTGTATCAATCCTATTATGCATGAACAGTTCTAATTATTCCTTATCAATCTCATCCTATGCCAACTTTACTATTTTACCCTTGAGGAGGGGTGGGATGTTACAATTCTCCCTCCTTATAAAATTTCGTCCTCGAAATTCTCGATCAACAATTCACTATGACAAGTAATCATATGATTCTACATATCTCATACACTTTTCCACTTAATAATTCACTTTTCGGTGATCACGGTAACCACTCTCAGTCCGTGGTTCAGTTACTAATTTGGCTAACTCTTTATCACTTAGGACGATGTGGTTTGACAATACTATTAGTTGGCGATCTCATTTCTTAGCTATCTCACTTGCCATTTCTAGAATAGTCACCTCCTTTGGTTCGATATATATAACTCGATTCGAGATTTTGAATCTATTCATTGATCACATTTTATCCTTCCAATACCTTTTTCCCCAATGTTATATAGTCCAAATTTCTGTTCCATTGAGTACGTTTCCATTTCTTTGGTACCTCCCTTAATCACGTCAGGGACGATTACATTCCTTTGGTACCAATACTGTGACATTTAACTCCACTTCACTATAATCAGTAACAATGTACCTAATGCAGTCATTTATTATATGCCATTCACTAAGACAATTCACTTTTCTATAATGTTCACACACTTTATCCGGATATACAGTTTACTCTGTCTCATTTGTCCGATCCGATTCCACTTTAGCTAACCATGCAGTTTTCTCAGTCACTTTCCTTTTTCTCACACATTTTAATCTCAAACCCATTACGGTCTTTAACTCCCAGTAGGCACTATGCAGTGTAACAGTATATATTCTCCAGTGAATCAAAACTCTATAACAAGAACATAATCAAACCTTTTTCCTATTAGACATTCAACCTATAAACACTTGAGCCAAGAATCACTTCATTTTATAACTACAATTACTCAATTTCACTTTTCAAATATGCTGACTAGAATGTCTAACTTTATTGTTCACTTTCTTGTTCTAATATCTTTTATCGAATTTTTACTTCTTCTTTGAATTTTTCACTATAGTTTTCCAATTCCATTTGTATATTCAAACTCATCATAAAAACTTCCCCCTTTACTTTCTGCACTCTTAACCTTTCTTATCACTAGATTTACAACTTCAATATTCCAGAAACACTTCACAATTACCCATAATCTGCTTGACACTCATTGAAAATCCCAATATCGTAATTGATCATTCATTGCAGCATTATCATTCACTAGTTGAGTTTAGTAGGTAGAATTGTTCGTTCATTTCAGCATTATCGTATTTATACCCGTCTCTTTCCTCAATTAACACGGTGTATACTTATGGGAATCTCATATCTCCAAGGCTTTCAATCATGAGAATGGCACTAATACCATTTATCACGGTCGATTCAATTTATTTCATACTCGTTCAACATATTGTCACAGTTCAATACTCGCCCCTCTTTCCAATGTATGTATATCATCGATGTCGATTCCTCAATTAATCCTATCGTTCTTTTCACTTTTCCTTTATTCAACACTTCTAAACACATTCATCTCTAATCACGATTACTACCATTTGCTTACCTTGCATAATTCCTATTAGGGTCTTATTGACGTTACCGTACATCTTTTACCCTTTCCATTGAGTCTACAATGAATGTATCTACAATTTCTTTATGAAGGTGTCACTACATCACCTCATTATCAGTTTTCCTTTTTGACCCTCTTGCCTCTATTCAGTTACTCTTTTTCATTTTCTCTTCTCATTTGTTTTCATATCATTCCTATCAACATATGTTAATACCTTGTCATCTATATTTAAACCTCCAAAATTTTCCATTTTATTTTAGTATCTCTCTTCTCAGTTCGGGACTCTTTTATTCTTTGTTTCAAATCTAGATTCCTCAACTGTTTTGCATCATATATGGAGATCGATTCACTTCACATTGCAATAGAATCACCTCAAATTAAAATCTCACTCATATGGAATTCTTTACATTTCTGTATATACAATGCGATAATCTCGTGATATGAGCTATGACCCAATTTCACTTTTAATTTAGTTCACGAAAGTCTCATCCACCAATTATTATTCCTAACTGCTTTTCAATCATTCTTCCTTGACGTATAATCTCAATCGAACACTTTTATGCCATAATTTAACAAATCAAAACATTCCTTTCCTTGAAGGTTCCTTGTGACATCCACTTAAACACTTTCTTTACCACCTATTCAAGAATCTATACGAGAATCACTTTTCGGTTCCTCTCATACAGTACACTCATTCCACCTTTGTCTTACTTTAACCTCTTAAGAACTTCACACTTATAATCACTCTAAACATTTACCGCCTGTTTCCTCTATGATTTCCATATATCATCACATACATTTCATTAGTCACAATCAACATTCTTGTCGAATAGATATCCCAACGATAAATCGACTTAAATATAATAACTCTTTTCATACACCACTATTGTGGTTTCATTCATTCAAGATCTTTATTTCATTCTCCTGTATCATTAAACTGTATGTCTCATTCCCATATCCGTTACGTGCAACTTGACCTTGTAAGGTCATATTAATTTAACTTATCGACTTATGATCATTATTCCATTTTTTTTAATTACATTTTACGCTACTTATCTTATTTTCCTCAAACGATCTATGATCGGTGTTCACAGTCCCCAATACCCGACAAAATCGTTGATACCACTCCATTTTATCTATATCTATATACCTATCCATTTACCATTTTCATGTCCATATACACCTAATTCAGTATTTCCCGATACACCATCAGTAGAAATCATCTGTCTGTTTTTTTTTTTTCCTTTATGATTTTATCATACGAATTTCCAACCTCGAAGCACCATAATCACCTAACAATTTCAGTCCCAAACTTATGCAGTCCAAATCCTAACCATTTCACAAATTTTTCAGTTTATCTGTACACTTTTATCTCACTCAAATAGGCACTGAACATCTTTCCTTTTTGATTCTTTCAGTTCTCAATAAACCGTTACAGTACTTTATTGAGCTTCTTTCCATTTCGCTATTATCATCTGCCTATAAAATCTACTAATCTCTAACTTGAATATAGTGAATCAAAATATGCCCGATTGGCATCTACATTTTACTCAATTCCAATATTTCCCCCTTTCATGTCATATACAGTCAGAACTGTAATTACCTAACCATCTCGGGCATTTAATCTCACTTAGATCTACTATAACCAATATTCTTCCCATATCTCTAATGGACCTCTCCAAGTTCTCAACATCTGACTTTTTCTGTCACCATAACATTGTCAATTTAATTTGTAAATTTTTAATTAGTCAAGGCCAACACAGTCATTCTGTTATCACATATGAGGGTTTCTAACCCAGTACAACATCAACCTTCTTATCCATTTTCCTTTATCCTTTCCTAATTGATTATCCCTTTTAGGGATTTTCACTCTAATCGATCTCACTCTTCTCTCACTTAATCACTTGACACTTATGCACCCTTAGGATTTATCCTCGTGCGACTCGACTAGGATCGATTACCACGATGCAACGACGCCGATGGCGAAATGCATGAAACCTATGTTCCAAATCGTGCCCATATACATTACGTACTCTTTGGGCTCGATACCACCTAAATGTAACACCCCACACCGTAAGACTGAACCCGATATCGTTGGTGATATCCGAGTCCGTGTCCCACGAGTGGCGTACTACATCGATCGATTTAAAATTCAAGATATACACTTTTTTTCTTTTTGTAGCCATTAACTCCACGTTCATACGGCAAACACGATAAGTAAATAAAATCCGTGTTTAATATAAACCGATTTAGATTATTACGGTCATTCAAGATTAATTACAATCGATCGATGCGGTAAAATATTACTACCACAATGGCTCGGTAAAATACAATGCCTTGTTATACGATGATTGCGAATACAATTTACTAAAACACTAATGCGGACCTGAAGCCGATCCCACCTCTAACCTTTACTCGTCTACATGAGACATACTCCGTGTCAACCGGGTATTCTTGAGACCTAAAAATAAATGCAAATTTTGGGTGAGTTTTGCGAACTCGGTGAAAACCATCATCGATGGTTCACTCAAATCATGCATTACGCCCATGGCGTCTGATGCAATCTGATAATCATCAATTACCAATAAGCAATCATTAACCATATCCGATAATAATAAACCATTAACGGTAACACATACCATCACGAAAGCGGTACTTATCACAAAACGGTCATTTATGCGAATGCAATGCATATGTGACTCTTTCGATTATTCATGTTGTGCCCAAGTGCTCGGTCGGTGTTGATGGGGACGCGTCGAGATTTCTCCCCTCGGGCTCGTGGCGGTCGATCTGATATGAGCTCGAAGCTCTTGCTCGGTAAAAATAGCAACTTAGGGCACGTCCATTATCGATCATGCAATTATGCATGCGATGCGATATCTGATACATGTCGGTGTTTGGCTATAAAGCCCGATGTATCGATCGGTGGCTATAAAGCCCGATCTACCAAAGATGTCGGTAAAATCATACAATCTGATCCCATACATTACATGCCAAGATTCATACGGTGATCATTCAATTCACTTTTGCACGTAATTCACGTTGAGCATGTAAGCAATCAGAAATTTGAGAAACCAACTAGGTTACTCACCTATTACTTCGAGCTAATGCGGAAAGCCTCGTGACGTCGGTCAATCGGCGCTCAATTGGGCCTCTATATGAATCGAGAAAAGTACGAGTCACGAAATATGAAATTTGTGCTCATGTTGATGAGATATGCATGTTCATGAATTCTCGGTCCTAATTCAATATTTTCCCATAATAAAATTCTATGAAAAATTAGAAATCCATAGGCGCTGACGGTGCGCAATTCGGACCTCTATAGGTCCTCAATTAAATAAAACAGTGTTTACATGATCCGTCAATAGGGGTTACGTCAAATTCCTGTCTAAAAATTCCCGTTTTCTCATAATATGAAATTAAATATTCAACGAATCCGATGCCTCTGGAATCAGGTCAATCGGACGTCGGACGGGAAAGAAATTGACAAATGAACAGTCGGATCAATTAATACCAAATAAAATTCAAAAAATAAAATCGCCCCCGCGAGGCGATTTCACCTTACCGCGTCGCGAGGGCGAGGCGTCGCCCTCGCGACCTTCCTCCTTCAATCTAAGCCCTCATGAGCGAAACTTCGCCCTCGCGAGGGCAGTGAGTCTGTCTCGCCTCCGGCGACGTGTCGCACTCATGAGGCGACCTTATGCCTTGCCCTCCTTCTTTCCAGATGTAAATCCCAATTTCCAACTACTCTAACTTTTAGCACACAAATCAGAAAAATGCCCACTATACCTCATTGGAAAGCTTATGAAAAGCTCTACAATTCTCTAGAAGACCATAAAAATCAATTCCAACCCTAAGGGTATCAAATAAGCCATCAAACCTTCTGCCTTCACAATTTCCCTCAACACAGGGCAGTATATTTGCAATTTCATAAATCACTGATTCCTTAGTAATAAATTACCACAAAAATATGGTCAATAAGTTCACAATGTCCTCTACAACTTTCATGAACAATCCAAAATCAAATTCTATTGAAAACCAAGTCAATTAATTCATCAAATGTTACTGTCCCTGAAATCCTTCACTTTGGGCAGTAATCTTACAAAAAGCATAACTTCCAGTATACAAGTCAATAAATTCAGAACTTTATATCCCTGAAAAGATAACATCTCAAACTTCAATTTTCATGAAGCACTCAGCATCCAATTCGATCTCTAACAATTTGAAAACTGTTATGGAAGTTTCTGTTATCATCAGCCATTCATAACCTAATGTAGGATCAGTTTTTGAAAAATCATATCTCCCAATTCTGACTTCTAAAAATTACACACCATATATCAATTTCAAGATAATCTCTTCCTCTACAACCTTTCAGAAGCTCACTCACACCAATTCAGTCTACATAAAATGTTAAAATTGCTTCAAATCAGTAAACTCACAAAATCACACTTAAACTAGGTTTCATCCAAAATGCTCAAAACCAGCCATTAGTAATCAATTCATATCTCCCAACACACAATTCCAAAAATAGCAAGATCCGTAGAAATGGAAAGATAATCAAATATACTACAACTTCCATGAAGACCATTCTCCTAATTCCATCTCAATTAATTCATAAAATCAACAAAACTCAGATGTCATGGTTGCGGTTACTGTTCACAGGCAATGGAACAGTAACTTTCCATGCAAACTTTCACCCTTCTATCATTGAAATTCAACAACACCTATTTCACACTAAATTAAAGCCAACATTCCAAAGTTTCAGTGGCCACTAACCTTACCTCATTTACATTTCTACACAATAAGTTATGAATAAAACAGTAACATCAATTATAATTCCAACTTTCCAGATTTCAGGTTAACCTTAGTTCAACCATTTCCAATGCCTTTTTCACATCACTAGACATCAAAATAAATACAAATTAAATATTACTCCAGTCATACATATACTAGGGTTAATACTGAAAAATTTATAGCATTTAATTCCTCAATTCAATTTCTCAAATAATTATCTATATTCACTTCAAACTCAAGTTAACAACACATCTTTCAAGCTAGCTTCCTCAAATCATAACTCAACAATTCAAACTATCTTTTTCATAACATTTAACCATCATCACTCAAAATAAATGAACAATAACCCCCTTTAAATGCACCCACTAATCATGACTTATGAACTACATAATCAAAACATCATATGAAACTTAAATTCCTTTACTTACCTATTAGCTTCCAATCCTCACTTCTTCTCTTCAATTCTTTCCTATGCTTTCAAACTAATCCCACCAAGACCAAGCATGCTTCTCCTCATCATCTAACTTTGGTGGAATAAAGGATGGTAGCTTAAAGATATGGAGAAAATGGAGAAAAGAAGAGCCAAATTTTCGATGGTTTTCAATGAAGAGTTAAAGTTTCGGATGGCTATAACAAAGCCTTCCTATTTCTACTACTTTCCTTTCTTTTAACTATCCTTTCTTTTAAAACAAATTCGAGAGTGTTGATGAAAGAGCATTAAATGATACTTTTAAATGGCACAAATTGATTGGTTGCTTTTAAGTTGAAAAGTCAAAATACATTTGTTTAATCCAGTACAAAATGTTACTCCATTTCACTCCAATGGCTCTACTTTCAGTCCCAAAATAAAATACCCAATAATGCAGTACCAAAGGGTAGCGATTTTTGCTCTCGAAAGCGACATCGTCGCCAATTGGCGATTTATCCTATCCGAGAATTTCCAAATTATTTTTCGAAATTAATGAAATTTCCTAAAATTATAAAGCAGTAACGATGCACTCAAATAATTTTCAATCACAAAAAAAACAAGTTTAGGCGATTCTGGCGATTTTGCGGTCAAGAATTTTCTCCAAAAATTCCAGAAAATTCTATAAATCCCAAAAATGTAAAACGCTTAATAGCGCTTTCGAACAATTTTCAAATCTCATAACCACGTTAATCACAATAAAATACCGTTAGGCCCAATTACAGGAATGTTATGAATGCATTTCTTGTAATTCCATGTACACGATTGATCACTGTATCAATCCTATTATCATGAACAGTTCTAATTATTCCTTATCAATCTCATCCTATGCCAACTTTACTATTTTACCCTTCGAGGAGGGTGGGATATTCTGATCATGATCCCGTGAGGGTCGATAAGTCTTGGAGGTTCGAGAACGACCTCAATCTTGAGATTCGTACCTGTTAGCTCGATCCGACATGGGTACCTTTATTGAGTTGAGCTGCTTCTTTGTGAGTGGAAGCATTTGTTGAGGCAAATGACAGTGAGATTGGGTCCCGGGTAAACGCCAAGTAATGATCGTAAGGCTCTGGCGAGAGCTTTAGTAAGCGCCAGGGAAGGACTTTCAGGTCTCCGGGAGGTTCGGGACAGTCTGTTTATGGGCAGAGGGGGAGATTCGGACAGACTAGCAGTAGTAGTGGCAGAGGTTGAGGCACCCTCCAGTGTGCCCGCATTGTGAGAGGAGACACAGTGGGGAGTGTTGGTGGCTTACTAGAGCCTGCTTGAGATGCGGCTTGACGGAGCACCAGGTTCGGGATTGCCCAGCTACACTGGGCGTTGATCTCTTGGTAGTGGGCAGTGGGAGTTCCACTCTTGTCTGCAATGAGTAGAGTGGGTGGATCTGGACAGAGGAGCCGAGCTAGAGGCCGAGGTAGAGCTGAGGGATCCTTTGTGAGGACTGAGGGTCGGGTAGTCGACCACAGTCCCAGGCCAGAGTCTATGCCATGACGAGACAGGAGGCCCAGGATTCCCCTGATGTTGTAGCTGGTATGCTCCTTATTTCTGATATTGAGGCGTTTGCATTGTTGGATCCTGGATCCACACATTCTTTTATTGCACCTCATATGGCATGCAGATTGCATGGGGATAGGGAGATGTTACTGTATGGGCTAGAGGTGAGTACACCTCTGGGTAGTACT
This sequence comes from Erythroxylum novogranatense, assembly GCA_029891385.1. Taxonomy (NCBI): domain Eukaryota; kingdom Viridiplantae; phylum Streptophyta; class Magnoliopsida; order Malpighiales; family Erythroxylaceae; genus Erythroxylum; species Erythroxylum novogranatense. The sequence goes on from CM057229.1 coordinate 32,111,483, forward strand.
ACTGCATTAGGAGAGGTCTGCAAGGGATGCTCGATCCAGATTGATCAAGCAGTGTTGAGGGCAGACCTTATAGTGTTGCCTCTTAGAGAGATTGATTTGATTCTGGGGATGGACTGGCTTACTGCCCATAAGGCTATCATGGACTGCTACACCAAGGAGGTTGTATTAGAGTCTCCTGTTCAGCCTAGAGCAGTGTTCAGAGGAGTTAGCCAGGCAGTGCCAGCTCGGATGATCTCTTTTTTGAGTGCCCTGAGGTTGATGCAGGGAGGCTGTGAGGCATATCTGGCTCGTGTGGTTGACACGAGTTGAGCAGAGGCTTGGGATATTCACGTGGTTAGGGAATTTTCAGATGTGTTTCTGATGAGTTCTGGGTTTGCCGCGGATCGGAGACGAGTTCACCATTGACCTCGTTCAGTCTCGCTCTATATCTATACCTCCATATAGGATGGCACCTGTGGGCCGAGGGGCTGAAGGCTCGATTCACAGGAGTTATTGGAGAAGGGTTTTATCAGGCCTAGTGTTTTACCATGGGGAGCTCCAGTATTATTTGTGAAGAAAAAGGATGGGACTTTGAGGCTTTGCATTGATTACAGGTAGCTGAATCGGGTGACAGTGAAGAATAAGTATCCACTGCCTAGGATCGATGATCTATTTGATCAGCTACAGGGAGCTCAGGTATTCATTAAACTGGATTTGAGATTAGGGTACTATCAGCTGAAGATAGCAGAGACTGATGTGCCTAAGAGTGCATTCAGGAGCAGGTATGGGCATTTCTAGTTCCTAGTGATGCCGTTTGGGTTGACTAATGCCCCAGCATCCTTCATGGCCTTGATGAATAAGGTATTTCAGCCCTACCTGGATCAGTCCGTTATTGTATTCATTGATGGCATTTTGGTGTACTCGAGGACTAGACAAGATCATGCTGAACACTTGAGGATTATCTTACAGACTATGAGAGAGAGACAGCTGTATGCCAAATTCAGTAAGTGTGAATTTTGGCTGGATCGGTGATCTTTTTAGGGCACATAGTATTTGGAGAGGGTATCTGAGTTGATCTAGTAAGATTGAGCGATCTTTGCGGTGGGAGGCTCTAGGAATGTGTCGAGATTCGGAGTTTCCTAGGATTAGCGGGTTACTACGGAGGTTTATCGAGGGTTTTATTGATCTCACCCTCGACAAAGCTTTTGAGGAAAATGTACCGTTAGATGGATGAGGAGTGTCGGAGAGCTTTGAGGAGCTCGAACATCGGTTGACTCTTGCACGGTGTTAGTTATTCCATCCGGGACGGGAGGATTTGAGGTTTCTGATGATGCAACGCATCGAGGATTAGGGTGTGTTACGATGCGGCATGGGGAGTGATTGCATATGCTTGAGGCAGTTGAGAGCTCATGAGGTAAACTATCCGGTCATGATTTGGAGTTAGGCTGCGATGGTTTTGCCTCAAGATTTGGAGACATTATCGTATGGTGAGACATTCCGGATCTTTCTTGATCATAAGAGTCGAGGTATTTATGAGCGAGAGAGTTAAATTTGAGATGAGAGGAGATGGCTTGAGTTCTTGAAGGACTATGATTGTACTATTGAATATCACCACAGGAAAGCCAATGTAGTGGCGGATGCTCGAGTCGGAGGTTGCATCTGATGCAGCTCGAGATCACGAGCATTGAGGTTGCCTAATTTGATTCAGTTGAGAGCCTTGAATGTACAGTTGAATCTGGAGCAGGATGGAGTGTTATTGGCTACTTTTAAACTGAGACCGATGTTACTGGACATGATCAGGAGAGTTCAGGACAAGGATCCTGTTATGGTGAGACTGATTGAGAAAGTAAAAGTTGATTCGAGTTCTGAGTTTGACTTGAGAGATAAGACCTTATGGTTGGGACAGAGGCTCTGTGTACCTGATGTAGATGACTTGAGGCGAGATATACTAGAGGAGGCACATATGGCTGCCTATGCTATGCATCCTGGTACTACCAAGATGTATAACACTCTTAAGCCACATTTCTGGTGGCCTGGCATGAAAAAGTGTGTAATGAGTATGTTTGAGATGTATGGCGTGCCCGGAGTTAAGGCCGAGCACCAAGCTCGATGAGAAGCTTCATTCGTTGCCTATTCCCGAGTGGAAATGGGAACGAATTACTATAGATTTTATTATGGGATTGCCCAAGACTCCAAGGCAGCATGATGCTATCTGGGTCATAGTGGACTGGTTAACTAAATCGGCCCATTTCTTGCCAGTGAGGGAGAATAATACTATGGATTAGTTGGCCCAGAAGTATGTGGCTGAGATAGTGAGACTGTATGGGGTCCCAGTGTCGATAGTGTCAGACAGGGATCCCAGATTTACTTTGAGGTTTTGGCAGAGTTTGCAGTCAGCTATGGGTACTAGGTTAAGTTTCAGTACAGCATTTCATCCTCAGATAGATGGGCAGAGTGAGAGGACGATTAAGACTGTGGAAGATATGCTTCGGGCTTGTGTATTGGAGTTTAGAGGAGCATGGGATCAATATATAGCTCTGATTGAGTTTGCATATAACAACCATTATCACAGTAGTATCGGGATGGCACCTTATGAGGCATTGTATGGGCGACCGTGTAGATCACCGTTGTATTGGGATGAAGAGGGTGTCAAGATGATTGAGGGTCCAGAGTTGATTCAGGACACTGTGGATAAGGTGAAACTGATTCGGAGCCGAATTAAGGCGGCTCAAGACAGGCAGAAGAGCTATGTGGATCAGCATAGGAGGGACATTGAGTACAATGTAGGTGACAGAGTGTTCTTACGGGTGTCACTGTGGTGTGGTGTACTGAGTTTTGGGAAAAAGGGTAAGTTAAGCCCTAGGTACATTGGTCCATATGAGATCACTGAGAGGATAGGACCTTTGGCCTACAAGCTAGCTTTACCGCGTGAGATGTCTCAGTTGCATGACGTCTTCCATGTGAGTATGCTTCGTAGATATCGGTCAGATCTGACACATGTGATACCAGCTCAGGAGATTGAGGTCTCTAGTAATCTGAGTTATGTAGAGGAGCCGATACAGATTGTCGGGTCACAGGTGAAGCAATTGAGGAACAAGAGTATTCCACTGGTGAAAGTTCTCTGGAGGAACCATTCGATTAAGGAGGCTACCTGGGAGACCGAGGAGCATATGAGGAGACAGTATCCTCACCTGTTCGCTCAATCAGGTAAGAATTTCGCGGACGAAATTTTTATTAGGAGGGGGGAATTATAACATCCCACCCTCCATTGGAAGGATAGAATAGTAAATTGGCATAGGATGTGCTAGATTGGGATTTCATAGGACTGCTCATGCATAATAGGATTGTTACATAGTCACAATTATGCACATGAACTTACTGTACATACATACATGACATTCCCGGTTTTCGTGCCTAAAACAATTTTATTGGGATTAGCGTGATTTTTGGGTTTGGAAAATTATTCTGAGTGCGCCATAAATTGTTTTCTATTTTAAGGGATTTTTTGGAATTTTTCTGGAATTTTCCAGAGAAAATTCCCGGACCGGAAAAATCGCCAAGTGGCGAACCGGTCAATTTTCGGTAACGAAAATTTCTATCCAATGACACTGCATTATTGGGTATATTATTTTGGGATTTAAATTGGGGCCATTGGAGTTGATTTGGGTTAAATGTTTTTGATTAGGCTTAATTGATTAAAGTTTATTAGGTAAATCACTTTGACTTTTCTTCTCCTTATTGGACAAATCCCATCTTGCCACCATTTCCCTTCATTTAATGTCTATTTATTACTTGTCTTGGTATGCTCCCTCGGTGATTGTCTTAAGAGAAGAATGAAAAGAACTCTTGAATTGCTTAAAAACTCCTCCTTCATCCGAAACCTCAACCTTCTTCCTTTCCTTCGTTGGTCTTGCTTATATATATATATGTTCTTGTCTTTTTGCTTGCTTCTACTCACACACAAACCAAGCTTAAGTCTCCTACCTTCTTTTCATGATGATAGCCATGCATGGTGTTAGAGAAGTAGAGAAAGTATAATAGTGGAGAAGTTATTGGTAGTTGAAGAATTTAAGAGGAAGCTTTAATTAGGTAAGAATTTCATTATGTTTTTGAAGTTGTAGTGGTTAGATGCATTGATTGGAAGTTATTGTTCATTAAATATGGTTTATGATGCATTAATTTCATGAAGATAGGGGTAGGATTATTTGGGTATAAATGCATGCTTGAGTGAGGGCGAGTAAAAGAATGTGGTTTACATTGATTTGGCTTGGTTTTGGCTTGCTTTTTGGAAGTCTTGATGCATGGAAAAGTAAAGATAGTTAATGATGTTTGTGCTGCCAACTTTTGTGTAATTATGCAAGTACATGTTGTGATGATTTTGTGGTTGAATTAGAGGTGTAAATGGATGCTTAGTGATGTGTTATAGGTGTTAGAAGTGATAGGAGTTAGGTTGAAGTTGAAAGCTGAAAAGTGCATTTATTGCAATGTTTTGATCATAACTAATTGTGTAGGTGAGCAAATGAGGTGAGATTTCTGCCCAATTAAACTTTGGGATGTTGGTTACATTTTTGTGTGAAATAGGTGTTGTCAAAATTTAGGTTTAAGAGGTTGCAATATGGCTTGGAAAGTTACTGCTATTGACTGGAATGAATAGTACCCGAAACCATAACCTAGAGTTTTGCTAATGTTTCTAAATTAATTGAGAAGGAATTAGAACAAAGGGACTAAATGAAAGTTGAAGCCTATTAAGTTATCTTTCCAATGCCACTGATTTTGCCATTTTTCGATATGTATAGTAGGAGTTATGGACTGATGACTATTGACTGTTTTCATGCATTGAATGAAACCTAGCTGGATTGGCAGATTTACTGTACATTCTGATTTGAAGGAATTTTAGTAATTTTTGTGACTTGAATTGGTTCCAGGGATCTACTGAAGAGTTATAAATGACACATTGATCTTGAAAACGATATATGACATGTAATTTTTGGTTGTCAGATTTGAGAGAAATGAATTTGTCAATACTGAACCTGCATCAGGTTGTGAATTGCTGATCATGGCAGAAACTTGCATAACAGTTTTGAAAGTGTTAGAGATCGAATTGGATGTTGAGTTCTTCTTGAAAATTGAAGTTGGAGATCTTATCTTTCCAGGGATATAAGGTAGTGAATTTGGTGACATTTGTGCTAAGAGATATACTGTTGTGAAATGTGCTGTCCAGATTGGGGAAATTCTGAGGGCTGATATTTTGGTGAATTGTTTGACATAGTTAACAAGTGAATCTGATTTTGGGTTGTTCATGAAAGTTGTAGATAACATTGTGATCTTACTGCCTTATTTATTGTGTAATTGTTGACTGAAGAATCAGAAGGTTAATGAATTTACAATGTACTGCACTGTTTTGACAGGTTTTGAGTAGGCAGTGGGTTTGACTGAATTTTTGACACCCTTATGGGAAAAATTGCTTGTTGGGTTCTTCATGAAACTTGTAGTGGGTTTCATTATCTTTCCAACAAGGTATAGTTTGCATTTTTCTGAAATGTGTAGAAAGAGATATGATAGGTTGAATTTCGGTTGGAAAACAGGAAAAAGAGAAGGAAATAAGGGCTATTAATTGTTGAATTTTGGTTTCTTTCGTGAATAACTTTTCCGTCCGTCGTCCGATTGACCTGATTCTTAAGGCATCGGATTCAGTGAATATTTAATTTCATTTTCTGAGAGATTCGGGATTTTTGGACTGAAAATTGACGTGGGTCCGGGTAAAGGTCTGTTTAATCACTGTTTTGTTTAATTGGGGACCTATAGAGGTCCGAATTGCGCACCGTCAGCGCCAATAGGTTTCTAATTTTTAGAAGGATTTTTATGATGGAAAAAAAATGGGATTAGGGTCGGGAATTCATGAACATGCATATTTCACCTACATGTGCATCAGTACTAGTTCGAATTAAATATTTAGTGACTCGTACCTTCTCTGATTCTTATAGAGGCCCAAGTGGAGCGTCGTTCGACCGACGGGGCGGAAACTTCCCGGTATTAGCTCGGAAGTAATAGGTGAGTAACCTAGGTGATTACCTCAATCTACGTGTTTACTGTGACTTATTTGCCCTACGGGGATTACTTGGATTACGTGATATTGACTGTAAATTACTGCTCATTGGAAATTCTAGACTGTTATGTAACTTTTCAATTGAACATGTGCACTCATGCATAGATGCATAAAATGATAAAGAATAAATGTGAACCGAGTCGCTACTGGTACTGATACTACGAGCCTAGAGCTCGAAGGGAGACAATTCTCCCTAGACGCGTCTGCTGACTACTGAACACTGCTAAAGCACTCGGTCACAATACTGTAATAAACTGGAAAAGAGTCACATGTGCATTGCATACTGGACTGAATAATTGACATGGTACCTAACTGTATGTATACTGTAATATGATTGTAACTGTGCTCTGTTTACCGTGACTGTGTTGCATGCCTATTACTGTGATTGTATTAGCATTGTAATTGTATGATTACTGGATGCATACTGTATCATGCTTATGTGATGCATGAATTGGGAGAACCATCGATGATGGTTTCTCATTGAGTTCGCAAACTCATCCAAAATTACAATCTATTTTTCAGGCTTAAGTGTAGGCAAATAGCTCTCTCAGGACTGTAGAGCCGTGTACTGTGGATTGGCGAGAGAGGCGATGACTCAAAGGTCGGTCAGCTGGGCTTTCTTTTGGAGACTTATAGTTAGATCTGTTCTTTGTACATTACTGTATGGTACGTAGTGTCTGATGATTTGAACATGAGCGGTGAAAATCTTGACGGTTGTAAATTTCTGAATTTTGAGTGAATGAAATGAAATCCAGTTTGGTTTTAAAAAGTTCTCAATTTCTTCGTACTGCTTTAGATTGTGATGCCATGAGGAGTTTAGTGGTAGTTGTCAGTAGTGGTCTCTTATCGTAGGATATGTACCGGAATGACCTACGGGCGTTCCGGTGGGTACTCTATGGTAAGGGGGCGCTACACTTAGCACCTTTCTTTGATTTGTTAGTCTGCTTTTCCATTATGTAGTCCACACAAATATCAAAATCAACAAAATCCAAAGTATTAAGTACTCCGTCAACCACCAATCTTTTAATCCTTTCTATGGAGATATGTCCTAATCTCTTATGCACGATTTAGAGGAATTTTCATTCATAGCACAACATTTTGTTCTAGCATGAACATGTGTTGCATTGTAACATATATTATCTTGTAAATTAAAACAAAAAAGACCATCAAATAATGTACCATTCCCAACAAATTCAGATTTTTAATGTAACTTTAAAGATTTGTCTGAAAAATAAAAGGAATAGGTTTAGATATAAGTCTTGAAATTGAAATCAATTTCCTAGAGAAATTTGGAATATAAAATGTCTTTTCTAATTTTAAAATAAGACCAATACTTAAAATTAAATTGCAATCCCCAACAGCCTCCACACGTGAATGTATCTTGTTTCTGGATAAGATATATTGCTCAATTCCTACTGACTTCCTTAGGTTTTACAAATCCTGCAACGCATTTGTAATATAGATAGTACAACGAGAATCAATCCACCATGTGTCATAACAAACTTCAGCTATATTAGATTCAAAACAAACTAGTGAGATTAGATTACCTTTTTTTTCAAACCATTCCTTACGTTTGACACAATCCTTCTTTATGTGTCATTTCTTCTTGTAAAAGAAGCACTTGGATTCCTTCATAATGTCAACTTGGATAGGTATTTGACCTTTTTTGTCATGACCTAGAACTACATTGAGCACATAACAACCACTGCATACCCAGGCTAAGGATACTCACGGTACCTTTAACCCAATTATGCAAAGCTAATTGAATATCCTTTAAAAACATCTAGACAACATAACGACTGTATTTTGAAAATCCCAAAACTCAATTAAAATATCTGCAAATCAGTTTTAAATGCACTTCTATATTGACATTTAAAACTTAACCACAACTTCTGGACTTTTAAGTCTACTCAAGAGTAATCTTAACATATAATGGATAGGAATCACATAGGCCTAGTATATTAATCACTCATCCAGTGAATGTAGGTTTCAGTTCCATTACACAAAAGTAGAAAAGCATCACATGTATAAATCAAATCTTGTCAGGAAAACAAATCCTAGAATCGGCTAAAATAATCAAGTGTGTCACCACTAGTCAGCCAAACTAGTGTGTGCACCTACCGATTCTCAGTGTTGGCTTGACTTTCAGCTATGGCGAGTCTAGATTATGGTCGATAAGAGTGTCATGACCCTAGGTGATCACCTTGTCAGTTACCAGACCTTTAGGTATGCAATTGCCCGTAAGTCCTGTAGAATGGTGTGATACGAGGACTCAACTTTTATGTACCAACGTCAAGGGTACGAGGGTCGCTTATTATGTTATGCTTAGCACAAGAATGGCCAATCGTTACCTCACTAATCACAAAAATTATATACAAATATTAATTACTAAAATCAAGTAAGGCATCATATCTTTATTTATTGGTCTAACTAATAAAATGGAACTTTACTATGACTCTAAGCCAAAAGAGAACACATACATGACTGGATTATGCATATGCAAATTCTAAAGCATTATTTAATGCAATAAAAGTCATCTTTTGCACTCTAAGTGCAAAGTTGTTTAAAAATGTAGTTTAAAAAATAAAACGTTATCCTTTGCATTTTAAGTGCAGGTTTGTTAAAAAATATAATTTCTTAAAATACATAATAAAAACATCAGTTGCACTCCAAGTGCAAAGAGTTATTCAAAACAATGTCGTTTATTAAATACACAAGTATACTAGCATCTATTTGAGATTCAATTCTACTATGCATTACCTAGTTTCAAAATTCACATACAAGTCATCATGCATATCTTGGGATGCACTAATTTCATTTGAGGGATATGGTTTCCCTAGTTCACCTCAAAAGAAGATTTACACTCCCTTAACTTCAACAATCCTCGGTTTGAGCTCCTTGATCCACAGCTCCTAAACCTTTATACATACAAATATACAATGTATTTATTACTCAAACATGTATCTCATATTCATATACCACCACAACCAAATTCATCCCTAATCAATCATCATAAATGTTATTCTAACATATGTCATTAGGTCAATAATTCACTTAATAATTCAACTCAATGTCTCCTCAACCAACAAGCTAACCTAGCCTTATGTGCAATGTTTACATCCTTTTCTTCCTAATGTTCCTTTATAAATAAGTTGTCTTCTTTTAATCATACTCTCTCTACAAAAATCCAAATGCCACGATTCTAGTTCCTTTCGAAACTAGACTTCCATTAGTATTAATATATCCAATAATTAAACAAACATCATCTTTCTTTAAAATATAATCTCCATCCAAATTATGTCCTATTTCTGGAAAGAAATAGACTAGCAACCAATACTCAACCCTTAATAAATCATTATCAATACATGTACTAACAAAATTGTTTTACAGAAGCATTAGTAAGACATCAATAATCATTTTTCATGTTTTATACTTTCACTAATATTGACTCTAAGGTCCTCAAAAATTAGGAAATAATATAAGGTTCCTACATAGGGGTCTATCACAAGCAGTATTAGGTAAACAAGTATAACTCAAGCTCTAGTCACTATTTTGTCAAGCCATTTTCATAGAGGTTAAGTTAAGACCTATATCTACAACTTTTATTCTTTTAGTTTCTTCAAATTCATGCTCTAAGAATATGAAAGACAGATCAAAAGAGAAAGATGAAATTGAAACTAGAATTTCAACTTATCTTGATAACTTCTTTCCTTCTCCTCTTCTCTTCCCTTTTTCTTTCCTTCTCTTCTCATTTTTGTTTCTTTCTCTCTTTTAACCTTATGACCAACCTCCAATCTCACTTATACTTCCCCTTTCATCCATTTTCTCTAAAAAACTCAAAGGAAGTTAAACTAATCCACACATCACCATTCCATTGGTTTATGCGTCACCATTTTATTGGTACATAAGTTATGCTTCTATTGGTCCATATGTTACTATTATACTGGTCCATGTGTCACTTACTTTAGGCTCCACATGTCACTCATTTAAGGCTTCATATGTCACTACTTGTAAGGCTACACATGTCACCAATTGTAAGGCTACACATGACCAATTGTAAGGCTATATATGTCACCATTTGTAAAGCTACACATGTGACCATTCTATTGCTGCACATGTGACAAGTCTAAAGTTCCATTTGTCACAAATTTAAAGGTCCACTTGTCACAATTATATTCAAGCCATTTGTCATCCATTTAACTGAGCCATTTGTCACTTATTCCTGATGCCACATTTCACCATTTCATAGGCTTAATCAACCTAATTTTCCATGTATCAATTTGTCTTGCTCTTTAACATTTTTTTAGACTAGATGCACGTATCACCTCATCAATTACTCAATTGTAACAATAAATTCCCAATTCACTAATTATAATCCATCAATTCATGTTATTTGTAAATCAAAATGCAAAACATTGGGAATGCACATTCATATCACATTCATTTTCATTCCATACACCAGAATATGTCAATTGAGTGCATATACTATCTTGCAATGTTTTCTAAATCATGATTCATATATGTATACGAATATTATGCATGTGAATGAAATGCACCTCATAAATTCTTAAATGAAATAATTTTTGTGACTCAATCTATCAGTTTAATATCTCAACAATTTTAGGAGGCAGGCTATTACATTTTCCCTTTGAGTTGGCTTAATTTTTCTTCTTACCTTGAAAGACCATATGTGCACTCTGTGAACTCTCTGCCTATTCCATCGATAATCTCCCTTCGTTTTGGACACATATAGTCATTAATTCATTTATTGACCACTTATCCTTATGTGTATTATAAGAGATTTAAAGGGTCTGTATGGTGGTGGAAGGGTGTTCAAAATGTCACACACAAGCAAAGAATTAGACATCTTAACCTCTAGTTTCTTTAACTGAGCCTCAATGTCCCTCATCTTCATGATATGCTCATGCACACCTTGGACACTGGTGAGTCTTGTAGATGAAAACTTCATAATTAGGGTGCTTGTAAGTGTTCTATTTGAAGTTTCGAACTGCTCATCAACGACCTTCAGTAGAGCACGAACATTGTTATGTTGTTCTACAGAACCATGAATGCTAGCAGAAATTTTTGTTTTAATGAACATCACATATAGGTGATTAGATCGCTCCCAATGTTCATAAAATGCAATTTCAGCTATAGTGTTGGCCTCCATTACAATACAACAAAAACATACATTTTGCATCGTTTTCTTAGAAGACGTTGCAAAATGTAGAAGGCTTTCATGACATTTTTTCAAACGTCATGAAAAGAGCAAAGATTCTGCGACGTTGTATGTAGACGTCACGAAAAAATGAAGTGTTTGTCGTCATTTTGTTAGGAAAACGTCGTAAAATACTTAGCTCGACGTTCTGGTGAATTAAACGTCAGGAAAGGCCATGTCCACAATATTCTTCCCCTCGCCCCCACCAGAACGATGTCGTGTTGTTGGCCTAACACGACATTGTTTTTGTATCCTTAAAACATAAACTCCCGCCCTCCAACCAAATGAGACAACGTCATGTCCCCTCCCTCTATAATGATTTCGTCTCATCTTCTGTGTAAATGAAATAGATTTGTTCATCCCAGTCTCCCGCATTTAGCTCTCGCCTTCCCTCTCCCTCAAGCCACCTTCCTTTTCTCATCTGCTGTCCCACTTGGAATCATTGGAGGTTGCTTCACCAGTTGACGTCCTTCTATTGTCTACAGTGGGAGTGCATGTGCGTGTTGGTTGAGGTAAGTAATTAAACTATTTTGTTTGCGATAAATGTCGGCTAAAATGTTGGTTTTTGAGTTAATTAAAGTGGACGATTTAATCTGGGTTTAAGGGTGCTTATTCCTTTGTTTTGATTATCTGTAACACAATGCATTTGGCTTTACATTTTGTGACAGTATGTTAAGGAAGAAGAGATTATATGTTTAGGTGATTTGGGATAATATGGTCAAGGCTTTGAAGTGTTCGATGAAAGTTCAGAGAGGATTAATGGCTTTGAATCACGTTTGTATTATGGATGATTTTGTTAATTCAATGTCTATATATACTTGATGTGAGGAGTCTACTATTGGTTTAATTTGTTTAAACTATTTATTTGTTATGTTTTTTTATTTATTTGCAAATGGAATTAATTATATAATGTTCCTGTACTTTTAGGTGCTATCACATTTGTGTAGTTGCATATAGAGGTTCTATGATGGTTATTGTTTTTTGATAAGGAAGAAAAGGAGTAACAAATTTTCTATTGAAAACTATTAATCGTATAAGATTATCCTAAAAGCCCACTTTGATATAAATGTAAAGAATTTATGATCTTAATTTCATATGTAAAACTACTCCATTATTTTGAATTTGCATAAACACATATTAATTTCCAAGTAATATAAAGTTTATGAGGAGATATTGGATTATAGAAAATTAAGTTAGACATAGATTAGAAATGAATGATAATTGTAGAATTAGTCTTGCACAAATATAAGGTCTGTTATTGCAAGATGGGTATAAAAACATGTCATATTTATGAAAGGATTGTCTTAATCATGTAGACATGTTGAGAGGAGTGAATTTAGAAGAATGAGATGCAGAAGTGGTGCAGAAAAATTTTATTAGAATGAATGACAATATATTTTATACAAAGTTAATTGTGATAAGGAAGGAAGGTTGAGGAAAATTTTATAGGCAAAATGCAATGATTTTTATAATATATGTTAAATTTAGTTATATGGCCACATTTGACATCACTTATCCTGTGAGAAAATATCAAATGTCGTTTGATATATTTGTAAGTGTAAACCATCATGGACATCTATATTGCTTAGTTATACACTTTTAACCAATAAGCCTATTGACAATTTATATTGGATTTTTTGTTCATTGTTAAGGTGTATAAATGAGAAGATGCCTAATGTTATATTTACAAATGAGTGTAAAAGTATTAATATACCATTAAGGTGGTATTTTCAACTATAATAAACTACGTTTGTGGTATATACTAAAGAAATTACTTGAGAAATTTAGTATCCACCAAAGTTATAAGAATTTGAAGGATACATTTGTAGATGTTGTGTATGATGCCAACAAATGAAGAATTTATATTAAAATGGAATGAAATGATTATAGAGTTTGACTTAGAAAAACACTGATGGGTTGTCTTTATTTGATGAAAGAATCAATTGGGCGTTAACATATGTGAAAGGGCATTATTTTAGGAAAAATATAGGTGATATAAAGAATTGAGGGAATAAATGCTTACTTTGAAAACTATGTTCATACTAGTAGCAATAATGATAATAACATTGCCCAAAAAAAATCTTACTACCACGCGGGATCTTAGGAAAAGGTCAAACATGAAATTAAGTTTGATTACTTATAGGGGGAGTAGCGTATCATTAGCGACAGGTTTTGATATTAAGAAAAAATTTAAAAACACACACTAATAACATGTATGAGATAAGGAAAACTATACAATGAAACTAACATTTTGACTTGAGTTATCTATTATGAGATATATTATGACTTGAGTTATATATTATGAGATACATTTTGACTTGAGTAATATATTTTCTTATCCTATAGTATCTTAAGCACATTAATAAAAAATGAAACTAACATTTGACTTGACCATGTTAATAAAAAAAATGAAACTAACATTTTGACTTGAGTTATACAAGTTTTGAAAGGTTTAACATCAAATTTAGAAAGTTTAAGGTTTGACACAAAACTTAAGAAATTCTCAAAGATTTGGCGTCGTAATATTTGTTGTCCCTAATCTTTTCCCTAAACAAGATACTTCCTCTTTGTATACATATGTGTTTTACTATGATGGATCTATAAATTACATCGTAATAACAACTTTTAATATTTGTTTTCAATTAAAATTTTAATTATTTATAATAATTAGTACTTATACCTTTCAATTAAATCCTCATGTTAAAAGAGCAAGTAAAACATACTTCATTAAGTTCAATATAATTCTTGACAAATCGTCCTTGAGTTTAAAATTTATTTTGTAAGTATTGAAAGGTCATACTTAAAGTTACAATAAATTTACTTCGATTTTAGTTCTTTTTAAAGTATCAATATTGGTTAATAGTGGATACTTTTGAAATTTTTAAATATTAGAATATAATCTCTTAATTAATATAGTTAAAATTTAGTATCCTATTATAAAATTTGTATTTAAGAGCATAATTTTTGTAAAATTATTTAAGGGTACTAAGTAATAAGTGTGATATATTATGAGATAAGAAAAATTTAGACTAAAGGGAATAACAAGTCATACAAGGTAAACAAGATGTATGAAGGATGCAATATGCTTAGGATGTATATAGTTACATTAAATAAGTCAGCCCTACTTGCTAAGTGTAGTTGGTTATTGTTTGAATTTAAGAGGATTGTTTGTCGAAACATATTCAAAAGTATCTGTTCATAAAATTTTATACATTCAATTGCAAAAGTTTAGTTTCGTGCTTTATGATAGATACTATTTACAAGTGCGAGGAGGATATAGTTGGAGGAGCCATTGGAAAAGAAGACCCAGGTATGCTAACTTATAAGTATAAAGTTGATGGATTGTTAATTGATTTGTTTGCATTCATACTATAGCTATTGAATGTGCTATATGAGATGCCATATTTTGTTCTATGCAATTCTGTTAAAGTAAGGATCCTGAATTCATACATAAATAGAGAAATGAAATGTCATATTTTGCTTAATTTGTTTTATGACTTTTTTTATTACTCTCTCCCTAGTTCTCCATATAGTTTATCAAATAATAATACAAATTATACGTATTAGTATGTGTAGAGCAAAGCTAATATTTGTACAGATGTCTTAGCTTCGAATATGTATTTATCAAAATCTTCCTTTTTTTTTAAATTTCTAAGTTAAACAATGGTTTAGCCCTTTCTTTATCTATGAATCTCATAGGTAGTTAGATTTCTTAGTACCTAACCTAATAATTTGGGGACATCAATTAGTATCCCATTGCCAATCATAAATGTCAAACTACTTTTGCGCACATCAATTAATACTCCATTAGTAGCCATAAATGGTTTGCTTAACATGATGGGAACTATAGTGTCATATTTTGTGTCTATTATGAACAAGCTTATAGGAAAACATTATTTTTCCTACTTTAACAGTTAGGTTTTCTACTACTTCATTTAGGTACCTAGTAAACCTTTCCTCATCCTTTGCTTACTAACATAACATAATGTTCTGATTCTTATATTAAATTAATAGGTATTTCTTGCTCTATGGATAAGAGTTGGATGAATAGTGTAAGGGTTTCCTGTGAATACATTGATGGAGCGAGGATGTTTACGAATTTTGTGGCTGGAAAAAAAAGGCAAAGAGTGTGACATTTCATGCCCTTATGTACGTTGCATGAATTGTTATATGAGGTCTCAGAACAATGTTTTTGAACATTTAATGCAATTCGGCATGGACCAATCATACACCTGCTGGGTTTTACATTATGAAATGCCAGAATATAGATTTATCTCTAGGGAAGAAAGGCTTGACGCTACAAATGTAGACATAAATGGGACAGGCATTGACATCAATGAAGGTGATGGTGATGAGGAGGAGGATGGGATGCAAGCTTTGTTTAATGATATGGGTACTTCTTAAATGATCGTCCAATTAATTAGGACGAAAGGAGTCCTCCTACAAGCGTTGAAGATTCTATTATGGGTGGTTTTCATGAATTGTTGACTAAAGCAACTGAAGAGTTGTACTCGAGATGTACGAATTTTTCAAAGTTGTCATTTTTAATAAAGTTGTTTCATTTGAAAGTATACAACAAATGGAGCAATAAGTCATTTGACATGTTACTTGCTCTGCTGAAGGATGTATTACCTAATTGTAAATCTTTGCCGAAGTCCTATTATGAAGCAAATCAATTTCTACGAAGCCTAGGCTTAGGTTATGTGTCGATACATGCATGTAAGTATGATTGTTGCCTATTTTGGAAAGAGTATGGGGATTTGGAAAGTTGTCCCCAGTGTGGAACATCAAGATGGAGAATTAATGATGGCAGGGGTAAGAAGATACCACATAAAATATTGCGGTACTTTCCATTAACGTTCAGATTACAACGATTATTCATGACATGTAAGATCGCTAAACAAATGACGTGGCATAATGATAGGCCTAAAGGTGACAGCAATAACATGGTTCATCCTTCTGATGGAGAAGCTTGGAATAGATTTGATGAGCTATATCCTGAGTTTTCCAGAGAACCACGTAATGTTAGACTAGGCTTAGCAACAGATGGGTTCAATCCACATGGTAGTTTGTCACTTCCATATAGCGTGTGGCCTGTTGTTCTCATAGCATACAATTTACCCCCTTGGATGTGTATGGATGTGTTGGACCCCGTCTCCGAAGCCTAACATTCGGAAGCATAATAAGCATAAAAGACCCAAAACTGACAACTTACTGATCACAATTTGGGAAAATTCCAATAGAGATTTAAGATCCGTTTCTTGAGGAAAATTGTTCCTCATATTCTAAAGATTCCAACGCCACCAAAAAACGCTAAATTTGGATTAAAAATGGAGAAGTTATGACCAAAATACTGTCTTAAAGAAAACAAACCAAGAGTGGATACTCTACCCAAATTCATGCCAGAAATTGAAAGTCATAGAGGCTAAATTTTCGATCGGCTCCTTCATATAAATTGTAGATCCATGTCTCTAGTTTAATTTGCAAGAAGAATCAGATCGATCGGAGCTCTATAGGTCAAGATATCTCTAAAATACCGAATGATGTTTAGACTTTTTCCACCGATCAACTCACTTTAATCTGGTCAATCTTTCTCCATTTAAAGTCAAAACTGATCGATTTCATATGAAAAGATAGAAAATTTTCTTAGGAGTCCAACGCTTTAAAAATCAGCTTGATCGGAGGTCGGACTAAAAAGTTATAGCCAACAGAAGGAAGAGAGGTCGGTCGGCCAAAAATTGATCCCGCGGGCCGATCAACAAACGCGTAGAGGTGCGCGGGCACCCGCGCGCGCTATCGCTCGGACGTTCGTCCGAGTGGGTGCCCACGAGCGCTCGCCCGAGCGATCATGCGCTCACCCGAGCGGTTCTGAACTCCTACTATCTTCTTCATTGGTTGACTACAGATTGCAATAGCAGTTCTCCTTCTGGTAACAACTTTAACCATTCTGATCTTCAGCTTATGTTTTCTCAAAAACTTATGATAGTTGTATACCATCAGACAAGGTTCATCATTATCCGAGTCTGATTCTGTTGTTGCCTCTGGTTGTGCGTCAATAGGACTGTTCTGAACCGGGCTTTGCTCCACTGGTTCCTCCTGTTGAGCAATGGGGATTTCCTGCACTCTGCTTTGCTCAGTTTCTTTTTCTTTTTCTTTTTGAGAAGCATCAAAGGTTTCTTTCTTTCAACTATCTTCCCCAGCAGTTGACACGGTCGTCTTCCGACTAATCTTTTTAGTCTTTTCTTCTGCTTCAGCTAGTCTTGAAGATTTTAGTACTTGAGATTTTTCTCTCTCAGATTCTGATTTTCTCTTCTTCTCAGTCTCTTTGGCTTTTCTGGCTGTATCCTTTTCCAGAATAGAGACTAAAGATCTTGTTGCTTTATGTGCACGAGATTGAGAGGATTGTTCCTGACTCTGTTCTCTGGCAATCTTCTCTTCTTGTTGCCTTAGAGTCCGAATCCTTGGTGATCTCTTCGCCTTCTTTGTAACTCCACTTAAAATACTTTCTCCTTGTCTTTTTAGCGCACCTTCTCCTATCCTTCGAGGCTGACTTTCTTTGGTTTTAGGACTCGCCTGTTTTATTAGCAGTCTTTCGGATGTTCTTCTTAGTTCATCTGCAGGCGATCTCATACTCTGTTGAGTTCGAGAACTTGAAGCGGGAGTCTTCTTCGAAACATGTTCCCCCTCAGTTCTTGTTTTCCTTAAAGGGTCGGATTCTCCTTTAATCACTGTACTCAGACCCATTCGCCTTATTGTGATCGAATCAATCTTACTTTTCACCGGTACAGTCCGTCTATTTCCTTTATGTAGAAGGATTTCGGATTCCTTAAAAATCCTTGTAAGAAGCATACCGTAAGGATAGCTATTTGTATCCTTCATTCCCTTAATCATGTAGTGAAAGATTAAGAAGGGTAAATCAATAGGGTTGAGATTCAACAAGTAGAATAAGCATTGTTCATCCAGAGTGGTCACCAAATGCCTTGAACCTACTCTGGTTAAGATGCAATTAAACAGAATTGCATGAAGGACCCTAGCCTTCGGAATCAAACTAGAGGTCTTCCTCTCCCATGGGTCATTGGCTCCATATAATTGTCTTATGACATCTTCTTCTTTCATACAAACCTGGGACATCCAACCGGCCTTTGTAGACAGGGTCTCACCAACCAATGGACGATCAGTCACTTTCCTTATCAGCTCCTTAGTCACGACAATAGATACACCATCTACTGAAGATATGATAGCGTTGTTTACAAGTTGAGCGTTCTTCCAGAAATTGAATACCTCATTGGTGTATACTAGTTCTCGTACCTGGAAGAAATTTCTCCAACCAGCTCTTACAATCTCCAGTTCTACGTCCATACCATCATTCCTCAACGACTCGCAATCCACATGTCTTCCGAAAATCATAGCTGCCTCCATTGTTTCAGAATGAAAACTGTTTCTGGTAAGATTTTCGTCTTGGGTAGGATGATTGAGAGAATTTTTAAAGCAAGATGAACTGTCTAGAGATAAAAGTAACCGCAATGATTTCAACTTCAGGCTACTTGAAGGGTCTAGTCTGGTGTGTTCTAGAATCATTAAGATCCTCGAGATTATCAGATTTTTTCCCTCCAAAACTTCCTTGATAGAGAAGTTACCAGCTGTAACTCACTGTTTCTGACGCCGTTAGTTTTGACGTTACTTAGCCTGACTGTTCACTTAACATTACCATGTTAAGGTTGCGTCTAATCTTTTGGAACCTTTCTTCACACAGTGGTTTGGTGAAGATGTCTGCCCACTGATGCTCTGTTTTGATGAACTATAGACGCACCACTTTCCTCTGAACATAGTCTCTCAGGAAATGATGTCTAACTTCGATGTGCTTCACTCTAGAATGCTGAATCAGATTCTTTTGACAGATTAATTACGCCGGTGTTGTCGCAGTAGATTGGAATCTCCTCTTCTCGAACTAAGTAGTCTTCAAGTTGATATTTGATCCATAATGTCTGTGAACACCAACTTGCGGCAGACATATACTCTGCTTCGACGGTTGATAGAGCGATTGAGCTTTGTCTCTTGCTTGACCAGGAAACTAAGTTTGCGCCAAGAAAGTGACATCCTCCACTTGTGCTCTTTCTTTCGATTCTATCTCCGGCATAGTCCACATGGCAATATCCGATTAACCTGAAATCTTTACCTTTCTCAAACATTAAGCAAAGATCAGTAGTACACTAAGATATCTCATAATTCTTTTAACAAATGATAAAATGAGACTCTCTAGATCGGCTGAAATCTTGCACCTGCATACACCGAACAAAATATCAGGTCTACTTCTTTGTAAGATACGATGAAAGAACCGATCATCCTCTATCTGAGGTTTGATCCACCTTCTTACCAAGTTCATCTTTAGACAAAAGGTTTGAAGGGTGCATCGGGGTCGCCATAGGATTAACATTATTCATATCAAATTTGGACAACAGTTCTTTCACATACTTTTGTTGGTGAATGAAAATTTTCTCTTCGGTTTGCTTAACTTGCAACCCAAGAAAGAACTTTAACTCACCCATCATACTCATTTCAAACTCTTTCTTCATTAGACTCTTAAACTTCATGCATAATTTGTTTGAAGTAGCACCAAAAATGATATCATCAACGTAAATCTGAACTAAAATAAAATCATTCTGAAAGATTTTCCTAAAGAGCGTCTTATCGACTTGACCTCTACTGAAACCATTTTCTAAAAGAAAAGTACTCAGACGATCATACCAAGCTCTAGGAGCTTGCTTCAAGCCGTATAAGGCTTTATGAAGTCTATAGACATGGTCTGGATTCTTAACATCCTCGAAACCAGGTGGTTGCTTAACATACACCTCTTCGTCTATAAAACCATTCAGAAAGGCACTCTTCACATCCATCTGAAACAACTTTATATTATGAAAAATTGCATATGCCAGCAATATCCTAATGGCTTCAAGTCTTGCTACTGGAGCATACGTCTCATTGTATTCTATTCCTTCTTGCTGATTATAGCCTTGTGTTACTAATCTAGCCTTATTTCGACTCACTCTTCCTGATTCGTCTAACTTATTCTTAAAGACCCATCTGGTTCATATGATGGATTTCTTAGGGGGTTTCGAAACTAAGGACCACACATTGTTCCTAGTAAATTGAGTCAGCTCCTCTTACATGACTAACACCCAAGCTTCGTCTTGAAGAGCTTCCTCAACCTTCTTAGGCTCTATGTCAGAAATAAAAGCCACATTAGCTTCTCTTCTGAATCTGGACCTTGTCCTAACTTCTTCTGAGGTCTCTCTAATAATCAACTCTTTTGGATGAGAACTTTTATATTTCCAGTCTCTACATGTGTTCCTGATGATGGAGTTTCTGTTCTATCATCTAAGTTCTTTAAAGGACCCTCACTTTCCATGTCATCTTCCTTATGGGGTTGGGAACTATCATCAAACTTGACATGGATGGTCTCTTCAACTGTCTTTGAAGTAAGGTTGTACACCCGAAATGCCTTAGACGATGATGAGTAGCCTAGAAAGATTCCTGGATAGGTCTTTGAATCGAATTTATCCAACAACTCCTTTGTATTCAGAATAGAGCATTTGCACCCAAATGGATGAAAGTAAGATATGTTTGGTCTTCTTCCATTCCATAACTCGTAAGGAGTCTTCTTCAGCATTGGTCGCAACATAATTCTATTCTGAATATAGCATACTAGGTTCACAGCTTCTGCCCAGAAGTACTTAGGAAGATTCATCTCACACAACATGGTCCTTGCCATCTCTTGAATCGTCCTGTTCTTCCTTTCAACAACTCCATTCTGTTGTGGAGTTTTTGGAGCCGAGAAGTTGTGGGAAATTCCATTCTCTTCACAGAATAATCTAAACTTCTCATTCTCAAACTCTCCACCATGGTCACTCCTGATACTGGCTATAGACATTTCTTTTTCATTCTGTAACTTTCTGGATAAGGTCCTAAAGCACTTAAAAGATTCATCTTTGTGTGATAAAAACAATATCCAACAAAATTGAGTAAAGTCATCAACAATAACAGGTCCATATTTCTTTCCGCCAAGACTTATTGTCCTTATTGGACCAAATAAATACATATGTAACAACTTTAAAGATCTAGATGATGTTATAAAATTTTTAGAAGAAAAAGAAGTTTTAACTTGTTTTCCTTTCAAACAATTTTCACAGAAAAACTCTTTGTCAAAACTTATTTTTGGCAATCCTCTTACCAAATCATGTTTAGCCAACTTTGAAATATGTTTAAAAGAGACATGACCTAGCTTTTTATGCCAGATTAGTCTTTTTTCTTCGGAAGATAGGAAACATGAAATATTTTAGCTTTGAAAATCTTCTAAATCAATTTTGTAAAGATTATTTCTTCTCTTGGAAGAGAAAAGTATGGACTCATCTCTGTTTCTGACTTCGCAAAGATTTTGATTGAATGTGACTGTGAAACCAGAATTACACAATTGATTGACGCTAATCAAGTTATGCTTCAGACCATCAACAAGCAGTACATTATTTATGCATGCAAAGGAATCTTTACCTATTTTACCGATTCCAATAATCTTGCCTTGCTGGTTGTCTCCGAAAGTTACTGATCCTCCCTTCTTATACTGAAGATCTAGGAGCATAGACCTTCTTCCCGTCATATGTCGCGAGTATCCACTGTCTAAATACCAATGGTGCTTGCCGTATTTTCCAAGGAAGGATATCTGCAGGAGAAACTATTTTATTTTTTGTTACCCAAATTTTCATGGGTCCTCTATGGTTAGTAGTATGCATATGATAAGTTTTTTTATGCATATAACTAGAACGTTGATTAAAATGAGATCTATTATGGTTTCTCTTTTGGAAGAAAGGTTTTTTATGAGACTGCGTCTTGTTACCTGTAAACCCTAATCCGGTTTTATCACTCGGATGTTTACATTTTCCAAGCATCTCATTCATTTTCTTAGTGCTCTCTGTGAAAGTAGCTAAATCAGCTGACAAATTCTTAATTCTTAGTTTAAGCTGATTGATCTCTTCTGATCTGTCTACAATTTTATTCTTTTCCTCTAATTGCTTTTTCAGACAGATATTTTCTCTCTCTATTTCTTCCGTGTGTCTAATATTTTTTGCATACTTTTTCTTTAATAGTTTGTACTGTTTCAGAATAGCATGAGAATCTTCTAATAATTCTGAGTAGGCATCATGCAAATTATCGTAGTCAGATTTTACCTCCTCATCACTATCTTCCTCGGCCATCAGGCAGATGTTTGCATGTTCAGACGATTCGGAACCTGTATTTGATTCTGATGAATCTAGGTCCTCCCATGTTGCCATCATGCTTTTCTTGCCTTCTCTATTCTTCTTTGGTTTCTTCTTAAGAATCGGACATTCGGACTTGTAGTGTCCAGGTGGTTGAGCCAAGTTTACATTATAAAGTGGCTGCATTTTCATAGCTGCTTATGCATTCATTGACTCCTAATTGATGATTTTTGTGCTTAAATTGGTTCCTCATTCTGATCTCTTTTAATTTACAATTTGTCAGTAAATTGTCATGATTTGATACTACTTTCTTTATAATTTTCATGAGGACAATTGATACTGCAAATTGTTATTTTTATTGCAGGAACAAAGGAGTCAACACATCAGGAAGTCAACAGTCATGAGGTCAATCCGCACGTCGCGACGAATATCAATCCGCACGTTGCGATGAGCACTTCAATCTACATGTCGCGGCGAATATTAATTTATACGTCGCGACAAGCAGGCAATTCTACACGTCGCGACAAATTTTCATTTATACGTCGCGACGTACGAGCGGATATCCGAAACTTAAATGGAAAGTTTGTCTCACTGCTCTGACCCGGCCCGCACCCATCATATAAAAACCTTGCTATTGTTAGGTCAAGCAGACTTGATACGGAGACTTCGGATACGCAGGGGCTGATACTCGGAGACTGGACTTAACCTCCTCGGACGATCACACTCTACTCCGCCATCATTTCCATTTCCATCCTTGCCGACGACCATCACCATCGTCGCCACCGCCACCGTCAATATTAATTGCCATCATGAGTATCGCTCTGTCTTTAGCAGTCGAGGGACAGACAAGAGCTATGCGTAGCTAAGCCACATTTCCTCCTAAAGATGTAGCAATGGCTTGAGTTCACATAAGCTTAAAAGGGGAGTGATCATATAGTGTCTGAAGTTTAGTTATATTTGTGTAAACTCTGAGTTAGAGGTTGCATCGGTATAGCTAGATTAGCATTGTTATAGTTTAACCGTGTGCTGAACACTATGTTAAGATTTGGACAAAGTGATTTGTAGAATGTTTGATGCTTAATATATGAAGTTTCATATATGTCATCGGGTATTGCATTTACTATCTTCATCTGCCTAGTTGTGTTTGATTAAGATTGTTGTGTTTGACCAGATTGACCGATTGCATTTGCTTGTCCAATTCTCACACTAAGGTTTTTAACAAAGATTTAAATAATGGAGTTCATTAGTTAAATATTTGGACCTAAAGAGTCCTTTAGGGTTGATCTTTCGAAACTTAGTGGATTGCGTCCCTAAAAATTATTTTTGAACTGTGATAGCCTGCGCCCATTTTCAAGAGGATTTTATCAATTTGATTTTTATCTGATTTTTGTTAATTGCATTATTTCCAAAATTACAAAAACATTCTTTTATACTTTTTGTCCAATTTTGATTACTTTATCAGTTTTGACCAAAATACCAAACCCCCGTTGACCGCGCATTGTAACGCTAGTCAAAATTAATTAACTAGACTACTACTGTAGCAGTGGCGAGTCTAGGTCGATCCCACAGAGAGTGTGTGTAAAGTTTAAGAAATGAAATTAATCAGTGTTTATGAAAAAGGGGTGTTTTGGATTTTTAAAGATGAAAATAAAATAAAACTGACTAATAAAAACAAATTAAAGAAAACATGCAATAAAATGAAAAATGTGGGGAATTGGTAGGGACCCGGTTCTTCGGTTCAACCTCAGCCTACACCCTGACTAAGCATATTTTATTAATTTGTTGTTCTTTAACCTCTCCTAGAAATTATTAATCGTGGATTAAAAATTAACCCGAGTTTTCCCTTAGGTTTTGTTTAATCAAGATACGATCGTTGATTAAACCTAACCACCTAACAACCTAGGATACGATCTCTATATTTTATTAGGCAGTTCCATTATGAATAAGGAAAACTGATTAATCAAGGCAACAACCACATAAGCTCGGGTCATTTATCCTAGGTCATGTTATCCCTAATGATTACGAATCATTAGTCGCTACAAATGAATTTCAACATAACAATTACGGATTAAATTGAAATTCTAGCAATGGGTTCGCAATTAGCAATTCAATGAACGCATTAAAATTATCAAATCACAATATCCAATGGGCTCATACATAAATAACCGAATAATAGCGAAAATCCGATTATTCATACACAATACCCAAATCAATTAAAGCAGGATAATACAATCAATTCCTAACGAGAGAAAGAAACAACAAATTAATAAAAAAATACTTAACCCGGGTCGTCGGCATCGATATTACCTCCGAACCGACGTAGGGATGTTTAGCTCTTCATGGGTCTTTCCCGATAAATTACTTCAACCCCTATTTTGTTGCCTCAACCGAATATCCCTTGTTTTTCCTTTTACTCTCCTCGTCTGCATTTACCACAATTTCATGTGTTAAACGCAGACTCACGCATCTGTCATTGTGTTGTAGCGCCACCGTAAGCTAAGGATCGACAATTAAGTTTGCCAGCTTTAAAACCTTCTGGCGTTCCTCCGTGCTGCTCACATTCGTGCCCACCAAGCTGCGGGTCGGTCAGTATCACCAGAGTACACCAAATACCAAGACTCGGTTTTATTTCCTTCCTCTCCTCTTTTTTCAAGCGCCGCTACTATGCCTGACAAGACAAATAAAAATGTTAAAACCCTCCCCTTGCTGCTTCTCCACGCAGCGTTTTCATCTAACATTTAACGCTGCAAGATAACGCATAACGCCTGGCTGCGTTTTGCGTTGTCGTTAACAGCGTTGTCGCGTTACTCGTAACATTGAATTTCATGCTTCACGTTAATAGTTAACGCATGCATGAAACGCATGCCAAACTTCTTTTTTTTTTCAATTCCTTGCATTAAAATTTCTCTCCTTCTTTGTCTTCCAATTGTCATCTGTTAATTTTCTTTGTCCACTCCATGAAAGCAAACGAGAAATAATCTTCGAAAAATGTCTCAAGTGGGGTATTTTTGTCTCACTTTAATTTCTTTGCTCCCGAATTGTACCTGAAATTAAACATGAATTAAAGTGAGTAGCTTAGGCATTTTTATGTCAATAATTGTTAAGTGCAAATGATTAAATATATCAACAATTAAGCACATATCAAATACCGCCACACTTAACTTTTGACCGTCCTCGGGCAAAATTTCCAAATTAAGCTCAAAGATCTAAAACATTTACTCAATTCCCATATATTCCAAGATAATTTAATCATAAGCAAAGATGAATAACTTTCAAACATCATAGCAAGAAATCAACATTCTAAGCTTTTACTCATGATCAATCAACATTCAATATCTTCAAAAACTGAGCAATCTAATGGTAGACTCGGAAAATGTGTTTAACAAAAATATATTAAAGGGTACACTCAATACCATTCATGAACATGACAATCCATAACTTTGCATATCATTTCATTTCTCCACCACTAATGTTCACGTGCAGAATCATGAATCAAAGGACTTTTAAAGGTTGTAATGTGGGCAAGGGTAAGGTGAGGTATATTTGGGTCAAGTAGCATAAAAGCCATCAAAACTAGTGAAACAAAAGTAACACTCATTAACAACTGGTACAAATCACTATAATAAATGCAACATTTATCTTTCACAATCTTATTCACTCTCACACACAAACCACATAAAGCACAAATCAATCCAAAGGAATCACTCATACAATTTTTCTCAATGAAATAACAAGAGTGAACCTTTCAAAGAAACCTCAACCTCATATTCAACATTCTCAAATAACTCAATCATTACAACTCTAGGAAGATGCATAAATCATAAACACTTTTAAATACATATGCAATTCTTCCTTGATAATTATTTTCAATAATTCCTTTTTCTTTTTTCTTCTCTTTTTTTTCTTCTTCTTTTTCTTTCTTTTTTTTTTTTTTCAATTTCCTTTCTTTCTCTTTTTTCTTTCTCTTTTTTCATTCATTTTTTTTAAATTTTAAAATAAACTACAGTAACATGGGAATCTCAATGATAAGACATAAAATAACATCCCAAGATTATAACCAACCCTCATATATATACACCCCCACACTAAGAATTTTGTATATCCACAACCTCAACAATCACAAATGTTCCACTAGCTTTATGACTTAGGTAGGACATTTGGTTAAGTTTAAAAGCATAAAATGTGGTTTATACAAAAAGAAAGATTAAAGCTCAAAGGGGTTTATCAAGGGAAAAATCATGTCAATAGGGTAGGTCATTTGGCCAATGTAGCTTATGAAAAACAAAGAATGCCTAATCATGTCCATGCTAATGCATGTGATAAAAATGTGGTCTCGAATAGAAATTCAACGCAAAATCAAGATGTACATGTCATGAAGGTCACACATTATCAAAAGGCAATGAGACTGATATGAATGTGTCACCAAATAAGGCTCAAATTCTCACCGGCTTTGTCTACCATTAGTCACTACTCTTCTAAAGATAATGTATATCAACCAATCACAAGAGCAAAAGTACATGCTAAAGTTGTTATGAAATTATCCAGTCAATCCACACTCCAATCATGATTATATAATCCTAGAAGCAATAGAAAATGAGAAAATGTTTGCTTCATTTGTTTTATTCTTTTTCTCATTTTGATTGAAAATTTAAAAACAAGTAAAACAAACGAATTCGAAAACACACATGCAAATAAAAAGTAATGCGAAAATGTGAAAGAAAAGAAATTTACTTCCCTTGGGTTGCCTCCCAAGAAGCGCCTTTGTTTAGGTTCGCTGGCTTGACTCCTTTTTCTCCTCACGTGACAAAATTATGATCCTCAGGAATTACATGTGGCTCTTCCACGTGAGGTAGTGTCGGATAGGGCCTTAGTTGATCGTCATCCCCGTTTAACATCTTCCCTATCCTTAGCTTCTCAATTCGGATCGAGTCCATACATTCCAGAAATAGTTCGAACGTTTCTTCACCTTTTTCTTCATCATTCAATTCCTCCAATCTATAATGTAAAGGTAAAGAGTTAGTTTCAAAAATAATTATGGACTCAGTACTTACCTCCGAGCTAAAAGATATGTCCTTTGTGGCTTTGAGCTCCTTCTCCACTTCTTCGACACAAACAATTCGTTGAGGGTTGACCTCAAAAATCTCAAGCTCCTCATCACTTTGCAAATTTTCCGCACAGACTTCAATTGGATACGCTTCCGGTTGATACGACTGTGCCTCTTCTCGTTGCAATTCTAGGTGATCAAGGCTTATTATCATCTGACCCATTAAGTTTGCCATCCTCTGTTGGCTTGCTGTCATTTCCTGTTGGCTTGTTTTCATTTCCTGAAAATCCTGGTGCAATTGCAAGTTGGAAGCAATAAGTTTGGTAAGAATTTCTTCTAAAGATACACCTGAATCAAATTGGCTCTCCGGATTTTAGGACCAACTGTTTTCTGAAAATTGCCCTCCATTCTTCTGAAAGTGTAAAGTATTATCCTGCAATGGCAACATCAACTCTTCCAGAGATGGACCGGAGTTGTGATAGTAAGCTTCTGGTCTGTACGAGAATTGATTTGTGTCCTGCAAACTATCATGGAAGTAATTCTGCTGATTATCCCATCCATAACAAAAGTTAGGTTGATCAGTCCAAACATTTTCATAGGAATGAGAATATGAATTCTAAAAGAAATTACTTCCGTCTATAACAATTTTTTTTTGTTTTTTGTTTTAAACACAAAATAAGGAAATGAAAAGATCAACAAATAACAGAAAAGAAATTAATCACGAACAAATATATACAAAACACCAATTAAATCACAAACAAAAACTAAAACACCACATTCCCCGGCAACGTCGCCAAAATTTGACCGCATGTCGTAACGCTAGTCAAAATTAATTAACTAGACTACTACTGTAGCAGTGGCGAGTCTAGGTCAATCCCACAGAGAGTGTGTGTAAAGTTTAAGAAATGAAATTAATCAGTGTTTATGAAAAAAGGGGGTTTTGGATTTTTAAAGATGAAAATAAAATAAAACTGACTAATAAAAACAAATTAAAGAAAACATGCAATAAAATGAAAAATGTGGGGAATTCGGTAAGGACCCGGTTCTTCGGTTCAACCTCAGCCTACACCCTGACTAAGCATATTTTATTAATTTGTTTTTCTTTAACCTCTCCTAGAAATTATTAATCGTGGATTAAAAATTAACCCGAGTTTTTCCTTAGGTTTTGTTTAATCAAGATACGATCGTTGATTAAACCTAACCACCTAACAACCTAGGATACGATCTCTAGATTTAATTAGGCAGTAGCATTATGAATAAGGAAAACCGATTAATCAAGGCAACAACCACATAAGCTCGGGACATTTATCCTAGGTCATGTTATCCCTAATGATTACGAATCATTAGTCGCTACAAAGGAATTTCAACATAACAATTACGGATTAAATTGAAATTCTAGCAATGGGTTCGCAATTAGCAATTCAATGAACGCATTAAAATTATCAAATCATAATATCCAATGGGCTCATACATAAATAACCGAATAATAGCAAAAATCCGATTATTCATACACAATACCCAAATCAATTAAAGCAGGATAATACAATCAATTCCTAACAAGAGAAAGAAACAACAAACTAATAAAGAAATACTTAACCCGGGTCGTCGGCGTCGATATTACCTCCGAACCGACGTAGGGATGTTTAGCTCTTCATGGGTCTTTCCCGATAAATTACTTCAACCCCTATTTTGTTGCCTCAACCGAATATCCCTTGTTTTTCCTTTTACTCTCCTCGTCTGCGTTTACCACATTTTCATGTGTTAAACGCAGACTCACGCAGCTGTCATTGTGTTGTAGCTGCTCACTGTGCTAAGGATTGGACAATTAAGTTTGCCAGCTTAAAAACCTTCTGGCGCTCCCTCCGTGCTGCCTGCTACGTGCCCCAGCCAAGCTCCAGGCCAGTCAAGCTGTCAGCCGTAGCACACCAGTGCCGCACTCGGTTTTATTTCCTTCCTCTCCTCTTTTTTCAAGCGCTGCTACTATGCCTGACAAGACAAATAAAAAATGTTAAAACCCTCCCCTTGCTACTTCTCCACGTAGCGTTTTCATCCTGCGTTTAACGCAGGTGCGTTGTGCGTTTAACGCACAACGCAGTGCATAACGCACAACGTCTGCGTTTTGCGTTGTGCGCTGGCAACGCAGGCGTTGTACGTTGCCTGCGTAAACGCAGCTTTAACGCATGCATGAAACGCATGCATGGCTGCGTGAAACGCAGCCACCAAACATTTTTTTTTTTTCAATTCCTTGCATTAAAATTTCTCTCCTTCTTTGTCTTCCAATTGTCATCTTTTAATTTTCTTTGTCCACTCCATGAAAGCAAACGAGAAATAATCTTCGAAAAATGTCTCAAGTGGGGTATTTTTGTCTCACTTTAATTTCTTTGCTCCCGAATTGTACCTGAAATTAAACATGAATTAAAGTGAGTAGCTTAGGCATTTTTATGTCAATAATTGTTAAGTGCAAATGATTAAATATATCAACAATTAAGCACATATCACCCGTTTTATCAACTTGATTGCAATTTTTGACATTTAGGCTAGTTTAGACCTTTTTCACTTGGTTCCAATTAAGTGAGATGACCCAAGGATTGCAACCTATACCGTAATCTTGGAATTTATTATATTTGACCGGTTTCTAAGGATCGATTGTAAGATCGAATCGACAGAGCCGTGATCAAATTGGCGCTGTTGCCAGGGAACCAAGAAATTTGTTTACCGTCGGATAGCCATTGTCATTCATTTGAATTGTCGTTGATAATCAGAATCATTGTTTTTGCTTGCATTTAGCATAGTTTGATTTTCACACTTGTTCATAGTATAGGTTTCATTTCCCTTTGCACAAGCATACTCCATACTTTGATTTTGTCTCTTACTTTGCACATTTTTCACACATACACACTCATACATACATCATACACTCATACACTCGCATTCATCGCATTTCACTTTTATCTGATTTTGTGTGACTGTGAAAATTTTGTTACCATTCTTTTTATTTGTGGATTGATTTTTGTGCATGCCCAGGAGAGGTAGACTTGTTCAATTCCAACCTGAAGTTGAAAGACATTTGAGGAGACTTAGGAAAGAGAGGAAAAAACAAGAGAGAAAGAGATTAGTTGAGCGAGATAGTGAGAAGCTGGCTGAGAATCCAAACATTTTCCCAAATCCTGATTTTCCCGTACACCAACCTAGAAATGGGACTAATGGAGGAAATGGTGAGCTTGAGAGAGTAGGAGAGAACAATGAGAAGCAGCGACGTAGGACAATTAGGGAAGCAACTACTTCTGATGTGCATTATGATCCATTTACTGCTGCTTGCCCTAATTTTGATGTTAATTTCAAGATTAAGGGTTTGTTGATTAATTCTCCTCCTAAATTTCATGGTTTGGCAGGAGAGGATCCATATATGCACCTACAAGCTCTGACGATTATTTGCCAGAGTATGAAGCCAGTAGGAGCTACTTTGGATCAGGTGCTATGGAAGGTGTTTCATTTGTCTTTGGAAGGAAAGGCAAGAGAGTGCTACATGAGTCTTCTGAGGCATGTGGCTAATGCCTATCAAAGATGGGCCAACCTGAGGAAAGCATTTTTGGAGAAATATTTTCCAGCCTCTAGGACATCTTCGATGAGGAAGGAAATCTATTCAGCCCGCCAGGATTATGATGAGTCACTGTATGACTATTGGAACCGCTTCCAAGATCTTCTGTCCAGATGCCTCCATCACCAGATTCCTGATGAACAATTGGTGCAGTATTTCTATGATGGGTTGAAGAGTCAAGAGAAAGGTATGCTAGATGCTGCATCTGGAGGATCTTTGATTGACCTTACAGCAGTGGAAGCATGGGACTTGATAAAGAAGATGACCTTAAACCATCAGCAATACAGTGTAAGAGATTCCAGAGGATTGAATGAGTTGGGAGCTTTGACAGCTCAAGCCAAGAGAATGGAAAATCTGGAAACAAAGGTAGATTCGCTGGAGAACAGGATAACCTCACAGTTGTCCTGTATTACTACTGAATTGAAGAACTTGAATGTTCATCGCCCATCATCTTCTACAGATATTACTGCACCCAGTTGTGACAATTATGGGTCAATGATGCACATTTCAAGTGTTTGTCCTGGAAGATATGAAGAGGTGTCAGTTGTGTATCCAGGAAGAGCTAATCAGAAGTGGGACCCCTACTCCAACATATATAATGAGGGATGGAAGTCCAATCCTAGATTTGGTTGGAGGAATGAAGAGAACAGGGCTCAAAACATGTTTTCACAAGGGGGAGGAGCTGGTACTTCCACTAGCAGCTTCCTAATCAACAAAGAAGCCCTCATGGTCCCACCAAAGGAAAACACCAACCAGCTGCTTCACAGTATGATGACTCTGATGAAGGAAGAAAGGGATTCTAATGCTAACCAGTTTAATGCTATTGCTTCTCTTATTCAATAGGATTCCTCAAAGACTGCTGCTAGATTCAATGCCTTGGAGAAGAGAATGGAACAATGGGAGACCAAGGCGGAGAACATAAATTCCTATGTCACTCAGTTGTCAAACAACATGAGTGAAAATCAAACAAAAAGCAGTGGGACTATTCCTTCAAATACTATGATTAATCCGAAGAATCTGAATGCAATTGCCCTCAGGAGTGGGAAGCAAGTGAGGTTTAAGCCTCAAGAAGATGAAGGGACATGTGAGGATGAGATTGATAGTGAGTCAGTACCTCCACCAAAGGACAAGATTAAGAAATCAGAAAGTGTGAGGGAAGAAGAGCTTTTGAAAGAGCAAAAGCATGCTTCAAGGAACAAGGGAACTACTTCAGAGAGTTCCAATGATCAAGCAGAAAATGGAGAATCGAGCAAGCAATCCAGCAAAGGTAAGGAGGTAAGTATTCAAGACCTTCCTTTTCCAAACTCATATTTGATGAGCAAGCGCATGAGTGAGATTAAACATGAAAAAGAGATAATTGACTTGTTTGGGAAAGTTGAGGTAAATGTTCCTTTGCTTGATTTAGTTAAGAGAGTTCTGGCCTATGCAAAATATTTGAAGGATTTTTGAACTAACAAGAGAAAGTTTAGGCCAAATGAGAGAGTGCAAGTGAGCTCAAATGTGTCAGCTTTGTTCAAACCGCAAATACCTGTCAAGTGTCAAGACCCTGGATCTTTTACCATCCCTTGCATCTTGGGGAAAGTGACTATAGGAAGAGCTTTGTTAGATCTGGGGGCAGCGATAAATGTGATGCCTAAGTCAATTTATGAGGCTTTAGGAGTGAAGAGTATAAAGCCTACATCTGTTTTCCTCCAGTTAGCTAATAGATCATTTAGGCATCCAGTGGGTATCATTGAGGACATATTGGTCCAGGTAAAAGGGTTAGTATTTCCTGCTAATTTTTATTTGCTTGATATGTCTTCTGAAGTTGTACAGGATACTTCCTTGATTCTTGGGAGACCCTTTTTGCGGACTGCAGGAACAATGATAAGCATGAAGGAAGGTAAGATCACCATGGAGGTAGGTGACCAACAGGTGAGTTTTAATATGTATGAGGCCATGAAGCACCCACATGAAGATTACTCACTTTTAGGAGTTAACATGCTTGATTTAGTTGTTGACGATGCCTGCGCTGAGTTTGAACAATCAATGCACCCTGTAACTGACAACTCTTTGGAGAGCATTTTTGCTTCTGATTTTTCAGGTGGATCGTTTAGTGAGGACGTTATGGATGAGCTGGAAAGTACTCAGATCACCTCACCGAGGTACAAAAATGAGCTGGACATCCACAAGAGACAAACAGACCCACCTTGAGCACCGGGTAGTTTCTTTCTTCTCACTTGTCATATATGTGTACATATTGATTATATTGGAGAGCAACTGTTGTGCACTAGTATGACGACAAAGTGTGAGAAAGAAACTTCATCAGTAAGATTAGTTTTAGTTAGGTAGGATTTTTGTTCATTGTTTCAATAAATTACTTTCACTTTGTTAGCTTTACATCTTTCTGAAGAAGCATGACATTGGTGGTAGGATTGATTTATGTGAGATTAATTGTTTCTAGATTGATTGTTTCTGGATTAAGCCAGGGTTGTGTTTCTGTTTTTTGTTCGGGCAGACACGTCGCAACGTATTTCAATTTATGTGCCACGACGTGCCTTCTTTTTCTTTAACGTTTACATCGCGACGTATTTTCATTTATACATCGCGACGTATCTCATTTTGTTGGGCCCGGGCCCCGTACGTCCATTCCAGAGGGCGGCCCCTCAGGTCGCGCCCGCGACGGGCGCTCCATATATCGTCGGACCCGATCCCAACATCCATACAAAGAACCATTCGATTCGAATAACAACATACATAAACTCAGACATTCTAAACATGCATTCATCGTCTCAAATTCATAAAACATATGTCATTGCCATTCGTAGAAATTCAACCAGTATTCTCAAAATATAACATAATACAAAATGAAAGTTAATTCCCAAAATACAAAAGTATGCTTCATGATGAAATGCTGGTGGGCTAACCAAAGTACTAACTTCTACAAGGCTTCTAACTAACTCAAGTTTCGATGCCTGCGCAAGGTCGACAATCGTCTCGATCTGTACCTGAGGAGGGGAGAGTAATGGGGTGAGCTGCGAAGCTCAGTGGCATATACGTTTATAGCCATTGGCAACGAGCCACACAAACAAGCAATAGACATATATTCATAATTCCACATTCATCAAATAATTCACATTCGTATAAACATAGGTCATGCAATTTCTATTTTTCAACATAACAATTCTTGTGCAACAAGTCCATCAATTCCATCATATGTTGTGCTCATCAAATCAATCGTGTATGCACAAACAAATGGCTCGAGAGTTCCGTAATCCATCCGGATAAACCAAAGGTAGATCCATAAACTATCCGAGTCTGATTTCTCAAGGATCTTGTTGCCACAAGCGGGCAGCCGGGAGAAGGCTTTACTGTCAACGTGCACGTGACTCCATCCGTAACTCTCTTACCCAAACAATTCACATAATCCATTCGATTCATGCTCAAAGCATGTTTCACATTTTCTCAATTCTCATTCTTGTCCATTGCCATAAAGGCCTATCAATCCATGCATATTTATAATTAAAAGCATATTTCATATTTCTCATGAAATTCGATACAATAAATGTCATATAAGGCAAGCAAGCACACATCATGCAATTTGCCCATACACACAATAACGATAAACATATTACCCACCTAGTATTGCTTGAGTATCAGACTCACTGTTGTCCTTCCTCTTGCGATAATGCTCTAAACTGTCGAAAAAATGCAAAGATCGCAAATCTCCTCTTCCTCTTCTTTTCTTCTCCTCGACGGCGCACTCCCTTTCTTTCCTTCTCTATTTTCTCTTCTTCTTTTCTTTTCCTTCTTTTCTTTTCTTTCTAATATCTTAAACCTAAAAGCCCAAGCCCATAACAAATCAAGTAACTCCCTAAGACCCTTACACCATTAAACCCTTTAAGTCCTTATTTAAACCCTATTTAATCATATCTTAAACTCAATTATCCAATAATACTCCCAAAATAAATTAAACTAAGCCTTAAACACATAATTATCGCAATCCATGCTTAATCATATCATAAAAAAAAATTCAGGGCCTAACACATTTCTTTTGGCGATTACGTCGCGATGTGACACATTCTCACACCGCGACGTGACACATTCTGACACCGCGACGTCCCATCGTTTGAAATACCTTTGTTGCCCCTTCTGTCCTGCTGTCTTTGCGTTTGTCCGGACCCCTTTTTGTCTTTTCACCTTGCGACCGTCCGCCTCCTCTCGCCGTCTATTCCTCTTCTCTTCCCTATCATTTTTCTTCTCTACCGCTTTGTTTTCGTCGTTCCAGCTCTCGTTATCTTTATTCTATCGGTTGTTCAGCAGTGCCCGTCGTTTCCACCGTCTCCTTTCTTGCGTCTTTGATCTTTGTAACTGTTCCATTGTCCTTTGTTTTCCTGTTTTTCGTCTTCCTTGTTACTGTTTTTGAGTTAGGTTTTTCGCGACGAGCGATTGCTCACCGTGATGGGTCTGCAAATTGCCATACGCCGCAACGAACGCATTGCCTCGTCGCGACGTACGAAGTGCCTTATCTCGTCGCGACGTCTGCTTTTGCACGTTGTGACGTCTGGTCGAGGACTTTGTCTTGCCGCAGCGTCTGCCCACACATCGCGACGAGGAGGCTGATTTTTACTTAACTCTCTATTGATTTTTTTTCTATTCTGTTTCTTTTTGTTTGCAGGATAATGCCTCGAACTAAGAACGCTAACAAGTCCGACCGACCCCAATCCCCTTCTGATGTACTTCCCTCTCCCTCACATTCGCTTGATGAGTTTTACTCTGACCCTTCTGTTTCACCTCACCCAGTTGCCTCTACATCCTCTTTGGGAATTTTCTCCGCCCATTCTCCTTCTCCCCAGCCCTCACACTCTTCACACCACCACCTTTCTCCTACCCATTCCTCTTCCCTTCCGGTTGATCCTGAGTATGTTGCACTGGCCGCCAAAATTGAGGCCAGAGCCATACTTAAGGAAAAACCCTTTCCTTTGACCCCTCACGATAACCCCTTCGTCCGCCAACTCTTTCAACTTAACCTCACCAACCTCGTCCAACCCCGCACCTCTGGGAACCTAACATTCGTTCGCCAGTTCTACACCCATACCCGTTTCTCAGGCACCTTTGGAATCGAGTTCCGTGGTGTTTCCATTCCTCGAGCTTTCACTTCTATCTCCATTCAGGAACATTATCATCTCCCTCCTACCCCCCGCTGCCACTACTCGGAGCTCATCCATGAGTATCCTTGGGATGACGTCCTTCGTACCCTCTGTCCTGAGGGTACCCAGTGGTATCAACCTAGAGGGGCTCAGCGTTATATCCGCCGTGCTGACCTGTGCTCCGAGGCCCGTCCGTGGCTTCATTTTATTTGTAACAACATCCTTCCCACTGCCCACCTGGCCATGGTTCCCAAGGAGCAGGCTCTTTACATTTACCTATTGATGGTCGGCCGGCCCGTCGACCTCGCTCTAGCCATCACCTCCGCCCTTCGTCAATGCACCCTCTCCACCAACATCACCCATTCCATCATATTTCCCCATCTCATCACCGATATGTTTCGAGCCTATCGGGTTCTGGAACATCCAGCCGATCTTACTTTCGAGCCTGCTCCTGCTTTCTGGTACATTCGTCTCCGCCAACCTCGTAGCCTTCCCACCCCACCTGTCCCTTCCCCACCTTCTTCTACCTCCCCTACCCTTGTTCCTTCTTCCCCTCTTCCCCCTGCTCCTGCTCCCTCTGTTCTTTTCCCTCCATCCGAGGTTCTGCCTCGCGACCCTATCCGTCCACCACCTTCCTCTTCCACCTCTCCTGACTCAGTCG
Organism: Erythroxylum novogranatense; assembly: GCA_029891385.1. Classification (NCBI taxonomy): domain Eukaryota; kingdom Viridiplantae; phylum Streptophyta; class Magnoliopsida; order Malpighiales; family Erythroxylaceae; genus Erythroxylum; species Erythroxylum novogranatense. The sequence continues at coordinate 32,148,467 of CM057229.1, forward strand.
CCCTTCTTCGTGACGACTTACGACGCATCGAGGCACAGATGGCAGCTAATCGACCGTTCTATCATTCGATGTTCACCCTTATTGCAGATCGCCTGTAGTTGCCACCCCCTCCTGCACTCCAGGATCTTTCAGTTGACCCTAGTACTTCTCAGGTTGCCCCTTCGGACCAGCCAGCTGATGATCCTTCGGCTTAATTTTGTCTTTTATTTCTTTTCTTTTCTTGTATTTCTTTTCTTTTGTTGTCTTTTATTTATGTATTTAGTTCTTTTGTTTCGTTTGTACTTGACTTATTCCCCTTAATGATCAATCTCTATTTTTATGCCTTATTCTTCTTATCTTTTCCTTCCTCTCCATTTTCATTGAGGACAATGTGTGCTTTAAGTGTGGGGGAGTTGTTTCCCCATTTATCCTCCATATTGCATGACTGTTGACACTGTGATTATGAATTGTTGGCCAATTGGTGCATTCTGTTGATTAACTTGGTGCATTTTACATCTTTTTGTCATTCTGCATCTCTTCGCCGCGACAAGTGATCACACGTCACGGCGAAGCTATTCTTCTGAGTGTGTATACGTCACGACGTCACCCATTTTATACGTCGCGACGTCCCCACGTTACGACGTCTGCCTCAGCACGCCGCAACGTCACATGTATGCATGAATGACTTGTGCTTCATTTTTCCATTTTTTTATTCAATCAAACATTTTCTGCACTGGATCTTTGTGGCTGTTGTCTATAAAAGTTTTTACTAGTTTCAAAATGATGCTTGATGTTTTTGAAAACACCTCCCATTCTTTTAATAATAGTTGGAATTAGCAAAAATTTTGCTCTTTAGGTTTTCAAAACACAGTGAATGGAAGTATTCTAACAAAGTAGCATTTTAAGTTTTTGAGACATGAGATTGTTCATAGAGATAATACCCTTGTTGGAAGGATATTTGAGCCAAAAATTTTCTTTTTATCTTTGTGTGCATCTGCTTATTTCATTCTCCTCTAGAACTTGTTTTAATTCTTACTTGAAGCTTAATGGACTGGATTTTTGTTGATATGATAGAGGCGTTTCTTCCTCAACCCATTTTCCTAAACACAGTCCCTTATATATTTATCCTTTGCTAGGCAGTTGAGCCTTCTTGTTATGAGCATTTGCATTCATATTTTTACGTGTCATTAGTTATTTTGCTAAAAAAAGGGTTCCAAAAAGGGGACAGAAGTGTTTTTTCAATTCAAAAATTAAAAAAAAAAGTGAAAGAAGAAAAGCAAGATCAATAACAATTTATGCAGTATATATATTGCATAATTAAAAAAAATGCATTCTGTTTATGCATACATTTAGTTTCAGAAAACTATTGACATCAGTTCTTTGTTTAATGCATGTGCTCATACTATTCTTTCTTTCTTTCACCTTATCCATTCATTTAGCCTGCCATACATTACAACCCTCAAAGTCCTCTTGATCTTTAAAATGATAATTCTTGTGGTGGAGAAATAGAATTGACACAAGCCTATGGTAGGAGATGGAATAAGCAGACTGAGAGCAACAATATCCCTAGACACAAGTGAGCTGAGCATATACACTATATCCCGAGTGATTCTCTTTTGTTCAATCTCTTGTGCTTGAATTCTTTCAATGTTTGTTTTATTAGGACTCTTTCACTTTTCTGTGGTTGATTTCTGAGGAAATGAATTGAGTTAATTTCCTTTTATTGTTTTGAGCATGGCAGCTATTTTCTTTCACTCTTGTATTCTTTTTGACTCTTGTAAACTTTGTCCAGGAGTACAAAGGTCTAAGTGTGGGGGAATTTGATTGAACCAAGTTTACATTATAAATTGGCTGCATTTTCATAGCTGCTTATGCACTCGTTGACTCCTAATTGATAATTTTTGTGCTTAAATTGGTTCCTCATTCTGATCTCTTTTAATTTACAATTTGTCAGTAAATTGTCATGATTTGATACTACTTTCTTTATAATTTTCATGAGGACAATTCATACTGCAAATTGTTATTTTTATTGCAGGAACAAAGGAGTCAACACATCAGGAAGTCAATAGTCATGAGGTCAATCCGCACGTCGCGACGAACATCAATCCGCACGTCGCGACGAGTATTTCAATCTACACGTCGCGGTGAATATTAATTTATACGTCGCGACAAGTAGGCAATTCTACACGTCGCGACGAATTTTCATTTATACGTCGCGACGTACGAGCGAATATCCGAACCTTAAATGGAAAGTTTGTCTCACTGTTCTGACCCGGCCCGCACCCATCATATAAAAACCTTGCTATTTTTAGGTCAAGCAGACTTGATACGGAGACTTCAGATATGCAGGGGCTGATAGTCGGAGACTGGACTTAACCTCCTCGGACGATCACACTCTACTCTGCCATCATTTCCATTTCCATCCTTGCAGACCACCATCACCATCGTCGCCACCGCCACCGTCAATATCAATTGCCATCATGAGTATCGCTCCGTCTTTAGCAGTCGAGGGACAGACAAGAGCCATGCGTAGCTAAGCCACATTTCCTCCTGAAGATGTAGCAATGGCTTGAGTTCACAGAAGCTTAAAAGGGGAGTGATCATATAGTGTCTGAAGTTTAGTTATATTTGTGTAAACTCTGAGTTAGAGGTTGCATCACTATAGCTAGATTAGCATTGTTATAGTTTAACCGTGTGCTGAACACTATGCTAAGATTTGGACAAAGTGATTTGTAGAATGTTTGATGTTTAATATATGAAGTTTCATATATGTCATCGGGTATTGCATTTACTATCTTCATCTGCCTAGTTGTGTTTGATTAAGATTGTTGTGTTTTGACCCGCTTGGTGATTGCATTTGTTTGTCCAATTCTCACTAAGGTTTTAACAAAGATTTAAATAATGGAGTTCATTAGTTAAATCTTTGGACCTAAAGAGTCCTTTAGGGTTGATCTTTCGAAACTTAGTGGATTGTGTCCCTAAAAATCATTTTTGAACTGTGATAGCCTGCGCCCATTTTCAAGAGGATTTTATCAATTTGATTTTTATCTGATTTTTGTTAATTGCATTATTTCCAAAATTACAAAAACATTCTTTTATACTTTTGTCCAATTTTGATTACTTTATCGGTTTGACCAAAATACCAAACCCCCGTTTTATCAACTTGATTGCAATTTTTGACATTTAGGCTAGTTTAGACCTTTTTCACTTGGTTCCAATTAAGTGAGACGACCCGAGGATTGCAACCTATACCACAATCTTGGAATTTATTATATTTGATCGGTTTCCAAGGATCGATTGTAAGATCGAATCGACAGAGCCGCGATCACCAGGCTGATTGCACTCGTAGCAAATGACAGATGACTTTTCTGGTTTGGGTTAATCTTTGCCATTCTTCTTGAAGGTCTGATTCCCTTTGGACTTCTTCTTCCACATGCGTCTTATCTTTCTGGAGATGAAAGATAATTCGTCATCTTCATCACTTGACTCTGGTTCTGATTGACTGGAGTCGTCATCCTTTGATTCTTCAATTTTCAACGCTTTTGATGACTTCCTCCTTCTTTGAGTCTTGTGATTCTTTTGTCCGGCCTTTAGCGCTATCGACTTGTCTCGTTTGGGCTTGTCTTCAGCATCGAGTTCAACTTCATGAATCTTCAAAGATCCAAGCAACTCGTCTAGCTTTAACATGCTCAAGTCTTTGGCTTCTTGCACCGCAGTAACTTTAGGTCTCCATCTCTTCGAAAGACTTCTTAGGATCTTTCGAAAATGATCTTGATTGTTGTACGTTCTCCCAAGAGCTTTCAATCCATTGACGATTGTTTGAAATCTTCCAAACATTTGAACAATAGATTCTTCATCTTTGATCCTGAAAAGTTCGTACTGGTGCACAAGAATACTTATCTTGGATTCTTTAACTTGGCTTGTGCCTTCGTGAGCAATGGACAATGTGTCCCACATCTCCTTTGTGGTATCGCATCTGTGGACTTTGTCATACTCGCTCCTACTTAGGGCACACGTCAAGAAGAACTTCGCCTTTGAGTTCAGTTGTACTCGCATTTTGGTTAGTCGTCCATCTGACTCGTGGAATGAAATTGCCATCTTCATCTACTGGTGTATAAGGTCCGTTCTCTATTACGTCCCAAAGGTCGACATGAGTAGATTCTATGAATAGCCGCATCCTATCTTTCCAGTAATGATAATCCTCTCCGTTGAATGCTGGAGGTTTAATGATTGAGGCTCCTTCTGCGATGTATACATGTGATTCTGCCATTATCTTTGATCCACACTTTGCTAAAGTGATCCTTGGATACCAGGCTCTGATACCAATTGAAGTGAATCACATGTTAACACACTTACTTATAAAATAATATAAAATGCACGAGAAGGGGGGGTTGAATTATGTATTCCTTTTTTTTTTGGTAAATCTTTCAAAACTGTTTGGTAGAAATAAAATTGTTTACAAAAATTCCGATAGATTCTGATTAATCAAAACTTTGAAAACTTTGTTTACGAATTAAGTATTGATAAAACTTGAATCTAAAATATAGAGATATAGAGTAAGAGTTATTTCACACAGAGATTTATCCTGGTTCACCCCAAATTGTGGGCTACGTCCATTCCTCAGAGTTTCTTCTGAGATTTCCACTATCTCTTCAACTTTACAAGTATTTTTTGCGAGCCTCTTCAAGTCTCTACAACCAGTATTCTTTCACACTTAGCCTCTGCAGGCTATCTGTACTACTTTTTCTCAGAAAAGTGTTTGAACACTTGTTACAGTAAAATAGCTCTCAGCTAATTTGCATAATAAGCTCTTTACAATCACGTAGATGTAATTCAGCTAATTTTCTTCTCACTTTGTATCTCTTTTTCTAACTTTGCAATCTTCGACTTCAATTGTATTTATAGCCTTCGTCTCCAACTGCTTCTTGATTCTTGTTTCTTGAATCTTTAAAGAAACGGTTATTCGATTGAGTTACAGAACTTAACTCAAACCGACTCCTTCGTCTTCTTTTGAATTACGCATCTTCTTTTCTTAAATCATATTTTATCGTCTATGTTTACGTATGCAAATGCTTTTTATTATTTCAGTATTTAAATACGCTTTACTATTCGCATCTGCGTCTGCATCTGCTTTTACTTAGCGTCTGCGTCTGTTTTGCTTTGCGTCTGCATGACTTTGTCTGTATGACTTTGTCTATATGACTTCGTCTGTCTAACTTCGTCTGTAGGACTTCGTCTGTCTGACTTCGTCTATAGGACTTCGTCTGTAGGACTTCGTCTGTCTGACTTCGTCTGTAGGACTTCGTCTGTCTGACTTCGTCTGTATTGCTTTTCTTTTTATTGATTGTCTTTGTTATACATCAAAATCATATCTAAGTAAAGTCATTTGGACTTAACAGGAAAGTTGTACTAAAATGCAATTTAGTCCCCAGAGCCTCCTACAAGCTTTCCCAAAATCTGGAGGTAAACCTAGGATCCCTATCCGAAACTATCGAGCTTGGAATCCCATGAAGTCTGATTACCTCATCCACATACTTCTTAGCCAAAACATTCAAAGAATCTATTTGTCTAATTGGCAAGAAGTGTGCTGACTTGGTCAAACTATCAACAATTACCCATAATGCATCATGCTTCTTGCTAGTCCTCGGTAATCCCATTAGAAAATCCATTGTAATCTTCTCTCATTTCCATTCCGAAATCGGAAAAGGATTAAGCTTGCCTGAAGGTGCTTGGTGTTTAGCTTTAACTTGCTGACACACTAAACATCTTTTAGCATACTCTGCCACATCCTTCTTCATTCCCTTCCACCAAAAATGCTCTTTCAAATCCCGATACATCCTAGAACTCCCTAGATGCATTGCATAAGGAGCATTGTGCGCCTCATCAAGAATCTCATCCTTTAGCTCTAACATGTCTGGAACACACAATCTGTTGCCCATAACCATCAATCCATCTTCTCTTATCTCTATCTCATACTGTTTACTACTTTTACACTCTTCTCGAAGTCTGCTCAAATACTCATCCTATTCCTGCAATTCTTTAATCTTCTCCTTTAATACTGGTCTCACTCTAAAATTTGCCAAGACACAATCAGGTTCAACTTGTCTCAACGTCACATTAAGTCTAGCTAATTCCTTCAACAAGGTAAGATACACCATTTCCACATGTTCCATAGTGGACTTCTTACTCAGTGCATCTGCTACCACATTAGCTTTCCCTGGATGGTAGTCTATCATCAAGTCATAATCTTTTAACAATTCTAACTATCGCCTCTGTCTCAAATTCAACTCTTTCTGGGTCAACAGGTACTTAAGACTCTTATGGTCTGTAAATACCCTAGTGGTAACTCCATATAAGTAGTGTCTCCAAATCTTCAATGCAAAAATTATAGCAGCCAATTCCAAGTCATGTATAGGATAGTTCATTTCATAAGGCTTTAATTGCCTAGAAGCATAGGCAATCACTTTCTCTCCTTGCATCAATACACACCCTAAACCCTTCCTAGAGGCATCACTGTATACAATGTATCCATCATCACCAGAAGGCAATGTCAAAATCGGTGCAGTAGTGAGTCTATTCTTTAATTCCTCAAAACTGCTCTTGTACTCCTCAGTCCACTCAAATTTTTGATTCTTCCTTGTCAATTTGGAAAGTGGAGAAGCTATCATAGAAAAGCCCTCCACAAACCTCCTGTAATACCCGACTAATCCCAAGAAACTTCTCACTTCATCTACATTCTTAGGTGCTTCCCATTTCACCACCGCTTCTATCTTTCATGGATCCATATACACTCCGCGCTCTGAAATCACATGCCTAAGAAATATTACTTCTCTTAGCCAAAATTTGCATTTATCGAATTTGGCATACAATTTATTCTTTCTCAATGTCTCTAAGGCAACCCTCAAATGATCCTCATGCTTCTTATCACCCTTAGAATAGACCAATATATCATCAATAAAGACAATGATAAATTAGTCTAAGAAGGACTTGAAGACTCTATTCATCAAATCCATAAAGACTGCAGGAGCATTCGTTAACCTAAAAGGCATAACCAAGAACTCAAAGTGGCCATACCGAGTTCTAAAAACAGTATTTGACACATCGGTCTCCTTTATCCTCAACTGATGGTAACCCGATCTCAAATCTATCTTGAAAAAGACTCTCGCCCCTTGCAATTGGTCAAATAAATCATCTATGTGCGAAAACGGATATCTATTCTTAATGGTGGCATGATTCAGCTTCCTATAATCCACACACATTCGCAATGACCCATCCTTCTTCTTCACAACGAGAACTGGAGCTCCCCAAGGCGAAGAGCTCGGCCTAATGTAACCCTTCTCTAATAAATCCTCCAATTGCTCCTTAAGCTCCTTCAATTCTGTCGGAGCCATTCGATAAGCCAGAATTGAGATCGACGTAGTACCTGGAAGAAGCTCAACGGGAAACTCAATTCCCCTAGGTGGAGGTAATCCTGGCAATTCCTCGGGAAAGACATCCGTGAATTCCCTGACTATAGGAATGTCTTCCAACCTCCCTCTATCTGTCTTCGTGTCTAAAACATAGGCCAAATATGCTTTACACCCCTTGCTCATCATTCTCTCTACTGTCATAGCCAAAACAATTTGAGGTGGACTGACTTTTCTATCTCCCATAAATACCACTTTTCTGCCATTCTTTAGCTCAAATTCCACTGTCTTCTGCTTGCAGTCTAAGTTGGCATGATACTTTTCTAATGTATCCATACTTAGGATCACATCCAATCCCCCCATCTTCAAGGGCATCAAATCCGCCACAAAATTTCCTACACTAATTCCTATCTCACAATTTTTATAAACCTAACTAATAATAATATACTGGCCGATTGGGATACTCACCATCAAAGGAGTATCCAATGGGCTCAAATTCCTCCTATGCGTAGTCCTACCAGATGACACAAAGGAATGGGTAGAACCCGGATCAATGAAAATAAGAACATCATTATCAAACAATTTAACCATATCCATCACCACTTCTGGAGCGGTCTCTGCCTCCTCTCGTGTCATTGCAAACACTCTAGCTGGTGTTTGCCTCCTGGATCTTTCTGGAGGATGAACTCGCTTAGCTACCTCAGAGCTACCCACCTCAGTCATAGTCTTCTGTCCCACTGTCTCTGTTCTCCTAGAAGCTTGCATCTCTGATCTCCCTCTTCTGGCCGGCTTTGGACACTCTCTAGCCATGTGTCCTTTCTGTCTATAATTGAAGCATGCTCCTGTTAATCTTTGACATTCTTCTTTATGGAACCCCCCACAGTGCTCACAGTTGGGAATAGGTGGCCTATCCCTATCTCCCCTTCTACTGCCGCCCACCGTTGAGGCTTGGTGAGAAACAATAGAAGTCCTCATAGGTCTAGGTCGGTTCGCACCGCTGCTCCTCTCCTCAGACTGCATAGGGAAAGTTCTGGCACTCCTTTCAGGTATAGAAGTACCACCTCCCCTCTTGGACTGCTCTCTTCCCTTTCTTTCCCTACTAACTGCACTCTTGATGTTCTCGATGTTCTTAACCCTTAACGTTGCTTCAACCAACTGTTGAAAGTCACCAAAGTTCTACACTACCACTTTCTCTCTAATGGCTAGGTGCAGACCCGACTCAAACCGGCGGCACTTAGCAGCCTCACTCAACATCATCTCTGAAGCATATCTCGACAACTGGCTGAACTGGCGCTTATACTCACTAACTGTCATCTCCCTCTGGGTGAGACTCAGGAATTCCCTCTGCTTCTGCTGAATGTATACCTCACACAGATATTTCTTCCTATAAGAAGCAAGGAAGTCCTTGCATGCCAACCCTATCGGTTTCAGTTGGCTCCTCGGTACACACTCCCACCAATGCAAGGCATCGTCTTGAAGCAAACTTGCAACATAAGCCACCCTCTCATCATCCTCACACTCCATCTGATCAAATACTCTCTCGGTCTTCCTCAACCAGGTCTCGGCTTCCTCAGGATCAGTGGTCCCGTAAAAGTCCACTGCTCCATACTTTCTCAACTTGTCAAACTGTCTCCCCTTCTTAGCTGGGGACGAAATAGAAGCCTATGACATTTGACCCATAGCCTGAACAAAGGCTTGGGTAAATGTCTGGAATAGTCTCGGATCTAGAGTAAGCACTTGTTCAGACTGACTAGGCGACTGTTGCGTCTGAGATCGGAGGGGCTCGCTACTTTTCCCTAGAGAAGCCTCAACTGGAGCCACTCTCGGGGCTATTGACTCATCGGTGCTCTCCTCTATTAGTCGAGAGTCAGGTGTAATTGAACCTTGCAGAACTTCTCGTGTCCTTCTACGAGGTCGCATCTTACTCCTTCAATGAAAACATGAATGATTAGCTACAATTCTTTTTAATCTTAGCTCCTATATGTATACATGATATGCATGTCACTTAATACAAACAATCAATTCATAATTCAAAATTTAATCACATAATAAAAAATTTCCCTACTATGCATCCTAAGCCTAGGAGAGAACCTAAGCTCTGATACCAAACAATGTTGGACCCCGTCTCCGAAGCCCAACATTCGGAAGCATAATAAGCATAAAAGACCCAAAATTGACAACTTACTGATCACAATTTGGGGAACTTCTAATAGATATTTCAGATCAGCTTCTTCAAGAAAATTGTTTCTCATATTCTAACGATTCCAACGCCACAAAAAACGCTCAATTTGGATTAGAAATTGAGAAGTTATGACCAAAATACTGTCTTAAAGAAAACAAACCAAGACTGGATACTCTACCCAAATTCATGCCAGAAATTGAAAGTTTTAGAGGATAAACTGTCAATCGGATACTTCAGATAAATTGTAGATCCATGTCTCTTTTTTAATTTTCAAGAAGAATCAGATCAATCGGAGCTCTATAGCTCAAGATATCGCCAAAATACCGAACAATGTTTAGACTTTTTCCACCGGTCAGCTCACTTTAATCTGGTCGATCTTTCTCCATTTAAAGTCAAAACTGATTGATTTGGTATGGAAAGATAGAAAATTTTCTTAGGAGTCCAACGCTTCAAAAATCAACTTGATTTGAGGTCGGACTAAAAAGGTATAGCCAAAAGAAGGAAGAGAGGTTGGTCGGCCGAAAATTGACCCCGCGGGCCAATCGATAAACTCGCAGAGGCGCTCGGGCGCCCGGTCCCCCGATCGGGCGTGTGCGCGAGTGATCGCTCGGGTGTTTGCCCGAGTGGGTGTACGCGAGCACTCAGGCGAGCGATCAAGCGCTCACTCGAGCGGGCACGCACGCGCGATCGCTCAGGCGTTCGCTCCAGCGGTGCGCGCGGACGCTCACTCATGTGCTCGCCCGAGCGATTCTGACCTCCTAACTTCTATCCTTCATAACTTTTGGCTATCAACTACAAATTTCACAAACTTGGACTCTATAGAAAGATAAAAGAGAGCAATACAACTTCCATGAAGATCATAAGCACAACTTCTAACTTTATAAGGGTCAAATATGGGCTCAAAGTCTCTGCTACTAAAAATATGCCATTTTTGGCAGCACCTGCACTCCTCTTTAACAACTCACCTCTTCCAATTAACATATTTAACAATAGCTCATTATACATAATTGGAGAGCTCTAAAGCTCCTCTACAACTATCAAGAAGGTTATTTGATCCCATCCGATCTATATCAGCCCAGAAATTGCCATAATGCACAACTTACCCAAAATTGACTCCATGAACACATCAGCACGAAAATTGCAGCATCTAAGCCCCACTTCAACAGCTCCTAAACCTTTGCAAATTTCCAATGAGCTATTCCAAGCGAACTCCAACAGCCAATAATGAATAAATGCACATACACATTCCTTCGTAAGGTCATAAAAAATTCGCAAACCAATACAAATACACAAGGAAGAGAATACTAGAGTTTTCATTCTCTTTTCCAATCATAATTAAGAGTTCATGCATAGCTTTAGTTACATATCAACATATCCACCACAAATTAAGCACAAGATAAAAAATATATGAGATGCTCAATGTTTGATATGCTTATAAAGCTATTCAAAAGCTAGTTACTAACTTAATACAAAAGTATCTAAAGTCTTGGAGTTTTTTCGATGCCTTGCAAGGTTTAGCGCTTGACTTGATTTGCACCTAAGGAGGGAGAGTGGGGTGAGCAAACACGGCTCAGTGGCTAACACGTTTATAGCCATCGAGTAATGAGCCATACAACACATAATTCAAGAATCCAAAGCATTAGCAATTCATCATATTATGCGTAAATAACTAACTTTATCACATAAAGCACAATCAACCAAAATCATCACATAAAGTATAATGTGAAATCTTCTATCAGTCCTAACACGTATTAGGCATCATAAACACAAAAATGATGAAATGCACACAAATGGCTCGAGAATTCCATAAACTAAACGGTTTACACCATAAACAAACGAGTCCGGTTTCCCAGGATCTCGTGGCCTCAAGCGGGCAGCTGGGAGAAGGCTATGGGTCATCGTGCATGAGACTAACGAAATAGGTTCTCTCTTGCCCAATCACAACCAATCTATGCTCAAATATTCAAATGCAAAAACGACACTTTTGTGCTTCTTTCATTCCACCAAATCATCATAGTTTCATACTTTTCATTCATATCAAAGGAAACATATCTATTTCATCATACACTTCCAATTATACACCACAACTCAACATGTACGAAATTTAAACAAAAGAAAGAACACACATATGACATTTTTCCATCACACAACAACTATAAAAATGTTACCCACCTAAATGTCGAAATCCAAGTTCCAGATTGCCCTTCCTCCTTGTCTTGAGTAGGGTTTTCTTGATTCCCTTCAATTAAACCATACTCCATTCAATGAATACATTCCAAAGAAAGTCATAGCATTCACAAATCAAGCAAAGATAAAATCATCTTTAAACCGAACCTACCCATAGGCCATCTACGCTAGAAAACCAAAACTCTAACTTAGAAATCCCAAAAATCCATTTGATTTCACCTTTCTCTTCTTTCTTCCCTCAATCCCTACACAAACCCTAACCTCCATTTTATCCCATTCTTGAATCTAGCATAAGCAAAGATGTAACTTACCTCTAATAAGTAGATTTCTCTTCTTTTTCTTATTCTTTCTTCCCCCCTTCAAGCTTCCACGACTCTTTCTTTCTTTCTTCTCCTTAGCTCACATTTTTGCCTTCCTTCCCTTGGTTCTACGACAACTTGCTTCTCTCCTTCTTTCTAATTCATTTATTTATAATTTCCATTCCTTCCAATAATTCCCTTCCAACATAAGGACTTTCCCAATTTGCCCTTACTTTTGTCTCATATGGCTCTACACTTACAAGCCTACTACAATATAATCCAACTTAATCCTAACCCTTCATTCTAATTTCAAATTTTCATTCCCATTCATACTTGCAAATTTCAAGACTCAACTATATTAAAATATATATATATATGTATAAATAAATCAATTAAAGCAAAAATAAAGAATAAATAAGGTAAACGAATAAAAAAATAAATCAATAAATAAATAAAAATTTTGGGGCCCAACAAGATGAGTCATTCTTTATGCTATCGTTGGTTATTCTAAGTTCGAAACCAGTCAGTAGAGACATTGATGTCTATATGAGACCACTAGTAGATGAGATAAAGAAGTTATGGGAGGATGGTTTTGATGTTTTTGATATTTCAAAAGGAGAAAATTTGCGATTGCATGCAACTTTAATGTGGACTATTAATGACTTTCTAGCCTATGGTACTGTTTCTGGGTGGAGCACAAAAAGTTATAAGACATGCCTTGTTTGTAATAAGGACACTCCTTCGTGTAAGTTAAGAAGTAAGATTGGTTACTTAGGCATCGTCGTTTTCTTCCTTATGATCATCCATGGAGAAAAAGCAAGAAGTTTGATGGCAAGAGTGATCATCGGCCTATACCTAACTTACCAGATGGAGATGATGTGGTGGAACAATTATGTCATATGCAGAATATATGTTATGGCAATTTCCCCAGCAATAAGAAGATAAGGAGATTGGAAGGAGAGTTTAATTAGAATTAAAAAAATTATTCTTTTTGAACTACCATATTAGCATAAGTTAAGATTAAGGCATAAACTTGATGTCATGCATATAGAAAAGAATATTTGTGAAAATATCCTTGGTACTTTGATGAATGTTGAAGGTAAAACCAAATTTACAATAAAGGCTTGACTTGATTTAGAAGATATGAATATTCGAAAAGAATTACATTTGATAAGAGCAGCTGATGGAATTATTGTGGGAAAACCTCTAGTATGCTATACAATGTCATCCGATAAGAAGAAGAAGTTTTGTGAGTTTGTAAAGCAGGTGAAGTTTTTAGATGGTTACGCATCGAATATATCTAGAAGTTTTAATGTTGATGAAAGGAAGATTACTGGACTTAAGTCTCATGATTGTCATATAATGTTACAAAGCATTCTTCCATTAGGCACGCGTTCTATCTTGAACAAAGATGTGAGAGGTGTTTTAATGGAGTTAGGGAACTTCTTTCACCAAATTTGTAGACGAAGTTTGAATAAGGATGACGTATAGAAGATGTGTCATGAGATTACTTTAATCTTATGCAAACTTGAAATGATATACCCACCGATGTTCTTTGATGTGATGGTACATTTGGCTATTCATTTGCCAAATGAAGCCTTACTTAGTGGACCGGTTGTGTATAGATGGATGTATCCAATTGAGAGGTATTATTTAAATTGATCCTATTACTTTTAAAAGTTAAGTAAATAGTGGCCTATCTAATTATGGTTAATCATTTGTTAAGATTCCTAGGTACACTAAAGGGATTTGTTAGAAATAAAGCACATCCAGAAGGGTTAATTGTAGAAACGTATGTTGTTAAAGAGTGCATGACATTCTGTTCAATGTATTTAAAAGGAATTGAAACTAACTTCAATGTGCCGGAGCGAATCAATGATATGGTTGATGGTAGTCACATATCAGTTTTCTTCCAACAATGTAAGCCGATTAGTGTTGCCAAAACAATTGCTCTTCCCACAAATGAGCTAGAGATTGCACATTGGTATGTGCTTATGAATTGTCATGAGATTAGGGCCTTTATTGAGTAAGTTTTTCTAATCTTTTGTCAAATTAAGATATGTTATAAGGAGAGATATTTCATATAATTTTGATTGAATTTATGATGACCCATAACGAGCACTTGGATGAGCTGAGGCAACAAAGTCCATTGCATGTTGATAGGAGACATAGAGAATAATTTTCTTCATGTTTAAAGCATTGGGTGAGAAGAATTTTGTACGTGGTGTACACTAATAATTATATATTATTAACTAATTTTCATTTCTTGTTATAGATGAAGACATTAACTAGCTCCTGTGAAAGACATATGTTTGAGTCTTTGTATGCATTAGCATGTGGACCTCATAGTTTGGTACAAAAGTATACTGTATGCAATATAAATGGCATGCAATTTAGCACTAAAGCCTATGATCTGCGTAGGAGTACACAAAATAGTGGTGTTGCAGTGTTAGGAAATTATGGGGAAGATAATATTACATTTTATGGGATGCTGATATATATTATCAGGCTTGAATATGTTAGGGGTAAAAGTGTTGTGCTTTTCAAATGCAAATGGTATGATCTTGGAAATTCAAATATGAGGGTCAAAGGCATTGTAAAAAGCTTCAACGTTACTAAGTTTTGGATCAAGGATGACCCATTTATTTTAGCAAACCAAGCGAAGCAAGTTTTTTTTGTGGAAGATTTAACACTCGATTCAAATTGGAGGATTGTACAAGAATGTGAAGTTAGACGTGCGTATGATATCCCATTGTATGGTAACGAAGAAGATGTAACTGACATTGAGAAGTCTTATGAAGTTCCAGTGGAAGTCAAGGAACGTTCCTTAGAGTTTTTAGATCAAAATGATATTGCATTTGATCTAACAAATAATGTTGTATTAAATTCCGAGCAACGTTTGAATAACGATTTGGATGAATTAGAGACAAGTATTAGTGAGAATGAATGTGATATTGTATTTGAAGAGTCCACCAATGATGATGATGAATAAATTCTTATTATGCACTTGAACCTTTTTTGTTTTATCTTCATTGTTGAATCACATTCTTATTATGCATGTGATATTTGTGTTTGTTTAAGGTAAGTAGTAATTAAATATGTTGTGAACCAATGGGCGAGTCTTATTCTGAAATCAGTTAATTTTGTATGTGGTGTCCACTACTTAGACGAACTTAATCATATAGCAAGCTGATTAGGTAGGCTAATAAGTCTTGATGAAAATACTGGTTGAAGACTGAATCAAAGTTGCATATTTGTTGAAAGTAATAAAGAAATCTCATAGGGTAGGGATGCCTAAAGATGAAGAGATCTTGAACAAAAATAACCTTGGTACCTCTAAAGAGAGTGTGGGTACAAGCTTCTTACCTTCAAATTCATTGAATAAACTAACCATATACTCATCAGTAGCATCAACCATGTAGAGGACTTCAACCCTTTTTCTTCAACTTCTTCAGGAACTTATCTGCAGTGTTTGAGGCCACTAATAATTATTTCACTCTCTTCACTTCATATAGCTGCATTTTATGTTTACTAGCAGGATAACTCTGCGCAAATGCGGAGTGAATGTGCCCACTGAATTTATATGTCGTGAAAATTTTAAGGTCATAGTTAAATAAAAAATAATATGCAAATGTAATGAAATAATCATTGGTTGGGAGAAGAAATAAGATGAAATGACTTTCTTTTAGATTAAAATAGCAATATAAAGATACCTTAATCGATAAGTTTTTTAATTTGTGCTTCATAAAATTTCCTAGTCTTGAAGTTAACTTCTTTGATGAATTTGACGATAATATGTCTCGTTTATGGCTTTTTTTCAAGTATCTTTAGTGGTTGAAATAGGTGGAATTCATATCTTCCATTAAAATAATGAAATTAGTCTATAAATGTCATAATTATTTCACAAATTTATGGAGACATTATGAATTGGAAAATTGGGATAACAAAAGTCATGGAGAAAAGAATCGGTTAGTGACACAAATGCAATAGCTGCATTAAGGATACAATGAACAGATTGGTATAAAGCAGGTAAAATTTGGTAACCACAGGAAAGGAGAAATACAGATCGAAATGCACCCAAAGCTTTGTCATTAGTAAGACTTACAATGCATAGAACTTTAGCTTTCAGTCTAGATATTGCAGCAACTACCGTAGAAGATTCTAAAAATGAAGGTGCGTTGCTTAACTTCAATATCGATTGCGCCAGAAAAAGGATACCACCATTTCTACATAGTTCCTAAGATGAAATGAAAACCAACTTCTTGCATCAATATAATGAAGTATATGCACGCTTCCTAGTAGTCAAAAGCAAACAATGGGAACTGTTGCATCTCATATCTTCTAAAATTTTGTTATTTATAACACAATAACAAGAGAACTCATTCTACATATCTTGTTCCTAAATAGGTGCTCCCTAAATACCTTTTGTTGACACATTAACTGAAGAAACTGTGAAGAGGCTTCACAGTGTTGACACATAACCGTAAAACCTTAAGGCTATGTCCGAAGACGACACCTACATCCTTAAAAAAAACAATGCGAATACATTAAACACAAAACCCACATAAAAGATTCAATGTTTATTACCTCTAAACAACAGTAGCATCAAACGTGAAAGTAACAAGAAACTTCCCAGGATTTTGCTTATCTGTGCCGTAAAAGGACGAAACTTGTTGAACTTCTGAGTCAGTGGGTGTTGTTTTATAGCAATAAAGATCTGAGCTTTATGAGAGAGACAAAGACTCTCCTTTTTCCCCATCTCCTTCTCCTCCATTATCATACTCAAGAAAATCATTACCAAAACGCCTGAATCAAACAATCGGAAAATTATTAGGAAAAATAATAGAGGGATCTATTAGAAAGGAAGATGGAGAAGATTGAACTTGATGTATGATGTTCCAGAAACAGTGTCGTAAAAAAACGAAACTTGATGAGCTTCTGAATCAGTGGGTGTTGTTTTATGGCGATGAAGATTAGTCAATTCGTATATTCCAAGAAGGATTATAGAATTGGTGAGTGAAATTTAATGCGAGTTGGAAATGACATCAACTCAACTGCTTTAAATAAAGAAAAACAAGACGAAGCTCAAAGAAGCAAAAATAATTTGAAGTGGAAATATAGAAGTAAGACGAAGCGCGGAGAGAAAAGTAAGTGGAAGCGGATAAGCAAAGATAAGACGAAGTCCTGAGAGAAAAATAAGACGAAGCGGGGAGACAAAAGTAAGACGAAGTGGCGGTAACATGAAGGAGAAATTAAGGAGAAGCTGCAGTGGGAAAGGTAGGCAATTCGACTTCGAATCTTTTTTAGGGAAAGGACCGACCCTGGCGAATAATCTTTAGTGCATATTAGAATGAAGAATATTGTTATTGTGCACAGATAATGCAGGACGATTAAAGTTAGAGAAAGCGAAAGTAAAACGATGTGGAAGTAAGAGGATAGAAGTCAGACGATAAAAGTGAGACAATGAAATTAAGAAGTTGAAAAGCAGACGAAAGAAGAAAAACAGACGCGAGTTGAAAAGCAGACGGAAGGAAAAGCAGACGGAAGCTGAATACTTTCTCGATATTAGAATGAAGAATGTTCTTATACTGGACAGATAATCTAATGGAAAATCTTCAACAACTTGGCAAAAAAATTGACAAACAAGGCTGATCTGTTGACTGATCTGTGCAAAAATGCGAGAAAGAATAAGACGAAGCAGAGAAGCAAAAATAAGACGAAGTGAAGAAAGTAGACGGAAGCTAAAAAGCAGATGAAAGAAGAAAAACAGAGGGAAGTTGAAAAGCAGACGGAAGGAAAAGCAGAGGGAAGCAAAAACAAACAAAAGTAAAAGCAAACGGAAGCAAAAGGTGACGCAAGTAAAAGGAGACGCAAGCAAAAGTAGACGATGAGCCATACTTGAGAGAAGATTATTTTCCAAATTATGTAGAGCTATCTTACTGTAATAATGTGTTAATAGGTGAGTTCTTTTTTGATTAAACAACATACTAAACTTTTTTTTTATTACTATTATAGTTTCCTAATATACAATTATCGTCACTAGGTTATTGGAAAGCGTCTTTCCTGACCTAAGCTTATATTCATCCGACCCATTTCAGATGATAAATCTTGCGTAAATTACACAATTCCTAAAGAAACATTTTTTGCATTCATTAGCCAACATTCTTACTTAATAAAAATAGAAAGAATGATAGGAATACATAAGTTAAAAGAAAGAATACAAACCAACAAGACACAAACACTAAGTACAACATATATTAAAATCCCAGAAATACATAGTTCACCACACACTATAAAAACTTCAACTACGGAAAGTAAAACATGAAACGATAGAAACTAAGACGAAGCAGAGTCAAAATAAGATGACAGTAAAGTCAAACTAGTTATCAGAGCTTTAGCTTGAGGAAGATTTCTGATTATCTCCTCTCTGTTTGGGTGCCTCTGCCTTGGGAACGTGTCAAGTTTCTCGTAACACTTTTGAATATGTTTGATTGTTTCTCTGGGATCCGCGTAACTTCGCTATTACGGGGAATTCATATTTTTGTGAAAGATAAATTTGAGATGAGTACGTATAATAAAATCAGTGAAATTAATCTAATGAACTCTAGATGGTTATTCTATGATTGCTTATTATAAAAAGTAATTATGGCTTGGCAATGTGATGTTGGAGAGAATAGTAAGGTGAATAGTGGTTAACGGATTAAAACATGGAACGTAAAGACAAAGAAATGATTTTGTTGAAATTATAAATATAAAAATTTGGGGTAAAAAAAGTAACGAAGAAAAGTGGTTCAGCCTGATTCTGGCAAGGCTCACGTTGCCGTTTGGATCCATGAGTTTGACTGTCGCTAGCAAGAACTCCTGCAAAACAACACAAGGCACGCCGGGGGTTGATATCCGACAAGCCGCTCCGACGCTCAAGTTAGTCTTTTTGTGAAGGTATGATAGCTATGAGCAAAGAAGCTAGGGTTCTGATTACGTACCCGTATCATGCCAAAGCTATACCTTATATATGAGATGGTTTCTAAGTTTAAGTCTTTACATATGCATGGGAGACTTCCACCTGCGAGTAGGTCGTGGATGCGTGGACTAGGGCATGGGCCTATCATAGTCAATAAGAATTAGGTCACTCTTTGCGGGGTGGAGCAATGGGCCCATGAGTCATTTTTAGTGGGTTTGGGCCTAGCACGACCGACCCAACCATAAGCGCCTCTACTCCTCGAGTCTGAGCAAGGAGAAGGGTCGAAGGAGTATATAAGGATCTTGTAGCTCGTCTGAGGGACAGCTCAGGGTAGGCCCGATCGATCAGATATCAACGTTGTAGCTCATCTGTGGGACAGCTCGGGGTAGGCCCGATCGGTCGGATATCGATGGATAGTACATGACTGCTCCTGCTAGGATCGATCGGTTAAGTGTCCCAATCAGTCGGCATTGACATTTATTGCATGAAAGCTCGTACCAAGAGAGTTCAGGCGAACATCTACGCTGAGCGCGTGGAGGTACTTTATTTAATCATTACTGACGGTGTGTGCCCTTTGACAGATTTTCAGAATCTGAAACGAAACGTTTTTGTAACCGTTGTGCAGCTGTCACGTACGTCCCTTCAACTGCTGCGCCGCTCTGGATTTTGAATAACCCTAATTCACCTCAGCTCAGATTCTGCCATGTGTCTGAGCTTGGTTCGGATTTTCTCCACGCGTCGAGCGTTGATTGGAGCGTCCATTCGACTGATCTTCTATAAGTACTCAGGTTCGATAGACTGCAGATTTTCTTTACGCCTGTTTTGTTCTCTGGCTTTCATCCTGCTTTCATTCGTATTTTTCTTGCCCACAGTCTCTGGAGTATTCTTTCAACTGTCGTCCAATTTTTCAACCTCAAATCACTAAATAGGTACATCCTTTTCCCTCATCTCCTCCTCTAAAGTTTTCTCAAAGGTTTCCTCTCAGTAAGCATGTCGTGAGC
The DNA here is from genome assembly GCA_029891385.1 of Erythroxylum novogranatense. Taxonomy (NCBI): domain Eukaryota; kingdom Viridiplantae; phylum Streptophyta; class Magnoliopsida; order Malpighiales; family Erythroxylaceae; genus Erythroxylum; species Erythroxylum novogranatense. The sequence goes on from CM057229.1 coordinate 32,168,482, forward strand.
CAGTTCTAGAAGTATAGAACTAGTCGGACGGCTTAAAGTAGTGGCAGTGTCGGGGGTAAGAGGTATTGAACAAATCTCGATAAGAGAACGGAAGGATGGGCTGGTCGTGGAGGAGCCACCGAGAGATAAATTGACGATGACCATGGGGGAGCTGAAACGGTCGATTATCAGGAATGATATCCCTATGTCCTGGGGGCCTAGGCTGGCCTTGGGGAACGAGCGAATCCACAGCAACTTGAGTGGGTATTTTGCTGTTTCTGATAGTTTCTTCTCGGTCGGTGGCATGAGGCTTCCGTATGCCTCGATTATTGACGAGGTGTGCGTCGACTACCAATTAATGTCGAGCCAGGTAACTCTGAATGGCTGGAGGTTCATTAACGGTCTGGCCTTGCTGTGCCATCAGTTCGGCTATTTGCCCTCAGTTGGCATCCTACGCCATTTATTTAGGATGAATCAGAGTTCGAGTTCTAGGGTCGGGATCCCTCATTTGCAGTACAGAGATGCCCAATACCGCTCGGCCGAAACGGCCTCAAAAATTACTTCTTGGCGGACGAAGTACTTTTTTGTGAAGCCCCAGGATCTTCCTTTGAGTGCCAGCCGTGGAGGTACCCTCTAGTTGAGCGTTGGAACGATGCATCGAACTTATCTCTTACTAGGGAGGAGTGGGAGGTAGTCGATCGCATTAAAGGGTTCGACCGATATGACTTCAATCAGTTCATTCTGGGAAATCGCGGGGGGGCCTCGGTCGATTCCTTTCTAATTGACTCCCCGTCCCAAATTAGCGGGCTAGGAGAGGAAACTGCCCCTCTGGTTGACTGTATTTGTAAGTACTGGTTTCGCTTTCTAACCTATTTTTATTGTTGTGCAGCCATGGCAAGGATAGGCGATTTTGTCGGGTCCTCCCTTCCCCCTAAATCCGAAAGACAGGCCAAAGGGAAGAAACAGAGGAAGGAGGTAGAGTGTAGCGCCCCCTTACCATAGAGTACCCACCGGAACGCCCGTAGGTCATTCCGGTACATATCCTACGATAAGAGACCACTACTGACAACCACCGCTAAACTCTCCATGGCATCACAATAATAAAATGGAAATAATAAATTTGTAACTTTTTAAAAACCAAACTCTATTTCATTTCATTTACTCAAACTTAGAAATTTACAAACTGTCAGTATTTTCAGTCTATACAATCCTTCAAAACAATTTACATTAAGTACTATACAATAAGGCACAAAGAACAATTCTAACTATAAGTCTCCAAAAGAAATCCCAGCTGATTGACCTTTGGGCCATAACCTCTCTCGCCAATCCGATGTCCAAGGCTCTACGGTCCTGAGGGAGCTAACAGTTTACTCTTAACCCTGAAAAATAGATTGTAATTTTGGATGAGTTTGCGAACTCAATGAGGAACCATCATCGATGGTTCGCCCAATTCATGCATCACATAAGCATGTTCCAAAGAATCAGCGAATATAGTGGTAATACTGAGCTCGTAAATCACATAGTCCTATACAGCAAAAGTCATTTCAGGTATTCAGTCCAGTATGCAATGCACATGTGACTCTTTTTCAAGTTTTATTTCAGTGTTGTGACCGAACGCTTAGCGAATCGATGTCGACGCTGCTCTGGGAGGATTATCTCCCTTCGAGCTTTAGGGTCGTTTTCAGTTTCAGTGGCGACTCGGTTCACAATTACTTTTATCCGTTTATGCATCTGTGTATGAAATGCCTATTCCCAATTGAATAGTTAATTAACAGTCCATAATGCACAATTAACGATCCATCACCACAATTAACAGTCCATAATTCACAATTAATAGTCCATCAGTCACAATTAATCACAGTAATCCCAGTAAGGGCAAACAAGTCACACAATTTACATATTCCTGATCCCGCCATTATCCCCATATTAGACAAATAAAAATTGAGAAACCCATCTAGGTTAATCACCTATTACTTAGAGCTAATCTTTGGGAAGTCTCAACTACGTCGATCGATCGACGCTTCAATTGTGCCTCTATAATAATCAGAGAAGATAACTATTACTAATTGTCCAATCAGAACGAGTTAATGATGCATACGTAACAATTAAAAGGTGTACAATGCATGTGTATGATATTCCCGGCCCTAAACCAAACTTTTCCATCATAAAAATCTGTCTAAAAATTAGAAATTTAACAACACAGAAATTACTCAATTCGGACTTCTATCAGTCCAAAAATAAATTAAACAGTGACTATAGAACCATTACCCGGACCCACGTCAATTTCCCGTCCAAAAAGTCCCAAAAGAACACAAAAATCAAATAAAAGAATTAATATATATCTATATATGTTGCCCCTATTTCCTTCTCTTTTTCCTATTTTCAAACCGAAATTCGAACACTTATAACTCTTTGCACACAATTCAGAAAATTAAAAACCATATCTCGTTGGAAAGATCACGAAAACCTATACAAGTTTCATGAAGGCTATAAAAATTAACTTCACCCCTAAGGGTGTCAAAAATCCAATTAAACCTACTGCCTAGTCAATGGGTTCTAAAACAGTACAGTATCTTGGAAATTCAATAACTTCTCATTTCCTTTGTCAAAAATTACATAATAAATATGCTCAGAAATATCCCAATGTTATATACAACGTTCATGAACAACCTGAAATCAAATTCATTTGCTAACTAGGCCAAATAATTCACCAAGGCATCTGCCCACTGACATTTCCCAATCTGAACAGTACATTTCAAAGCAACATATCTCCTAGCACAAATGTCAAAACAATCACTACCTTATATCACTGGAAAGATAAGATCTCATACTTCAATTTTATGAAGGATTCAAAATCCAATTCCATCCCTAACAAGTTCAAAACTTCCAAACAAGTGACTGATCAGGGCAGCAGTTAAAAACCTAATGCTGGTTCAGTTTTTTGAAAACTCATAACTCCCAAATCTGATCTCCAAAAATCACATGCGATATACCATTTTCAAGATAATTTCTTCCTTTACAACTCTTTAGAAGATCACTCAAGTCAATTCAATTCACAAAAATTACTAAAATTGCATCCAATCAGAATGGTCACAAATCTAACACATAGGCTAGGTTTCACCACAACGTACAAAATCAGTCAATAGTTAACAGTGGATATCTCCCAATATACATATCGAAAAATTGCAAAATCAGTGGAAATCGAAAGCTAACAATATAGGCTTCAACTCTCATGAAGGCCATTTTCATCAATTCCTTCTAAATTAATTTAGAAAAATCATCAAAACACTTAGGTTATTGGTTCGGTTACTGTTCATACAGACATCAACAGTAACTTTCCAAGCTAAAATTCACCCTCTAAAGGCTAAAATTAGACAACATCTATTTCACAAAAAAATGTAGCCAACATGCCAAAGTTTCATTTGGCATAAACCGCACCTCATTTCCATAACCACACAATGAGTTATACTAAAAGAAGTACAATAGGTCAAAAACCAATTTTCAGCTTTACTACTCAAATACACTTCCTATCATGCCAATTGAACTTCTATTACCATAAGCATCCCAATTGGACACAAAATCAGTCCCTAGATCATTCATACACTCACTTAGACCCATAGTCAAAATTGTTCAGCATTAAACTCTTAATTTCTATGCAAGGTTAGTCATCAATATTCAATCCAAAATCAAGCTAAATCATTCATTCATACTACTTCATCAAGTCATACCTAACATAATCTTACCCACCAATTCAAACTTAAATTTTCATTCAATTCATGCATCAATAAACACAATAATTGCACCATATAGGCCTAACTACGGGAATAACCTGAAGCCTCTGCTCAACTCTAGTGTCAATCACATGAGCCAGATAGGCCTCACAGCCTCCCTGCATCAATCTTAGGGCACTCGGAAAAGAAATCATCCGGGCTGGCACTGCCTGACTAACTCCTCTGAACACTGCTCTAGGCTGACCAGGAGACTCTAATATAACCTCCTTGGTGTAGCAGTCCATGACGGCCTTATGTGCAGTAAGCCAATCCATCCCCAAAATCACATCTATCTCTCTCAGTGGTAGCACTATTAGGTCTGCTCTCAGCTCTGCCTGATCAATCACAATCGGACACTCCTTGCAGACCTCTCCTAAAGCAGTAGTACTACCTAGAGGTGTGCTCACCTCTAACCCATACTGTAACTTCTCTCTATCCCCATACACTCTACATGCCAAATGCGGTGCAATGAATGAATGTGTGGATCCTGGATCTAGCAGTGCAAATATTTCAAAACCAGAAATAAGAAGCGCACCTACTACCACCTCTGGGGAATCATGGGCCTCCTTCCTGGTCATGGCATAGACCCTGGCTTGGGACTGTGGTCGGCTGCCCCGTCCCTCAGTCTACACAAAGGACCCCTCGACTCTGCCACGGCCTCTACCCCGGCCTCTCTGTCCGGATCCACCAACTCTACTCTGCTGTACAGTAGTAGAACTCCCAGCTCGTCCACTACCAGCAGACTGAGCTCCCAATGTGGCTGGGCAATCCCTAACCTGATGCTCCATCGAACCGCATTTGAGGGAGGCTCCAGTCAACCATCGACACTCCCCACTGTGTCTCCTCTCACAATGCTCACACACTGGAGGGATTTGCCCTACCCCTCTACCACTGTCACTGCCAGTCTGTACAAATCTTCCTCTCTGCCCAAAACTAGGCTGTCTCGATCCTCCCGGAGACCTAAAAATCCTGCCCTTGCGCTTACTGAAACTCCTGCCAGAGATGCCCTGACTGTCACTCGGCCTCTTCCCCTGGGACCCCAACTCACTGTCTTCGCCTCATAAGTCGCTTCCACTCATACAGCAGCAATTTCAACTCAATAAATGTGCCCATGTCTGATCGAGCTAACCTGGTACGGATCTCTGTATTAAGGCCATTCTCGAACCTCCGACACTTATCAGCCTCAGTAGGAATCGTAACAGTAGCATAATCCATCAACTCATTGAACTTCACCTCGTACTCTGCCACAGACATCCTACCCTGCTTCAGCTCCAAAAACTCCTGCATTTTCATATCAAGATAGACCTTGGGCATATAGTTATCCCTGAAGACCCTCAAAAAATCAACCCATGACAGTAAGCAAGTCCTGGTGGTACTGCCTAGAACAGTCTTCCATCACTTGTAGGCGGGGCCCTGCAGAAGAAAGACCGCATAATCGAACCTCTCATCAGGTTCGCAGTCCATCTGGTCGACTCAGTCCTCTCCATCCATCCCTTAGCCTCGGGTCTGCATCTTGCCATAGAAGTCATGACCCCATGCTTGCGCAGTAAATCATATCTCCTCTCCCGTCTCACGGGAACTCTAGCAGGTAACTCCTCAGATAGAGGTATAGAAGACTCTCTACTGGCTCTGACTGATCCTTGGTCAGCTGGTTGCTCAACCTGATCACCTAAGACAGAAGATCTAGAACAAAACAAGAAGTCCAGTCAATTTCTGCAGTTCTATAAAAATTCATACCTACATATTTGACTATTCCCAAAAGATGCCAAACCATGCTCTGATACCATCTAATGTAGTGCCCCCTTACCATAGAGTACCCACAAGAACGCCCGTAGGTCATTCCGGTACATATCCTACGATAAGAGACCACTACTGACAACCACTGCTAAACTCTCCATGGCATCACAATAATAAAATGGAAATAATATATTGGTAATTTTTTTTAAACCAAACTGTATTTCATTTCATTTACTCAAACTTAGAAATTTACAAACTGTCAGTATTTTTAGTCTATACAATCCTTCAAAACACTTTACATTAAGTACTATACAATAAGGAACAAAGAACAATTCTAACTATAAGTCTCCAAAAGAAATCCCAGCTGACCGACCTTTGAGCCATAACCTCTCTCGCCAATCTGATGTCCAAGGCTCTACAGTCCTGAGGGAGCTAACAGTCTACTCTTAACCCTGAAAAATAGATTGCAATTTTGGATGAGTTTGCGAACTCAATGAGGAACCATCATCGATGGTTCTCCCAATTCATGCATCACATAAGCATGTTCCAGTAATCAGGAAGTCATAGTGGTAATACAGCTCAAGAATCACACAAATCATATACAAAAAAAAGTCATTTCGTATTCATCCGAGATGCAATGCACATGCGACTCTTTTTCAAGTTTTATTTCAGTGTTGTGACCGAACGCTTAAGCGAATCGATGTCGAGAGACGCGTCTCGGGAGGATTATCTCCCTTCGAGCTTTAGGGTCGTTTTCAGTTTCAGTGGCGACTCGGTTCACAATTACTTTTATCCGTTTATGCATCTGTGTATGAAATGCCTATTCCCAATTGAATAGTTAATTAACAGTCCATAATGCACAATTAATACCCATCACCACAATTAATAAATCCATAATTCACAATTAATAGTCCATAAGTCACAATTAATCACAGTAATCCCAGTAAGGGCAAACAAGTCATACAATTTACATATTCCTGATCCCGCCATTATCCCCATATTAGACAAATAATAATTGAGAAACCCATCTAGGTTACTCACCTATTACTCCGAAGCATCTTTGGGAAGTCTCGGTTATAATAAGCTCGATCGACGCTCAATCAGGCTCTATAATAATCAGAGAAGATAACTATTACTAATTGTCCAAACAGAACTAGTTAATGATGCATACGTTACAATTAAAAGGTGTACAATGCATGTGCATGATATTCTCGGCCCTAAACCAAACTTTTCCATCATAAAAATCCGTCTAAAAATTAGAAATCTAACAACACATAAATTACTCAATTCGGACTTCTATCAGTCCAAAAATAAATAAAACAGTGACTAAAGAACCATTATCTGGACCCACGTCAATTTTCCGTCCAAAAAGTCCCAAAAGAACACAAAAATCAAATAAAACAATTAATAAATATCTATATATGTTGCCCCTATTTCCTTCTCTTTTTCCTATTTTCAAACCGAAATTCGAACACCTATAACTCTTTGCATACAATTCAGAAAATTACAAACCATATCTCGTTGGAAAGATCATGAAAACCTATACAAGTTTCATGAAGGACATAAAAATCAACTTCACCCCTAAGGGTGTCAAAAATCCAATTAAACCTACTGCCTAGTCAATGGGTTCTAAAACAGTACAGTATCTTGTAAATTCAATAACTTCTCATTTTCTTTGTCAAAAATTACACAATAAATATTCTCAGAAATATCCCAATGTTATCTACAACTTTCATGAACAACCTGAAATCAAATTCATTTGCTAACTAGGAAAAACAATTCACCAAGGCATCTGCCCACTGACATTTCCCAATCTGAAGAGTACATTTCAAAGCAGCATATCTCCTAGCACAAATGTCAAAACAATCACTACCTTATATCATTGGAAAGATAAGATCTCATACTTCAATTTTCGTGAAGGATTAAAAATCCAATTCCATCCCTAACAAGTTCAAAACTGCCAAACAAGTGACTGATCAGCGTGCATTAAAAACCTAATGCAGTTCGCTTTTTGAAAACTCATAACTCCCAAATCTGATCTCCAAAAGTCACATGCGATATACCATTTTTAAGATAATTTCTTCCTGTACAACTCTTCAGAAGATAACTCAAGTCAATTCTGTTGGCTCACGTACGGTCCGAGTATTCAAAATACGCTGCGGAAAAGACCATACAAGAACATCACGTATAATCAAAAAACACGAAGGATTAACGAAAATACCTTATTTTTGTGAATGGATTGCTTCTTTTCGGATTCCAAGACACTGCAAATCGCTAATGTCCTCTACTGGTATCCACATGAGCATGCACAATCCGGGCTGCGGCTGTAGTGTGCTAGCACGTCCTGAAAACACTTTCTGAACGCCGCACGATCGTTCTCTTGGATGGCGGCTAGGGTTTCGTCTTTTCTTCCTTTTACCTAATGAGACCTAAGTTTCTCTATTTATAAAGAAACTCTAATCTCATTTAGGCCCTATTAAGTTTCGGCCCATTATATCATATATAATAAAAGCCCGACGACTTAATTCAATCTAGCCCAATAAATATATGTAAATATATTTATTCAACACCTAATAAATTAGGCCTAAGAGAATAAGCCCAGATCACATTACTCTTTGTGTGCGACCCTATAGGCTCATTTGATGTTGGCAATGGGCTTGATCACACTTCAAGGCCCATAAGTCATAAGCGGCCTCTAGCAAGACATTATGACTACCCAAATCAAATGAGGATCGATAATCCGATTTAACCTATAACTATGGTTATAGGCTCAGTCCTTTTGTAACACGATATCAAGATGAATCACAAGGCATGGTACATGTCAAGCTTTGATTAATCATAGTTTCTTGATCCCCAAGTTGACTGATTATAACAAATGACATTGATGACTCTTCATCAATTCATTTGAGCACGGCCATGCATTTCTTCAGTCACATTTGTCAAGAGGTCCAAATGATATCTCTCTCACTTAAGAGAGGTACAAATCCCATCTACGTCATTCACATCCCTCCGCATGATTCATTTGATGTCCAACATAAGACTATTTGTTATTCGGTTAAAAATAACTTAGTCTAATATCAAAACACCGAATTCCTCATGTAGGGAACCATGATGACTTCAGGTCAAAGGACTATAGTCAAAACCATATTAAGAATCACTAATGACATGAAACCATGTAGTATTCTTTATTTGGGTCGGTCCAATATATGTTCTCTAACATATATCTATGTTTCTGATTTGATATCTCATATCCATGATCAGTAAAACGTGATCATCAATCTTAAAACATACTAGTCTTAATTCATTATTGTTCCACCAATAATGATCAACCAGGGACAGTCTAGAATAGTGTTATAACGCTTATGGTTTTACTATCAAGTCATATACTTGATGACATAAGTCTAATACTATTCATGGAATGTAAATCACATTACATAAACGAAATACATGCATATATGAAACGGAATACCTCATAATATATTATTAACAAATCATAATGTTAATACATGAATCACAAATGTTCATTGGCCTAGGGCACACTACTAACAATCTCCCACTTGCACTAGGCCCAATCAGTCAGATATCTAATACCCATAGACCTCGTAAGACTCTCATGTTTAGGCTGTGGAAGAGGCCTAGTAAGTGGATCGACAATGTTGTCATCTGTGCCCACTTTGCATATCTTCACGTCTCCTCTCCCAATGATCTCTCTAATCAGATGGAAACGTCTGAGTATGTGTTTGGATCTATGATGTGAGTTTGGTTCCTTAGCCTGTGCTATAGCCCCATTATTATCACAATAAAGGTCTATATGACTTGCAATGCTAGGAACAACTCCAAGCTCAGTAATGAACTTCCTAATCCATACAGCTTCCTTAGCTGCATCCGAGGCAGCAATGTACTCAACAGCCAGTAGAATCAAGAATGAGTGTCTTGGTTTGAACTTTTCCAGCTCACTGCACCTTCATTCAAACAGAACACAAAACCTGATTGCGATCTAAAATCATCTATGTCAGACTGAAAACCAGCATCAGTGTAACCATTTACAACGAGCTCTCCTTCAAGTCCTCCATAGATTAGGAACATATCCTTAGTTCTTCTCAAGTACTTAAGGATATTCTTAACTGCTATCCAGTGACTCTCACCATAATTAGATTGGTATCTAGTTGTTATGCTCAAAGCATATGAGACATCTGGTCGAGTACATAACATGGCATACATGATAGATCCAATTGCAGATTCATATGGAATCTTACTCATGCGTTCAAGCTCCTTATCTGAAGTAGGACAATCGTTCTTGGAAAGCTTGATTCCATGTGACATAGGTAAGAATCCTCTCTTGGAATCTTGCATACTGAATCTTTTCAGTATCTTATCTATGTATGTACTCTGACTTAGGCCTATAAGCTTTCTTGATCTATCTCTATAGATCTTAATGCCTAAAACATAGGCAGCCTCACCTAAGTCTTTCCTTGAGAAACGTTTCCTTAACCAAATCTTGACACTCTGTAAGGTTAGAATATCGTTTCCAATGAGCAATATGTCATCAACATATAAAGCTAAAAAGACAACAACACTCCCACTAACCTTTTTGTAAACACAAGGTTCATCTTCATTCTTGATGAATCCAAACTCTTTGATAACTTCATCAAAACGAAGATTCCAGCTTCTTGATGCTTGTTTCAATCCATAAATAGATCTTTGAAGCTTGCACACCTTTCTCGAATTCTTAGGATGGACAAAACCCTCAAGTTGTATCATATATACATCCTCAAGTAAGTTTCCATTAAGGAAAGCCGTTTTGACATCCATTTGCCATATCTCATAATCGTAGTATGCAGCTATGGCAATAAGAATTCTAATGGATTTGATCATGACTACTGGAGAAAATGTCTCATCATAATCAATTCCATGAACTTGTCGATAACCATTAGCAACAAGTCTTGCTTTATAAGTGTGCACATTTCCATCTATGTGGAGTTTCTTTTTGAAAACCCATTTGCATCCAATGGTCTTCAAGCCATCAGACGGATCAATCAAAGTCCAAACTTGATTGTCATACATGGATTGCATCTCTGCTTTCATGGCCTCTTACCATTTAGAAGATTCTGGACTTTACATCGCTTCTTGATAGGTTGTGGGCTCATTATGATCGATGAGCATCACATTATCATCATCAGTAACGAGAAATCCATATCTCTCGGGCTCATGACGAATCTTATCAGATCTACGTAGGCCTTGTGTTGTTGAAGGCTGCTCATCAATAGCTTGTGAGCTCGCTTCAATCTCTTTTTCAGGCTTAATGTCATTTTGTGAAACTTGAATTTCTTCAAGTTGTACTTTACTCCCACTGTTTCCTTTGGAAACAAATTCCTTCTCTAAGAAGAAACCATTTCGAGCAACAAACACTTTGTTCTCTGATGGGATTTAAAAGTAATATCCTTTAGTTTCCTTAGGATATCCCACAAAATAACATTTTTCAGATTTGGGTGCCAACTTGTCAGCAATTGGACACTTCACATAAGCCTCATAACCCCAAATCTTTAGAAAAGATAAATTGGGACGCTTCCCAGTCCATATCTCATAAGGTGTCTTTTCTCTGACCTTTGAAGGAATACGGTTCAATATGAATGTCATGGTTTCTAAAGCATAGCCCCGTAGTATTTTGCAAGATCAGTTTGACTCATCATTGATCGAACCATATCTAATAGAGTTCGATTTCTCCTTTCAGAAACACCATTCCATTGAGGAGTTCCTGGAAGAGTCAATTGTGAAACAATTCCACAATCCTTAAGATAATCATCAAACTCTTGGCTTAAATATTCACCTCCTCGATCAGATCGAAGGATTTTAATATTCTTGCCAAAATGATTTTGTACTTCATTCTTATACTCTTTAAACTTTTCAAAAGATTCAGATTTATACTTCATTAAGTAGACATACCCATATCTACTGAAGTCATCTGTAAAAGTAATGAAATACAAATAACCTCCTCTCGCTGATATGCCAAAAGGACCACATACATCGGTATGTATAAGGCCCAATAGCTCATTGGCCCTTTCCCCTTTACCTGTGAAGGGGGCCTTTGTCATCTTACCCAGTAAACAAGAATCACATGTCTCAAAAGATTCAAAAGAATCAATGAATCCATCTTGATGGATTTTTTAGATGCATTTTTCGTTTACATGGCCTAAACGACAATGCCAGAGATAGGTTGGGTTCAAATCGTTAGATTTAAACTTCTTGGTATTTATGTTATAGATGAGCTCATTCGTAACAAACTCAGTGTCTAGAGTATAAATGCCATTTAATTGACGCGCAATGCCATATAAAATATCATTCTTATAAATGGAAATACTTCTATTCTCAATAGAAAATTTAAATCCATCATTCTCTAAAGAAGAAAAAGAAATAATGTTCCTACTCATAGTAGGTACATAATAACAATTATTGAGTTCCAAAATGAGCCCAGTAGGCAAAATAAGATCATACGTCCCCATGGATAAAGCAGCAACTCTTACTCCATTTCCCACGCACAGGTCGATCTCACCAGACATCAATCTTCTAGTCCTTCTTAGACTCTGCACATTAGTACAAATGTGAGTTGCAGCTCCGGTATCTAATACCCAAGATGCAGAAGGAGTAAAATTGATTTCTATAACAAACATACCAAGAAGTAGTCGCACTATTTTTCTTCTCTTTCAGCTCTTCCAAATAGAGTTTGCGCCTTTTCCAATGACCGTGTTCATTGCAATGAAAGCAAACTCCTCCTTGGGTGCCTTAGTCTTAGCTTTAGGCTTGGGCTTGGGCTTGGACTTAGTACTTTACCTTTGTCTTTTGTTGTGCCCTTCTTCTTGAAAGCTTTTCCTTTTGAACCACAAGAACTTCATTGGTGGTCTTAACCTTTCCTTTAAGTTCTCTTGAGCTTTCAACATCCCATGCAATTAGTCAATGGACTTCTCCATATTATGCATGTTGTAGTTAAGAATGAACTGATCATATTCATCACCAAAGATGCTAGAATAAGATCAGTTGCCAATTCTTGACTAACAGGTGCACCTAATTTCTCAAGATGATGAATGTAACTCTTCATCTTGAGAACATGAGCACTCACGGGTGTGCCAGGAGTCATCTTGCATGAATTCAATGCCTTAGTGGTTCTAAACCTCTCTTGGCGTGCTTGTTCTTGAAACATAGCTTTCAGTTGAGCAAGCATGTCATAGGCCTCCATTTCCTCTAAATCCTTCTGAAGGTCAGAGATCATGGTGCCTAACATAAGGCATGACACGTCCGTAGAGTCATTGATATGCTTCATGTAAGCATCCTTTCGAGCCTTAGGTGCATTTGCCGGTGGTTCCTCAGGGATGGGCTCTTCTAAGACATAAAGTTTTCTTTCTTGCTTGAGAACAATTCTCAAGTTCCTATACCAATCTAGGAAATTTGTTCCACTAAGCTTTTCTTTCTCTAAGATAGATCGCATAGAAAGGTTTGTGGATGGAGTAGCCATAATCTACACAAATTGTGCAACAAGGGTCAACATTCATATATTATGAGGTATTAGCTCCCACTCAAATAAATAACCCTCAATTGAAAAATGGGAGAAACAAGTTCCATATTTCACCAAGTCCTAAGAAAGCTTTGGCTTAACACTCAAAACTTAGTTATTTAGGTAGAAAACTCTTTTCAGTTACATCACATGTAACTCTTGATGGACTTATATTAAAATACATCTTATGTACTACATGTATGTAAAAACCCAATCTTATGCCCTAAGCCCAAAACCGTTTTGATAGCTTAGTCAAGTTTAACCATACTTTACCTATGAATAGCACCATTATTCAAATGTCTTCTCTAGATGATCCCTACATGCCTTGCTTTGGCAAAAACCCACATAAGGATAAGCTAGAGATAAACATTGGTAAAGATTTATGGAAGGCATATAAACTTGAAATTATGAAGAGGTTCGTTCTTAGTACATTATGAAGGCTACTAATCCTATTAGTAAGGGTGTTTGTACTATGCTATTTCTAATCCTATATCACAACATACTTTAGTATATATATATTAGAAGTATAGAATAGTAATTTACATGAATATAAATATTCAAAAATATAAATAAAAACATGTAACATCACCTAGAATATATAACACATAACAAATAAACAAGTGTAGGGAAAACTGCCCATTGCTAGGCTTGCACAATGATTTGAAAAGTCGATAGTTAATCGTCGACTTGTGCTACCATTGAACCAATTTTAGTCAATTGGAACAAACGTTTTTACCAAAAACTCATCTCCGCCCTCCACGGATCGGAACACTTCTAGTCATTGGAAGAGATGTTAGTCGACTGGTCGACTTGTATTAGTCGACTGGAACCATTATCAGTCGACTGGAACGAACGTTTTTTGCTGAAACGCTCATCTCCGCTCTCCAACCAGTCGACTGGAACACTTCTAGTCAACTGGAAAGGGATGCTAGTCGACTGGAGTATCCTTGTCCAATATGAATACTTGCGGTTTCCCATTCCAGATCCATGTCTTACATGGTGGAAACCCTAGCAGCCACCACCTTTCGGTCAAACCCTTCATGCTTATCATATATTCTCATCAGTACCAAGATAATCAACAGATCCGAAAAGAACATGCATGACATAAAAACACTTTCATATCACGCAACCAAAACTGTGAGCACATGTAATCAAAACATGCATATTTTTATCTCTACAGAATCCAAATCCGTAAACACATGTAATCCAAACATGTATATATTTTTCGATTATACAGAAGCCAAAATCATGAACATATGTAATCAAAAACACGTATATTAATGATTTTACAGAAGAACCTGGCTTTGATACCACGGTTGGATCGCGTACGGTCTGAGTATTCAAAATACGCAGCGGAAAAGACCATATAAGAACATCACGTATAATCAAAAACACGAAGGATTAACGAAAATACCTTATTTTCGTGAATGGATTGCTTCTTTTTAGATTCCAAGACACTGCAAATCGCTAATGTCCTCTGCCGGTATCCACACGAGCATGCACGATCCGGGCTGTGTCTTTAGTGTGCTAGCACGTCCTGAAAACACTTTCTGAACGTCGCACGATCGTTCTCTTGGATGGCGGCTAGGGTTTCATCTTTTCTTCCTTTTACCTAATGAGACATAAGTTTCTCTATTTATAAAGAAACCCTAATCTTATTTAGGCCCTATTAAGTTTCAGCCCATTATATCATATATAATAAAAACCCGAAAACTTAATTCAATCTTGCCCAATAAATATATGTAAATATATTTATTCAACACCTAATAAATTAGGCCCAAGAGAATAAGCTCAGATCACATTACTCTTTGTCTGCGACCCTGTAGGCTCATTTGATGTTGGCAATGGGCTTGATCACACTTCAAGGCCCATAAGACATAAGTGGCCTCTAGCAAGACATTATGACTACCCAAATCAAATGAGGATCAAAAATCCGATTTAACCTGTAACTATGGTTATAGGCTCAGTCCTTTTGTAACACGATATCAAGATTAATCACAAGGCATGGTACATGTCAACCTTTGATTAATCATAGTTTCTTGATCCCCAAGTTGACTAATTATAACAAATGACATTGATGACTCTTCATCAATTCATTTGAGCACGGCCATGCATTTCTTCAGTCACACTTGTCAAGAGGCCCAAATGATATCTCTCTCACTTAAGAGAGGTACAAATCCCATCTACTTCATTCACATCCCTCCGCATGATTCATTTGATGTCCAACATAAGACTATTTGTTATTCGGTTAAAAATAACTTAGTCTAATATCAAAACACCGAATTCCTCATGTAGGGAACCATGATGACTTCAGGTCAAAGGAATATAGTCAAAACCATATTAAGAATCACTAATGACATGAAACCATGTAGTATTCTTTATGTGGTTCGGTCCAATATATGTTCTCTAACATATATCTATGTTTCTGATTTGATATCTCATATCCATGATCAGTAAAACGTGATCATCAATCAGAACACATACTAGTCTTAATTCATTATTGTTCCACCAATAATTATCGACCAGGGACTGTCTAGAATAGTTTTATAACGCTTATGGTTTTACTATCAAGTCACATACTTGATGACATAAGTCTAATACTATTCATAGAATGTAAATCACATTACATAAACGAAATACATGCATATATGAAACAGAATACCTCATAATATATTATTAACAAATCATAATGTTAATACATGAATCACAAATGTTCATTGGCCTAGGGCACACTACTAACAAATTCAATTCACAGAAATTACTAAAATTGCTTCCAATCAGAATGCTCACAAATCTAACACTTAGGCTAGGTTTCACCACAACGTACAAAATCAGTCAATAGTTAACAGTGGATATCTCCCAATATACATATCAAAAAATTACAAAATCAGTGGAAATGGAAAGCTAACAATATAGGCTTCAACTCTCATGAAGACCATTTTCATCAAATCCTTCTAAATTAATTTAGAAAAATCATCAAAACACTTAGGTCATTGGTTGATTCTTCGTCAGATGCACATCATCAAGAAACTTTCCAAGCCAACAGTCACCCTCTTAAGGCTAAAATTAGACAACATCTATTTCAGACAAAAATGTAGTCAACAAGCCAAAGTTTCATTTGGCACAAACCTGACCTCATTTTCATAACCACACAATGAGTTATGCTCAAAACAAGACAAGAGGGTCAAAACCAATTTTCAGCTTTGCTACTCAAATACACTTCCTATCATGCCAATTGAACTTCTACTACCATAAGCATCCCAATTGGACACAAAATCAGTCCCTAGATCATTCCTACACTCACTTAGACCCATAGTCAAAATTTTGCAGCATTAAACTCTTAATTTCTATGCAAGATTAGTCATCAATATTCAATCCAAAATCAAGCTAAAACATTCATTCATACTACTTCATCAAGTCATACCTAACATAATCTTACCCACCAATTCAAACTTAAATTTTCATTCAATTCATGCATCAATAAACACAATAATTGCACCATAACTCCAAATGAATGCATCTAACAACTATGATTCATTAAATGCCTAGTCAAAGCATAATTAAAGCTTAACTTAAAAACTTACCTACTTAAAGCTTCCACTCTTCACTTTTCCAACTACTTTACTTTCTCTACTTAATCCTCATGCATGGTTCTCATGGAAAGAAGATAGAGAGCTTAAGCTTGCAAGTATGAGGGAAGCACTAAAGTAGGAGAAGAATGAGTGAACAAAAGCCAATGAAGAAATTGATAAAGAAGAAGGAAATGGGAGAGTTTTCGGATGGATGAAGGCCTTAAGAGATAAAACTCATCTTTTTCCTTTAGTCTATGTGGAGTTGCCAAAAATGAAGGATAGGAACAAATGGTGGATGCATTAAATGGTGTAGGACAAGTGTTATGTTTAAGAAAAAAGACAAAATAGGCTAAAAAGATATTAGTAAATAGGAATCCTAATGCAATTTGACCCATTATAGTCCAATGGCCCTAATTTCAATCTCAAAATAATATACCCAATATTACAGTGCCATTGGATAGAAATTTTCGCTACCAAAAATCAACCGGTTCGCTGCTTGGCGATTTTTTCGGTCCGGAAATTTTCCAGAAAAATTCATAAAAATTCCTTAAAATATAAAACACTCAATGGCGCACTCAGAATAATTTTTCAAACGCAAGAACCACGTTAATCACAGTAAAACTACATTAGGCACAAAAACTGGGACTGTCATATATGCATGTACAGTTATTTCATGTACACAAAATTCATTGTGTACCAATACTAGTATGCATGAACAGTCCTAATGAAGCCCAATCACTCTCATCCTACGCCAAATTACTATTATACCCTTCCCGTTGGGGGTGGGATGTTACACAGAGACCAGTGAAGGCGCCGCTCTGCCAATGGAACCAGGCCATTCTACTGTGTTGCTGGCCCCTCTGCCCAATGAAGACCGTCCTGTCGTGTCGGCGTCATTACCGATTGTGCCGATGAGTGCGAACCGAGCGGGTTCGGAGGAGGAGGAGACGGAGCCTCCACTCAAAAGGAAGAGGACCGCTGGGAGTGTCGGCCAGTCGTCTGGTCAGCAGGAGAGGAGAGTAGGGGAAAAGCAAATGCCTAGGTTGGATAAGGGCAAAGGGAAGGAGCGAGCCTCTAGTGGCAAATGATGGGAGTTCGCGGTCAGTTTTGATAAGGCTGTATCACTTAAAGACGCTGGTGTGGCTCTGCAGATTGCCCAGAAAGTCGTTCCTCCTGCGGATGAGGATTTTTTAGACGCGCTGGACAATAAAAAACTGATGGCTCGTCTTGTCCGCAGCTGCGTCAGAGACATGGTATACGCCTCTGAAATGTATCAACATCTGGATCAGCTCGACGAAGTGAATCGGACAATGGATCGTGAGGTTCATGAGCTTCTCGAGCAAGTTAACACTCTGAGAGCTGAACTTGCGGAGGCGAAGGAGGAGGAGGACATTTTGCGGGCTCAACTCTCTTCAGTTGAGGAGGAGAAGAAGTCTTGGGAGGAGGCGAGGAGTGTTCTGACGACTCAACTTGCCACGGTGGAGGAGGAGAGGAGCCGATTGATTGCGGCGAAGGACGAGCTAGCCGAGGAGTGTGAGGGCTTGAAGAAGGCGGTGGAGACGGAGCAGGAGCGTGGTAAGAAATTCCTCCAAGACTGTCATGAAGCAGTGGAGGGTAAGCACAGGACCGAGGATATATTGAGAGAGTTGCGATGCTCCATCAAAAAGTAGAGGGTTGAGGTGATCAAGCGGTGGAAAAGGCGATTCCTACATGGGGTGTTGGGCCCCAAATTTGTTTTCTTGATGTTATTAAGCATGAATTAATTTGATTGTGTTATTTATGGCATAGTTTTGATTAATTGGAAATATTAATGAAAAATTTGGATTTATTTGAGATTAGTGTGGAATAAGTGTTTATGAAAGAGTAAAAATGTTTGAGGGCAAAATGGGCAAGTCACTCAAGGGTAAGAGATTTTAGGCTAAGTAAGGAGGGCATTTTAGTCATTGCTCTTCCTTGTAGGTTTAAGAAAGAGGAAAAGAAATAGAAGGAAGAAATAGAAAGAAGAGAAGAAACGAAGAAGAGAGTCGGGAGAGAGAGGAGAAGAAGAAGAAGAAAAGAGAAAAGCTCCAGTTGTAGATTTCGAAGGTTTAGAAGCATTCTTTAGGTTTGTTTCACTCTTCTACTCTTGTTTAGGTTGAATCAAACCCTAGATTAGCATGGATTGAGTAGAAATCATTGGTTTAGGGTTTATGGTGAAACTTTGAAAGATTTGCATGGGTTGTTGTTTTGTTGATGTTTTTCGTATTAGAATGAGTTTAGAATGGAAGTATATGACTTTATTTATGGGTTAGATGAGTTGTAGTTGAGAAAGGGAAGGATTTAAGGTTAAAAATGGCAGAAATCTGGGTTCGGGAGTTGTCTCTCCCGTCCGCACGTCGCGACGTGCGTGAGGCCGCACGCCGCGGCGTGCAGAAGTCCTTGTTTTGAGCATATTTTTTGAGCATATCTTTTGCTACAGAAGTCCTTTTGAGGTGATTTTTGAGGCGTTGTAAAATAGAGGCATAAATCTACAAGTTTTGTGAAGTGATGAAGTTCTAAATCAGTTTATAAGGATATGAAAATTTGGATGGAAGTTAAGAATGAAATTATTGTTTCAGCATGAGTTATTGAATGGGATTTTGGTTCTTATTTTAGGAGATCAAGTGAGGCAAGAGGATCAAGAGGCTCAAGAGGAAACTCAGTCTTAGGCAAGAACAAGCAAGGAAATCAGGTGGGTTCATGTTCATAATAGAGTATATAAGTACTCATTTTTTTGTTCAAATCAAGAAAGAATTAATGCATTGAAATTGCATCATCACGATTGCATTACATCCGATTAGGAATGATTATATGTTGTTATATGATTTGCATTCATGAATTATGAAAAGAATTCCAAAAAGGGAGTTTTTCTCCTTTCACGAATACAAGTACATGAATTCAAGTTTTTTTTTACGAAATACATGACAAGCAAGATTACAAGCAAGTTTACAAGCAAGTGCCAGTTTGGCAAACAAGTTTACAAGAACATGAATCATGCATACTTATGTGGGTTTGCGGTGTCCTTCACGAATAGTCAAGTACACATTGACTCACGAAAAGGCTTCTCCCGCATGGCCGACTGTGGCACAGGGTTTCTCATAAGGATTCCCTGACGAAACTACGTCTACACATCAACATTTCGATGGCATGTGTAGTACGTCATGAACCAGGTTCAACCCAAACCATCATGTTATGTTATGTGTTATGTTTTGTTATGTGTCATGCATCATGAATTGTTTAAGAATCAAACATTTTCAATGACTATGATTTCAACAAGTATCACGACAATGAGTTATTTTTTATTACTTTTGCTTATTGCTATATTATAAATATGTTCCCACAAGCTTTATAGTTCACTCCATCTAATCTCACCCATTCAGGTGACGAGCAAGAGATCGAATGAGTCACGAGTACGGCGACATTCCATTTTTTCATGTTTACTTTTAAGTTTTAGTTACATTTCAAGTATTATTGGTTCAAGAGTATTTTGTATTTTTGACTCTTGAACTCAAAGTTGTAATTTGGTTTGAGATGTTCTTAAAGCTTTAGTAAAAATCATCTTTTTGATAACGACTTACGGATATGTTTGTTTTAAAGCATGAAAGTAAGTTTTGAGTTTGTTCACGATGGGTCCATTGAACTTCCGATGGTATCCTTCCTCAATTATTTAATTGATCTGTTTAGCCTTGTTTATTAAATCACATGAAAGCAGGTTTCAAGTTTGTTTACTAAAGGTTTTCGTCAAAGACAAGGAGTTGACTACGACAAGACCTTCAGCCCAGTAGCAATGCTTAAATTCATTAGAATACTCCTAGCCATTGCCACTCATTATGATTATGAGATATGGAAAATGGATGTGAAGACAGCTTTCCTAAATGGAAATCTAGCTAAGGATGTGTATATGACACAACCTGAGGGCTTCACCTCCTATGATGGCAAAAAGGTATGCAAGCTTCAGAAATCCATCTATGGATTGAAACAAGCATCCAGGAGTTGGAATATCCGTTTTGATGAGGTAATCAAAGAGTTTGGTTTCTCACAAAATCCGGATGAACACTGTGTGTATAAGAAGGTTAATAGGACTGCAATCGTATTCCTTGTGTTGTATGTAGATGACATATTATTGCTAGGAAACGATGTCTCTATGCTACAATCAGTCAAGATTTGGTTGTCCAAACAATTTTCCATGAAAGACCTTGGTGAAGCAACTTATATCCTAGGGATAAAGATTTATAGAGATAGATCAAAAAGGTTGCTTGGTCTTTCACAATCAACGTATATAGACAAGATGCTAAAAAGGTTTAGCATGGAGCAATCCAAGAGAGGGTACCTTCCCGTGACACATGGGATAACACTCTCGAAATCTATGTGTCCTAAGACACAAGATGAGAGGATGCGCATGAGTATGATCCCATATGCATCTGCGGTAGGATCTATCATGTACGCTATGCTATGTACGAGACCCGATGTATCATATGCTCTAAGTGTTACGAGCAGATACCAATCGGATCCTTGTGAGGGTTACTGGGTGGCTGTCAAGAATATCCTCAAGTACTTGCGAAGGACTAAGGATGTATTCTTGATATATGGAGATGGAGATCTCAAAGTGAGCGGGTATACAGATGCCAATTTTCAATCTGATAAGGATGATTCCAAATACCAATCAGGTTAGGTATTCAACTGAATGGTGGGGCAGTTAGTTGGAAGAGTTCCAAACAAGAGACGACTGTCGATTCAACTACCGAGGCAGAGTACATTGCCGCTTCAGAAGCGACAAAGGAAGCAGTTTGGATCTAGAAGTTCATTACTGAACTTGGTGTGGTTCCTAGCAGTGATGGGCCCATACAGTTGTATTGTGACAACAATGGGGCTATTACGCAGGAAAAAGAACCAAGGTCTCATCAACGATCCAAACACGTACTCCACAGATATCATCTGATCAGGGAGATCATAGGACGAGGTGATGTCCTGATCAAGAGAATTCCCACCGAGCAGAATATTGCTGATCCGTTGACAAAGCCATTGTCACAAAAGAGTTTTGATTCTCATGTACTCGCCTATGGTATTAGATATCAAGGCGATTGGCTTTAGGTCAAGTGGGAGATTGTTAGAGTAGTGCCCTGAAGGCAATCGCCTTTAGCGCATTTTGTACAAAGTTGTGTACATACTTTATGAATAAATAAACAAAGGCATATTTCATTACGTTGTTGTTCATTATTTATGAACTGATATTGATCAATAAGCAAATTAATGAAGTCCATAATTTATGACATAACATGAAGGAAATTGTGATGTGATCATACTACTAAGATTCCTATCATGTGCAATTATGTCAGTATCTAAATTATCCCTAGTCATAGGATTACTGAGATAGGACATCGGTAATCCGGAGAGACTAGTACATCTCAAGCTCCTTGATTTGATCAAGCAGTGGATCTGAGAAACTGTAAATATGAGATATTTAGGGTTGAGATGCGGATGCTTACTAGAGGTAGTAAGTACATTGGATGACCTGCTATGAGATCATCACATGGATGTCCTATTCTAATGTCAGTGATAATCTCATCATAGCAATGGTGCAAGTATCCTTAGACTTGAGGTGCTCAAGGATATCTTGGATACTGATTCTATGCTTTGACTCCATTCTTTATTGCCTTACAGAGGTCGTTCATAGGGTGGTGATTGGGTACAGCTTGAGGTATGCGAAGGTAATTGAGTAGCCAATAGAGGATTCACCACTTATGTGATAGCAGAAGATGATACCCATGGCCTCTTGTCAGGGTCATTACTTGGAAGTCTCTGGCCGGAGCATATATGTCATGAAGAATGTCTTCGTTGACATATTAAGTAATGAGTCCCAGGACAAGAACTGAAATCACTTGGACTAGATTTGACGTAGTCAGTCTAGTAAGAGTTGACACTTTGCCCATACTCATAACCAAGTGGGGTATAGCATGGTGAAAGGACGAATTGCACGGTAATTGTCAATGGAATGGTTCGTGATATGGTTCATGAAGAATACATATTCATTCATCAAACCAATTACTTTCCGGTCAATTGGGGGTCATGATGTGTTGCTAGATACCGCTCATGACTTGCTCAGATTAAGTGTTAATCTAAGTGGCCAACATAACCAGGAACCTAATGGGTCACACGCATAAGAGTGTCTTGGAGAATTCGTAAAATAGTTTTGGATAGAGATCCAATATATGGAGAGCAATTGGATTAAATGGATCCCGATGAGATCGAGATATGTCCCGATGAGATCGCGACATCGATATTGCTGAGACAGGTCTTCGAGAATTTTTCCCATACTGGGACCCAGTAGGACCGACCCCAGTGTGACTGGACCACTTCAACATTTATTTATATATATATATATAATTGATTAATTAATTAATTAGTTAATTAATATATATATATATATATATATATATGTTAGATACGTGGGAAGAAGAAGTTTCTCTTTATTGCTTAGTCATTAATGCATTTAATGACAAAAAGGTAAAAAAGTGAAAGATGAAGAAGAATGGTCGTGGGTTTTGAAAAAACCAAAGGTTAAGAGAAATTTGTATTTTTCTCTCACCATCTTCATCTTTCATCAAGCCATCCTCTCCAAGTTTTCTTCATCGTCAATTCAAGCTCTCCAAGGAAAAAGGTAGGAGCTAGCACTCTTTACTTTGTTCTAGCTATTCCAGGGTCAAAGGGTTTGTCCCGGTTAGGTTCTCCGATCTCTGCGTGGATACCGTTAGAGACGGTCTCTTTTGGCCGTTATGGTTTGAGTTTATTGTATAGACACATGGATCCTGGCTTTCGGGAAGGTCCCGGAACAAAAATTTTTGTTTTCCGCACCATGGGCATGTGATGCTCACACTAGGATTTTCCTACAGTGGTATCAGAGCCACTTGTGTCGTATATAACGAAAAACCATGAGTAGGTCGGAGTTGCCTATTGCTTGTGACGATGATGCATGTTGATTGTGTGAATTTCAAATTAAGTATAGAAAAATATTTTTTGAAATTTTCTTGCCCAGATATGTTCAATAGATGTTGTTGCATATGTCTGTGGAAGCTAGGAATTTATCAATGTGATTTGATATGGTTTTACTAATTTATTCCCCAATGTTCTGGTTGCTGTCTTTGTGCACATTCAATGAACAGGCATGCTTATAAATTCGAGAATAAATTGTAGAAAATATCGTTTTCGGATTTGCTTTCACCAAAATGTCTCTAAGATGTTTATGAATGTCTATGAGAATGAAAAAATGTTTTCGAGATGATTTACTATTTATTTGAGAATTTATTGTGTGCTTCTGGGAATAACTGTGTTGAGGAACACAGATTCTACATTGGCTTTGTTGCTGAGTTTGGTTGAGTTTTTGATGGAAATAAATCCTGAAAAACTTCATGGAGCATTTTGTGAACATGTTGTAACCTCTGTAATTTTCTCAGAAGTTATTGAAATTTTTTCAATGATTTGTTCAAGCAAAACACAGAGCTTGGCAGTTTTGAGAAAGTTGCTAGAGCTGTTTTGTTTGGAATGTTAAATTGTGTATTTCTCAATTCCAATGCCTTGGATCATTTTTAATGTGATTAAAAATGTGTTATATTGATGTTTTATGCTTTCTAAATTGAATTTCTTGAAATTGGGTTTCCAAATATTTTTCGGATGTCAAATGTGTCACATTAGCGTCTCGTTAGTGCATTTCCTTGTCCTGATTATTTTGGCCGTCACAAATTTTGTAACCAGTGCCGAAGTAATCTTGATAAAGTTTAGACTACCTAGAGATACTTAGGGTGATAGTTTGATATTATCAAATTATTTGGAGATCTGAATGAATAAGAGTGTATTCATTGATTTCAAGTTTTTCATGTATAGTTTGACTATATATGGTAAGCATGGAACAATGAAAGTGTTTCATTGGTACATCATAATAAAGGATATTACACTTGGTATTGTGAATTGGAACTGCACGGATTGAGAAATTAGCCGATTAGATAGCATTCCACATGGATAAGTCGACTTACACATGCACAAGTCGACTTGTCCGTGCACTGTAGACGCACAAGTCGACTTGTTCGTGCACAGCTGCATAAGTCGACTTACACATGAATAAGTCGACTTATGCTAAAGTCGATTTACACACTAGCATAAGTCGACTTACACATACACAAGTCGACTTACAACATGCAAAGGTGGGATGATGGATGAGTTTAGGTATAGATTCAATGTGATTGATGAAATGCCCTAAATAATTCCATATAGTCATGGTGACTATAATCCTACGGCATGGAGGAGAATAAGATGACACCTGAAAACCCTCACACATCATATGAAAACTAACTCCTTCCATTAATATGGGGAGAACCAGAGTTCTTATAGAGTTGGGTTGTTGGGTAAACCCAAGCTCACTCTATATGGATATGTTCGAACCATGAAAATAAGATTTTTGGATTAATGGGTCGGTTTTCACTAGAAGCGTTGATTTGTTGAGTAAACTCAAGGTCAACATGGACAGAGGCAAAATTGGGTAGTGTACATCAGATGTACGCGCATCAAGAGTTGATAACCCAATGTGTGTGCATACATCACGAGTTGATAGCACTAGTCGATAGTTGCATCTATGAAGCAAATGGTATGACCGATACCTGCCGATAGATCTAAGGTGGCTTGTTGGGTAAACCCAAGGTCATTTTAGTAATGTCAGATATCTATGATGCAATTGGTATGACCGATACCTACTGATTGACCTAAGGTGGCTTGTTGGGTAAATCCAAGGTCATTTTAGTAATGTCGGATATCGACCCACTAGACATTTTGTCATAATGTTTCTTGGATTCGCATCGAGGGTTATGGATTCTTTGAAACTAGTGGGAGCCATATGCATGTCATGCAAGTCCTTATGATCATGCATGTAATTCTACTCTAACATTCTTTCTCTCTTTTCCTATAGGTTATCAAGATGACTTCCAAAGTGAACTTGCGCCGCTATGGAATTGAATGATTAATCGGACCCAACTTTCTAGATTGGTGAGAAATCGAGAATTGTTCTCGTGTTTGAGGGATCGATATGTCCTAGATGTTCCACTTCCCGATCCACTGCTTCGATGCTTTTGATGAGGATCGAAAGCATATCGTAAGCATCTTAAAGATGGTGACATGGCTACCGCATTATGCTTGCCTCGATGTCACCAGAGTCGCAGATGCGATGAGTCTATGGATGCTAATACCATAGTGTTTCATCTTAGGGAACTGTTTGATGAGCAAGCTCGATCTGAAAGGTTCGAGACCTCGAGGCTACTCTTCACTACTAAGATGACTCCAAGTTCATCTGCAGTGCAGTATGCACTGAAGATGAATGGGTATATTGAGAGGTTGACCGTCTTAGGTTTTGTTATGGATTATGAATTAAGTGTTGACTTAATTCTGGTTGGATTGTCTTATAGTTATTCACAGTTTGTGTTAAACTATCGGATGAACCAAATATCCACGACAATCCCTGAGTTGATCAATCTGCTCAAGACAGTAGAGCAAGCTATCAAGAAGGATAGCAAGCAAGTGCTTATGGTGGACTCTTCTTCTGGTTCCAAGAAAAAGAATCTAAAGAAGAAAAGGTCTAAGAAACCAAAAGGAAGTGCAGCCAAGAAGAAAACCAAAGAGACTGTACTAAAAGGAACTTGCTTCCATTGTGGCAAGACTGGCCACTGAAAGTGGAACTGTAAAGTCTATCTGGAAGAATTGAAGCAGAAGAAGGCATCAGGTGCCTCGACTTCTTCAGGTATGTTTGTCATTGAAGTTAATACTGTTTCTAACCATAACATATGGGTATTAGATACCGGTTGTGGTTCACACATATGCAATGATATGCAGGGCATTAGGGACAGTAGACAGCTCATGAAGGGAGAGATAGACCTGCGTGTAGGAAATGGAGCAAGAGTTGCTGCATTAGCCGTAGGCACTTATTTCTTATCACTCCCCACTGGGCTTGTAATTAAATTGGATGAATGTTATTTTGTACCTGTATTAACAAAGAATATATTGTCTGTTTCTTGTTTAAATAGAGCTGGTTTCCATCTAACTTTTAGTAACAATGGTTGTTCTATTAGTTTGAATGGAATGCTTTATGGTATTGGTACATTATGCAATGGAATTTACATATTAGATATGTCACATCTAATTATGAATGTCAATGACACGAAAAGACATAAACGAGATAATTTAAAATCAACTTACTTATGGCATTGTCGCCTTGGCCATATAAATGAGAGACGCATAGCTAAGCTCCATAAGAGTGGTAGTTTAGGGTCATTTGATTATGAATCATATGACACATGCGAATCTTGTTTATTAGGCAAGATGACTAAATTACCCTTTAAGGGAAAGGGTGAACGAGCGACTGGAGTATTAGACCTAATACATCAGATGTATGTGGTCCGATGTCCATCCATGCCAGAAGTGGTTGTCTTTACTTTTTACCTTTATCGATGATTATTCTCGATATGGGTACTTGTATCTGATGAGATACAAATCAGAAGCATTTGAAAAGTTCAAACAATTCAGAAATGAAGTAGAAAACCAACTTGGAAAAAGTATCAAGACATTACGATTAGATCGTGGTGGGGAATACTTAGACCAAGGGTTTTTGGATTATCTCAGAGATAATGGGATTTTATCTCAATGGACTCCTCCTTACACACCACAGCATAATGGTGTGGCTGAAAGGAGAAATCGAACCTTGTTAGACATGGTACGATCAATGATGGGCTTTGCAAAGTTACCAAAATCCTTTTGGGGGTATGCACTCGAGACAACTGTTTACTTGTTAAACAGAGTTCCATCAAAGACAGTTGATGTTACTCCATATGAGATGTGGACTAACAAAAGACCCTATCTTACTCATTTGAAAGTTTGGGGTTGTCCTGCTTATGTGAAGCGGACACAGTCAGATAAACTTGATGCAAAATCTGACAAGTGTATGTTCATAGGATATCCTAAAGAAACAATGGGATATCAATTCTACCTTGCTGAGGAACAAAAGGTGTTTGTTTCGAAGCATGTTGTCTTTTTAGAGAAAGAGTTTCTTTTACAAGAAGACAGTGGGAGCAAAATTGAGCTTGAAGAAGTTCAGGATGCTCAAACAGACGCAGATCAACCGCTCAACTCAAACCGTGACTCATACAGATGAAGTAATAGTTCAACCTTCTACAACACACGAAGTTCGTAGGTCACGTGATACGCCTGCTCCCGAGAGATATGGATTTCGTGAATGAAAAGGATGACGTATTGCTCATAGAAGATGATGAGCCTACCACCTATGGAGAGGTTCTGAAGAGTTCAGAGTCTGAGAAATGGCTTCATGCCATGCAGGCTGAAATGGATTCCATGTATGAAAACCAAGTATGGACTTTGGTTGAGGCACCCGAAGGAATCAAACCCATAGGGTGCAAATGGGTTTTCAAAAAGAAGACCGACATGGATGGTAATGTAATTACCTATAAAGCAAGGCTTGTGGCTAAAGGTTTTCGTCAAAGACAAGGAGTTGACTACGACGAGACCTTCAGCCTAGTAGCAATGCTTAAATCCATTAGAATACTCCTAGCCATTGCCACTCATTATGATTATGAGATATGGCAAATGGATGTGAAGATAGCTTTCCTAAATGGAAATCTAGCTGAGGATGTGTATATGACACAACCTGAGGGCTTCACCGCTATGATGGCGAAAAGGTATGCAAGCTTCGAAATCCATCTATGGATTGAAACAAGCATCCAGAGTTGGAATATCCGTTTGATGAGGTAATCAAAGAGTTTGGTTTCTCACAAAATCCGAATGAACACCGTGTATAAGAAGGTTAATGGACCGCAATCGTATTCCTTGTCTTTGTATGTAGATGACATATTATTGCTAGGAAACGATGTCTCTATGCTACAATCAGTCAAGATTTGGTTGTCTAAACAATTTGTCATGAAAGACCTTGGTGAAGCAACTTATATCCTTGGGATAAAGATTTATAGAGATAGATCAAAAAGGTTGCTTGGTCTTTCACAATCAACGTACATAGAGAAGATGCTAAAAAGGTTTATCATAGAGTAATCTAAGAGAGGGTACCTTCTCGTGACACATGGGATAACACTCTCGAAATCTATGTGTCCTAAGACACAAGATGAGAGGATGCGCATGAGTATGATCCCGTATGCATCTGCGGTAGGATCTATCATGTACGCTATGCTATGTACGAGACCCAATGTATCATATGCTCTAAGTGTTACGAGCAGATACCAATCGGATCCTAGTGAGGGTCATTGGGTGGCTGTCAAGAATATCCTCAAGTACTTGCAAAGGACTAAGGATGTATTCTTGATATATGGAGATGGAGATCTCAAAGTGAGCGGGCATACAAATGCCAGTTTTCAATCTGATAAGGATGATTCCAAATCCCAATCAGGTTATGTATTCACACTGAATGGCGGGGCAGTTAGTTGAAAGAGTTCCAAACAAGAGACGACTGTCGATTCAACGACCGAGGCAGAGTAAATTGCCGCTTCAGAAGAAGCAAAGGAAGCAGTTTGGATCAAGAAGTTCATTACTGAACTTGGTGTGGTTCCTAGCAGTGATGGGCCCATACAGTTGTATTGTGACAACAATGGGGCTATTGCGCAGGCGAAAGAACCAAGGTCTCATCAATGATCCAAACACATACTCCGCAGATATCATCTGATCAGGGAGATCATAGGACAAGGTGATGTCCTGATCGAGAGAATTCCCACCGAGCAGAATATTGCTGATCTGTTGACAAAGCCATTGTCACAAAAGAGTTTTGATTCTCATGTACTCGCCTATGGTATTAGATATCAAGGTGATTGGCTTTAGGTCAAGTGGGAGATTGTTAGAGTAGTGCCCTGAAGGCAATCGCCTTAAGCGCATTTTGTACAAAATTGTGTACATACTTTATGAATAAATAAACAAAGGCATATTTCATTACGTTGCTGTTCATTATTTATGAACTGATATTGATCAATAAGCAAATAAATGAAGTCCATGATATATGACATAGCATGAAGGAAATTATGATGTGATCATACTACTGAGATTCCTATCATGTGCAATTATGTCAGTATCTAAATTATCCCTAGTCATAGGATTACTGAGACAGGACATCGGTAATCCGAAGAGACTAGTACATCTCAAGCTCCTTAATTTGATCAAGCAGTGGATCTCAGAAACTGTAAATATGAGATATTTAGGGTTGAGATGTGGATGCTTACTAGAGGTAGTAAGTACATTGGATGACATGCTATGAGATCATCACATGGATGTCCTATTCTAATGTCAGTGATAATCTCATCATAGCAATGGTGCAAGTATCCTTAGATTTGAGGGGCTCAAGGATATCTTGCATACTGATTCTGTGCTTTGACTCCATTCCTTGTTGCCTTATAGAGGTCGCTCATATGGTGGTGATTGGGTACAGCTTGAGGTATTCAAAGGTAATTGAGTAGCCAATAGAGGATTCACCACTTCTGTGATAGCAGAAGATGATACCCATGGTCTCTTGTCAGGGTCATTACTTGGATGTCTCTGGCCGGAACATATATGTCATGAAGAATGTCTTCATTGACATATTAAGTAATGAGTCCCAGGACAAGAACTGAAATCACTTGGACTAGATTTGACTTAGTCAGTCTAGTAAGAGTTGACACTTTGCCCATACTCATAACCAAGTGGGGTATAGCATGGTGAAAGGACGAATTGCACGGTAATTGTCTATGGAAAGGTTCGTGATATGGTTCATGATGAATACATATTCATTCGCCAAACCAATTACTTTCCAATCAATTGGGGGTCATGATGTGTTGCTAGATACCGCTCATGACTTGCTCAGATTAAGTGTTAATCTAAGTGGCCAACATAACCGGGAACCTAATGGGTCATACGCATAAGAGTGTCTCAGAGAATTCATAAAATAGTTTTAGATAGAGATCCAATATATGGAGAGTAATCGGATTAAATGGATCCTGATGGGATCGAGATATGTCCCGATGAGATCGCGATATCGATATTGCTGAGACAGGTTTTCGGGAGTTTTTCCCATACCGGGACCCGGTAGGACCGACCCCAGTGTGACTGGACCACTTCAGCATTTATTTATATATATATATAATTGATTAATTAATTAGTTAATTAATATATATATATATATATGTTAGATACATGGGAAGAAGAAGCTTCTCTTTGTTGCTTAGTCATTAATGCATGTAATGACAAAAAGGTAAAAAAGTGAAAGATGAAGAAGAATGGTCGTGGGTTTTGAAAAAACATAAGGTTAAGAGAAATTTGTATTTTTCTCTCACCATCTTCATCTTTCATCAAGCTATCCTCTCCAAGTTTTCTTCATCGTTGATTCAAGATCACCAAGGACAAAGGTAGGAGCTAGCACTCTTTACTTTGTTCTAGCTATTCCCGGGTTAAAGGGTTTGTCCCGGTTAGGTTCTCCGATCTCTGCGTGGATATCGTTAGAGACGGTCTCTTTTGGCCGTTATGGTTTGAGTTTGTTGTATAGACACATGGATCCTGGCTTTCAGGAAGGTCCCGGAAAAAAAAATTTTTGTTTTCCGTACCGTGGGCATGTGATGTTCACACCGGGATTTTCCTACAGAAGGGAAGTTAGAGGATTTCCCGATTGTGAGGGTGTTTCCAGATGTTTTCCCAGATGAGTTACCAGGTTTGCCGTCGGTGAGGGAAATCGAGTTTGCCATTGACTTGATTCCCGGAACCGCGCCTATTTCGATACCGCCATACAGGATGGCTCCAGCTGAGTTGAGGGAGCTTAAGGAACAGTTGGAGGAACTGTTAGAGAAGGGATATGTCAGGCCGAGTTCGTCTCCTTGGGCAGCACCAGTTCTGTTTGTTAAGAAGAAGGATGGATCATGGCGGATGTGCATTGACTATCGGAGACTCAACAAGGTGACAGTTAAGAACAAGTATCCATTGCCACGGATTGATGATCTGTTTGACCAGCTGTAGGGAGCAAGGGTTTTCTCCAAGATCGATCTCAGATCAGGCTATCATTAGCTC
This sequence comes from Erythroxylum novogranatense, assembly GCA_029891385.1. Taxonomy (NCBI): domain Eukaryota; kingdom Viridiplantae; phylum Streptophyta; class Magnoliopsida; order Malpighiales; family Erythroxylaceae; genus Erythroxylum; species Erythroxylum novogranatense. The sequence goes on from CM057229.1 coordinate 32,200,179, forward strand.
AGAATCAAGGAGGCTGATGTAAGCAAGACAGCATTCAGGACTCGATATGGACATTATGAGTTTTGGGTTATGCCATTCGGCTTGACCAATGCTCCAGTTGCTTTCATGGATCTTATGAACAAGGTCTTCAAGGAGTTTCTGGATCAGTTTGTCATAGTGTTTATAGATGACATTCTTGTTGGATCGGAAAAAGAAAGCATGCTTAGTATGGAGAAACGATAGATTTCAAAACTTTTTAAGAAATCATCTTGCAGCGGAAGCAATATATCCAATCAACATGCTAATCCATACATGATATGGTATAAGGATAATAAAACCAAGAACAAGATAAAAGGAATTACCGACTTCTTCGCACATGACTTTAAATCCTCATTGCGCTATCCTCTCCTTCTTATATCCAAATCCTTTGCCTTTGAGTCTTTTCCTTTAGCAATCTATCTTCTTCCTTGTTGTAGTATCCTCAAACAATTAGATTTACCACTTGTTCTTCAAGGACAACTAGGTTAACAAAATCCTTTGGTGGGAAAGGAGAAGAAATATTTGGAAGAGATTTTCTTAGAAGAAGAACCAAAATTGAAACTCTTTCAATTCTTTCACTTAGAATTTCGGTTCTACCTTGCATGAAAGGAGAGAATGTCTAAAACCATGCAAGCACCCTTTCTTACCTCTCAATTTCGAAATATGCATGAATGGAAAGAGTGAGAGGCATCCAATGCATCACTTCACATTAATCACTCATCAAATAGCCAATAAATGAGACTTACTTCATTTATCTTTAAAATGGCTATTTGAAAAGACCATAACCTATAATTGAATACCCATTTCGGTTTTGACAAGAAGAAAGAAGGAAGATGGTCCATCTAATGCACATCTTTCATCTTTAATCTAATGAATGCAAATAGGTTACATGCCAACATTAAAAGCCGACCATTAAACCATTTAATGGTAAGTTCATAACTTCATTTAATAATGATGAACCATAATAAAGACCATCTTTATTTAGTATTTTAATTTCAAATGTGTGGTTACACATCTAACTTAACACAATTTCGAAATTGCTTCTTCTCCATTTAAAAAAAATTATTTTAATATAATTAATTTAATCAATTACATTAAACCAAAACAAGCCAATTTCTAAATGAACATATGGGCTTCCAATTAGCCATTAATTAGTATAAGCCCATCATTCAATTATGGACTTCTAAAGCCTCCAAACTACTTCTTACTTAGCTTGATAACCTTCCTTAAAGCCAAGTGGGGAATCTTATTGGACTTTGATAATTCAAGCTCCAATAAGCCCAGAAATAATTCAATCTCATTGGAATTAATTCTAGCTTATTAACTAAATGTCATTCCACTAAAGACAATTAGTTGAACTCTTGAATTATTAAATATTATGAGAATATGTCCAATTGTAAACCCTATTTAGAACCTTATTATAGCCATCCGCACAACAAAGGGTAAAATTACCGTTTTGCCCTTATGTTGGTTTTTTCTTCTAGATCTCTCATTTTACTTTATATGGTGATTAACACATAAGATCTCATCTTAGTGTTAAGACTTGATGGGTAGCTAGTCCATCAAACCATCGCGCCAGCTTAATCACCAAATCTCCTTAAAACATCTAAGAGATGATAACACTATAAACTCTTTATTTGAGTGAATGTTCCTCGATACATGTTTCAATTAATAATTCCAACATGCGAATAATCGGATTAATATCCCGTAAAAATCCATTCCGATCATATGAAGAATTATAATGAAACACATATGAGTTCACCACTCATCAAGATTGTGGTTCATAATAAGCGAATGCTTAAGTTGTATGTTTTAAGATTAAAGTAATGGCCCACTTTATTCTTCAAAACATACTTGATTCCAGATTTATTTAATAGTGCCATTATCGATAGTCTACTACTATCATGATATGAAACTCATCATTCCCTTTAAGTAAACTCCTTTACTTATATGGAGATAAATCGCAACACTACTGCCTAAACCATAATCAAACGACCAACTTGATTATTCAACTGTGAATCAATTAATTGATTCTAATAATATACATGTTTCCAATACATCTCTATGTATATGTATATTACTTACAAATGAATCTTGGTACCTTATGACCAGATATATAATGCTCATATAGATAAAACCAAACTCTTTTGTTTTATTAATAATAAATATTTTCATTACAAAACTATAATCAAGAAGATAAAGTTACATGTAAATACACTTACTTTCCAGGCACTATATTTACATAACTCCAACAATCTCCCACTTTCCCTAAAGCAAGTTTGACATATCCTTCATTCCCATCCTTCTAGGTGACCCTCAAAGCTCTTTTGAGTCAATGTCTTTGTGAACTAATCAGCAAGGTTTTGCTCAGAGAATCTTTATCACATCCACTTCTCCACGTTATATTATCTCCTTATGAGATGATACTTTCGCCAATGTGTTTGGCGACTTTGTGGTTCCGAGGTTCTTTAGAATTAGCCACCGCCCCACTATTATCACAATAAAGTGTAATGGCTTTTTCGCCTCTCGAACTACCTCCAAATCATTTAGGAACTTCGAGCAGATCGCTTCCTTTCTTTGCTTCACAAGCAAGAATATACTTAGCCTCCATAGTGGAATCAGCAATACAAGATTGCTTGACACTCCTCAAACTATGGCTCCACCTCCTAAAGTAAATATAGAACCGTGGTTGATTTCCTTGAATCAACATCGATTGGAAATCGAATCCGATATCCCGTCGGAATAAGATTACTTTTAGAGTAAATAAGCATTAAGTTCTTCGTCCCACGAAGATACTTAAATATACATTAACCGCAATCCAATGTTCCATTCTCGATTGGATGAAATCGCTACCAATCCCATGCAATGTATATATCGGTCTAGTGCACAAAGATTGCATACATCAAACTACCAACTGCCAAGCATATGGAATGTTACGCATGCGCTCAACCTCCTCTTGGGTTTTAGGTGCTTGTTCCTTTGAAAGTTTGATTCCATGTCTAGTAGGAGTGAAACCCTCTTGGAATCTTGCATGGAGAACTTATTGAGCATATTCTCAATGCAGTTAGTTGAGACAAAACTATCTTCTTGTTCTTACAATCCACTTATAAGTTTGATCCCTAGAACATAGGTAGCCTCCCCAAATCCTTCATTGAAAACTGCTCATTCAGCCATCCTTAATCAAGATAACATTCCCACATCATTCCCAATGAGCAGAATGTCATCAACATACAGGATTAGGAAAGTAACTTTACCTTCTTGTATTCTTTTGTAAACACAAGACTCATCTAGGTTTTGTATGAACCCATAGGTTTTGATAGCCTTATCAAACCTAATTTTCCAAGACCTAGATGCTTGCTTAAGTCCATAAATGGACCTTTGCAACTTGCAAACCTTATGCTCATTACCTAGCTCAATGAATCCTTCTGGTTGGGCCATATAAATTGTCTCCTTAAAATCTCCATTCAGAAATGCGGTCTTGACATCCATTTGCCATATTTCATAATCGAAATAGGCTACTATGGCCAAAAGAATCCTGATGGACTTAAGCATGGCAACCAGAGAAAAAGTCTCCTCGTAGTCTATACCCTCCTTTTGAGTATAGCCTTTAGCTACCAATCTAGCTTTAAAGGTCTCTACCTTCCATCCGATCCCTTTTCCTTTGTAGATCCATTTACATCCTATGGTTTTTAGACACGGTGGTAGATCTACAAGGACCTGAACTTCATTAGTATACATAGAATCTATTTCCGATTCCATTGCCTTGAGCCATTTTCTGCATCAACATCATTAATAGCCTGTATACGAACGGGATCTATTTATTCTTGGTCTGAGATGGCAATTAAGCCTTCTCCTAAACCCAGATACCTATCTGGTTGTCTCACAACCCTCCCACTACGTCTAGGCAGATCTTGATGTTCAGTTTGCACTTCTAATTCAACTCTTGAATCCATTTCGACATCTTGTTCTGTCATATCCAAAACAATTCTTGGTTTGGATGAAATTGCTAACTCCTTTAGTACTACTTCACTTCTTCCTTTGTGATTTCTCACAAACTCTTCCTCTAAGAAATTTGCATTTGTCGACACAAATACCTTCCTATCATGAGGACTGTAAAAATAGTACCCTCGAGTTCCGTAGGATATCCTATAAACAAACATACTTGACCTTGGTTCCATCTTTGTGGATTCAAAGCTTGTAACATAGGCGGACAGCCCCAAGTCCTCAAGTGCCTCAATGAAGGCACTCGGCCACTCCACAACTCCCTAGGTGTTTTAGGCACCGATTTGGATGGAACAAAGTGAAGAAGATATGTTGTCGTTTATATGACATATCCCCAGAACGATTCTAGAAGGCTAGCATAGGACATCATTGATCTTACCATTTCCAATAGAGTTCTATTTCTCTCTCTACACCATTCATTGAGGAGTATGAGGAGTCGACAAATTGGAAACAATTCCATTGTCAATTAAATATTGCTGGAACTCTCCAGATAAATACTCACCACCTCGATCCGATCGAAGTTTGTTTTAATGGCTTGCCAAGTTGCTTCTCGACTTCACTTTGAATTCTTTGAACTTTTCAAAGATTCACTCTTTTTATGCATCAAATACAAATAGCCATGTCTTGAGTAATCATCTATAAAAGTTATGAAATATTCATAACCTCCTCTAGCTTGTACATTAATGGGCCCACACACATCAGTATGTACCAAGTCCAATGTGGATTCAAATCTGTTTCCTTTAGAAGGAAATGAGGCTTTTGTCATTTTTCCTTCAATACAAGATTCACAGGTGGGTAATGGATCACTATCCAAGCCTATAAGGATCCCATCCTTTATTATCCTGTCAAGTCTTTTCTGATTGATATGACCCATCCTTAGATGCCACAGATACTTTGAATTAATGCTAGAGATATTGGATTGTCTTGGTTTTATCAATTCTGTGGTGTTTAGTGAGCCTTTCATAAGTTCTATAAAAAACAATCCCTGTTTCATTATCGCTTCACAAATAAAATCCTTATTCTCATATATTGAAACAACCTTTTCAAAATATAAGGAATAGCCAGATTTTATTAGACAAAAAACAGAAATCATGTTCCTTACAATCATTGGCATGTAATAAACATCTTCCAAATATAACCTATGACCACTAGGAAAGTCCAAGATAACTACTCCCACCGATTCGCTGAAACATAGGAACCATCTGCTATCTTAACTTGAAAGCGGCCTTTAGGAAGTCTTTTCCTTCTTTGGAACCCCGCAAAGAATTACAAACATGGTTAGTGGCTCCTAATCTAATATCCAAGAAGTAGATAAATCTGCCACATTTCTAGTTCCTAACAAACTTAGGAAGCCCATACCTTGCTTGCTTTTGAGGGACTCTAGGTAGATTGGACGCTTTCTTTCCAAAGGCCCATCTCATCACAAAGGAAACACTTTCCTTTGATGTTCTCTTTGGCCTTCTTTTTCATGGGTTTGACCTTGACCCTATTTGGGCCTTCTTTTCATTGGACCCTTCTTCTTTCCTTGCCCTTACCCTTGGGCTTAGAAGAAGAAGCTACATTAACTTCGGCCCATGAGCCTTAATATTCAATATTTCCTCCGTGCTCTGAGGGTATTCATCAACTCACTCAAGTGTAATCCTTGCTTTGTTGAGCTCATAGTCCAACTTAAACTGTTGAAAAGAAGAGTTTAAGCTATTGATGATCATAATCATCTGCGTGTCCGCATCCATATCCGCCCCAAGCATCTCAGCCTCAGTGACCGCAGAGATTACCTTCATCATGTAATCCCGCACCGGTTCACCAGGTTTCTGTCTGAGATTATGAAAGGTTTGGATAGCTTTCACTCTTGCAGACCTAGTCCTCACACCAAACATCTTATGTGGGTGATGGACCATTGCACTAGCAGTTTTCATACAAGCAATTTGCTTTTGCAACATGCCGCTGATAGAAGCCAGAATATAACACTTAGTAGTCTTGTCAGCATTCTGCCAATGCTCATGTTGTTGGACTTGCTCAGGAGTTGCATCTCCACTTAGAGGTGTAGGCTCATTTTCAGTTAACACCCATGAAATACGTTCATATTGAAGAACAATGTCAAGGTTACGTCTCCATTCATTAAACTTGTCTCCATTTTCCAATTTGTTATTAGTCAAGAGCAGGGTGAGTGGATTCATTTTGTGGTTGATTATGTCTGAAAATATAAATTATTAAAACATGAGCATACTAGTCAACAATTTATGGAACTTTGTATAAAATCATGATGCATGTATGCATGATGATAGATTTAACAAAACTTAAAAATTAAAACATTATCTGACGGTTATTTTTCTTATCTATAATGTACTAAGTGACGGTGGGCCATTTTATCTATTAAAAGAAAAACTGGGACCCTCCCACTCAAAAAACTACCAAGCATCTCATGCTCAATTTTTTAAGAAGCGTCTTAATTTGGTCTATACTTTTACCAACAGAGCTACGGTGGGCAGTTTATTGATAAAAAATGTTGAGTGTATAACCATTTGATTCATTCACTAAAGATACCTACAAATCATGCCTCGGTGGGAGGTCACATTTGCTATCATTAAGCGGACTTATCCTTAAGGAGACCCAAACCATGCAAGATCTAGGATCCATGCCCTCCGATGGGGAGTAACACTTCACCACATGCAAACGGGCCATCATTTGGAGACCGTGGACTCTCACAGGAGCATCCTCTCCCACTCAATCTTTTGGGCTTTAAGTTTTAAATACCATCTTATCTCGATGCAATTTATTATCCATCCTATATTGTTTCATTATATATCTCATACATAATGAATGCATGGCAAGGCCTAGGGTTGGCAATTTTCTAAATGACATGCAATCACATAATATCACATATTACAAGCATTCATTTCTCCATTCATCACATGAACTAATAAAGCCACTTTTGATTGTCCATCCTAGAAACATAAAATAATTACAAGCCTTTTAGGCCCAAAATATGCTTCTTCATCTTGGATCTTCCGCTTCGAACTCTTCGCTAACATGATCCGGCCCATTCGGTAAACAAAATGTAATGGCATTTATGAAATTAGAATGTCGTCATTTTGAAAAATAAAATTCCAGCACTAGATTTTTTAGAAAACCAAATCTTTGTTTTGACAAAAAATCCCAGCACTTGTTTTATTAAAACCGAAACTCATTTCATGAAAATTAAAAACAACATTTAGTATTTTAGCAAAACCGAAATTGGATTCTTTTAAACAAAAAAAACCAGCACTTGTTTTCCAATCATAACTGAAATATGATTCATTGAAACAAAAATTCCAGCAACTTAGTTTTCACAAAACTTATGCCAAAACACAAAAGGATACACCGAAAATTTTACCTTTCCATTTCTTCAATCCATGGCTACTCCTTCTTCATCATTACATCAATTTGTACATTACAAAATCAAATAAAATAAAAAAAATAAACCAAGGAGGAAACATGGTGATGATAGACCACCCTCCTTGTTACAACCAAATGAAGAAATCTTACAAGATAAAATTTAACTTCTATGGACAACCAAAAGAGCAACATACACCATATATATTTCTATCACATAAAAATATGCAATATACATAAAAAGATTGCCAACCCATGCATCCACCATATAGGAACCGAATCATGCATGAAAACCTGCTCGATACCAATTGTTGGATCGGAAAAGAAAGCATGCTTAGTATGGAGAAACGATAGATTTCAAAACTTTTTAAGAAATCATCTTGCAGCGGAAGCAATATATCCAAATCAACATGCTAATCCATACATGATATGGTATAAGGATAATAAAACCAAGAACAAGATAAAAGGAATTACCGACTCCTTCGCTACAACTTTAAATCCTCGCTGCGTTATCCTCTCCTTCTTATATCCAAATCATTTGCCTTTGAGTCTTTTCCTTTAGCAATCTATCTTCTTCCTTGTTGTAGTATCCTCAACCAATTAGATTTACCACTTGTTCTTCAAGGACAACTAGGTTAACAAAATCCTTTGGTGGGAAAGGAGAAGAAATATTTGGAGGAGATTTTCTTAGAAGAAGAAGAACCAAAATTGAAACTCTTTCAATTCTTTCACTTAGGAATTTCGGTTCTACCTTGCATGAAAGGAGAGAATGCCTAAAAACCATGCAAGCACCCTTTCTTACATCTCAATTTCGAAATATGCATGAATGGAAAGAGTGAGAGGCATCCAATGCATCACTTCTTACATTAATCACTCATCAAATAGCCAATAAATGAGACTTACTTCATTTATCTTTAAAATGGCTATTTGAAAATAACCTATAATTGAATACCCATTTCGGTTTTGGCAAGAAGAAAGAAGGAAGATGGTCCATCTAATGCACATCTTTCATCTTTAATCTAATGAATGCAAATAGGTTACATGCCAACATTAAAAGCCAACCATTAAACCATTTAATGGGAAGTTCATAACTCCATTTAATAATGATGAACCACAATAAAGACCATCTTTATTTAGTATTTTAATGTCAAATGTGTGGTTACACATCTAATCTAACACAATTTCGAAATTGCTTCTTCTCCATTTAAAAAATTGTTTTAATATAATTAATCTAATCAATTACATTAAACCAAAACAAGCCCATTTCTAAATGAACATATGGGCTTCCAATTAACCATTAATTAGTATAAGCCCATCATTCAATTATGGACTTCTAAAGCCTCCAAACTACTTCTTACTTAGCTTGATAACCTTCCTTAAAGCCAAGTGGGGAATCTTATTGGACTTTGATAATTAAGCTCCAATAAGCCCGAAATAATTGATCTCATTGGAATTAATTCTAGCTTATTAACTAAATGTCATTCCACTAAATACAATTAGTTGAACTCTTGAATTATTAAATATTATGAGAATATGTCCAATTGCAAACCCTATTTAGAACCTTATTATAGTCATCCACACAACAAAGGGTAAAATTACTGTTTTGCCCTTATGTTGGTTTTTCCTTCTAGATCTCTCATTTTACTTTATATGGTGATTAAAACATAAGATCTCATCTTAGTGTTAAGACTTGATGGGTAGCTAGTCCATCAAACTACTGGTGCCAGTTTAATCACCAAATCTCCTTAAAACATCTAGAAGAGATGATAACACTACAAACTCTTTATTTGAGTGAATGTTCGCTGATACATGTTTCAATTAATAATTCCAACATGCAGACACTGGATTAATACCCTGTAAAAATCCATTCCGATCATATGAAGAATTATAATGAAACACATATGAGTTCACCACTCATCAAGATTGTGGTTCATAATAAGCGAATGCTTAAGTTGTATGTTTTAAGATTAAAGTAACGACCCACTTTATTCTTGAAAACATACTTGATTCCAGATTCATTTAATAGTGCCATTATCTATAGTCTACTACTATCATGATATGAAACTCATCATTCCCTTTAAGTAAACTCCTTTACTTATATGGAGATAGATCGCAACACTACAGTCTAAACCATAATCAAACGACCAACTTGATTATTCAACTGTGAATCAATTAATTGATTCTAATAATATATATGTTTCCCATACATCTCTATGTATATGTATATTACTTACAAATGAATCTTGGTACTGATGACTAGATATATAATGCTCATACAGATAAAACCAAACTCTTTTGTTTTATTAATAATAAATATTTTCATTACAAAATCATGGCGAAGAAGATAAAGTTACATGTAAATACACTTGCTTTCCAGGGCACTATATTTACATAACTCCAACAATTCTGGTGTATTCTAAGAGTGAAGAAGAGCATGAGGAGCATCTCAGGATTGTATTGCAGACTCTTAGGGAGAGAGAGCTTTATGCCAAGTTCAACAAGTGTGAGTTCTGGCTTCATGAGGTGACTTTCCTTGGACATGTGTTTTCGCAGGATGGTGTGCATGTTGATCCAAGGAAAGTTGAAGCAGTGGTCAATTGGCATGCACCCAAGACAGCGACAGAGGTGAGGAGTTTTACGGGTGCACGCGTTACTCTGAGGTTTGTGAAGGATTCTCCATGATAGCTGCTCCGATGACCAAGCTATTGAGGAAGAATCAGAAGTTTATCTGGACTGATGAGTACCAGAAGAGCTTTGAGGAGCTCAAGCACAGGTTGACAAGTGCTCCAGTCTTGATTACGCCTTGGTGATGAGGGCTATCGGTATCTGATGGCTTCGAGGAAGGGTCTCGGTTGTGTGTTGATGCAAGGAGACAGGGTGATAGCGTATGCTTCCAGGCAACTGAAGTAGTATGAGTTGAATTATCCGACTCATGATTTGGAGTTGGCAGTAGTGATCTTTGCCTTAAAGATTTGGAGGCATTATCTATATGGAGTTCAGACAAGGATCTTTACAGATCACAAGAATCTCAAGTACTTACTGAGCCAGAAGGAATTAAATTTAAGGCAGAGAAGATGGATTGAGTTACTCAAGGACTATGATTTATTGATTGAGTACCATCCAGGCAAAGCAAATGTAGTGGCGGATGCTTTGAGCAGGAAGTCTTCTATTGCTCATGTTCAGGCAATTTATCTTCCTTTATTGGAAGAGATGGCCAAGCTTAAGATAAGCTTGAAGCAGGAGAAACCAAATTGCCTTCTAGCTAATTTCAGAGTGAGGCCTATACTCCAAGAGAAGGTTAGAGAGTTGCAGGCTTAGGATGTAGATTTGAGCAAGCTTAGGGAGGAAATTCATAATGGTAAGGTTTTTGAGGTAGTAGTGAGAGAGGATGGACTGATGACTGTTAGGCCCTAAATTTTTGTTTTCTTGAAGTTATTAAGTATGAATTATTTTGATTTATGATTTATGGCGTAGTTAGATTTTATTGAAGTATTAGTGGAAAATTTAGAATTTAATTGAGTTTAGTATGGAATAATGTTTATGGAAGAGTAAAAATGTTTAAGGGCAAAATGGTCAAGGCACTTGAGTTCTAATGTTTAAGGCTAAGCAAAGGAGGGCTTTTGAGTCTTTGTATTTTCATTAGGTTTTAGGAGTTAAAGGAAAAGAGGAAAAGAAATTAGAATAGAAAGAAGAGGAGAAGAAGGGTCGTGGAGGAGAGGAAGAAGAAGAAGAGAGGGGAAAGCTCGGGTTTGCCGATTTCAAAGGTTTCCGAAGCATTTGTAAGGTAAGGTAAGTTAAACTCTCTTAGCCTTGTTTGAGTGGATTAAAGCTTAGTATTGCTTGAAATGAGGATGAAATCGTTGGTTTAGGGTTTATGGTGAAACTTTGAAAGATTTGCATGGGTTGTTATTTTGTTGATGTTTTGGTGCTAGAATGAGTTTAGAATGGAAGTGTATGACTTGATTTATGGCTTAGATGTGCTTTAATTGCAAGATGGGAGGATTATGGTTGAGAAAAGTGAAAAAAATGAGTTTCGGGAGGTTTACGCCGCCGCACGTCGCGACCTGCAGATGTGTTCGTCGCGGCGCGCGCTCGTCGCGGCGAGCTCCCTCCTAGTCGCGGCAAGCGGCCATTTCCTGCTGCGACATATTTCGGTATTTTGGACATAACTTTTGATGTAGATGTCCAAATGAGGTGATTCTTTTTGCGTTGTAAACTAGAGACATAGAGATACAAGTTTCATGAATAACTGAAGTTCTGAATCAGTCTCTAAGAATATTAAAATTTTGATGGAAGTTGAGCATGAAATTCTTGTTTCAGTTTTGGTTGTAGTTTGAATGATTAAAGTTTGATTTTTCGATTTCTACCCCGAATTGATTGGGATGTTGGCTATTTGATTAAGGAAATCAAGTGAGGCAAGAGGAGCAAGAGGATCTAGAGGAAACTCATTCCTAGGCAAGATCAAGCAAGGAATCCAGGTGGGTTGATGTTTATAATAAAGTATATAAGTGCTCATTGTTTTGTTCAAGTTCAGAAAGATTCAATGCATTTTAAATTTCATCATCCACGATCGCATTACCTACTACTATGAATGATTATATATATATGTTGTGACATTTGCATTCATGAATCATGAATCATGAAAAGAATATCTAAAAGGGGGTTTATCTCCTTTTATGAATACAAGTGCATGAATTCAAGTTTTATGAAATACATAACAAGCAAGATTATCAGTAAGTGTACAAGCAAGATTATCAGACAAGTTTACAAGCAAGTGCCAGTTTGGCTAACAAGTTTACTAGAACATGAATCATGCATACTTATGTGGGTTTGTGGTGTCCCTCAGAATTAGTTAAGTGCACATTGACTCAGAAAGGCTTCTCACCCCTGCCCGAATGTGGCACAGGGTTTCTCAGATAGATTCTCTCATGAAACTACGTCTACACATCAACATTTCGATGGCATGTGTAGTACGTCACGAACTCGGGACCACCCAAACCATTATGATATGTTATGTGTTTATGATTTGTTATTCTGTCACATGCATCATGAATTATTCAAGAATCAAGCATGTTTTATGATCAATGACTATGATTTCAACAAGTATCACGACAATGAGATAGTTTTGATAACTTTTGCTTATTACTATATTATAAATGTGTATCCACGAGCGTTATAGCTCACCCCCTCTCTAATCTCCCCATTCAGTGTGAGCCGTAGATCGAGTGAGTCACGATGCGGCATCACTCGGTTTCATTGTGTTGCGTTTATTATTTTTAAATGTTATGTTTTGGACGACAAGACTTTAGTTACATTTCAATTATCATTGGATCAAGAGTGTTTTAGATTTTTGGCTCTTGAATTCAAAGTTGTAAGTTGCTATGAGACATTTTTCAAGGTTTATGAAACTCATCTTTTGGAGCATTAATATGTTTGTTTTAAAGATTATAAGCACGTTTTGAGTATGCTCATGACGGGTCCATTCCATTTCTAATAGGTTCCTTCCGCACTTGTTAATTTACTTGTTAGCCTTGTTTATTAAGTATCATGAAAGCAGGTTTTCAAGTATGTTTTTCCGCGGACCCATAAGTCTTCCGCGGGTCTTTTTCCCGAAATGTATTATTAGCACGTTTTAGCAGGTTGCACGGCACGCTCTCATATCCGACGTTGGACTCCGGCAGCGGGGTCCAACATGTTTGGTATCAAAGTGCCTAGGTTTTTGATCTAGGGCTGCATGATATAGCTTTCAAGAAATAACTTGCATTGTTTTACATGATTGGAACTATTTTTGCATACTTTGAAAATTGTCGTACTTGCACTAAAATTTTTCAATGGTTTTCTATTTAAGGAGTGAACATGCCACCTCGAAGGAGAACTCGGCGAGCTACGACTCGATCTCATTCTCGTCAGGGGAGTACGGATGAATCCCATATTTCTCAGGATGCCGGGACACAATCTGTTCCGATTTCAGAGGCACCTAGTTTGCAACAGGAAGTGCCTCCTCCGCCTCCTCCTATACCTCAGGGAACTCCCATGGACCCGAGTATCTTTCAAGCCTTTGCTCGAGCTTTCACGTATGCCATGGGTCGAGATCTCGAGATGTCGTCACGAGCTCCATGAAGCGATGAGGGCGTGATGACAAGCTCCGGAAGTTTGGGGTCATGGATTTGATGGGACTACTGAATCCGTAAGAGGCGAAGCATGGTTGAAGAGGACCGAGAGGGTCTAGTTGGATGAGATGCTCGGATGAGGACAAGCCGGATTATCGCGATCATTGCGAGGAGATGCACCGCATTGGTGGGAATCGGTGCTTACGGTCGAGTTGTTCCTTGATCTTGACATGGAGGGACTTTGCGGAAGTGTTCAGGAAGAAGTATCTTTCCGGGTGTATGTGCAAGAGAAGGCGGAGAATTTCGAATCGATGCGAGAGGCACGTGAGTGTGGCAGTATGAGTTGAAGTTCACATGCTTTCACGATATGCAACAAATATTGTAGCAACAGAGGAAGACAAGTCCGAAGTTTGAGGAGGTCTTCGCTTGGGAATCGGGAGAAAGTTCGATTCATAATTTACGTGATTACCAAGGTTAGTGGATCTTGCTCTCGGGCTAAGCTGGAGAATATCGGAATGAAGCGAACAAGAAGAGGAAGAACAGGGAGCAGAGTTTCAGGAAGGGTACTAGTGCTCCATTGCTTGAGAGGAGCACGAGGGTTACTCCTAGTCAGAGTGAAGTGGGTAGCAGTGGGGCTACCAAGAACAAGCAGATGAGGGCGTTTGAGGCAAGCCTCTAATGTGGGAGGCGCCGGTAGAGCTGGAAGGAGCGGGTTCACCTACCCCTTATGTGACCAGTGTGGGAAGCACCATCAGGGAGAGTGCCTCAGATCACTTGGAGTTTGTTTCAGATGCGGAGAGAAGGGGCATATAGCCAAGCATTGTCCACAGGCACCCAGACAAGAGGGGTCTCAGTTTCAGGCTCCTAGGTGTGCAGAGACAGTGAGAACCAGGCCAGTAACTGAGGTAGGCAGCTCGGGTACTGCAAGAAAGACTGTTCCTCCAGGAAGGCCAAGGGGTCAGGCGCCGGCAAGAGTGTTCGCCATGACCAGGGAGGAAGCTGCAACCAAACCTGAGGTTGTCACGGGTATGGATCAGTTATTTGATTTAGCAGTGTTTGTGTTGATTGATTCTGGTTCCATGCACTCTTTTGTTTCTGCTAGCATAGATTTGCATGGTGTGAGTTCAGTGCCTTTGGAAAGGCTCTTGATTGTTAGTACTCCTCTAGGGAGAAATGTGGTGATCAGTCAGAGGTATGAGCAGTGTGAGCTGTTTATTGATGGTGCTAGATTGGTAGTGGACTTACTACCGCTAGACCTTAGAGGGTTAGACGTTATCCTGGGGATGGATACCATGGAGAAGTATCTGGCCAAGCTAGATTGTGTTCGGAAAGAGGTAGAATTTGATCTGGGTAATGGTGAGAAGGTGATCTTTAGAGGAGACAGGAAGACACCATCACCAAGATTGATTTCAGCTATGTTGGCTGAAAGGATGATGGGCCAGGGATGTGAAGCTTTCTTGGCGCATGTTGTAGATGCCGATGTGCATGCAGGGAAGTTAGATGATTTTCCAGTTGTGAGGGAGTTTTCAGATGTGTTCTTAGATGAGTTACCAGGTTTGCCGCCGGTGAGGGAAATCGAGTTTGCCATTGATTTGATTCCCGAAACCGCGCCTATTTCTATTCCGCCTTACAGGATGGCTCCAACGGAGTTGAGGGAGCTTAAGGAACAGTTGGAGGAACTGTTAGAGAAGGGGTATGTCAGGCCTAGTTCGTCTCCTTGGGGAACACCAGTTCTATTTGTTAGGAAGAAAGATGGATCATGGCGGATGTGCATTGACTATCGGAGGCTCAACAAGGTGACAATTAAGAACAAGTATCCATTGCCACGGATAGATGATTTGTTTGACCAGTTGCAGGGAGCTAAAGTTTTCTCCAAGATTGATCTCAGGTCAGGCTATCATCAGCTCAGGATCAAGGAGGCTGATGTAAGTAAGACAACATTCAGGACCCGTTATGGTCACTATGAGTTTTTGGTTATGCCTTTCGGCTTGACCAATGCTCCAGCTGCTTTTATGGATCTCATGAATAGGGTCTTCAGGGAGTTTCTGGATCAGTTTGTCATAGTGTTTATAGATGACATTCTGGTGTATTCTAAGAGTACAGAAGAGCATGAGAAGCATCTCAGGATTGTATTGCAGACTCTTAGGGAGAAAGAGCTTTATGCTAAGTTTAGTAAGTGTGAGTTCTGGCTTCATGAGGTGACTTTCCTTGGGCATGTGATTTCGCAGGATGGTGTACATGTTGATCCGAGGAAAGTTGAGGCAGTAGTGAATTGGCATGTACCCAAGCGGTGATGAAGTGAGAAGTTTTACTGGTGCGACGAAGTTACTACAGGAGGTTTGTAGAAGGATTCTCCATGATAGCTGCTCCAATGACCAAGCTATTAAGGAAGAATCAGAAGTTCATCTGGACCGATGAGTGCCAGAAGAGCTTTGAGGAGCTCAAGCACAGGTTGACTAGTGCTCCAGTGTTGATTTTGCCTTCAGGTGATGAAGGCTATACAGTTTGCAGTGATGCCTCGAGGAAGGGTCTAGGTTGTGTATTGATGCAAGGAGACATAGTGATAGCTTATGCTTCAAGGCAACTGAAGTAGTATGAGTTGAATTATCCGACTCATAACTTGGAGTTAGCAGCAGTGATCTTTGCCTTGAAGATTTGGAGGCATTATCTTTATGGAGTTCAGACATGGGTCTTTACAGATCACAAGAGTCTCAAGTACTTACTAAGTCAGAAGGAGCTGAATTTGAGGCAGAGAAGATGGATTGAGTTACTCAAGGACTATGATTTGTTGATTGAGTACCATCCAGGCAAAGTGAATGTAGTAGCTGATGCTTTGAGCAGGAAGTCTTCCATAGCTCATGTTCAGTCAGTTTATCTTCCTTTATTGGAAGAGATGGCAAGCTTAAGATAAGCTTGAAGCAGGAGGAACCAAATTGCCTCCTAGCTAATTTCAGAGTGAGGCCTATACTCAGGGAGAAGGTTAGGGAGTTGCAGGCTCAGGATGCAGAATTGAGCAAGCTTCGAGAGGAAATTCAGAATGGTAAGACTTCTGAAGTAGTAGTGAGGGATGATGGACTCATGACAGTGGGGGACAGACTTTGTATTCCAGATAGCAAAGAGGTTAAGGATGAGATCTTGGATGAGGCACACAATACGCCTTATGCCATGCACCCAGGTAGCACTAGGATGTACAGAGATTTGAGAGAGAATTTCTGGTGGAAGGGCATGAAGAAGGATGTAGCAGAGTATGTCAGTAAGTATCTCGTGTGTCAGCAAGTCAAGGCTGAATACCAGGCGCCTTCAGGCATGTTAAGGCCATTGTCCATTCCTGAGTGGAAGTGGCAAAGAGTAACCATGGATTTTCTGATGGGGTTACCTAAAACCAGTAGGAAGCATGATGCCATATGGGTTGTTGTGGATCGGTTGACGAAGTCAACCCATTTCCTGGCAATCAAGCAGACTGATTCGTTGCATGTGCTAGCTAGGAAGTACATTGATGAGGTAGTGAGATTGTATGGGATTCCAGATTCTATAGTGTCTGACAGGGATCCTTGGTTCACATCGAGATTTTGGGGAAGCTTGCAGGAAGCTTTAGGTACTAAGCTGCATTTTAGTACAGCATTTCACCCTCAGACGGATGGTCAGTCTGAGAGGACCATTCGGACATTGGAGGGAATGCTCAGAGCATGTGTTATGGATTTCAAGGGAGCTTGGGATGAGCATTTGTCATTGGTCGAGTTTGCTTCCAATAACTCGTACCATTTTAGCATTCAGATGGCTCCATATAAGGCATTGTATGGAAGGAGGTGCAGGACTCCGATATGTTGGGATGAGGAAGGAGATAGGAAACTGGTAGGACCAGAGTTGATTCAGATGACAGTGGATAAGGTCAATCTAGTTAAGCAGCGGCTTAAGGCAGCCCAGGATAGGATGAAGAGTTACACTGATTCTCATCAAAAGGAGATGGAGTATGAAGTCGGTGAGAAAGTGTTTCTTAAGACGTCTCCTTGGAAGGGAGTATTGAGGTTTGGCAAGAAAGGCAAGTTAAGTCCAAGATATGTAGGTCCGTATGAGATTCTTGAGAGGATCGGACCTCTAGCTTACAGGTTGGCGTTGTCGCCAGAGTTGTCTTAGATCCATGATGTTTTTCATGTTTCCATCTTTGAGAAGGCATGATCGGATCCTTCTCATGTTATTCAGGTTTCAGAGGTTCAATTAAGAGACGACTTGAGTTATGAGGAAATCCCAGTAGAAATATTGGACACCAAGGAAAAGGTCCTCAGAAATAAGACAGTTCAGCTAGTTAAGGTTCTGTGGAGGAACCATGCAGTGGAAGAAGCCACGTGGGAGCCCTTGGACGAAATGAAAGACAAGTATCCAGGACTCTTCGAGGATTCAGGTAAATTTCGAGGAAGAAATTTTGTTTTAGAGGGGGAGAAATGTTAGGCCCCAAATTTTTGTTTTCGTGAAGTTATTAAGTATGAATTATTTTGATTTATGATTTATGGCGTAGTTTGATTTTATTGAAGTATTAGTGAAAAATTTAGAATTTAATTGAGTTTAGTATGGAATAATGTTTATGGAAGAGTAAAAATGTTTAAGGGCAAAATGGTCAAGGCACTTGAGTTCTAATGTTTAAGGCTAAGCAAAGGAGGGCTTTTGAGTCTTTGTATTTTCATTAGGTTTTAGGAGTTAAAGGAAAAGAGGAAAAGAAAATAAAATAGAAAGAAGAGCAGAAGAAGAGTCGTGGAGGAGAGGAAGAAGAAGAAGAGAGGGGAAAGCTCGGGTTTGCCGATTTCAAAGGTTTCCGAAGCATTTGTAAGGTAAGTTAAACTCTCTTAGCCTTGTTTGAGTGGATTAAAGCTTAGTATTGCTTGAAATGAGGATGAAATCGTTGGTTTAGGGTTTATGATGAAACTTTGAAAGATTTGCATGGGTTGTTATTTTGTTGATGTTTTGGTGCTAGAATGAGTTTAGAATGGAAGTGTATGGCTTGATTTATGGCTTAGATGTGTTGTAATTGCAAGATGGGAGGATTATGGTTGAGAAAAGTGAAAAAAATGAGTTTCGGGAGGTTTACGCCGCCGCACGTCGCGACCTGCAGATGTGTTCGTCGCGGCGAGCTCCCTCCTCGTCGCGGCGAGCGGCCATTTCCTGCTGCGACATGTTTTGGTATTTTGGACATAACTTTTGATGTAGATGTCCAAATGAGGTGATTCTTTTTTCGTTGTAAACTAGAGACATAGGGATACAAGTTTCATGCAGAAATGAAGTTCTGAATCAGTCTCTAAGAATATTCAAATTTTGATGGAAATTGAGCATGAAATTTTTGTTTCAGTTTTGGTTGTAGTTTGAATGATTAAAGTTTGATTTTCAATTTCTACCCCGAATTGATTGGGATGTTGGCTATTTGATTAAGGAAATCAAGTGAGGCAAGAGGAGCAAGAGGATCTAGAGGAAACTCATTCCTAGGCAAGATCAAGCAAGGAATCCAGGTGGGTTCATGTTTATAATAAAGTATATAAGTGCTCATTGTTTTGTTCAAGTTCAGAAAGATTCAATGCATTTTAAATTTCATCATCCACGATCGCATTACCTACTACTATGAATGATTATATATACATGTTGTGACATTTGCATTCATGAATCATGAATCATGAAAAGAATATCTAAAAGGGGATTTATCTCCTTTCATGAATACAAGTGCATGAATTCAAGTTTTATGAAATACATGACAAGCAAGATTATCAGTAAGTGTACAAGCAAGATTATCAGACAAGTTTACAAGCAAGTGCCAGTTTGGCAAACAAGTTTACTAGAACATGAATCATGCATACTTATGTGGGTTTGTGGTGTCCCTCAGAATTAGTCAAGTGCACATTGACTCAGAAAGGCTTCTCCTTTGCCCGATCGTGGCACGTGGTTTCTCGATAGATTCTCTCATGAAACTACGCCTACACATCAACATTTCGATGGCATGTGTAGACGTCATTTAACTCGGGACCACCCAAACCATTATGATATGTTATGTGTTTATGATTTGTTATTATGTGACATGCATCATGAATTATTCAAGAATCAAGAATCAAGCATGTTTTATGATCAATGACTATGATTTCAACAAGTATCACGACAATGAGATAGTTTTGATAACTTTTGCTTATTACTATATTATAAATGTGTATCCACGAGCGTTATAGCTCACCCCTCTAATCTCCCCATTCAGTGACGAGCCGTAGATCGAGTGAGTCACGAGTGCAAGATCACTCCAGTTTCATTGTGTTGCGTTTATTGTTTTTAAATGTTATGTTTTGGATGACAAGACTTTAGTTACATTTCAATTATCATTAGATCAAGAGTGTTTTAGATTTTTGGCTCTTGAATTCAAAGTTGTAAGTTGCTATGAGACATTCTTCAAGGTTTATGAAACTCATCTTTTGGAGCATTAATATGTTTGTTTTAAAGATTATAAGCACGTTTTGAGTATGCTCATGACGGGTCCATTCCATTTTCAATAGGTTCCTTCCGCACTTGTTAATTTACATGTTAGCCTTGTTTATTAAGTATTATAAAAGCAGGTTTTCAAGTATGTTTTTCCGCGGACCCATAAGTCTTCCGCGGGTCTTTTTCCTGAAATGTATTATTAGCACGTTTTAGCAGGTTACACAGCACGCTCTCATGTCCGACGTTGGGCTCCGGCAGCGGGGTCCAACATGATAGTGGGGGACAGGCTTTGTATTCCAGACCGCAGGGAAGTTAAGGATGAGATTTTGGATGAGGCACATAATCCGCCTTATGCTATGCACCCAGGTAGAACCAGGATGTACAGAGATTTGAGAGAGCATTTCTGGTGGAAGGGAATGAAGAGGGATGTAGCAGAGTATGTCAGTAAGTGTCTCGTGTGTTAGCAAGTCAAGGCTGAACACCAGGCGCCTTCAGGCAAGTTAAGGCCATTGTCCATTCCTAAGTGGAAGTGGCAAAGAATAACCATGGATTTTCTGATGAGTTTGCCTAAGACTAGTAGGAAGCATGATGCCATATGGGTTATTGTGGATCGGTTGACGAAGTCGGCCCATTTTCTAGAAATCAAACAGACTGATTCGTTGCATGTGCTAGCCAAGAAGTACATTGATGAGGTAGTGAGATTGCACGGGATTCCAGATTCTATAGTTTCTGACAGGGATCCTCGGTTCACTTCGAGATTCTGGGGAAACTTGCAGGAAGCTTTAGGTAGTAAGCTACATTTTAGTACGACATTTCACCCTCAGACGGATGGTCAATCTGAGAGGACCATTCGGACACTTGAGGGAATGCTCAGGGCATGTGTGTTGGATTTCAAGGGAGCATGGGATGAGCATTTGCCATTGGTCGAATTTGCTTACAATAATTCGTACCATTCGAGCATTCAGATGGCTCCATATGAGGCTTTCTATGGAAGGAGGTGTAGAACTCTGATATGTTGGGACGAAAAAGGGAAGAGGAAACTGGTAGGACCAGAGTTGATCCAGATGACTGTTGATAAAGTCAATCTGGTTAAGCAGTGGCTTAAGGCAGCCCAGGATAGGATGAAGAGTTATACCGATGCTCATTAGAAGGAGATGGAGTATGAAGTCGGTGAGAAAGTGTTTCATAAGACGTCTCCTTGGAAGGGAGTATTGAGGTTTGGCAAGAAAGGCAAGTTGAGTCCAAGATATGTAGGTCCGTATGAGATTCTTGAGAGGATCGAATCTCTAGCTTACAAGTTGGCGTTGCCGCCAGAGTTGTCTTAGATTCACGATGTTTTTCATGTTTCTATGCTGAGAAGGTACGGATCAGATCCTTCTCATGTCATTCAAGTTTCAGAGGTTCAGTTGAGAGACGACTTATGTTATGAGGAAATTCTAGTAGAGATCTTGGACACAAAGGAAAAGGTCCTCAGGAATAAGATAGTTCAGCTAGTTAAGGTTCTGTGGAGGAACCATTCAGTGGAAGAAGCCATGTGAGAGCCATTGGACGCCATGAAAGAGAAGTATTCAAGTCTTTTCGATGATTCAGGTAAATCTCGAGGAAGAAATTTCTTTTAAGAGGGGGAGAAATGTTGGGCCCCAAATTTGTTTTCTTGATGTTATTAAGCATGAATTAATTTGATTATGTTATTTATGGCATAGTTTTGATTAATTAGAAATATTAATGAAAAAATTGGATTTATTTGAGATTAGTATGGAATAAGTGTTTATGAAAGAGTAAAAATGTTTGAGGGCAAAATGGGCAAGTCACTCAAGGGTAAAAGATTTTAGGCTAAGTAAGGAGGGCATTTTAGTCACTGCTCTTCCTTGTAGGTTTAAGAAAGAGGAAAAGAAGTAGAAGGAAGAAATAGAAAGAAGAGAAGAAACGAAGAAGAGAGTCGGGAGAGAGAGGAGAAGAAGAAAAAGAAAAGAGGAAAGCTCCAGTTGTAGATTTCGAAGGTTTAGAAGCCTTCTTCAGGTTTGTTTCACTCTTCTACTCTTGTTTAGGTTGAATCAAACCCTAGATTAGCATGGATTGAGTAGAAATCGTTGGTTTAGGGTTTATGGTGAAACTTTGAAAGATTTGCATGGGTTGTTGTTTTGTTGATGTTTTTAGTGTTAGAATGAGTTTAGAATGGAAGTATATGACTTTATTTATGGGTTAGATGAGTTGTAGTTGAGAAAGGGAATGATTTAAGGTTGAAAATGGCAGAAATCTGGGTTTGGGAGTTGTCTCTCCCGTCGCGGCGAGGCCAGTTTTCCAGCAAAGTTAATTTTTCGTGTTTTGAGCATATCTTTTGCTACAGAAGTCCTTTTGAGGTGATTTTTGAGGCGTTGAAAACTAGAGGCATAGATTTACAAGTTTTGTGAAGTGATGAAGTTCTAAATCAGTTTCTAAGGATATGAAATTTTGGATGGAAGTTAAGAATGAAATTATTGTTTCAGCATGAGTTATTGAATGGGATTTTGGTTCTTATTTTAGGAGATCAAGTGAGGCAAGAGGATCAAGAGGCTCAAGAGGAAACTCATTATTAGGCAAGAACAAGCAAGGAAATCAGGTGGGTTCATGTTCATAATAGAGTATATAAGTACTCATTGTTTTGTTC
Organism: Erythroxylum novogranatense; assembly: GCA_029891385.1. Lineage (NCBI taxonomy): Eukaryota > Viridiplantae > Streptophyta > Magnoliopsida > Malpighiales > Erythroxylaceae > Erythroxylum > Erythroxylum novogranatense. The sequence goes on from CM057229.1 coordinate 32,222,772, forward strand.
AAATCAAGAAAGAATTAATGCATTGAAATTGCATCATCACGATTGCATTACATCCGATTAGGAATGATTATATGTTGTTATATGATTTGCATTCATGAATTATGAAAAGAATTCCAAAAAGGGAGTTTTTCTCCTTTCACGAATACAAGTACATGAATTCAAGTTTTTTTTTACGAAATACATGACAAGCAAGATTACAAGCAAGTTTACAAGCAAGATTACAAGTAAGTTTACAAGCAAGTTTACAAGCAAGTGCCAGTTTGGCAAACAAGTTTACAAGAACATGAATCATGCATACTTATGTGGGTTTGCGGTGTCCCTCACGAATAGTCAAGTGCACATTGACTCATAAAAAGGCTTCTCCCGCCTGCCCGACTGTGGCACAGGGTTTCTCATAAGGATTTCCTCACAAAACTACATCTACACATCAACATTTCGATGGCATGTGTAGTACGTCACGAACCAGGGACAACCCAAACCATCATGTTATTTTTGATTACTTTTACTTATTGCTATATTATAAATATGTTCCCATGAGCTTTATAGCTCACCCCCTCTAATCTCCCCCATTCAGGTGATGAGCAAGAGACCGAGTGAGTCACGAGTACGGCGACACTCCATTTTGTCATGTTTACTTTTAAGCTTTAGTTACATTTCAAGTATTATTGGTTCAAGAGTATTTTGTATTTTTGACTCTTGAACTCAAAGTTGTAATTTGGTTTGAGATGTTCTTAAAGCTTTAGTAAAACTCATCTTTTTGATAACGACTTATGGATATGTTTGTTTCAAAGCATAAAAGTAAGTTTTGAGTTTGTTCATGATGGGTCCATTGAACTTTCGATGGTATCCTTCCTCAATTGTTTAATTGATCTGTTTAGCCTTGTTTATTAAATCACATGAAAGCAGGTTTCAAGTTTGTTTTCCAGCAGGCCCATTAATCTTCCGCGGGTCTTTTTCCTTAAATGTATCATTAGCACGTTTCACGCCACGCTCTCATGTCCGATGTTGGGCTCCAGCAGTGGGGTCCAACATGGGGACTGCTTCGAGTTCGCTTGCGACTTAACCCTTTTGGTCCTGAGGAGGAGCCATGAAGTTCACGTTCCTAATAGGTCGGCGTGTCCTTCATTTGAGGATTTTGCCGAGTCGATGCTTCCCGCTGCTCTCGGCCTTTCTTTGGAGGAAATGGTGGAGAGGGCCGAGGGAGAGCGGACCTTAGTTCCGAATGAGGAGTTGGACCTTAGCTCAGAAAAGGAGGAGGATGTCTCTCCGCTGTCTTCTCCTCCCGATCTGGATGCTGGCCCTTCCTCTACCGACCCGGTTGCTGGCCCTTCCTCTCCTCCGGCCGATCTTGCTGCTTGCCCTTCCTCTCCTTCGGAAGGATCAAAATGATTATTTTCCCTTTGTAAGGCTCATCTGGTCGAGCTTGTGACCAGAGCTTTAATATAAAGAAATAAAGGCTCGTTTTTCATTACCTCTTTATGTGTTAGAGATTAGACGATCCTCTCGAATAGTAGGTCGCGAATGTTCGTCGATCGGGTGAATTAGGCTGAGTGATAATGAGGTCGAACGATTCAAGATTTTATCTTGGGATCCAAGTCGATCGTGTTAGATTAGTTCCCTAAAGGCAATCCCCTTTAGCGCATTTTGTTCATAGTCATGTACAGACTTTATAAATAAATAAAGAAAGGCATATTTCATTAATTTGATGTTCTTTATGAATTGATATTGATCTTTAATCAAATTAATGAAGTTCATGATATATGACATAGCATGAAGGAAATTATGATGTGATCATAATCCTGAGATTCCTATCATGTGCAATTATGTCGAGATCTAAATTTTCCTAGTCATAGGATTAATGAGACCGACATCATTAATCCCACGGACTAGCATATGTCATACTCCTTGATTGGATCAGCGGTGGATCTCGAAGCTGTAAATATGGGATATTTAGAGTTGACATGTGGATGTAGTAAGGGTAGTAAGTACATTGGATGACCTCGCCATCGGATCATCACATGGATGTCCTATTCTAATGTCGCGATAATCTCATCATAGCAATGGCGCAAGTATCCTTAGACTTGAGGTACTCAAGGATATCTTGAATCTTGATTACGTGCTTTGACTCCATTCCTTGTTGCCTTTCAGAGGTTACTCATAGGGTGGTGCTTGGGTACAGCTTGAGGTATTCGATGGTAATTGAGTAGCTAATAGAGGATTCATCACTTCTGTGATAGCAGAAGAGATACCCTGGCCACTTGTCAGGATCATTATTTTAAGTCTCTGGCCAGAGCATAAATATGTCATGAAGAGTGTCTTCATGGACATATAAAGTAATGAGTCTAAGGCGAGAACCGATATCACTTGGGCTAGACTTAGTCTAGTAAGAGTTGACCCGTTTACCATACTCATAACTAAGTGGGGTATAGGATGATGAAAGGACGAATTGCACAGTAATTGTCTATCGAAGGGTTCGTGATCTGGTTCGTGATGAATTCATCAAACCAATTACTTTCCGGTCAATTGGGGTTCATGATGTGTTGCTAGACGCCATCATGACTTGCTCGAGATTAAGTGTTAATCTAAGTGGCCAACATAACCGGAACCTAAAGGGTCACACGCATAAGAGTGTTTCAGAGAATCCGTAAAATAGTATTGGACAGAGTTCCAATTATGGAGAGCATTAGGATTAAATGGATCCTGATGAGATTGGGATATGTCGATGAGATCGCGACATCAATATTGCTAAGAAAGGTTTCGAGAGTCAAGCTTTTGATGCCGAGGTCCGGTAGGCGATGGGGACCGACCCAGTTGGACTGGACCTTAGCAATTATATCTTAATTGATTAATTAAGTAATTAATTAATTAATTATTATATTTATTAGCCCATGTGCACGTTTGAAAGAGGGAAGAAGAGATTAGCCTTTGACTTTTCAAATTTGATTAATTTATTCCATTAATTAATGAATGGTTATTAAGCCATACACTTGGCCTCATCTTATGGTAGTCTTTTAATTGTTAAAAGATACATATAAGATGGCTTAGTGATGATGGTCGACGGGCCTTATGGGTTTGAAAAGAAGAATAGCTTAAATGTTAAGTTAGTAGAAAAGGTTTCATCTTCTTCTCTCTTTGGCAACCATCGTTTCTCTCTTCTTCCAAGCAAGCTTTCCAACGTTGATTCAAGCTCTCCAAGGACAGAGGTAGGGTCTAGCAGCCTTTACTTTGTTCTAGCTATTCCCGGGTCAAAGGGGTTCTTCCCGGTTAGGTTTTCTGATCTCTGCGTGGATACCTTTAGAGATAGTCTCTATTGGCTATTCAGGTTTGAATCTTCATACAGACACATAGATCCTGGCCTTCGGGAAGGTCCCGGAAACAAAAATTTTTGTTTTCCACACCTGGTACATGTGATGTACCTCCCGGGATTTTCCTATAGTGGTATCAGAGCCACTTGTGTCGTGTATGAAGTTAAAACCCTAGCTAGGTCGGACTTCCTATTTGAATTTGACGTTGATGCATGTATGCTGTCCAAATTTTGAATTAATATAGGGATATGTTTTTCGAAATTTTTCTTCTCATAATTGTTCATAACATGTTATAGAATATTTATGCGAAAGATGAGAATTTATCAATTTGATTTGATATAGTTTTGCTAATTTATTCCCTAAGGTTCTAGATGCTGTTTTGTGACACATTCTGTGAACATGCATGTGTATAAATTCGATAATAAATTCTAGAAAACTTTTTTTTCGTATTTTTTCTCACCTACATGTCCCTAAGATGTTTATTAATGTCTATGTGGATGTAAAAGTGTTTTCAAGGTTATTTGATATTTATTTACGAATTTATTCTATGCTGTTGGGAATAGCTGTGTTGATGAACACAGATTTTGAATCGGTTTTGTTGCTTAGGTTGGCTGCGTTTTTTATGGCTATAAATCCTGAAAAAATTCATGAAGCATGTTCGGAACATTTAGAAACCTTAGTAATTTTTTCAGAATTTATTAAAATTGGTTCAATGATTATTTCGAGCAATGTACAGAACTTGGCAGTTTTGTGAAAATTGCTGGGACTGTTTTGCTTGACATAATTGAATGTGTATTTTTCAGTTCCAATGCCTTGGACCATTTTTAATGTGATTGAAAATGTGTTATCTTGATGTTGTATGCTTTCCAAACTGAATTGCTTGAAGTTGGTTTTCCAAGAATTTTCGGATGCCGAATAGGTCACATTAGCGTCTCGTTAGTGTATTTCATTATCTTGCTTGTTTTGGCCGTCATAATTTTTTGTGACTTGTGCTGAAGTAATTTGATAATGTATGGACTAGCTAGAGATTCTTAGGGTGATAATTTGGTGTTTCCTAAATTGTTTGGATATTTATGAGTAATGACTCATTTTCAAGCTTTTCTTGTATGGTTTGACTATATATGGCAATCATGTAACAATGAAGTGTTCATTGGTACATCAAATTAACAGATATTACCTTAGGTATGTTGGTATTGTGAATTGGGATTACATGGATTGAGGAATTAGCTGATTAGAGATAATAGCAATTGCTTTATTTGGATAAGTCGACTTATATACAGGACATAAGTCGACTTGTTGAGGTCTTTGCATAAGTCGACTATACAAGGCGACTTGTGCGTGGGCAGGAGCATAAGGCGACTTGCATTCTTATGTAAGTCGACTTGTGACATGCTCAGGAAGGATGATGGATGATTATAAGAAAAGATTCAATGTGATTGATGAAACCTAAATCATTCCATATAGTCCTGGTGACTATAATCCTTCAGTTTGGAGTCTAGAGTTCGAAATCCCTCAATTATTATATGAAAACTAACGCCTTCCATTAATATGGTAAGAACCAGAGTTCTTATAGGGTTGGGTTGTTGGGTAAACCCAAGCTCGCTCTATACGGATATGTTCGAACCATGAAAATGTGATTTTCGAATTAATGGGTTGGTTTTCACTAGAAGCGTTGGTTTGTTGAGTAAACTCAAGGTCAACGTGGACAGAGGCGAAATTGGGTAGCATACATCAGATGTATGCACATCAAAGAGTTGATAACCCAATGTAAGTGCACGCATCAACAAGTTGATAACACTGATCGATAGTTGTGTCTAAGATGTAATTGGTATATCTGATACCTCCCGAGACATAAGGTGGCTTGTTGGGTAAACCCAAGGTCATTCTTAATGTCGGTTAGCGATGATGCAATTGGTATGTTCGATACCTACCGATTGACCTAAGTTGTGGCTTATTGGGTAAACCCAAGGTCATTCTTAGCAATATCGGATATCAACCCACTAGGACATTATGTCATCTTCTTTCTTTGGATTCGTAATGAGGGTTATGGATTCTATGAAACTAGTGGGAGCTTTTTGCATATCATTCAAGTCCATATGATTATGCATCTATTCCTATTCTAACATTCTTTCTCTCTTTCCGTTTAGGTTGGTTGAAGATGTCTTCCAGTGTGAACTTACGCTCGCTAATGGATTCCAACAAGTTAACTGGACCGGATTTTCTTGACTGGCTAAGGAATCTAAGAATTGTTCTCGATCAAGAAGGCTGGGATACATCTAAATGTTTCACTTCGGATGCACTTCTTGTCGATGTTTCATGAGGATCGGAAGGCATATCGTAAGCATCTAAAGAACGATGACATGGCTACTTGCATTATGCTTGCCTCGATGTCACCAGAGCTGCAGAAGCAGCACGAGTCCATGGATGCTCACATTATAGTCTTTCATCTTGGGAGCCGTTTGATGAGCAAGCTCGGTCTGAAAGGTTCGAGACCTCGAGGCTTCTCTTCACCATGAAAGATGGCTCGGGACATCTAACATCGATATGCCACGAAGATGAATAGCTATATTGAGAGATTGGTCGTCTTAGGTTTTGTAATGGATTATGAGTTAAGTATAGACTTAATTCTGGTTGGATTGTCCGACAGTTATTCATAGTTCGTGTTAAACTATCGGATGAACCAAATATCCACAACAAATCTGAGTGATCAATCTGCCAAGACAAATGAAAGAGCTACCAAGAACGATAGCAAGCAAGTGCTAATGGTGGCTGCTTCTTCTTCTGGTTCAAAGAAGAAAAGGAACCCAAAGAAGAAGAAGGCTAAGAAACCAAAAGGAAGTGCCATCAAGAAGAAGACCAAAGAAGCTACCCCGAAAGGAACTTGCTTCCATTGTGGTAAAGATGGCCATTGGAGGCGTAATTGCAAAGTCTATCTGGAGTCTCTGAAGCAGAAAAAGGCATCAGATGCCTCAACTACTTCAGGTATGTTTGTCATTGAGGTTAATACTGTTACTGATCACAACACTTGGGTATTTGATAATGGTTGTGGCTCACACATATGTAATAATATGCAGGGCCTCAGGGACAATAGACAACTCATGAAGGGAGAAGTAGACCTGCATGTTGGAAATGGAGCAAGAGTTGCTGCATTAGTCGTAGGAACCTATGTTTTGTCTCTCCCCACTGGGCTTGTACTCAAATTGGATGGTTGTTATTTTATACCCGTTTTGACAAAGAACATATTGTCTGTTTCTTGTTTAAATAAAGCTGGTTTCCATTTGAATTTTAATAGCAATGGTTGTTCTCTTAATTCTAATGGAATGCTTTATGGTACTGGTACATTATGCAATGGAATTTACATATTAGATATGCCTTATCCAATTATGAATGTCAATGACACCAAAAGACATAAAAGAGATAATTTAAAGTCAACTTACTTATGGCATTGTCGTCTTGGCCATATAAATGAGACACGCATCGCTAAGCTCCATAAGAGTGGAAGTTTAGGGTCATTTGATTATGAATCATATGACACATGCGAATCTTGTTTATTAGGCAAAATGACTAAGTTACCCTGTAAGGGAAAGGGTGAACGAGCGACTGGAGTATTAGACCTAATACATTCAGATGTATGTGGTCCGATGTCCATCCATGCTAGAAGTGGTTGTCGTTACTTCATTACCTTTATCGATGATTATTCTCGATATGGGTACTTGTATCTGATGAGATACAAATCTGAAGCGTTTGAAAAGTTCAAACAATTCAGACATGAAGTAGAAAACCAGCTTGGTAAAAGTATCAAGGCATTACGATCTGATCGTGGTGGAGAATACTTAGACCAACAGTTTCTGGATCATCTCAGAGATAATGGAATTTTATCTCAGTGGACTCCTCCTTACACACCACAAAGACAATGGTGTGGTGAAAGGAGAAATCGAACCTTGTTGGACATGGTACGATCAATGATGGGTTTCGCAGTTACCAAAATCGCTTACGGGGTATGCCTAGAGATAGGCTGTTTACTTGTTAAGCGAGTTCCCTCTAAGACAGTTGATGTTACTCCATATGAGATGTGGACTAACAGAAAACCTTATCTTTCTCATTTGAAAGTTTGGGGTTGTCCTGCTTACGTGAAGCGGATTTAGTCAGATAAGTTTGAAGCAAAGTCTGACAAGTGTTTGTTTGTAGGATATCCTAAAGAGACCATGGGCTATCAATTTTACCTTGCTGAGGAACAAAAGGTGTTTGTTTCAAAGCATGCTGTCTTTTTAGAGAAAGAGTTTCTTCTGCAAGAGGACAGTGAGAGCAAAGTCGAACTTAAAGAAGTTCAAGATGCTCAAACAGACACAGATCAACTGCCTGAACCTGAGACTGTCACTCATTCAGATGAAGTAACAGTTCAACCTTCTACTACACACGAAGTTCGTAGGTCAAGTAGGATACGCACTGTTCCCGAGAGATATGAATTTCTCGTAAGTGAATAGAATGACGTATTACTCATAGAAGATGATGAGCCTACTACCTATGAAGAGGTTCTGAAAAGTTCAGAGTCTAAAAAATGGCTTTGCACCATGAAAGCCGAAATGGATTCTATGTACGAAAACCAAGTATGGACTTTGGTGAATGCACCCGAAGGAATCAAGCCCATAGGGTGCAAATGGGTTTTCAAGAAGAAAACCGACATGGATGGTAATGTGATTACTTATAAAGCAAGGCTTGTGGCCAAAGGATTTCGTCACAGACAAGGAGTTGACTATGACGAGACCTTCAGCCCCGTAGCAATGCTTAAATCCATTCGGATACTCCTAGCCATTGTCGCTCATTATGATTATGAGATATGGCAAATAGATGTGAAGACAGCTTTCCTTAATGGAAATCTGGCCGAGGATGTGTACATGACACAACCAGAGGGCTTCACTTCCATCGATGGCGAAAAGGTATGCAAGCTTCAGAAATCCATTTATGGATTGAAGCAAGCATCCAGGAGTTGGAACATCCGTTTTGATGAGTCAATCAAAGAGTTTGGTTTCTCACAAAATCTGGATGAACACTGTGTGTACAAGAAGGTTAATGAGACTGCAATCGTATTCCTTGTGCTATATGTGGATGACATATTATTACTAGGAAGCGATGTCTCGATCTTCAATCGATCAAGATTTGGTTGTCCAAACAATTTGCCATGAAGGACCTTGGTGAAGCAACTTATATCCTTGGGATAAGAATCTATAGAGATAGATCAAAAAGGTTGCTTGGTCTTTCACAATCATCGTACATAGACAAGATGCTAAAGAGGTTTAGCATGGAGCAATCCAAGAGAGGGTTTATTCCCATGTCTCATGGGATAACACTCTCGAAATCTATGTGTCCTAAGACACAAGATGAGAGGATGCGCATGGATCAGATCCGTGTCGTCTGCGGTAGGATCGATCATGTATGCTATGTTATGTCTGAGGCCCGATATATCGTATGCTCGAAAGTGTCACGGCGGATACCAATCGGATCTGGTGAGGGTCATTTGGGTGGTGTCAAGAATATCCTCAAGTACTTGCGAAGGACTAAGGATGTTTTCTTGATATATGGAGATGGAAATCTCAAGTGAGCTAACATCTGGATGCGATTTTCAATCGATAAGGATGATTCAAAATCCCAACGGGTTATGTTTTCACACCGAGCAGCGGGCGATCGGTTGGAAGAGTTCAAACAAGAGACGATCGCGATTCAACGACCGAGGCAAAGTACATTCTTTGCATCGAGGTAGCAAAGGAAGTCTGTTTGGATCGAAGTTCATTCTTGAACTTGGTGTGGTTCCTAGTTGTGATGGGCCTATACAGTTATATTGTGACAACAATGGGGCTATTTCTCAGGCAAAGGAACCAAGGTCTCACCAACGATCTAAACACGTACTCCGCATATATCATCTGATTCGAGAGATCATTGCGAGGTGATGTCGAGATCGAGAGAATTCCACGTAGCGAGAACATTCTTGATCCGTTGACGAAGCCATTGTCCGGAAGAATTTTGATTCTCATGTACTCGCTTATGGTATTAGATATCAAGGCGATTGGCTTTAGGTCAAGTGGGAGATTGTTAGAGTAGTGCCCTAAAGGCAATCCCCTTTAGCGCATTTTGTTCATAGTCATGTACAGACTTTATAAATAAATAAAGAAAGGCATATTTCATTAATTTGATGTTCTTTATGAGTTGATATTGATCTTTAATCAAATTAATGAAGTCCATGATATATGACATAGCATGAAGGAAATTATGATGTGATCATAATCCTGAGATTCCTATCATGTGCAATTATGTCAGTATCTAAATTTTTCCTAGTCATATGATTAATGAGACTGGACATCATTAATCCGGACAGACTAGCATATGTCATACTCCTTGATTGGATCAAGCAGTGGATCTCAGAAACTGTATATATGGGATATTTAGAGTTGACAAGTGGATGCTTACTAAGGGTAGTAAGTACATTGGATGACCTGCCATGAGATCATCACATGGATGTCCTATTCTAATGTCAGTGATAATCTCATCATAGCAATCGTGTAAGTATCTTTAGACTTGAGGTACTCAAGGATATCTTGGATACTGATTCTGTGCTTTGACTCCATTCCTTGTTGCCTTTCAGAGGTTACTCATAGGGTGGTGCTTGGGTACAGCTTGAGGTATTCGATGGTAATTGAGTAGCCAATAGAGGATTCATCACTACGTGATAGCGAAGAGATACCTCGCTCTCTTATCGGGATCATTACTTTAAGTCTCGGCGGAGCATAAATATGTCATGAAGAGTGTCTTCATGGACATATAAAGTAATGAGTCTAAGATAGAACCGATATCACTTGGGCTAGACTTAGTCTAGTAAGAGTTGACACGTTAACCATACTCATAACTAAGTGGGGTATAGGATGATGAAAGGACGAATTGCACAAGAATTGTATACATGGAAGGGTTAAATGTTGGGCCCAATTTTTTTTATTTAATTAATTATTTATTGATTTATGGATTTATTCGTTAAATTATTTTTAATTTTGTCTTAATTGATTTAATTATGTGTTTATATAAATATTTTTATGTTGGGCTTGGGATTAGAAGTTAGAAATTAATTAAAGGCTTGGATTTAATGTTGGAAAGTATGGGCTTTAGGTAAGTGGAATAAGTGGAATGAGGAGGAGGATTAGGAATTAATGGGTGAGGTGTAGTGGGCTTGAGAGGAGGAGCTCAATACCAAAACTATGTAGTTTTGGATGGAGGATTTAAGTTGAGAATTAAAGAAGAGTTAAAGGAAGAGGAGGAGAAGAGAGAGTGTCGTAGAACCCAAAGGAAAAAAAGAGAAGAAGAAAATCGTGAGCCAAGGAGAAAAGAAGAGTGGTCGGCCAAGGAAGAAGGGAAGAGAGAAAAATCGTGGGAGGCTTGTGGAGAAGAAGAAAGATGGAGAAAAAGGAGAGAAATCAAGTGAGAAAGGTAAGTTTTCATCTTTTCTTAAGATAGATTCGAAAATGGTGTAGGATGGAAGGTTAGGGGTTGTGTAGGAATGAAGAAAGAAAGAAGAGATGAGTGGTTTTGTGATTCCTAAGCTAGGGTTTTGGTTATTCTAGCTTAAATGGGTTATAGATAGGTTAGGTTTGAGGTTATTGTTAGTTTTCCTTTGATTCTTGAATGTTATAACTTTCCGATGAGTTTCGAAATTAAATCGAAATGTGTTTTATTGAAGGGAACCAAGGAAACCTCACTCGAGAGAGAGAGGAAGGACATTTGTGAACTCAGTTTCGACATTTTAGGTGGGTAATCGTTTATAGTCATTATGTAATGGGTGACCTTGTATGCTTATGTGCTTTGTTTTATATTTGTGTAAAAAGTTGATTTACGATTAATATTTGGATATGTATGTTAAATGTGGCATCTTGTCTTTGAAAGAAATGTAAAGTATGGAATTGTGCATACTTGAAAATTTTGAAGAAACCTATGAATGAAACTATTTGAGCATAGATTATTTGTGTGTGTGGGCAAGAGAGAACCCCGTTGTGATAGTCACGTGCACGTTGACCTAGCCTTCTCTAGTTGCCGCTTGTGCCACGAGATCCCGAAAATCGGACTCGTTGTGTTTCTGATAAGCTTCGTTTATTCGTTGTGTTTACGGAAACTCTCTAGCCATGTGATTGTGCATTTTTCATTCAAACTTTGTTGTGTATGATGCATCATAAGTGTTATAATTGATAAAGTTGTCATGTTAGGCTTTATGTAATGTAATGTTTGTTACGCCTAAAATGATGTTCTATGAATGTTTTAGGATTGTTTGATATATGCATGACTATATGTATGAATATATGTGTTGCATGGCTCATTATGATGGCAATAGGCGTATTAGCCACTGAGCCATGTTAGCTCACCCCATTTTCCCTCCACAGGTGAAAAAGCTCAAGTCTAGCATCGGACCTTGCAAGGCATCGGGAAAACTCCAAGACTTTAGATATTTTTGCATTAAGTTAGTGACTCACTTTTGGGATAGCTTTGCAAACATAACAAGCATGGAGCATCTTTTGTATTTTGTACTTGGTGTTAAATCATGATGAATATGTTGTTATGTAATCAAAGCTATAAATGCACTTTTGGTTGGATTAGAAATGAGAATGAAGAGAACAAGTATTCCTTTTGTATAATTGTGTTACTTGTAGTTAATGCATGTGTTTGGGTAGAAGATGTGGAATGAAGGTTGTGTTTGAGTTCTTTGTTGGGTTTCTGCTGGGTTTTGTCTTGGGAGAGCTTGTTGGAAAGTTTGCTATGGTGTGTGAGTTGTGAAAGTCTTGCACTTACGGGTATCTTTGTGTTTTACGAAATTTCGGTTTGGTACAAGTAGTAGGAGATCATTTAATATTGTTGAGGTTGTTAGCCAGGCTGTAGAGCTCTCCTGGAGGTTTTATGAACTATTTAAGAGGAGTTAAATTGGTAGGTGTAAGTCGTTGGAATTTAATGTAGGTCTTTGTCAAAGTGATGATTAGTGCAGGCTTTGAGTCCACTTTTGACCCATATAGAGTTGGAATATAGGTGGGTGGTCTTCATGAAAGTTGTAGATAATTCTTTTACCTTTCCATAGACACTAAGTTTGCTAAATTTGGAGTTCTAGGTCAAAAGTTGTGGAGATTGCAAGTTCTGGTACTGTTTGTGGAGAGCTAGCCGACCTGTCTTAGTGGGAACTTTTGATTCCCTTAGAGTCTGAGCTTGCTAGTGAGCCCTTCTTGAAAAATATAGAGTTTTCTCTTAGCTTTCCAACGCTTCCGACCGTGTCTAATTTGGAGTTCTAAGTAGAAAATTATGCATCTTTTAAGTAGAGACGTTCTGGAGAGTAGTGAGACGCAGTTGACTTTTTGCGTCTGAGTTGACTTTTGCGTATGAGTTGACTTTTGCGTCTGAGTTGACTTTTGCCTCTGAGTTGACTTTTGCGTCTAAGTTAACTTTTTGCGTCCTAGTTGACTTTCTGCGTCCTAGTTGACTTTTACGTCTGAGTTGACTTTTTGCGTCTGAGTTGACTTTCCGTGTCTGAGTTGACTTTTGCGTCTGAGTTGACTTTTGCGTCTGTGTTGACTTTTTGCGTCTCAGTTTTATCTTCTGCTTCTATTTATCGACCCTTCTCCCTTCTTTTGGTCATAACTTTTTGCATAGACCTCCGATTGAGCTGATTTTCGAACCGATAGATTTCTAAGAAATTTTACTATCTTTTTACACTTGATTTTCCAGTATTTACTTTAAATTGAAAAGGGTGGTTTGAAACAAAGTGTGGAGGTCGGCTGATTCTTTCTGAATATACTTCACAAATTTTTAAATATCTGGAGCTATAGGGCTCAGGTTGAAGCGATTCTTGTTTTAAATGAAACTAGAGACATAAACCTACAAGTTTTATGAAGGAGCCGATCAATAATTCGGCCTCTAAAGTTTTCAAATTTTGACATGAAGTCGGTAGAGGGACTGTTTTCACTGTTTTCTTTAAGATAGTATTTTTGCTATAACTTTTTCATTTCTAATCCGAATTGAACGATTTCAGTGGCGTTAGAATCGTGAGATCATGAGGAACAATTTTATTAAAAATTAAATCCCAAATTTTCTATTAAAATTCCTCTACTTGTGGTCAGAATGTGTTCGGTTTTAGGTCTTCCGTGCTTATATGGGTCCGAATGTTGGGCCTCGGAGACGGGGTCCGAATGTTGGGCCTCGGAGACGGGGTCCAACAGTTCGTGATCTGGTTCGTGATGAATTCATTAAACCAATTACTTTTCGGTCAATTGGAGGTCATGATGTGTTGCTAGACGCCGCTCATGACTTGCTCAGATTAAGTGTTAATCTAAGTGGCCAACATAACCGGGAACCTAAAGGGTCACACGCATAAGAGTGTCTCAGAGAATCCGTAAAATAGTATTGGACAGAGTTCCAATTATGGAGAGCATTAGGATTAAATGGATCCTGATGAGATTGGGATATGTCCCGATGAGATCGCGACATCAATATTGCTAAGAAAGGTTTAGGGTGAGTTCGATGCCGATTGTGCAGTAGGCGGTAGGACCAACCCAGCTTAGATCGGACCTTAGAAATTATATCTTAATTGATTAATTAAGTAATTAATTAATTAATTATTATATTTATTAGCCCATGCACGTTTGAAAGAGGGAAGAAGAGATTAGCCTTTGACTTTTCAAATTTGATTAATTTATTCCATTAATTAATGAATGGTTATTAAGCCATACACTTGGCCTCATCTTATGGTAGTCTTTTAATTGTTAAAAGATACATATAAGATGGCTTAGTGATGATGGTCGACAGGCCTTATGGGTTTGAAAAGAAGAATAGCTTAAATGTTAAGTTAGTAGAAAAGGTTTCATCTTCTTCTCTCTTTGGCAACCATCGTTTCTCTCTTCTTCCAAGCAAGCTTTCCAACGTTGATCCAAGCTCTCCAAAGACAGAGGTAGGGTCTAGCAGCCTTTACTTTGTTCTAGCTATTTCCGGGTCAAAGGGGTTCGTCCCGGTTAGGTTTTCTGATCTCTGCGTGGATACCTTTAGAGATAGTCTCTATTGGCTATTCAGGTTTGAATCTTCATACAGACACATAGATCCTGGCCTTTGGGAAGGTCCCGGTAACAAAAATTTTTGTTTTCCGCACCTGGTACATGTGATGTACCTCCCGGGATTTTCCTACAGATCGATGGTCGATCGATGTCGAGGCTCAAATTGGCAACCTAGCCGATCGATGTCGAGGTCGAGCTATGGTTCCAAGGATCTTTTCTTAGCAACCTAGTCGAGTTATGTCTAGGCCGAGCTATGGTTCCAAGGATCTTGTCTTGGAAGCCTAGCTGGGCTATGTCGATCGATGTCGAGGCCGGACGACGGTTCCAAGGATCTTGTCTTGGCAACCTGGCAGGGCTGTGTCGATCGATTTCGAGCTCGTACGACGGTTCCAAGGATCTTGTCTTGACAACCTGGCCAAGCTATGGTTCCAAAGATCTTGTCTTAGAAGCCTAGCCGGGCTATGTCGATCGATGTCGAGGTCGTACGACGGTTCCAAGCATCTTGTCTTGGCAACCTGGCCGAGCGATGGTCGAGGACGAGTTGTGGTTCCAAGGATTTTATCTTGGCAGCCTGGCCGAGTGATGGTCGAGGCCGAGCCATGGTTCCAAGGATCTCGTCTTCGAAGCCTAGTCGGGCTATGTCGATCGATGTTGAGGTCGTACGACGGTTCCAAGGATCTTGTCTTGGCTACCTGGTCGAGTGATGGTCGAGGCCGAGCTATGGTTCCAAGGATCTTGTCTTGGCAACTTGGGCGAGCGATGGTCGAGGCCGAGCTGTGGTTCCAAGGATCTTGTCTTGGCAACCTGGCCGAGCGATGGTAGAGTCTTACTTGCATTTTGTCTTCACTTTTGTTGTTACTTTGATCGTTTCACTTCACTTCGTCATTCACTGTCTGCTTTTGCTATCGTCTACTTTTGCTTCCGTATGCTTATCAACTTCCGTCTATTTTTCTTGTTTTATGCCTTTTGACTTAAATGCGCTTTTGCTTTAAATCATTTTCAACCTCCGTCTGTGTTTCTTCTTTCTTGTGCTTTTCAACGTCAGTTTGTTTTTGTTCCATTTTTTGTACTTCATCAAAATCATTTATGTAAAGTCATTTTGACTTAACAAACTATCCTCAGTTTGTATTAGAATGAAGAATGTTGTTATAGTGGACAGATAATCAAATGGAAAATCTTCAACACCTTGGCGAAAAAACAAGAAACACGGCTGATATGTTGATTGATTTGTGCAAAAACGCCGCAAAGAATAAGACGAAGCGGAGAAGGAAATATAAGACGAAGTGGAAAGACAAAAACAAATTCAATGGTGACGGGTAGGAGAAGTGAAGGTGTAAGTCGACTTGTATGAAGATGTAAGTCGACTTATACCAGTTCGGTACTAATAAGTCGACTTGTATACCCGTGTAAGTCGACTTATGCGTGTACAGTACAGTGAGATTGTTAGAGTAGTGCCCTAAAGGCAATCCCCTTTAGCGCTTTTTGTTCATAGTCATGTACAGACTTTATGAATAAATAAAGAAAGGCATGTTTCATTTATTTGATGTTCTTTATGAGTTGATATTGATCTTTAATCAAATTAATGAAGTCCATGATATATGACATAGCATGAAGGAAATTATGATGTGATCATAATCTTGAGATTCCTATCATGTGCAATTATGTCAAGATCTAAATTCTCCTAGTCATAGGATTAATGAGACCGGACATCATTAATCCGGACGGACATCAAGATATGTTATACTCCTTGATTGGATCAGCGGTGGATCTCGAAGCTGTAAATATGAGATATTTAGAGTTGACATGTGGATGCTTACTAGCGATAGTAAGTACATTGGATGACTGCCATGAGATCATCACATGGATGTCCTATTCTAATGTCGGTGATAATCTCATCATAGAATGGTGCAAGTATCCTTGAGACTTGAGGTACTCAAGGATATCTTGAATCTTGATCTTGTGCTTTGACTCCATTCCTTGTTGCCTTTCGGAGGTTACTCATAGGGTGGTGCTTGGGTGCGACTTGAGGTATTCAAGGTAATTGAGTAGCCAATAGAGGATTCATCACTTGCGATAGCGAAAGAGATACCTCGCCTCTTATCGGGATCATTACTTTAAGTCTCGGCGGAGCATAAATATGTCATGAAGAGTGTCTTCATGGACATATAAAGTAATGAGTCCCAAGACAGAACCGATATCACTTAGGCTAGACTTAGTCTAGTAAGAGTTGACACTTTGACCATACTCATAACTAAGTGGGGTATAGGATGATGAAAGGACGAATTGCACGAATTGTCATGGAAGGGTTCGTGATCCGGTTCGTGATGAATTCATCAAACCAATTACTTTACGTCAATTGGGGTCATGATGTGTTGCTAGACGCTCATGACTTGCTTAGATTAAGTGTTAATCTAAGTGGCCAACATAACCGGAACCTAAAGGGTCACACGATAAGAGTGTTTCAGAATCAGTAAAATAGTATTGACGAGTTCCAATTATAGAGAGCATTAGGATTAAATGGATCCCGATGAGATCGAGATATGTCCCGATGAGATCGCGACATTGATATTCTTTGAAAAAGGTTTTGGGGTTTATCCCATACCGGACCCTAGAGGCGGTAGGACCAACCCTAATGTGACCGGACCACTTGATAATATATATATATATATATATGATTAATTAATTAAATAATTAATTAATATATATATATATATATATATGTTGAATACGTGGAAAGCATGAAAGAAGGAAATGGAATCTTCCATTTTACATGCTTAGTCATTAAGTAATAAATGACTAAAAGACAAAACTAAGAAGATAAAAGATGATGATGCTCGTAGATGAGAAAAAAAAGTAGATTTTGGAAGAAAAACCTATGAACTTGAGAAGTGTTCTTCGTGGGTTGAAAAGGAAGAAAGAAAAGTGATTTTTCATCTTTCAATCTCTCATCAAGCTCATCTTCATCTTTCAAGCTTCTCCTTCATCATTTTCCAAGCTCTCCAGGAAAAAGGTAGGGTCTAGTAGCCTTTACTTTGTTCTAGCTATTCCCGGGTCAAAAGAGTTTGTCCCGGTTAGGTTTTCTGATCTCTGCGTGGATACCTTTAGAGATAGTCTCTATTGGCTATTCAGGTTTGAATCTTCATACAGACACATAGATCCTGGCCTTCGGGAAGGTCCCGGCGATAAAAATTTTTGTTTTCCGCACCTGGTACATGTGATGTACCTCCCGGGATTTTCCTACAAGAAGTTCACGAGGATGTAAGATTATTCGACCTAGCAGACGTAAGATTGAATTTATTGTCCAAAAAATATTGGCCATTAGTTTTGATTTTATGATATTTTTTTAATAGTTTGGAGATATTCTTCTGTTATTATTGATATATTGTGGACTTGGTTAAGTGTATGACGACGAGAATCGAATCGCTTTCGTGATACCACGAAAATCAATAACATTAAAAAGTAAACCTTAAACCAGAGGTAGGAGAAGAATATTTTTGAAGAAGAAAGAATCAGAATATGAAGACGGATATTTATTTGATGAAATACAAATAATGATGAAAAACAAAGAAGATGAAAAACAGACCAATAAAAACAGAGGGAAGCAATTGAAAAGCGGATTTAAGTTCAAAAGGCATTTAAGCAAAAGGCATTTAAAGTTATTCAAAAGCGTATTTAAGCAAAAGAGATGATGGAAAGCGATTTAAAGCAAATCACATCCGAATTAAGAATCAGTTTGAGTTAGTTACAGAATTTAACTGAATAACTGCTTCTTTTAAGATTGAAGAAGCAATTGAACATGAAGGTTATAAATAAGAGTCAGAGTCGACGTATTATTTAATATATTTATGTAAATAGTATTATTCCTGTTAGGTTTAAAAACATTTTTGGCTTATATTAATAAAAACAAATATGTCATGAACCGTTATTATGAATATATAAAAAAACACAAATATATGAATCAGGTTGAATAATAATAATGAATTTAATAAACCTTAAACTAGAGGTAGATTAGCGTGAAAATTGTCTGAAATCATTCAAAAGATACCACAATGTGACATAAAAAATTTATGAGAATCTGGGTTTTTTCCTATTACGACGAGTGTCTGTAGTGGGTTGTGCGTCTGATTGTGGCGTACATTCGGTGCTGCTGATCGGCTTATCCCTTTGTGACGGCGAGTTGTGTTCAACATCAAATAATCTTTTTTTGAGGCATTGTTAAGCCGAAGAAGAAGATTCAGGATTTTTTTCTTCTGAAAATATCAGAAATGAGTATATATTAAGCAAGCGATATAAGGGGAGATCACTGCAAACTAAATGGCACATACAGAAATAATCAAAGATGATGTTATAGATAAAATCAAGATGAAGGAAGAATAAAAAGGACCTGAGATGGGTAAAAGTGAAGTCTGTTGTAGTTCATGAGCATCGATTTTGTGGCAGTAAACAACAGTAAATCGTTGCACCCCATCTGAAGACCGAGTGTTTGCTGGCTTCACGTGGAGAAGAAAGTTATCGGTTTTCAATTGTGCGTGCAGTTTCTCCAACAGGAGATCCATGTTCTTATAACGTAAAACAAAAAATCTCTATTGTCAGTGGAATAAGTACATGAACATATTTTGTGCTGATTAAATTGGAAATGTAGATGAAAGAAGGAAGGAAAATATAACCTCATTGTAATATTTCATAGTCTCAACGGCGATGAAGTTTAATAGTTTTTCAGCGATAGTTTAACCTCATTGTAATAGTTTCATTGTAATACCATTATAGTTCCGGTATCGTCGGTCAAATCTATGTCATATCGGCATCTGTACAATAAAGTCAGAATAGTGAAAAAGGAAGAGTGTGGACAAAAAAGAAGTGCAGGTGACATGGAAGTAAAAAAGTGATGCAAAAATTACGGAATGCACACGGAAGGAATAAGCAACAAATGGACGATCGCAAATAGAAGGCAGAAACCTTGGCTCTCCTGTTCATTTTCTCTACAGTAATTACAAGTGAAGAGAACTCCAGATGCAGCAGCTATAGATCGGAAGTATTTGTTGCATGCCATATACCAAAATTTTTGCAAAATGTGCTGGAAGGAAATTTTGGCTTCAATCCATGATATCTAGGGAAAAACCGATAAGAACATTCAGAGGAAGAAGTTCTAAATTCAATATCTCACTAGAATACGCAGATGCGATTACCTTGGGGGTAGAATGTAGAGACATAATCTTTGTGATATTCTGGCGAGATCCAGAAGATATATGAGGATTATATGTGAAGTAAGATCTTCGACTGACGAGGTTTTTCATATGGCTGTAATTTCGTTGTGTCCTGTAACATAATAATTATATAGGTGAGAAAATAAACAAATTTTAAAATTGGTATATAATTTGTGACAAAATATTAGAAAGGTTCTAGGTAACATAATGGATTACCAATTTTTGAGATCCGCAGCTTCATGTATCGGTGGGTCAACGACGATGGCTGAGTCGAACCACGTTGACAATGTAACACCTAACATTTGAAAATCAATGTTTGAGATAGAATAAAAAGGGATAGAGTAAGATGTGTTATTATGAGGAAGGAAAAAATATCGTTAAAGAAATTGACTTTGAGCTTTGTGCAAATAATAACCGGATGAGAGTGAAGTGATTCGATAATCTGCTGGCCCTCGTTCTCAACAAAAGAATTCCAAAGCGATAGTATCACTGTTTGTTGCCTAAAAAAAAGAAGACATTACGAGAAGATGTTAAATTTTTTTGCTTCCAATGCAAAATAACAACAAAGATACAGACTCAGAATTACTCTTCATTTATGATAACAAATTTTTGCACAGTTGAAGCTTTTCTGTCTCTCATGACATCTTTTTTTCCAACACTTCAACGACGACGACTAAAATATATATCATGTGTTAAAGATTAATGTAATCAGCAACGATCAACTTTATGGAAGATTGTATGAACAAATATATTAAGCATCTAACCAACATATTTATGCTTGTCGTCCACATAATCCATAAGACTCTGGAAAGATGTGAAGTTGAAAATCAGAGGGACGATTGCATCGTCTTGTGTGACAGATTCAATGACCATGCGGCTTGTGAGAATCCACTGTATCTTCAAATTTTGAGTTTGGTACTGAGGGGGAATTGGTTTGACAATCGCATTAGAAATGATATATTCCTGACACGACTGTAAGATGTCCACAATTCTTTGTATATCATTGTTGAATATGATACCCTCAACTTGGGATCCCTGTTCATTATCAAGGAATTATCGATAGATAAGTTGATAAAATGTAAAAGGAAGAAAGTGTGATTGATATACATCAGAATCGCAGAAGACAAACTTTTGTCTTTTAGTCGCTAAATTAACCGAAGCAACGACCTGTTGTTTTTCTTGGATTATCATTTGACAAGACCATGATTGCTCTCCAGGGAAAATATTCTTCATCAATAAACGATTATCCATGCTGAAAGAAAATGTTGGATGGTCAAGGGAAGATAAAAAATTAATCATATAAAATTGGATGATGTGAACTGAGAAAATAAACAAGTAATATACCTTTGAGGAAATTTGATGTTTTATAATTTGACTAATTGAAAAATTTCACGAAAAACAATATTCCTTGTCTTTTTTTCGAAGTCTGAAGATTGAAAAGTTCCCGGAATAATAAGAACTTTAACTGTTTCAGGACTTCGAGCCCTTGACAGAGCCACATAGAGCTGTTCGTGTGAGAATACAGGTTGACGGAGAAAAATTCCTACATGATCAAGTGTTTGACCTTGGGATTTGTTTATGGTCATTGCAAAACACAGACGAATTGGAAATTGTGTTCTGATGAAAGGAATTCCATTTTTTTCGTTCTTCGGAGATTGGAAAGGAATCTTAGGTATAGAAATGAATTTTCCTTTGTGAGGTCCAAAAATAATTTCAGCTGAAATTGTATGATCTTTTAGTTGTCTGCATATTAACCTTGTTCCATTGCATAATCCGTCAGTTGGATTTAAATTTCTCAGAAACATAATTGGAGAGCCTTCTTTCAGCAAAAGCTTATGTGGAGGTAGGCCTTTAGGGTTCAAAGAATTGAGAAAATCTTGATAATCAGCTTGATGTCTGCGATCAACCGTCTTGTCAAAACTCACATATGAATGCAAATCTCCTGCTAATTTTTGAATCATGATGTCATTAATTTCATCAACACAACTATTTGTTGGACATACCACGCATCTGTTTATCATCTGATATGGGTCGGATGAATATAAGCTTAGGTCAGGGAAGACATTTTCCAATAACCTAGTGAGGATAATTGTATATTAGGAAAGTATAATAGTAATCGGAAAAAGGTTAGTATGTTGTTTAATGAAAAAAGAACTGACCTATTAACAGATTCATCCTTGTTGTCGTAAAGAATAATGAGTTCATTTGGTAAACAAATTTGATCTTGTTCATCCATTGGTTCAGTGCCTTCTCCAACCCGCAATAAGAAATCAGAAAAAATTGGATTTGAGATAGCTCTTATATTTATCGTTAAACAGAATTTAGATATGTGGCATCAGAGATGTGAATTTAGAAGACTTGCATCAATGAGTTGTTGTTTCGTTGGTTGGTGAATAACTGGCAATGTATGGCGAAAGTCGCCACCAAATACAACATTTTTACCTCCAAAAGGTTGATCAGAGTTCATTATATCTTGAAGTAAGCTATGAAATGCTTCGATGGCTTCTCGTTTTGCCATGGAAGCCTCATCCCATAAAATAAGGCTAGATTCAAATATCAATTTTGCAATACTGTTTTGTTTGTTCAACTGACAAACTTTTTTCTTTGAGAAATCAAGCGGGATTTTAAATCTTGAGTGAGCTATCCTACCCCCTGGAAGAATTGAGGCAGCAACGCCTGATGTCGCGACTGCGATTGCAATATGTACCTATGATCGTAAATTTGCAAGAAGAGCTCGGTATAAGAAAGTTTTCCCGTTCCCCTGGGACCATCGATAAAATAACTTGCAATTGTTGAAGTGAGAACTGAATTCATTATTAAGTCAAATATGTTCTTTTGCTCGTTTTTTAGTTTTGATTGTAATAAGAGGTCTTCTTCATCAATCTCTATATTCATCTCACTCTCTATTTCCTTAGTCTGCTGCTGGCGATAATCAGTACGAAATTCATGTTGAGTGAAATGATAATCAGCTAAGCTTTTTCCCATTAGTTCCAGAGATTTATTGATATCTTGAAGAGCCATCTTTGTAATATCATCAGTTGTATACATATTACAGGAAGAATTAGCATACAGATAGTCAGAACAGAGGTTGTCTCTGAAAGTTTCCCAGAGTTCCTTAGGATTTGCGGGCGAACAATAAAACAAGAGTGTAGCAAATAACAATTTGAGCGATGTTGGCATTTGAAATATTGCAGCTTCCTTAAGTGTTTATTGTATGTAAGAGTCAGATGCTAGCAATCCTAATTACAGTGCAGCATCTCTAAAAGAGTTCATCTTTTGACCATCAACAGTTAACAAGTGGTCAAACGATGTTGGTCCTCTAACATTTGTGAGCAATAATCTCAAGTAATACCTTTCTCCTTCTCCAGGGTTAACAGTAACTAATCGTCCTATGACTTTTCTCCGCTTTCTTTCTGACCATGTTTTTGTTTTTTGATTCCAAACAAAATGTTGGTGGAAATCCGTATAAAGGCATTTCATTTCTGCAGCCTTTTGATTTTTTTAATTGGTCTTTAAAAATTCCGTTAGCATTATTTTGGAGAAGTCAATATTCCTCAATAAATTAGACAAATTAGCATCTCTTGCAAAGGAAATAGATTGTTGATCTGGAAGGTGAACTTGGAGTATATAGATAGATGGATTAATCTCTGCCTTGCGGAATTCATATATGCACCATAAAGCTTCGGGGGGGGGGGAGATCCAACGACCTTCTTGAAAATTTGTGATTTCGTCAATATCAGGCGTGGTTTCTTAGTCGTCAAAGCTAAAGTTTACAAGGTCGTGGCCCTTAAATACATATTTGTATAAGTATTTAACAAGCTTGACAGTCGAACGTATTTCAATATTAATGTGGCAATCAAGTAACATCAGAAGGTATGGGTTATGAGGAACCACCCATCTATTATCAACCTCATGTCTGGAAATTTTAACTTTTCTTCCATTATCTCTACGTCTATAGCACGGATAACTGTCTTCACCATGGACAGTGAAAGGAGTAAAATCCTTGGGGTAATGACTTTTGCATGCACCATTTCTCATGCAAGGGCACTGTTTATTCATGAAGCCATAAGGACCGTGGATCATATGCTTAATGACAAGAGAATATAACCGGGAATTGTGATCAAGATTAGGTATTTTAGCTGATATGATTTGATCATAGGAATCTGGATTCAACAACTTAAATTGTGGTTGAAGTATTAGAAGCAAATGAGCATGAGGGAATCCATGCTTTTGAAATTCAATAACATAAACAAATGCGGCAACATCTCCGAAAATTCCTTTTTTTATAAACACATTTTTTAGAATTTCCATTTTCGCCCTGAACACTCTGGACAATAAATCTAGTCTGTCTTGTGCTTTTTCGTGGAATTTAAGATTCTCTTCCACATAGGGTTGCAAGTCATAGTGATGAAAATATCTGGTTTCCTATATTTTTGCACTAGAGCCATTGCATCTAGATAACGGCGTTTCATGACCCTTGGGCCGCAGATAAAGGAAGCTGGGAGGACAACTCGTCGGCCAATCGTAAAAGCTTCAGTTTGACCAACATTAACACTATCTAAAACACCCTGCAAAATTTCGGACCGTATCTCGTTTTGTTTTTTCCTATGGAAGTCAAGCCGTGATGTTTCAATCTTTATATAAGAACCAACAACGAATTGTTGTAGTAGTCTTAAATTGTGCAAAAGCATGGATTCATCATAACTTCTGATTTGAAGCCGATATCAGTAATACTCTCTAGCAGATACAACGCCATGTTTAGAGTTCGCTTCTTTAGTAACTAGTAATAGTAAGAATAAAATGATAAATTAATTTTGCATAATTAGAAAATATTTTAGAAAGAAGGGAATAAGCAGACAACTAACTTATATTTTTTAGAGCAAATAATTCAGCTGGTTTAGTAAAACTGCATAAAGGAGCAATGCTTGTTTCATCAGAAACATTGGTGTTGTTTGCTTGTGGCATTAACTGCTTAATGCGAGGATGCCATCCTGATTCACCCCGTGGAAGCAAAAGTGGGTATTGAAGTGGGTCGTAGCATGCATAATAAGATTCAATTCTATAGGTCGAACCTGAGTGAGTGTCGACTTGGATATGAGGAGATTTATCATGTTGTTCATCACCAGTCTCGGTCTATTTAGCAACAACTTGTGATGCAATAAGAAGATTGTAAACGCGCTGATCAAGACTTGGATAACATCTGAGAACAATTTGGTGATTTTCAAGCGATGGAATATCTTTAAGACTTCGAAAGAACCTAGCGTAAGGGTTATCTTCAAGAATTGTCATAATCAGCTTCAATGTACTTTCACGAAGTTTATCAGAACTGCTGACCCTTTGTTGTAGTTCTTCATCAGTATCAAAGAAATAAAGTTGGATTCCAGATACTTTATTGCTTGTCGACACCAAACTGTCAAGGAAATGGTAAACTTGTCCTTGAACACGGAATGTATAAACTCCCTTTGTGTTTTTTGTGAGGTCACGATCATATATGGCTCCATAGGAAGTGAAAGCTACATTGTTATTGTATGTACAAACATTCTTTCTGAAATGTTCCGATTCTTCGTCACTATTTAGAAAGAAAGACTTTAAAGCATAAGGCATCTGAGGAGCAACAATAGAAATTTGTCCGGACGAGAAACATAACGATGGAGGTTCAAGGTGAAATCGTTTTACGTTACAGTATTGACAATATGGAACAAAACGAAGCTGTTGAGGTTCAAGAGGTAAATTCTACAAGGATGTTAATCTTGAAGGAAAGGTGCGATGATTTATACCTTGAAATGTATAAAAACGATATTATCATTTTGTGCGCAAGTTAGGTCGAAAATAATCTAAATATAGTGAAAAAAGTTACCTTCATTTATGTGATGAGCATGGATATCAATACATCGGTCACGTATTTGTTGATAAGAGGGTTCATGAGTGGGTTGTTGACCGGTGGAAGGTTCGATATTAACGAAAGAATGGCGATGTTGAGGAGTAATTGTTTACTGAAGTGTCGATGAAGTGGAAGTTGTGTTTTTTGCATATCGACTTTCTCTACGTTGTCGTAACAATTCTTGTTTTTTCTCATTTTCCATTTCAGCATATTTTTTACGTCTTCTAGCATTTCTATCCATATCTAAATACCTGAGGGATGGACATAATATAAACGTCTTTGATTGATCCATTAATGATGTTGGCTAAAAATGAATTGTTAGATATATATATATAGAGACATACATACATAGCTATAGATATGTATATATATATATAATTGTTGCTTGTCCTCAAGCAACTTACTTAGGTCACAACCAACGTATTCTGTCAATTTATTTTCAATGAAAATTAAGTGTTTGCAATCCCTTAAAATTCAGCGAACTCAAGCATCAAGCTACAACATGTATCATAATATTTTCATCAATGCACATAAACAAAATCAAAAGTAGATATCTTTGATCAAAAGCAAGCATAAAATTAAAATGAATTTTTCTCATGATATTCGCTCATGTCGCTCAAGTGTATAAGGGTAGTGTTTCGCTCAAAACTTCCTCTAAGAGATTACACTACCATAGGCTTGCAAATTCACCCCTTTTTTTTTACTACATAGAGTACATGCCTTCATAGATCAAAAGGGCTTTTATAAAGGGTTGTAATGGGGTTTAGGTTAAGGTGAGGTAAAAAGGACAAAGGTTACTCAGAAGTATTCACAAAGTACCAAGTGACGTGGGACAATTAAAAAGAATTTCTGAAATGTACATACAGAAATACGGAACTACGATTACTCATTATTATCAAACGCCACTTTCTTTTTCTTTTTCTTTTTTCTTTTCTTTTCCCTTTTTTTCTTTGATTTTTTTTATTTGTTTTCATTTTTTTATGTTTTTTTTAACAATAAACATAAAAGAAGATAGTAGTAACAAAATTCAACAACAACTGAGTAGATGTATCTCTAAAACATCTCATAATAACATGTAAAACAACAGTCCCCAAATCAAAGATATCAAATACTTAGTACTCCAGTCAACTTGTGAAAGGGTAAGGCTAAAAGTTTTCGAGTTTAATGCAATGCAATTAATACGAAAACAACAAGGTCAAAGGGTCAAAGGGGGTAACAAGGGAAAAATGATTTGGTGGGTCATTTAAGCTAAAGGGTAAAAACAAAGAAGGCCTTTATCATGTCCATAAAGCATGTAACTAGCAGTATCTAACAGGTTCAGAGAAAGTTCTGAAGGTAATCCACATAGGGAAGCATGACACATGACAAAGAAAATAGATGACTATGAGATGCAGTCATATGGCTCAAAACCTCACAAATATTTAAATGAAAATCCATCAAAATTTTATACATTTCCTCATCACTCAGCATCAGTTATTGACTAAGCTTATGCAATTGACTACTTTAATTAATCCACATGTTTCACTATCCTCTCAAGCTGCCTATTCCAAGTTCATGCAAACAACTCAATTTTCCATCCAACTACTTTGACAAAATCATATGGTCAAATTCATCACAAATAGGACCTAAGTTAGTTACCAAAAGAGTCGCAACCATTCAAGTGTGTATTTCTCAACATCAACATCATTATCATCAGCATGCACATAAACTTAATCCCCCCCACACTTAATATGAACATTGTCCCTAAAGTTCATGTAATCAACAATCAAACAAAGAGAGGGGAAAGAGAAAGAAAAAAAAACTTCCCTGAAAAAGGAGCGGCCAAGAACCCTTTTTTTTTCACCAACCAGACAAACCTAAAGAAAACTCAAAACAACTTAAAGAAATGCATTAAAAGAAACATAAAGAAATAAAGAGAAAAGAAAAGAAAGAAAACTACAGTCCGATTAGAAAACATGCACCGTGATTAAGGAGGCGAAGTGTCATGAAGAGACAATCGCTCCTCAAAGTTATCCACAAACCTGGGCATATACAATTTAGCTCATTGTCCATTTACCTTGAATGAATTTTCATTTTCCCGTTTTACCTCGAGAACCCCAAAAGGAAGGACTTGGATCACCGTGAATGGACCATACCACCTCGACTTAAGCTTCCCTGGAAAAAGACGAAGACGAGAGTTATAGATCAATACCTGGTCACCTACCTTAAAGTCTCGGTGGAGGATCTTCTTATCATGCCACTTCTTCACACGTTCCTTATACAACTTCAAATTAGTATAAGCATCCAAACGAAATTCTTCAAGCTCATGAAGTTGCATAAGTCTCTTAGCACCTGCAGCAGACAAATCAAAGTTAAGAAATTTAGTAGCCCAGTATGCACGATGCTCTAACTCAACTGGAAGATGAAAAGACTTCCCATATACTATCTTGAATGGTGACATGCCTATGGGTGTCTTAAATGCGGTCCTATATGCCCAAAGTGCATCATCTAGCTTTAAAGATCAGTCCCGCCTAGAAGCATTAACAGTTTTCTCTAGTATTTTCTTTAATTCCCTGTTTGAGACTTCAACTTGTCCACTAGTTTGGGGGTGGTATGGAGTAGCAACCTTATGGGTCACCCCATACTTAGCTAATAATGAATCAAAAAGTTTATTGCAAAAATGCGACCCCCCATCACTAATGATAGCCCTCGGTGTGCCAAAACGTGTAAAAATATTCTTCTTCAAAAATTTAACAACACGTCAAGACTCATTTGTAGGCAATGCCTCTGCTTCCACCCACTTGCTAACATAATCAACAGCAACCAATATATATTGATTAGAGAAAGACTTAGGGAACGGTCCCATGAAGTCTATTCCCCAAACATAAAAAAACTTCACACAAGAATGTTAGACAATGGCATGTCATGTCTCCGACTAATGTTTCCGACCCTTTGACACCTATCACAAGATTTGACAAATGTAAATGCATCCTTAAATAAAGTGGGCCAATAGAAACCACATTCTAAAACTTTATGAGTTATCCTAGATGCACCATAATGTCCCCCGACCTCTCTAGAATGACAATGATGTAACACAGAAGACATTTCCTCTTCAGGAATGCAACGCCTAACAATACCGTCCACACAAATCTTGTAAAGCAAAGGATCATCTCAAAGATAGTATCTTACCTCTGACAAAAAAATTTTCTTTTGAACATAAGAAAAATCAGGGGGATAGATATTACCAGCAAGGTAGTTTACATAATCTGCAAACCATGTGTAACCATCATAACCATCAGATGCTCATCAGGAAAAATCTCCTGAATGTCCTTCTTTATTGCACTTTCCATGGCAGCTTCATCTAACCTTGATAGGTGATCAGCTACAAAATTCTCGGTCCCCTTCTTATCCCTCAGCTCAATGTCAAATTCCTGCAAAAGTAACACCCAACGAATTAGTCTTGGTTTAGCATCGGGTTTTGTCATGAAATATTTCAAAGCTGTATGATCAGTATACACAATTACTTTAGAAAAAACCAAATATGAGCGAAACTTGTCAAAAGCAAACACAACAGCCAACATCTCTTTTTTCGTGGTGGTATAATGGCGTTGTGCACAGTTTAGTGTCCTGCTTGCATAAAAAATAGGATGAAAAATTTTACCTTGTCTTTGGCCTAAAACAGCACCCACTGCATAATCACTTGCATCACACATTAATTCAAAAGGAAGTGACCAGTCAGGAGATATAAGAATAGGTGCAGTCACAAGCATATCCTTTAACAATTGAAAA
Source organism: Erythroxylum novogranatense (assembly GCA_029891385.1). Classification (NCBI taxonomy): domain Eukaryota; kingdom Viridiplantae; phylum Streptophyta; class Magnoliopsida; order Malpighiales; family Erythroxylaceae; genus Erythroxylum; species Erythroxylum novogranatense. The sequence continues at coordinate 32,251,990 of CM057229.1, forward strand.
GATGTTAAACATTTATCATCAAAATTAAACACAGCATCCTTTTCCAGCAACTCAGTTAAAGGTTTAGCAATTTTAGAAAAATCCTTAATAAACCTACGGTAAAAACCAACATGGCCTAAGAAACTTCTAATGGATCTAACATTGTTCGGTGGGTGAAGTTTCTTAATGACATCAATTTTTGTTGGGTCTACCTCTATACCCTTGCTAGAAATCTTGTGACCTAAAACAATGCACTCCTGTACCATGAAATGACATTTTTCCCAAATCAACACTAAATGCGTCTCTTCACACCGAATTAGGACTTTCTCCAAGTTATCCAAACATGCATCAAATGAAGTTCCAAACACAGAGAAGTCATCCATAAAAATTTCAATGCAAGATTCAAGCATATCAGAAAAAATAGCCATCATGCATCTTTGAAATGTAGCTAGAGCATTGCATAACCCAAAGGGCATGCGTCTATAGGCAAATGTACCATAGGGACATGTAAAAGTTGTTTTCTCCTGATCTTTCAAGGCTACAGGAATCTACAAATATCCACTATATCCATCTAAGGCACAATAAAAATCATGTCCAGCTAATTTCTCAATCATTTGATCAATGAAAGGTAAAGGAAAATGATCTTTCCTGGTGGCATCATTCAACTTTCTGTAATCTATGCACATTCTCCACCCAGTTACCTTCCTAGTGGCTATTAATTCATTTTTCTCATTTTCAACCACATTGGTGCCTCCTTTCTTTGACACCACATGCACAGGACTAACCCAACCAGAATCAGAAATGGGATAGATAATACCTGCATCTAGAAGCTTAACTACCTCATCTTTCACTACCTCCTTCATGTGTGGGTTAAGTCTCCTCAGGGGCTGCACTATCGCCTTGCTTCCATCCTCCATGAAAATGTGGTGCGTGCAAAATGAAGGGCTTATACCCTTGATATCTGTAATGGACCACCCAATTGCCTTTTTGTGATCTTGCAGTACTCTCAATAACTGCTCCTCCATAGCACCTGACAAACAAGAAGAAATGATAACTGGTAAGTGCTCAGGTGGATTAAGATAAACATATTTTAAATGACTTGGAAGAGATTTAAGGTCAAGAAAAGGGGGCTCTTCAATCGAAGGCTTCGGAAATAGCTTGGCTGGACGTTGGAGAGGCTCGTATTCTCTATAATGTGTCCAATATGCCTGCTCCACCTCATCTGCAATTTCCTTTAATTCTTCTTGCAATTCTTCCCCTAACTCTTCAATTATTTCTTACGCTTCCCCTTCTAACAAATCTGCACAAACAATAGAAGAATCATCAGTATCAGAAGAATAAATATCAATAAAATGGCAAGAGTCAAGAGTAGAAGGATGCTTCATAGCATTGAACACATCAAACACTATTTCTTCATCTTGAAGTCTCAAGATGAGCTTTCCACGTTGTACATCGATGATGGTCCGTGCAGTAGCCATGAAAGGTCTCCCAAGAATGATGGGGATGTCTATATCTTCCTCCATGTCAAGGACTAAGAAATCCATCGGAAAGATGAACTTCTAGACCTCGACCAATACATCCTCAATGATTCCCCTGATAGGTGATTGACCGATCCGCCACCGGCGAAATAGTTGTAGGTTTGGGCTCCGCCAATCCTAATTTCCTGAAAATAGAAAGAGGCATTAAATTAATACTTACACCCAAATCCATTAAAGCTTTATCTATATTTAAATCACCAATAACACAGGGAATAGTAAAACTCCCTGGATCCTTAAGCTTCGGTGGTAGCTTTCTTGACAATATGGCTGAACACTCCTCATTCAGTTTCACTGTGGCATACTCCTCAAGCCTCCTCTTATTAGACAAAATTTCTTTTAAAAATTTAGCATAAGAAGGCATCTGCGCTATGGCCTCAACAAAAGGAATGTTTATATGCAATTTTTTAAATATCTCAAGAAAACGACCAAATTGCTTATCTAATTGCGTACCTTTCAACCTTTGAGGATAAGGAATCCGAGGTCTTACCGGATGTGTGATGGGATCAACAAATAACCTTGGATGGTTCTCCTTTTCAGCTGGTGCTTCTGTGGCCTCCTTACCACTTTCCCAACTCTCATCTTCTTCACTCTTTTCCACTTCTTTATCCTTCTGCATCTGCTTAACTTCTTCAAGTTGCCTTCCACTTCTCAATAAAATTGCCTTTGTATGTTCTCTCGGGTTGGCCTCAGTAGTGCTAGATAATGGACCTGAAGGTCTTTCCTTTAACAAACTTGCAATCTGGCTCATCTGATTCTCCAAATGTCTGATAGAAGATTCTTGATTCTGCATCCTAACCTCGGTAGTGGAAATGTACTTCGAAAGTAAATCTTCGAGATTAGATTTCTCTGGTGGTGCAGGATTAGGAGCCTTGAAACCTAGAGGTGGAGGTGGTTGTCTCTGAACATTAGATGACTGTGGTTGTGCCACCAAGAGAAATTTGGATGATTCCTCCATCCTGGGTTATAAGTGTTAGAATAGGGATCTCCGAGCTGTCTATTATAATTGCCCAAATAATGGGCCTCTTCTGACTCTTGAGCAAAAGGATTCCCGACTTGACATTCAAAAGATGCATGGGAATCTCCACCATAATGCTCGCATAAAGCACAACTCCGTAATGAAGAACTAGCTCCTCCTCTCACGTTGCGCATCAGATTATCCAACTTCTTCGTCAAAACATTCATTTGAGCAGATAAAGCCACCGATTGTCTACTACACGAGCCCTCGGGTTATGCGATGCCTTCGTATGATATTGAAAACTGCTAGTGGCCATCTCATCAATCAACCTGTAGGCTTGATCTAGCGTTTTTTTCATTAAACTACCTCCTGCTGTAGCATCGATGGTACTCCTGGTTGATGGGTTCATTCCTGTATAAAAAGTATTGACTTGCTGCCATGTAGATAACCCATGACTAGGACATTGTGTCAACAAATCCCAAAATCGCTCCTATGCTTCATATAAACATTCATTTTCATATTGAGTGAAGGAAGTGATCTCATTCTTTATCTTTGCAACCTTGGCAGGAGGGAAAAATTTGGCCAAAAATAATTATCCGGGTCCGTGCCCCGCGAGAATGGCGTGCTAACCACTCGTTCAGAAAATCGGTTCATTACTTTCTATAACAATTGCGCGGAATTCTATACTCAATTTTGGGTACTCATTCAACCACGTCCAATAGGATACACTCATTTTCAAAAGCCACTTAGTTCAATTTTACAAATACAAAATAAACACTTTAGTACAAAAGTAAAGACGTGCAATGCGCATACCTAACCGATCCTCGACTTCGACCTTCACTAATCCCAAGAACATACTCCCGCTTTGCTAACGGGTACTCTTCTGCCTGAAAAATAATTGCAATGTTGGGTGAGTTTATGAACTCAAGTGAGAAACCATCATCGATGGTTCACTCAAATCATGATTATTCGCAAATTGCGACAAAGACGACACAAGAATATCAATTTACAAGATATATAATAGTGTACAGAGTCTATATCGAGATACAAGACATGAATAATATTTCAAGATAGATAGAATGCTTTACGATATCACATCACAATTTACAGTAAATTATGGCATCACACACCAAGAATCGTCACACAATTTGGCGATTCACCAAGCATGTATATGATGCATATGAGACTCTTTCCGATTATTTAGTGTTGTGCCCAAGTGCTCGACCGGGTTCAGATGGGGACGCAGCGTCGAGATTTCTCCCTGCTAAGCCCTGACAAGATCGGTTCGAGCTATAGGCTCTTTTCAAAGAAATTAGCAACTGGGTCACAATCCTTTCTCGATCATGCATTTATGCATGCAATGCATTGTTCAAGAATTCAGATTCAAGAGCTCAAGATATGGCTATAAAAGCCCAAGAGTGTATCTTCAGTAACTTACAGTAATTCAGTATTTAGTGATTCAAGAATTTACAATGTATGGCTATAAAGCCCAAAGGTAACAAGAATCGAGAATTCAAGAGTCCAATCCAATACAAGAAACACATACAATTCAATCGCACTTTTCAAGAGTCATGCAATATACAAAGGTAATTCACATTGTTCAGCTTCTATACAAGAAGAACATGCAACTCGACCATTTACATTTCAAGAATAATACAAAGGCAATCCAATCACATATAATTCAAGAATCATGTACTTCACGTTATCAAGTAATTTACAAGTGAACATTTAGACACTCAAGAATTTGAGAAACCAACTAGGTTACTCACCGTTACTTCCGAGCTATCGCTCGAAGTCCCAAAGAATGTCCGTGGAATGACGATCCAACGGTGCCTCTATAACAAGATAAAGATACCCATTACTAATCGCTCAATTACAATTAAACAGTGCAAGAATGCATATGTCTCATTAAATGATGTACAATGCGTGTTCACGATTTCCTATTTAAATCCCAATTTTGGTATCTCATAGACCAAATTCTAACTCGTCATTCAATGGATCAATCTGATTTGATTCAATCCTAAATTCACTCAATTTTCCTCAATTTGCATTCCCTATAGCAATTCCCTATTCATTGAGTCATAACATCCATTGAAATTCTCAATTAAAACTTCAATAGTCTCAATTTGACACTTAGGTCACACATGAAACATAATGGATCCAATTCTCTATCATTCAATTCCAATTAAATCAATTCGAGCTCCTATAATTATTCTCAATGGTAGACCTCTATCCCTAGTTCATAACAAATCTGGAATCACCTCAATCGAAGGTCTACACCAAAAGTTATGTCCAATAAACCAAACTATGTACCAATGAAACAGTCCATTCGTCGCGACCTTGCGGCCTACGCCGCGACGCACGCAGACGTTCGCCGCGACGTACGCTCCACTCAGCTCGCCGCGACGCAAGCCAAAGGCTCGTCGTGACATGCCAACTTTTCTGCTCGTCGCGGCGAATAAATAAATAATTTTAGCCCTGGTTCGTCTTCTCCGCGCGACCTTCCGTCAATTCTCTCTCTAAAACTCCCATTAAAACACTTCAATTACTCAAATCAACCCTAATAAATGTCATAAATGCAGTAGAAACCATCAATAACAACATTAAAACCATTAAAACTTACCAATCAACGATCAATCCACAGAATCCCTCAAAAATCACCGTAAACCCTAAAACCTTCAAACCTCCACGATCAATACTCTCAAGCTCCTCAATCCTTCATTAAACACAAATAACCAGCTAACCTTACACAAGGAAGAGATCCAAGAAGGAAACAATCGCAAACTCATACCAAGGGAGAGATCGAGACTCACCGTGGAGGAGAGAAGAAGAAACTCAGATGCCTTAGCCAATTTCTCCCAAATTTCATTCAACCCTAATATTTATAGAACTAAGTCTCCATATCACCCCAGATTTCAGCCTCTAAATTTCAATAGTTCAACGATTATATTCTCAAAATCACAAATCAGTTCTTCCCATGCCATTTGTCAATCGCTTTGGAACCTAATCGAATCTATCGCCTCTAAGTCATTTTCCGATCCAACCCATAACTCTAAAAATTCCAAAGAAATTCCTATAAAACCGCTAAATCATAACACACATGATTCTATACTCCAATTTCCATTTTCAACTTCCATAATTCAATTTTTCTCAAGATTATGCAATAATGGTCGATCATCACTCAAATATTTTCGGTCCGCATTTTCTCCTAACTTCCGTAAAACCTCCTATAAACTACTATCGCTACCAATCACTCATAAACAATTCTAAATCAGAAATTTGAACTCAATTACTCTACTTTCTCATTTAACTCTCGATCCAGTCAGTCCAGTCAGTTCCAGTTTGCAATTCAATACCGGAAAATCATGAATGCATGAACCTATGAATAAATGCGTATGCAGTAACCTGTTCCTCTATACTTAGAGGCCAGTAGCATGCTCAGTCAGTGAATGCAATGCAACCTATCAGTCTGTCCCAATTTACCATAATACCCTTACTAACAGTAACGGGATGTTACAATTCTCCCCTCCTAATAAAAATTTCGTCCTCGAAATTTCATACACAGTAGATCAGGAAGATAGGGGTATTGATCCAATCCTTTCTATTTTGATTCTCACTCATTTCCTTATATGCCCAGATTCTGTCGAGTAATAGAAATCGATACAATCAATTACTCTTTTTCCATTATCAATTTTCTCCACTGCCTTAACTGTTTCCTTATAATAACTCGCAATTCTTTACATTCGGTACCAATAACACATTTATTAGATCTTAATAATGTTTCTTAATCCAGTCCATAAAACACTTTGCAAATCAAAATCATCTTTTAGGTTTAAACCACCTTACCAGTTTATTTACACTACGATGACATAGAGGCCATTTTAATAACGAATTTAGTTTCACCCATTTACCTTTATCTCCATTTATGCATTTGGCCAAGGCTATACACTTCGAAACATTTCATTTATTACTTATCAGATTACCTCTCTTTTAGTGTTAGAACACTAATCTCATAAGATTCTCATTATCTCGATAATAATTAGTTTGACTCGTGGTCATTAGCTCGATCACTCAACCCTTATTACGATTCATTTTACTTATCATCATTAACTCAAATCAATCATGGCCTTCACTATGTTTAGGCCCCGATCACTCTAATATAGGGGTTGTGACTTCTTTTCGCTATTCGACTCCTTACGCACTATTCAATGGTATCACCAAATAACGATCGTTAATCACACAATCTATCTTAACTGCACCTCAATCTCATATCTCAACTAACTCCAAGAATGTCGGTTTTACATTGCCTCAAGAATCCGCCTCATTAGTTATCCTCACGAATAGCCATTCGATTTCACACTCTAACTTTTTATTACTCTTCCCGTGCATTCTTACTGAAACACAACACTTCGATGATTCCTAGAGATTTCTAATACCTCTTTGGCGGGTATAACACATACTTCCTAATACAATATAAATATCTTTTTTAAATAAAAAAAGTGATCACTGAAAATCTTTAACAATTTCGGGCGATCCAAAGGAAGCACTAGTTCTAAAGAACTCCAGCTCTCGAATAAACACATCCCTTGCAATTTCGCCTTATCTCAATACCTCTATCAATCCATAAATATAATTTCACATATACATATCCTACATTCAAGGATATGCCCCGATGTAACACGGATATCACAATCCATAATATATCCACCAATACCGATACACTTATCCTTCTTTTATCAGATCAAACTATACACTTTCTGTTATTCCATGCTATCCACAGTTTCCATCTATCACATTCTAACATATCATCCTTTCCTTGCCATTTCTAACCCCTTAATCGATTGGGACATACTCATGTGACTCAACTAGGGATCAGTTACTACCGTCTGCTATGACGACTTTAATGCATGCGACTCAGTACAAATTTCAGAACGCCCATGTACCATCGTACTTCTGGGTGCGTCTTCCGATACTCCATTTTGCTTAAATAAATCACAAATATCCAAAAATGTCTCCAAATGGGTGTTCAGATCCTCCAAAGGCAATCCTCCAAATTGAGATGCTCTCACCATGGACGTAATGCTGTGAGGAATTTCAAAACTAGCAGCTGTGATCGTCGGTCTTATAATGGGAGGCATGGGTCTATTGTTGTGCCCCATTGTCAAATCCATCATAGTTAACTCCTTCTCTTCAAGATGTGGCATCAACGCCTCTTCGTGTTGTTCCATCTTCTGGCCGCTTCTTCTAGTCCTTTCTGCTGAAGTACTACTCCGAGCTAATCTGGTTTCCTTACGCAACCTGCAAGCAGTTTTTTCAATCTCAGTATCTAATAACAAATTCTTGGGCTTTTGACCACGAGTGAGCATAAACAAAATGGAATAAATAAAAATAAAATAAATACAAAGCTAAAAAATGAAAAATAAAACACACTGACGTAAAGCAATCAAGTAAATAATTAAAATATGCAAATAAACAACAAGGCAAAAATTAAATTTGAGACAATTAACACCGTCTAATCTAATGACTCAAAATCAGAAATGTATTCCCCGACAACAAATACTAAAAACTTTTACATCCAAACAGAAAAAAATAAATTAAATTCTATTTAGACCAATAGAGGCAAGTGCACCCCGTCGACAAGTAATATAAAACGGTAAGAACCGGATATCGTACCCAAGGGAAAAATTTTCAACACGTAAGACAATTAAATTAAACGATGAAAAATTACTTAGACGATCAAGAATTAATTGATTTGAAAATAAAATAAAATAAGATAAAATAAGTAAATCAAGAAATTATAAAAATTGCAAGATATAAATTAAAACAACTAGATTTAATCAAATGACAAAAATCGGTTAAGGTATAAGATTTCAATTGGATTGGAAATTAAAATAAAATTGTAATAGTGGATTGATTTAGGAAATACTTCACTTAAACAAGTCAAACCCAATGTTCATGGTGTTTCCTTTTCTTCTAAATCCGAGTCACTACTTGGTCCATAGATAATTCGGAATAAAAGGCGTTAAATACAAGAAACCTAAAATTAAGTTCATTAATTTTAGGTATCCTCACACAAGATTCTAAAGTTGGTCTACACTTTAGTCTCAAGTATGTCACTTGATTAATTTTTCGACAAATTAAATCCCATTGGTTGTGGCATTTAATCATCTAAGGTCCTTATCTAGGTGATCAAGCTAAATTAGGACAAATTATGCATTTAAACAAGCAAAAATCAATTCCACAAAAATTATCTCAATCCAGTATCAATCTTAACCTTAACCGAAAAGAAAAACTTACTCACGCATATTTATCAATGTAACATAAATCATGGTCTTAAAATATGTTTGCATTGATTAAATCCACACAATAAAAATTAATATGAAATTAATAAAAATAAACTGAAAACACCCTTTTCTTGCAAATTAATTTTCAGATCACTAATGACCAATGAAGCGCCACCACCAAATTTCACTTTAATTATTTTTCTTCACCACCGAAGTCACGCCTTTTTCTCCAACCAGCAGCTACCAACGCCTTGAGAGGTGATCCATGGAGTGATTGGTGTTGCCTCAAAGCTCTCCGCAATTGCCAATAACTAACGTGGTACCCAAAGAAGAATCTTGTCTTTCCTCCACTTTACCGGCACTTTCTTTCTTCACCACTCTTCTCTTTGTTGCTTGCCACCTCATGCGTTCATATAAGTGGAGAGTATATGTTGTTTTTTCTTCTAACGCCGGTCTCCACCAACAATCCATATCTTCATTTGTCGCCTATGTCTTAAGCCACCACTCAACGTGATTTTTGTTTTCTTAGCCACCAACATGCAACGTTGTGTAGAGAGTGTTGAGTGATGGAGTACTTTCCTTCCTTTCCACCTCTAATTCACGCACAACCGCTGACTTCACATTTTTTTTTTCACCATGTAGTCGCTTCGTTATTCTCCAGCTTCCACCCGCTTACGTGTGAGTCTCCTCCTACTTCATCTTAGTAAAGCCACCAGCTAGTTCTTCGTTTATTTCGTTACTCCTCCCAGCTGTTGATGTGTAGAGAGTGTTTTTTTCGGTGGGTTTATGAGGTTAACGTCTATGTTCTCCAGCCCCCAAATGTTCTCCTTTTTCTGATTCTCTTCCCTTTTTAACCACCAACTTCAACGTAGTCATCTTCAACTCACAGCCCCCTTTTTTTCTCCTTCCAACTAACGTTTTTTTACACAGCACCACTCACCAAACGTCTCACACACACAACACCTCCACACTTATGCTGATGTGACAATTTAATTGTGTTTAGTTTCTTGGTCCACAAACGCTGCATTGTCTTTATCTTCTGTTTTAATTGTCTTTTTCCTAATGTTTTCTCTTTTTGCTGTTGAATATTGATTGGTGGCTTGAGTGCAATGAGGAGTTGCTTTTGGTTTCATATATTCCTCTCTAGTCCATGCCACTATCTGCTGCTATATTCATGCCTTATTTTCTTCTCTGCGCTGCCAGCACCAGCTACGTTGTTCTCTACCTATTCAATATCCACGCCTCCCTCTTGCTTCAACTTTGCTGTTTTTTTTCTTCATATGACAAAAATAATTTGTTTTTGGTTCGACGCAAATTCATGCTCTTTGTCCTCTCTGCGCATGTTGTAACAATTTTGAGGACTTTCCTTGCATTATACTCTTAAATATTCAAAAGCCAAAATGTGCCTAAAATTAAAACAGATAACGTTTAATTAGCGCAATTTAAATATTAAATGGACAATAGTTCAGCAAATTATATATCAAAAAGTAATACAAAAATGTCCATTAACAATGTTAATCTTGAAGGAAAGGTGCGATGATTTATACCTTGAAACGTATAAAAACCACATTATCATTATATGCGCAAGTTAGGTCGAAAATAGTCTAAATATAGTGAAAAAAAGTTACCTTCATTTATGTGATGAGCATGGATATCAATACATCAGTCACGTATTTGTTGATAAGAGGGTTCATGAGTGGGTTGTTGACCGGTGGAAGGTTCGATATTAACGAAAGAATGGCGATGTTGAGGAGTAATTGTTTGCTGAAGTGTCGATGAAGTGGAAGTTGTGTTTTTTGCAGATCGACTTTCTCTACGTCGTTCTAACAATTCTTGTTTTTTCTCATTTGCCATTTCAGCATATTTTTTACGTCTTCTAGCATTTCTATCCATATCTAAATACCTGAGGGATGGACATAATATAAACGTCTTTGATTGATCCATTAATGATGTTGGCTAAAAATGAATTGTTAGATATATATATAGAGACATACATACATAGCTATAGATATGTATATATATATATAAATATATATCTATATAGATATATCGATATATATATACAAACAATAAAATTTAATATATATTATAAATGATTTCATAGTAAACGTGTTAAAAACAATATTTTGTTTATGATATAACAAACAATATGCGGAATAAAAATTATAATAAACCATTAAAATAACCATTGGAGAATTTAAAAAACAAATTATTTCATTTAACTACACATACCTTACTACTCGAATAATCCAGCAGAGAATAAGGAGGGGACCTATAAAAAATGGAGTATACATGCAGTCAGAACGTAGAAAGGAAAATTCTATCTATTCAGATTAATAAATAACTATAGCAGAATTTCCACAATAAATTTATTTAAGGTAAGCATGTATACCTTAGTACTCGAAGAATGCAGCAGAGAATAAGCAGGGGGCTTTACAAAAATGGAGTATAAATGCAGTCATAATGTAGAAGGGAGAATTTGATAAGTAAAAGAAGAGGGTAGTTGAGAGAAGTTAAGTTTGGTGGAGAAAATGTTTCAGCGATTACGGTAGATTTGTTTTAAGGGTTAAGACAGCAGAAGAAAAGGTCAGAAGTTAGAATATAAAGGTGTCAGTGGAGGGCGTGCTAGCGATCAAATTTTGATGTAAAATATTTTGATGATAAAGAAATGGTTCCAAGGATCTTGTTTCGATGCAAAACAACACAAGGCACGCCAGGGGTTGGAATCCGGCAGACCCCTCCGACGCTCAAGTTAGTCTTTTTGTAAGGGTAGGATAGTTGTGAGCAGAGAAAACTAAGGTTCTAATTACGTACCCGTATCATGGCAAAGCTATACCTTATATATGGGATGGTTGTTAGGTTTAAGTCTTTACGTATGCATGGGAGACTTCCACCTGCGAGTGGGCCGTGGATGCGTGAACTAGGGCCTGGGCCTAGCATAGTTGATAGGAATTAGGTCAATTCTTGCGGGGTGGACCGATGGGTCCATGAGTCATTTTTAGTGGGTTTGGGCGTAGCACGACCGACCCAACCATAAGCCCCCTACTCCTCGAGTCTGAGCAAGGAGAAGGGTCGAAGGAGTATATAAGGATTTTGTAGCTCGTCTGTAGGGCAGTTCGTGGTAGGCCTGATTGGTGGGACATTAGTGCATAGTGCATGGTCGCTCGTACTGGGATCGATCAATCGAGTGCCCCGATCGGTCGATCGAGTGTCTCAATGAAAGCACCAGCATCGACGCTTATTGCATGATAGCTCAAGCCAAGATAGATCGGGTGGATATCGACGCTGGGCGCATGAAGGTACTTGGTGTAATTATTACTGAATGAGCGTGTCCTCTGACAGATATTCATAATTTGTAACCATAGTGCAACTGTCACGTACGTCCTTTCAACTACTACACCCTCCAAATTTCCAATAACCCTAATTCACCTCAGCTCAGATTCAGCCACGTGTCTGAGCTCGGCTTGGATTTTGTCCATGTGTCGAGCGTGGGTTGGATCGTCCGTTCGACTGATCTTCTATAAGTATTCAGGATCAACAGACTACGGATTTTCTTCACGTTTGTTTCGTTCTCTTACTTTCACTCTGCTTTCAGTTGTACCTTCTTGCTTACAGTCTCCGAAAATTTCTTTCCACCGTCGTCCAAATTCTCATCCTCCTTCATCAACTAAGTACATCCTTTTTCCTTGTCTTTTCCTAAAGTTTCCTCTTGTAAACATGTCGTCAACCAGTTCTAGAAGTGGGATTAGGTCTAGGGATGAAACCGCTGAGAGGGCGCCTGAAGTAGTGGCGATGTTGGGGGTGAGAGGTGTCAAAGGAGTCACGGTGAGTGACCGGAGGGATGGCTTCGTCATTGAGGAGCCACCGAGAGATAAATCGACGATAACCGTAGGGGAGTTGTATTGGTCAGTTATTAGGAACAGTATCCCTTTGTCCTGGGAACCCAGGCTACCCATCAGGAACGAGCGGATTCACAACAATTTGGGAGGGTATTTTGCTGTGTCTGATAGTTTTTTCTCGATGGGAGGCATGAAACTTTCGTATGCCCCGATCATTGACGAGGTGTGCGTTGACTACTAATTGTTGTCTAGCCAGATTCCTCCGAATGGGTGGAGGTTTATTAATGGTTTGGCTTTGCTGTGCCATCAGTTTGGCTGTCTGCCTTTGGTTGGCATCCTACGCCACTTTTTGATAACGAATCAGAGTTCGAGCTCTGGGGCCGGGATCCCTCACTTATAGTACAGAGACGCCCGATATCGCCCGACTGGGATGGCTTTGAAAATTACCGCTTGGTGGACAAAGTACTTTTTTGTGAAGCCTCCGGGATCTTCCATCGAGTCCGAGCCATGGAGATATCCTTTAACCGAGCGATGGAATGACGCGTCGAGCCTAACTCTTACTAGAGAGGAGTGAGAGGTAGTCGGTCGCATAAAGGGGCTCGGTCGGTATGACTTCGGTCGCCTCATTCTGGGATATCGCGGGGGGGCCTCGATCGATTCATTTCTAATCGATCCCCCGCCTCAAATTAGCGGGCTAGGAGAGGAAACTGCCCCCTCCGGTTGATTCATTGTGGTTGAGCTATTTACTGCATTTGTAAGTATTGGTTTCGATTTCTTAACCTGTTTTTATTGTTGTGCAGCCATGGCAAGGCTCGACGATTTCACTTGGACCTTCGCCCCTACCAAAGGCCAGCGCAAAGCTGCCAAGCCCTCCTCAAAGGCGAAAAGGTAGGACGAGAAAGGAGAGTCCAACGAAGATGTCGTTCGGCCTACGGTCTCCGAGCCGTCTGCAGTGCTCGCACTGGCTGTCGCACCCAAGCAGTCGGCCGTGATGTCCCAGCTGGCCGGTGAAGGCTTAGTAGCCGTAGAGGAGTAGGAAGAGGAGGTCGGCCCACCTCTTAAGAGGCAGAAGACTGCTCGGGTTGTCGACCTACCGATCTGCCCATCGGATCAAGGCAGGAGAGAGAAGGGGAAAGAAAGCAAGGGGAAATGGCGAGCAGCGAGCGCCGATAAGTGGGAGCCAGCGATCAGTTTGGCTAAAACTGCATTGATTGGGGACCTTGATGTGTCCCTCCACAATTTTAAGAGGATCGTTCCCCCTATAGACAAGAAACTCATGGACTAGTTGAGCAATCTGGAGCTAGGGCCCCGTCTCATCCGTAGCTGTGTAAGAAGTCTGGTGATGTCCTTCGCGATGCACCAACGTATGGAACAACTCAACGGGATCAATCAATCACAGGACCGGGAAGTCCACTATCTCCTCGAGCAGGTGAAAACTTTGAGGGGCGAGCTTTCAGAGGATAAGGAAGAGAGAGAAGTTTTCTAGGCTCAACTCTCTTCCTTGGAGGAGGAGAAGAAATCTTGGGAGGAGGCGATGAGCGTTCTGAAAGCTCAAATTGCCATGGGGGTGGAGGAGAGGAACCGGTTGATGGTGGTGTAGGAACAACTGGACAAGGAGTGTGAGGGTTTGAAGAAGGTGGTGGAGGTTGAGCAGGAGCGTGGTAAGAGATTTCTCCAGGATTGTCATGAAGTGGTGGAGGGTAAACATAGGACCGAGGATATATTTGTAGGAAAATCCCGGGAGGTACATCACATGTACCGGCAGCGGAAAACAAAAATTTTTATTCCTGGGACTTTCCCGAAACCCAGGATCCAGGTGTCGGTATGAAGACATCAACCTAAATAGCCAAAAGAGACTATCTCTAAAGGTGATCCACGCAGAGATCAGAAAACCTAACCGAGTCAAACCCTTTGACCTGTGAATAGCTAGAACAGATTAAAACTCGCTAGAGCCTACCTACATCTCCGGAGAGCTTGAGAAATCATTGGAGAAAAGGAGAAACTTGGTGAAGAAGAGAGGATTGATGATCGTTGATGGATGAAGGATGAGAGGAAAAACTATTTCTTCCTTCTATCTCACCAAATCCACGATGATCATAAGCCAAGACCAAGAAACTCTTTCTTTTTCCTTGCTTTTTATTCAAAGCCACGATCATCAATCTTCTCTCATCCATCAACTTTTGTCTTTTAGCCATTTAATGAAACTAATGACTAAGCAACTTAAAGAAGCTTCCTTTGCTTCTTCCTCTTCCGCGCATATGTCTAAATATATAATAATTAATTAATTAATTTACTTAATTAATTAATTAGAATATAATTGCCAAGGTCCAGCCCAATTGGGGTTGGTCCTACCGCCTCTAAGGTCCCGATCAAACAACTCTGAAACCTTTCTTAGCAACATCGATGTCGCGATCTCATCGGACATATCCCAATCTCATCGGGATCCATTTAATCCTAATGCTTCCATAATTGGAACTCATCCAATACTATTTTACTGATTCTCCAAACACTCTTATCGTGTGACCCTTTAGGTTCCGGTTATGTTGGCCACTTAGATTAACACTTAATCTAAGCAAGTCATGAGCGTATCTAGCAACACATCATGACCCCAATTGACCGTAAAGTAATCGGTTTGATGTATTCATTACGAACCGGATCACGAACCCTTCCATGACAATTCTTGTGCGAATTCGTCCTTTCACCATCTTATACCCCACTTGGTTATGAGTATGGTCAAAGTGTCAACTCTCACTAGACCAAGTCCAGCCCAAGTGATAACAGTTCTCGTCCTGGGACTCATTACTCTATATGTCAATGAAGACACTCTTCATGACATATATGTTGGCCAGCCTTAGTAATGATCCTGACAAGAGGCCATGGGTATCTCTTCTGCTAATCCAGAAGTGGTGAATCCTTTATTGGCTACTTAATTATCTTCGAATACCTCAAGCTGTACCCAAGCACCACCCTATGAGTTACCTCTGGAAGGCAACAAGGAATGGAGTGAAAGCACAGCATCAGTATCCAAGATATCCTTGAGTACCTTAAGTCTAAGGATACTTGCACCATTTCTATGATGAGTTTATCACTGACACTAGAAGAAGATATCCATGCGATGATCTCATGGCAGGTCATCCAATGAACTTACTACCACTAGTAAGCATCCACATGTCAATTCTAAATATCTCATATTTACAGCTTCGAGATCCACCGCTGATCCAATCATGAATATGACATGTGTTAGTCTATCCGGATTAATGATGTCCATCTCATTAATCCTATGACTAGGAGAATTTAGATATTGACATAATTGCACATGATAGGAATCTCGTGAGTATGAGCACATCATAATTTCCTTCATGCTATGTCATATATCATGGACTTCATTAATTCGATTAAAGATCCAATCAATTCATAAACAATGTTGATGAACATCAAATTAATGAAGTATGCCTTTCTTTATTTATTCATAAAGTCCGCACACGACTTTGAACAAAACGCTTAAAGGGATTGCCTTTGGGGCACAATATAAACAAGATTGTCCTTGCATAAGTCGACTTACCCCATGTACAAGTCGACTTATCGAGATCTTGAATACGTAAGTCGACTTACCCCATGTACAAGTCGACTTGCACTTACAAATCTCCCATTTGACTTAAAGCCAATCACCTTAGTATCTAATACCAAAAGCGAGTACATAAGAATTACAATTCTCGTGTGACAATGGCTTTGTCATCGGATCAAGAACACTTTGCTCGTGGAATTCTTCTATAAGGACATCATCTTAACCGATGATTTCCGAATCAAATGGAATCGGCGAGTATGCAGTATGGATCGATGATGAGACATTGGTTCCTTTCCTCGCAAGAAGAGCCCCATTGTATCACAATACAATCCTATGGGCTCATCACAGCTTAGGATTGATCCAAACCGCTTCTCTGCGATCTCATGCGGCAATGTACTCGCCTCGGTTGTTGAATCGCGATTGTCTCGATTGAACTCTTTCAAACCGACCGCCAGCCGCTTCAGTGTGAATGTATATAACCCGATCGTGATTCAAAATCATCCTTATCGATTAAACTGCATTTGTATGCCCGCCACTGAGATTTTCATCTCCACGTGTCAAGAAAACATCCTTAGTGCTTCGCAAGTACTTGAGGATATTCTTGACATCCACCCAAAGGACCCTCACCAGATCCGATTAGTATCTACTCGTAACACTTAGAGCATATAATACATCGGGTCTCGTACATAGCATTGTTCCATGCTAAACCTCTTTAGCATCTAACCTATGTACGTTGATTGTGAAAGACCAAGCAACTTCTTTGATCTATCTCTATAAATCTTTATCCCAAGGATATAAGTTGCTTTACCAAGGTTTTCATCGCAAAGGGTTTGGACAACCAAATCTTAACTCGATTGTAGCATAGAGACATCGTTTTCCTAGTATTAATATGTCATCTACTTATAACACAAGGAATACGATTGCGGTTCCATGAACCTTCTTATACACACAATGTACATCCGAATTTTGTGAGAAACCAAACTCTTTGAGTACCTCATCAAAACGGATATTCCAACTCTGGATGCTTGCTTCAATCCATACATAGAATTCTGAAGCTTGCATACCATTTCGCCATTATAGAGGTGAAGTCCTCTGGTTGTGTCATATACACATCCTCGGGAAGATTTCCATTCAGAAAGTCGTCTTCACATCCATTTGCCATATCTCATAATCATAATGAGTGGCAATGGCTAGGAGTATCCGAATGGATTTAAGCATTGTTAAATTTCAAGGTCTCGTCATAGTCAACTCCTTGTCTCGGCGAAATCCTTTGGCCACAAGCCTTGCTTTATAAGTAATCACATTACCATCCATGTCGGTTTTCTTCTTGAAAACCCATGTGCACCCTATGGGCTTTATTCCTTCGGGTGCAACAGCCAAAGTCCAAACTTGGTTTTCATAGATGGAATCCATTCAGATTTCATGGCACAAAGCCATTTTTCAGACTCTGAACTTTTCAGAACCTCTTCATAGGTAGTAAACTCATCATCTCGTATGAGCAATACGTCATTCTGTTCCTCACGAGAAATCCATATCTCTCAGGAACAGAGCATATCCTACATGACCTATGAAATTCTTGTGTAATAGAAGGTTGAACTGTTACCTCATCTATATGAGTTACGATTGCGAGTTCAGCGATTGATTGCGTTTGTTCGAGCATCTTGAACTTCCTCAAGTTCAACTTTGCTCCCACTGTCCTCTTGTAAAAGAAACTCTTTCTCTAAGAAAACAGCATGCTTTAAAACAAACAACTTTTGTTCCTCAGCAAGGTAGAATTGATATCCCACGATATCCTACGAACAAACACTTGTCAGATTTTGCATCAAGCTAATCTGACTGTGTCCGCTTCACATAAGCAGGACAACCCCAAACTTTCAGCTGAGAAAGATAGGGCTTTCAGTTAATCCACATCTCATATGGAGTAACATCAATCGTCTTTAATGGAACTCGCTTAACAAGTAAACAAATGCCTCTCGCATACCCCAAAAACTGTGCAAAACCTATCATTAATCGCACCATGTCTAACAAGGTTTGATATCTCCTTTCAGCCACACCATTGTGCTGCGGCGTGCAAGGTGGAGTGTACTGAGATAAAATTCGATTATCTACGAGATAATCCAAAACTGCTGGTCTAAGCAATTTCCACCACGATCGATCGTAATGTATTCATACTATTACCAAGTTAGTTTTCTACTTCATTTCAATTATTTGAACTTTTCAAACGCTTGATTTGTATCTCATCGAATCTGGTACCCATATCGTGAATAATCACCGATAAAAGTAATGAAGTAAAGACAACCACTTCGGCATGGATGGACATCGGACCACATACATCCAAATGTATCGGTCTAATATTCCATTCACTCGTTTTCCTTTCCTTAAAGGATAACTTGGTCATCTTGCCTAATAAACAAGATTCGCATGTGTCATATGATTCATAACCAAATGACCCTAAACGCCATTCTTATGGAACTTAGCGATCGTGTCTCATTTATATGGCCAAAACAATGCCATAAGTAAGTTGATTTTAAATTATCTCGATTATGTCTTTTCGTCATTGACATTCGAGCTCGGATATGACATATCTAATATGTCAATTCCATTGCATAATATACCAGATAGCATAGAGCATTCCATTCGAACTAATAGAACAACCATTGCTACTAAAGTCCAATGGAAACCAAATTTATTGAAACAAGAAATGCAGATAATATGTTCTTTGTTAAAACAGTACAAAATGACAATTATCCAATTTGAATACAAGCCCACTAGGGTGACAAGACATAAGTGTCACGGCTAATGTAGCAACTCTTGCTTTGCATTACCTACACGAAGGTCTAGTTCTCCTTTATGAGTCATCTCTCGTCCCGAGGCCTCGTGATATCATTTCATATGTATGAGTCACAATCGGTATCAAATACCCATATGTTTTGATCGAAGCAGTATTAACCTCAATGACAAACATATTTGAAGGAGTAGAGGCATCGATGCCTTCTTACGCTTCAGAACTCGAGATAGACTTTACGGCCATTCTAGTGGCGGTCTTGCCCTGATGAAAGCAAAATCCTTTGGGGCGCTTTGGTTTTTCCTTGATGGCACATCCATTTGGTTTCTTGGCCCTTTTCTTCTTTGGACCAGAAGAAGAAGCATCCACCACTAGCGCTTGCTTACTATCCTTCTTGATAGCACCACTCATTTGTCTTGAGATTGATCACCAGAATTGTTGTGGATATTTGGTTCATCGATAGTTTAACACGAATCGTGAAAACCGTCAAAATTCCAACCGAATCAAGTCTATACTTAACTCATAATCCATTACAAATCCTAAGACAGCCAATCTCTATATAGCCATTCATCTTGTGGAAACTCGGACAACAGATGTCCCTGGAGCCATCTTTGTGATGAAGAGAAGCCTTGAGGTCTCGAACCTTTCGAATCGAGCTTACTCATCGACTCCCTAAGATGAAATACTATAGTGTGAGCATCCATGGACTCGTCTTTATTCTGCGACTCTGGTGACATCGAGGCAAGCATAATGCAACTAGCCATGTCATTTTCCTTTAGATGCTTACGATATGCTTTCTGATCCTCATCAGAAGCATCGACAGCAGGTGCATCTGGAAGTGGAACATCTAGGACGTATCCTAGTTCCTCAGATCTGAGAACAATTCTCAGATTCCTCAGCCGATCAAGAAAATTCGGTCCAAAATAGAGGCGAAAATTCACATCAAAAACTTCTTCAATCAACCTAAATGCGATAGAGAGAAGGAATGATAGAATAGAAATGCTGCATGATCATAAGGACTTGCATGACATGCATATGGCTCCCACTAGTTTCCTAGAATCCATAACCCTCTTTACGAATCCAGAGAAACAAAGTGACATAAAGTCCTAGTGGGTCGATATCCGACATTGCTAAGAGTGACCTTGGGTTTGCCCAACAAGCCACAACTTAGGTCAATCGGTAGGTATCGGACATACCAATTGCATCATCGATAACCGACATTGAGAATGACCTTGGGTTTGCCCAACAAGCCACCTTATGTCTCGGGAGGTATCAGATATACCAATTACATCTTAGACACAACTATCGATCGCTTTATCAACTTGTTGATGTGTGCACTTACATTGGGTTATCAACTCCTTGATGCGTGTACATCCCGATGTACACTACCCAACTTCACCTCTGTCCACGTTGACCTTGAGTTTGCTCAACAAACTAACGCCTCGGTGAAAACCAACCCATTAATCGAAAATCTTATTTTCATGGTTCAACATATCCGTATAGAGTGAGCTTGAGTTTGCCCAACAACCCAAATTTCTATAAGAACTACGGTTCTTACCATATTAATGGAAGGCGTTAGTTTTCATATTCCGAGGACGGATTTGAATTCTAGACTCAAGTGAAGGATTATAGTCGCTAAGACTATATGGAATGATTTAGGTTTCATCAATCACATTGAATCAATCCTTTTAATCATCCATCATCCAACTCGAGCATGCCACAAGTCGACTTACAACGAATGCAAGTCGCCTTATGCCTCGCTTATACACAAGTCGCCTTGTATCATAATAAAAGTCGCCTTGTCTTACGCTCTCGCACAAGTCGACTTATCGATATAAGTCGCCTTATGCATTTACCAGCGCATAGACAAGTCGCCTTGTACATCGCAAGTCGATTTATGCACAGATTCTGAACAAGTCGCCTTATACTCCAAATAAGTCGACTTGTCCAATGAATTTGCTATAATTCTCTAATCGGCTAATTCCTCAATCCTTGCAATTCCAATTCACAATACCAACATACCTAAGGTAATATCTGCTACTTTGATGTCTCAATGAACACTTCATTGAACCATGAAAGCCTTATATAGTCAAACCATATGAAAAGCTTCAAATGAGTCAAAACTCATTAATTTCCAAATAATGTAGGAACACCCAAATTATCATCCTAAGCATCTCCAGCTAGCACATAAATTATCAAATTTACTTCAGCACATGCCATAAAAAATATGACGGTCAAAACAAACAAGATAATGCAATATACTAACGAGACGCTAATGTGATCACTTAGGCATCCGAAAATTCTTGGAAATGCAACTTCAAGCAATTCAGTTTGGCAATCATAATACATCAAGATAACACATTTTTAATCACATTAAAAATGGTGCAAGGCATTGGAACTGAAAAAGCACACTCAATCAAGCCAAGCAAAACAGTCACAACAATTTTTCACAAAACTGTCCAGTTCTGTACATTGCTCGAAATGATCAATGAAACAATTTCAATAAATTCTGAGAAAATTGCATAGGTTAGTACATGTTCAGAACATGCTACCTGAATTGTTTCAGGATTTTAGCCATCAATAACTCAGTCAACCTAAATAACAAAACCGATTCAAAATCTGTGTTCATCAGCACAGCAATTCCCAACAGCATAGAATAAAATCGAAAATAAATATCCAATCACCTTGAAATCCAATTTCCATGATCATAGACATTAAACAACATCTTAGAGACATGTAGGTGAAGGAAAAGCCGAAAAACCATTTTTCTAGAATTTATTATCGAATTTATACTACTGCCTGTTCCAGAATCGTTTCACAAAACAGCATCCGAAACTTAGGGAATTAAATTAGCAAAACTATATCAAATCAAATCGAAAAATTCTCAAATTTCATAGACATATTCTCTAACATGTTATGAACAATCCTGGGCAGAAAAATTTCGAAAAACATATCACAATATAAATTCTAAAATTGGACAGCAAGCATGCATCAACAGAAAATTCCATTAGGGTTTCTGATCTCGCTTAGGTTTTAGCTTCATACGGCACACCAGACGCTTTGATACCACTATAGGAAAATCCCAGGAGGTACATCACATGTACCGGCAGCGGAAAACAAAAATTTTTGTTCCCGGGACTTTCCCGAAACCCAGGATCCAGGTGTCGGTATGAAGACATCAACCTAAATAGCCAAAAGAGACTATCTCTAAAGGTGATCCACGCAGAGATCAGAAAACCTAACCGAGTCAAACCCCTTTGACCCGGGAATAGCTAGAACAGATTAAAGCCTGCTAGAGCCTACCTCTGTCCTGGAGAGCTTGAGAAAACGTTGGAGAAGAGGAGAAACTTGGTGAAAAAGAGAGGATTGATGATCGTTGATGGATGAAGGATGAGAGGAAAAACTATTTCTTCCTTCTATCTCACCAAATCCACGATGATCATAAGCCAAGACTAAGAAACTCTTTCTTTTTCCTTGCTTTTTATTCAAAGCCACGATCATCAATCTTCTCTCATCCATCAACTTTTGTCTTTTAGCCATTTAATGAAACTAATGACTAAGCAACTTAAAGAAGCTTCCTTTTGCTTCTTCCTCTTCCACGTGCATATGTCTAAATATATAATAATTAATTAATTAATTTACTTAATTAATTAATTAGAATATAATTGCCAAGGTCCAGTCCAACTGGGGTCGGTCCTACCGGCCTACCGGGCCCCGGTACTGAAACAGCTCCGGAAACCTTTCTTAGCAACATCGATGTCGCGATCTCATCGGGACATATCCCGATCTCATCGGGATCCATTTAATCCTAATGCTCTCCATAATTGGAACTATGTCCAATACTATTTTACGGATTCTCTGAAACACTCTTATGCGTGTGACCCTTTAGGTTCCCGGTTATGTTGACCACTTAGATTAACACTTAATCTAACCAAGTCATGAGCGGTATCTAGCAACACATCATGACCCCCATTTAATCGGAAAGTAATCGGTTTGATGTATTCATTACGAACCAGATCACGAACCCTTCCATAGACAATTACTATGCAATTCGTCCTTTCACCATCCTATACCCCACTTGGTTATGAGTATGGTCAAAGTGTCAACTCTCACTAGACCAAGTCCATTGAGTGATAACAGTTCTCGCCACGGGACTCATTACTCTATATGTCAATGAAGACACTCTTCATGACATATATGTTTAGCTAGCCTTAGTAATGATCCCGACAAGAGGCCATGGGTATCTCTTACGCTAATCCGAAGTGGTGAATCCTTTATTGGCTACTCAATTATCTTGAATACCTCGTCGTGTACCCAAGCACCACCTATGAGTTACCTCTGAAGGCAACAAGGAATGGAGTCAAAGCACGATCGTATTCAAGATATCCTCGAGTACCTCAAGTCTAAGGATACTTGCACCATTGCTATGATGAGATTATCACGACACTAGAAGAAGATATCCATGCGATGATCTCATGGCGGTCATCCAATGAACTTACTACCACTAGTAAGCATCCACATGTCAATTCTAAATATCTCATATTTACGCTTTACGAGATCCACTTGATCCAATCAAGGAATATGACATGTGTTAGTCTATCCGGATTAATGATGTCCGCCTCATTAATCCTATGACTAGGAGAATTTAGATCTTGACATAATTGCACATGATAGGAATCTCAGGAGTATGAGCACATCATAATTTCCTTCATGCTATGTCATATATCATGGACTTCATTAATTCGATTAAAGATCCAATCAATTCATAAACAATGTTGATGAACATCAAATTAATGAAGTATGCCTTTCTTTATTTATTCATAAAGTCTGCACACGACTTTGAACAAAACGCGCTAAAGGGGATTGCCTTTAGGGCACAATATAAACAGTACCGTCCTTGCATAAGTCGACTTACCCCATGTACAAGTCGACTTATCGGTACTGAATACGTGTAAGTCGACTTACCCCATGTACAAGTCGACTTGCACTTACAATATTGAGAGAGTTGCGATGCTCCATCAAAAAGTAGAGGGTTGAGGAGATAAAGCGGTGGAAAAGGCGGTTCCTACATAGGGAGTGCTTAAAGTTCGCTTGCTACTTAACCCTTTCGGTCCTGAAGAGGTGCCATGACGTTCACGTTCCTGATGGGTCGGAGTGTTCTTCATTTGAGGATTATGCCAAGCCGATGCTTCCCACTGCTCTCGGCCTTTCTTCGGAGGAAATGAGGGAGAGGGCCGAGGGAGAGCGGAGCTTAGATCGGGATGAGGAGCTGGACCTTAGCTCAGAAGAGGAAGAGGATGTCTCTCTGCTGTCTTCTCCTCTCGATCCGGCTGCTGGCCCTTCCTCTGCCGACCCGGCTGCTGGCCCTTCCTCTGCCGACCCGGTCGATCCTGTTGCTGGCCCTTCCTCTTCTCTAGAATGATTAAAATTATTGTTTCCCCTTGTAAGGCTCATCTGGTCAGGCTTGTGACCAGAGCTTTAATTCAAAGAAATAGAAGCCTGTTTTTTATTACCTCTTTTATGTTAAAGATTAGACGATCCTATCGAATAGCAGGTCGCAAATGAGTACAGTCGATGTGCGTCGATCGGGTGAATTAGGCCGAGTGATAATGTGGCCGAACGATCCGAGATTTTGTCTTGGGATCCTGGCCGAGCGTAGTTGATCGACGTCGAGGCTGAGCGATGGTTCCAAGGATCTTGTCTTGGTAACCTGGCTGAGCTATGTCGATCGATGTCGAGGCCGAGCGATGGTTCGAAGGATCTTGTCTTGACAACCTGGCCGAGCTATGTCGATTGATGTTGAGGCCGAGCGATGGTTCCAAGGACCTTATCTTGGCAACCTGGCCGAGCTGTGTTAAGGCTGAGCCATGGTTCCAAGGATCTCGTCTTGGCAACCTGGCCGAGCTATGTCGATCGATGTTGAGGCCGAGCGATAGTTCCAAGGATCTTGTTTTGACAACCTGCCCGAGCTATGTCGATCGATGTCGAGGTCGAGCGATGATTCCAAGGATCTTGTCTTGGCAACCTGGCCGAGCTATGTCGATCGATGTCGAGGCCGAGCGATGGTTCCAAGGATCTTGTCTTGGCAGCGTAGCCGAGCTATGTCGATCGATGTTGAGGCCGAGCTATGGTTCCAAGGATCTTGTTTTGGCAACCTGGTCGAGTGATGGTCGAGGCCGAGCTGTGGTTCCAAGAATCTTGTCTTGGTAACCTGGCCGAGCGACGGTCGCTGGGGTTCCAAGGATCTTGTCTTGGCAACCTGGCCGAGCGACGGTCGAGGCCGACCTGTGGTTCCAAGGATCTTGTCTTGGAAACCTGGCCGAGCGATGGTCGAGGCCGACCTGTGGTTCCAAGGATCTTGTCTTGGCAACCTGACCGAGTGAGGGTCGAGGCCGAGCTGTGGTTCCAAGGATCTTGTCTTGGCAACCTGGCGGAGCGACGGTCGAGGCCGAGCTGTGGTTCCAAGGATCTTGTCTTGGCAACCTGGCCGAGTGAGGATCGAGGCCGAGCTGTGGTTCCAAGGATCTTGTCTTGGCAACCTGGCCGAGTGACAGTCGAGGCTAAGCTGTGGTTCCAAGGATCTTGTCTTGGCAACCTGGCCGAGCTGTGGTTCCAAGGATCTTGTCTTGGCAACCTGGCCGAGCGATGGTCGAGGCGATCAGTTGGTGGAATTTTCCCCCTTTGCCAAATTTAGTGAAAAGTCCTGCCAAGAAATTTGAAATCCCTTTATTGATGATGACAAGGGGGCGGGCTGTTAAAAAACCTGACTGGTAGGGCCAGGAAAAAGGTACCCACAGGTTGTGTACAATAAGCAATAATAAACAAAGATTAACTAAAATAAAACTTATCTACTGGTAGGAAGCCTTCAGATTTTGAGAGTTCCAGGGCCTCGGTAGAATCTTTCGGTTCGCATCGCGCAGGATGTAGGAGCCATGTCCGGCTTGCTTGATCACTCGATAGGGTCCTTCCCACGCTTGTTCGAGTTTTCCAAGATGCTTTCCAGCGGCCTCGGCCTTTCGCAGGACGTATCCGTCGACCTTTATATCTCTTGGCTTTACCCTTCTGTTGTAGAACTTCATTGCTTTTTGCATGACGGCTTTTGAACGAGCGACTGCCCTATCCCTGTCTTCACTGAGAAGCACAAATTCTGCTCGGTGGGCTCCTACATCCTACGTGATGCGAACGGGAAGATTCTATCGAGGCCCTGGAACTCTCAAAACTTGAGAAATTTTTGCGTTAAGCCAGAGGCAGATAAACTTGAAAACCGTGTGACATTAAAAGTTTATGAGAATCTGGGTTTTTTCCTATTACAATGGAAGTCTGTGGTGGACTGTGCGTCTAATTGTCGCGGACATTCGGTGCTGTCGATCGACTTTTTCATTTGATATCAGACGAACTGGAAACCGAGATGAAGTAGTTACCATATTATGCAATCTAATATTACAATTCTTGTAAATACAATCCTGGTGAGCGCATTTACATTCTTCCTATTGTCTTCACTACGCCTTCTTTATTTCATCCATCCTTTTTCAGTTTTTATCATCTTACTTTTATCGTCTTACTTTCACTCCGTCTTACTTTTATATTGTCTTACTTTGACATCGTGTTCACTTCTATCGTCTGACTTTGATGAGAATCTGGGTATAATTAAATTTTTGTGTTAAGCCAGAGGTAGATAAACTTGAAAACCGTGTGACATTAAAAGTTTATGAGAATCTAGGTTTTTTCCTATTATGATGGAAGTCTGTGGTGGACTGTGCGTCTAATTGTCGCGGACATTCGGTGCTGCCGATCGGCTTTTCCATTTGATATCGATTTTGTCTAACTTTCACTCCGTCTTACTTTTATATCGTCTTACTGTCACTTGGTCTTTACCTCTATCGTCTTACCTTGACTTCGTCTTTACTTTAAAAAATAACACGAAGCAAAATGTCAGACAAACTGGAAACCGAGACGAAGTAGTTACCATATTATGCAATCTAATATTACAATTCTTGTAAATACAATCCTGGTGAGCGCATTTACAATCTTCCTATTGTCTGCACTACGCCTTCTTTATTTCAGCCATCCTTTTTCAGTTTTTATCATCTTACTTTTATCGTCTTACTTTCACTCCGTCTTACTTTGATATCGTCTCACTTTCACTTCGTCTTTACTTTTAATCTTTACTTTTAAAAACAACACGAAGCGATATGTCAGAAGAACTGGAAACCGAGACGAAGCAGTTACCATATTATGCCATCTAATATTACAATTTGTCAAGATACAAAGGCATTTACAATCTTCCTATTGGATCACAAGTACCCGCTTTATGGACTGAGACTGACGATGAACAACATGATAACTATCCTCATATCCAAGTCATCACTACGCCTTCTTTGTTTGATGCATCCTTTCTAAAATTTTTCTCCCCTGAGAACCTGATAAATCTCCTTGTATCCAAGTGTGCACTACGTCTTCTTTATAGACAAAGAGACTTCAGATCCGACGTAGAGTTGGTCTCAAGGGTGGGAAAGCATCATCCATAGAATATGGAATGGCACTGATGATGAGAACATGATAAATCTCCTCATATCCAAAAACTGATTCACACATTAGACGTCGGACGTAAAGTTGGTCAAGGCTAGGAATACATCATCAGACGTCGAGTTGGCCTTGGGTGGTAACACATCCGACGTGGAGTTGGTGAACACTGATAGACATCATAAATCTCCTCATATCTAAGTCTCCATTACGTCTTCTTTATGCGAGCCATCCTTTTCAAGGATGCCAACATGATAAATGTCCTCATATCCAAGTCCGTCGTAGGCCAAGAGTTGGTGAGCACTGATATTCTTTCGACACCAATGACAGTCGACAGCAACAACAGCGAAATTCCCAAAACACCTGTACACAGCCAAAAAATCGTAAAGAAGATTTACAAGTAACATAGGAATAAAAGTAAAGCTTAAAGAAGATTTACAAGTAACAGAGGAATAAAAGTAACATGAAGTGAAAACGAAGAGCAACAAAGCTTAAAGAAGATTTACAAGTAACAGCAGAATAAAAGTAACATGAAGCAAAAATTAAGAGCAAGTTTCCAAGATACAACATCCGACGCTGAGTTGGTGAACACTGATACCACAGCAACAACAGTCAAAGGAACAACAGCTACGACAACCATCACAACCACAGCTGGAGAAAGCAGAGGAAGCTAAGGGTGGAGACGAAAAACAAAGAGAGAGAAAACATATAAGTAGTCACAAGGGCATGCATTGCGCGGCCGCATGCATGAAGCGAAAACGAAGAGCAAGTTTCCAAGATACAACATCCGACTTCGACTTGGTGAACACTGATACCACAGCAACAACAGTCGAAGGAACAACAGCTACGACAACCACCATAACGACAATTGGAGAAAGCAGAGGAAGCCAAGGGCGAAGAGGAAAAACAAAGAGAGAGAACACATATAAGCAGTCACAAGGACATGCATTGCGCGGCCGCATGCGTTGTCGTCTCACAAAATATTGCATCAAAAGATTGGGTCAAAAAATTGTGTGTATATCGCGCTAAGACACAACATTCAATAAACAGAAGATTGCGTTTATATAGTGCGAAGAAGACACAACATTCAATAACAAGAAAAAGAATATAAGCCGCTGGATTAAATGGATGATAGGGATCGATTCCGTGGTCGTCCATCCCATTCTCTCTTAGTATGGAATGGCACTGACGATGAGAACATGATAAATCTCCTTATATCCAAAAATTGATTCACACATTAGACATCGGACGTAAAGTTGATCAAGGCTAGGAACACATCATCAGACGTCGAGTTGGCCTTGGATGGGAACACATCCGATGTGGAGTTGGTGAACACTGATAGACATGATAAATCTCCTCATATCCAAGTCTCCATTACGTCTTCTTTATGTGACCCATCCTTTTCAAGGATGCCAACATGATAAATCTCCTCATATCCAAGTCCGTCGTAGGCCAAGAGTTGGTGAGCACTGATATTCTTTCGACACCAACGACGAGAGACAAAGAACAACAAATAAACTCCCAAAACACTGTACCTGACCAAAAAGCTTAAAGAAGATTTACAAGTAACAGAGGAATAAAAGTAAAGCTTAAAGAAGATTTACAAGTAACAGAGGAATAAAAGTAAAGCTTAAAGAAGATTTACAAGTAACAGAGGAATAAAAGTAACATGAAGCGAAAACAAAGAGCAACAAAGCTTAAAGAAGATTTACAAGTAACAGAGGAATAAAAGTAACATGAAGCGAAAACGAAGAGCAAGTTTCCAAGATACAACATCCGACACCGAGTTGGTGAACACTGATACCACAGCAACAACAGTCGAAGGAACAACAGCTACGACAACCACCACAACCACAGCTGGAGAAAGCAGAGGAAGCCAAAGGCGGAGAGGAAAAACAAATAGAGAGAACACATATAAGCAGTCACAAGGGCATGCATTGCGGGCCGCATGCGTTGTCGCCTCACAAAATATTGCATAAGAAGATTGGGTCAGAAGATTGCGTGTATATCGCGCCAAGACACAACATTCAATAAACAGAAGATTGGGTCAGAAGATTGCATTTATATCGCATAAAGAAAACGCAACATTTAATAACAAGAAAAAGAATATAAATCGCTGGATTAAATGGACGATAGGGATCGATTCTGTGGTCGTCCATCCCATTCGCTCTTAGTATAGATACTTAATGAATTTCGTTCCTGTAGCCTTTTATCCATCTCAATTGATAACTTTAACAATGCAAATTACTGTTACATTTTAGGTTGTTATTCCTACGGGTTCAAAAGATCAATCAGCTGTGGTGTCATTTACATTGGAGCAATATCTAGAGGTAATTATCTAGCTTTAAATTTCTGAAGTTGTTTGCATATTATCTATTGTTTTGGATGCTTTTATATGCCTCATTTGATTTATGTAACTATTATCCACTAGCCACATTGTTTCTCATCTTTTCAAACCTATTGCTTCCCTTTGTTTCTTTAAATCATGTCCATGTGACCTATTTAGTTGCATTTATTTCACTTTACATTAGGTTTCTTTTAAAACTGAAACTAAGTACAGTGTTGACAAAGGGAATGATTAACTCCTTTGTCTTTGCTTGCTCTACTACTGCCTACTTCGTTGATGTTTGCTCTAGAAGTTCTAATATTGATAACATCGACACCTCTAGCAATCTATTTATATACTCTTTAGAAGTCTTTCTTCTTTTTCAACTTAAATTCTTCCTTGAGATTCAAGATTTAAGATTCACATATTTCTTATTCTTACATTATCATAAAATTCAGATATAAGATATTCCTATATTTGAAAAGATGTTTCCAAAATTTTGATCTTGAGAAATAATATTTTAAACATAGCTTAAAAAAGGCAAGTTTTAGCTTTAAACTTCTTTTAGGATCTTTTTCTTATGATCCTTGATTTTTTTTATTCTATGATTTTCAGATAATGGTAGGATTTCTAACTCCTCTACTGTTACTTCTAAAAGATCCCAAGGCTACAAAGAAGCAGTCATCTTAACAACCCTCAACTGATAATTTTCACTAGTGAATGTTAGAGGTATAATTGGTGTGAAACTTTTTGAATCCATTCACTTTAGTAATATGGTTATTTATTGTTAATGAAAAATACTCATGCAAAACTCTAGTAATATGAGTTAGAAAATAATTGTTATTTATTTGAAGCACTAATAGTTAGCTCTCAATTTGCAATATAGATCCCTTAATAAGAGGGCTTTGATACTAGTTATTGTATTTGAATTAATAACTAAGATAACAACAAGACTTGTATAAACTAATGCAATAATAAGTTGAAACTATTATTAGAAAATATGTTTTCAGTTGTAGACCATATCTTCAATTAGAGCCCTTTTATCATCAACATTTCTTAACTCCTTCAAGTTTTATTTTGAATATAATTAACATCTATGAAGTCAACTTGATTAGCTTAATGTCTAGACTTGATCAAGGCATCTATAACTATTTTTTAACAACATCTAAGGCATATTTCAAAAAAGTAATGTACATACATAGTTACACACATATACATAGCGTGTGTGTGTGTGTGTGTGAATCATGAATGTTGACAACTTCACATTTGATTTATCTACTTTAGGCCTGATATGGATTTCTTAACTTCCTCTGTTACCATTTATATTCTAAAATTTAAGTCAAAAGGGGGGATAATTGACAAAGACAATTATCCTGGACTTGTAAATGGTGTTATGCATGGAATTTAGTTCGTTAGTTTTACTTTTAGGACAGTTTTGTCTCGATTATATGAATCTTTCTTCCACTATGATCATCATTTCCCCCTTTCTTCAAACTTTTCTAAATTTTGCTTTGTTGTAACATAGGATTCTTGTAACATCCCGTCACCGATAGGAAGGTTATATTGGTAATTAAGACGGGTTAGGATTTTTACCGCACATTATTGACTGAGTATTCATTTGGCCTCTAATTGTAGAGGACTGAGTCTCTTGCACATGCACATATAGGTATATGCATTTATGACATTTTGCCGGCATTTGATTTCGAATATGATATGAATTGTGACTTGTGAGAGAATTAGATTTAATTATGATTTATTCAAAATTTTGGAATAATCGAGTTTGAATATTGAGTTGGAAATGCACTAGAGTGATCACCAGTTGACAGTGAACTTGAGGAAATCTTTCTAGAAATTTGGGAGAAAATGTCCGGACCGGAAATTTTTCGAGTGACAGACTGATTGATTTTATAGGACCAAAATGACTGTTCAAGGACTATGGGAAATTAGATATATGATTTTAGAAATTAATTTGTTGAGCCATTAAAATCTGGAGACAAATTGGACTGGAAACGGAATTGAAAAGTGAAAGAGATATACGTATTCTGAGGAGAAAGATAAGAGGTTTAATTGTTACCCCTTTAAATACCTTAGTATTAAATTTTGGCAAAATGCTTCCTCCTCCATCTTAGGGCTTGCGATTTTCTCCTCCCTCTTCTTAGGAGATCTTCGATTCTTCCTCTGAGATTCTTGTTGTTCCTTCTCTTTGGTTGAAGGTCAACTTGGAACATTGGAAAATGATGTTTTGTGAGAGTTTTAGAGGTTTATCGTGGATGGTAGAGGAAGGTGGAAGGAGTTGGAAGATTTTCAAAATTTTGAATATTTGAGCTTGATTGGTAAGTAAACGGTTTAATGTTGTTTATTTGCTAGCCAGATGCATGCATGGGTTTAATTATGAGAGATTGGGGTAGTTATGTGTGAGTTATGGAAGTTTTTAGAGAGAAAAATGGCGAAAACTCGTCGGAGAAGACGACTGGGAGTCTGCACGTCGCGGCATGCCTGCGCTGCGACGCGGCGAGAAAATTGTGTTCTCGCCGCGACGAGCTTACTGAAGCACGTCGCGGCGAGCTTCCAAGCCTTCCATGCCGCGGCGAGCACTCCTTGTCGCCGCGACGAATGTCTTCACGTCGCGGCGAGGCTATTTTTCCTGAATGAATATAATTTAGTTTTTGAGGCATAACTAATGGTGTAGACCTCCAATTGAGGTGATGTTTGACTCGTTATGAACTAGAGAACGAGGTCTACAATTGAGGGAAAGAATGAGAGTTTGAATTTGGATTTTGAGATCTCAATTAGTGAAAGAAAGTTAAGGATGTGATTGTATTGCAACCTAAGGATCGTTTTTGATAATTGGGTTATAATTGTGAGAATTTTGAATGCAAATTCAATGCAATTGGAGTCTGCAATAGGTGAATTTGATCTAGTTCAAATGATATTGGTTTTGAGATTTTTGTGAGATTAGTCTAGTGTATATAAATTGGCAAATGGAACTAAACAGTAGAAATGAATCTGGTAGAGTTCTATGATATGTTATTGAATTGAAATCAGTCATTTTTGATAAATTGAGTGAAAAGTTAGAAATTTTCAAAAGAAAGTGAAATTGGGAAATAGCGTCGGAAAGGTCATGAATAGGCATAGTACATCTTCTAATTAAGACATGTGCATCATTAAATTATTTCTAATTGTGTATTTTAGTAATTGAAAATTGTTTGACTGTTTTAGAGGCACCGTTTGAACGACAATTCCATGGGTATTGCTGAGACTTCCAGGCAGGTAGCTCGGAAGTTCAGGTGAGTAACCTAGTTGGTTCCTCAATCTTTATGTATTTAATATTCTGCACTGATGCCATGTGGAGATAATGGATGGATATGTGTGTTTGATTTTGATTGATTTCGGACCATGGGTGTCCGAAATATTTGAAATTTGTGATTGAAGTGCTATTGTGTGTAAATGACTATGAATGCATCAATACAATAAATTGTAAATGTATATGATTGAAATACCGGACCAAAGGTCCGAAGGAATAGGAAATGACATTGATTGTAAATGATTGTAAATGACTATAAATGGGACTTGGAACATATGCATTCATGCATAATGGCATGATCAGATAATGACAATTGTGACCGGAGCAGCCAACGCATTACAGAGCTTTAAGCTCAACGCACAGGGCTTCGTGCCCAACATATTTGAGAGCCACTGGCTCAATGTATTCAGGCCCAACGTATTCAAAGCCTCAGCCTCAACGCAATGTGCCCGTCACTGGGACAGTTTCAGGCGCACGGTCACAACAATGAAATGAAAACGGAAAGTGTCACATGTTCATCATGTTTATATAAATGATTGAATATGAATTGTGTTAAAGGCGACATGCCTTATATTGGTAAAATAGAACGCATGTGGTATTTTTCTGAATTTGCAAAATTGTGATATTTTGTGAACTGTGTGAATATGCATGAATTGAGTGAACCATCGATGATGGTTTCTCATTGAGTTT
The DNA here is from genome assembly GCA_029891385.1 of Erythroxylum novogranatense. Classification (NCBI taxonomy): domain Eukaryota; kingdom Viridiplantae; phylum Streptophyta; class Magnoliopsida; order Malpighiales; family Erythroxylaceae; genus Erythroxylum; species Erythroxylum novogranatense. The sequence goes on from CM057229.1 coordinate 32,285,778, forward strand.
GCAAACTCACCCAACATTGCAATTATTTTTCAGGAATTGACGAGTACCCCGTTAGACAAACGAGAGTATCGTTACTGCAAAAGAGTCAGAGTTTGAAGTCGGGATCCGTTTCACATCTGCATTAATGTCATTTTGAATTATGTGTAAATTTGAATTTTCGCAAATTCCACAGATTAGTACTGCTATTGTATTGGGCCGAAATTGGATATGAATAATGTATGTATAAATTGGTTTATGACTGAAATTGCATTTTGATTGAAAAAGATTTCGTATTAAAGCGGGCCCAAATTATTTACTAATATTTGTGCACTCAATTGTTTTCAAAAATAAAAATGCATTGACTGTTCTAGCATACCACCCTCGTAAGGCACGGGCTCGGATATCACCCACGATATCGGGTTCGGGTCTTGCGGGAGTGGGGTGCTACAATTCTGATGATGGATCTTTAAGAGCAAAAGTTATTTTATTTCCTCTATTCTAACGTTAACAAAGTGAGGGTAGAGGGAAAGAGAATGTCATATAGAAGTATCTAGTTTACCAAAAAGATTGTTGTTTGACAAGAAATGCTTGGGATTTGGGAGAGATATCTTGACCGTGTCTAGTAATCTAGTGCTCTGATTATGACTTGTTAGAACATATTGGGGAGATGGATTTTCCTAAAAGAGAGTGGTGAAGACAAGGATTACTCTCAAGGTTTTTGTCCAGTGGCTCAAATTTTGATTGGTTTCTTTATCATATTGATCTATGGGTTGAGTGAGTATAGACTATTTGGGCTTTTTGATTCATTTTTTGCTTTTAAGAGACTATCTTACAGTATGTCTTTTTATACATTTCTGTATATCAAGCTACTATGTTTAGAAGTATTCAAGCAAAAGACTGCATCTGCCTAAACATGTCATAAGTTCAATATGTTGATTGGAAGTCTTTATAAACTATCAAACAATGGAGATTGTGCAGTAATATCTGTAATCACCAAAACCATTGTCAATTCAGGGATAAACAAAGTATTCAATAATTTCTATTTATTTTGTCAAAGGGGGCTTAAGACTTGTGGTTTTTATCAGTTGTAACAGACGAATTGGTGAAACTTTTGACTTCAAGAATATTCCAAAAATTATTGTTTAATAAGAAGCTATATTTAAGATCAGGTTTCAGGAGAGCAAACTAAAGCTATTTATTAAATGGAATCACCTAAATATCAAGCTTATGATACTCCATAGACTATCTATATGAACTATTTGGCAATGACGAAGGTTCCTAGAGAAGTAACCTACAATTGATGATAATATAATTTTTCATCTTCAATTCCTTCTTTTACTACTACTTCTTTAGGGAGACACTGTCTAATAAGAAACATTCAGACATAAATAGTTATCATGATATGCCAAATTTGGGGATACTTTTTGTCGCATTAAAGATGGGACAGGTACCCCTTCTACTATAGTTTGTAGTGAGCCAAACTGAACTCCTGTAATTTGAGTCTGTTCTTGCAATTTTGTAAATGTTTACATTAGGGGATAGGTTTAGTTAACCTATCCCCTAATCTAATAAATAGGTGGAGTTTTGGAAAGAGTTTTAGAAAGAGTTTTATTATGTTCATATGCGCAGATGCTCTTATCCTTGGAATGATGTCTATTAAGCCATTATATCATCAAATTGTGCACATGCTTTTATCCTTGGAATAATTGTGCAGATGCTTTTATCCTTTTTTTACATTATATCATCAAAATTTGCTTCCATATCATTATCATCATCATCACTAAAACTTTTCTATGGTGTGTATGAAACATTTGTATATGGATTCTTTTAAAGTAGAAGGATTAGGTGGAAAAGTGGGGAAAATAGATCAAGAATTCAAAAAATATATTTGCATATTATGATAGGTAGATCTTACATACACAGAAATTTTATTCGCATGGTGAAATAAAGAGGAGGGCCAGTAATAATTAAGAAGAAACTAGAAAAAGGATTAGTAAATTTTGAGTGGATACATAGAGTTTAATGTTCCTTCAGTTAGTTAACCAATCCTAGTTTCTTATAATCTACTGCTAGCTTAGGATTTCCTCAAAGACCACCACTCAATTTATTAATCGGATAAACCAAACCATCACTACTCCCTCCTAGACATTTGTGAATCTTTTATTTTTTACATTTCAACACCAAAATCAAATTAACAAACATGAACTCAAATCATTTACAGTAATAAGAAACATGAATAATAGGCTTGATATTATTTAGCAGCATTTCTTCTGTCAATTGAAGAATTAATGAATGGTAAGTTAATCTAAAAGCAAAACTAATTCCATCCTAGTGAAAAGAAAGGCATCACTTATTTGCTTGCTGTAAAAAGCAAAACAATGATATTTTGGATTGTTTTACATTATATATTAATAGTTAAAGTTTAATTTCTGGGTTGCTTATAAACTACAATCAAATCATTTCCTGACAACCTTGTTAAAAGTGAATGCAACAATGCCATATTAACATAACAATAGATATTAAACTAATACATATTATTGTCTCCCAAATGTGTGTAATGCCAATGAATAGGTAATTGTTAAATTCTCAATCATGTGCTTCTTTTATAGATGGCAAGGGTGTAGGCATCACATTGTATACATTCCTAATCATCTATCTCTTTATTAAAAATCAGTTTCTTGTTTTCTTGTTTTCAACTATTGTTTTTGCAGATTGTATTCAAATACAAAGTAAGACACAATCATCTATTTCTTCATTAATCCATATACAAGGTAATATGCTGTCATTATGCTAATTTAGATTTCTATTTAATTTATATTGGCAATAATTTTATTTACAATAATTAGATTTATGTTTTGCTTAACATTTATCCCCATTTATCCTGTTTTGCTTCACATGAATGTAAAGACTAATAAACTTCTTTAATGATTCTGGTTCTTATCTACTTAGTTATATCTGTGTAAATGGATATGGAAGTTTGCATCGATAAAAATGCCTTCTGGACAAAGTGGATACATGAAATATATTTGAAACACTCCAACTTTTGGTGTTTTCTCTTAAAAAATCATGCTATAGTCTCCTTACTTGTAATGCCATGGTGGCGCCATTGTTCTCCCTTATATGGCATAATACCATTAGTCCTAAAACAATATTCATAACCTAGCTAGCTATTAAGAATTGGCTCCTTACCATGAATCATTGGCACGGTAATGTTGTTGACTTATGTGCTCTGTTTTGAAAACCGGACCGGACCGGTCGGTCCGACCAGTGACCGATCGGCTATCCGGTTCGGTTCACCCTCCGGTCTGATCAGTGACCGATCGGCTATCCGGTCCGGTTCACCCTTTAAAACTGGTTCTCAATTGAACCAGTGAGAACCGGTCGGACCTGTTCGATCACTGGTTCAATAAAATTTTTTTTGCTTTTTTGTATATTTTTTAATATTATTAATATTATATATAATTAAATATAATTATTACATAATTATGACATCACATCGGTGGTTGAACCGGTCAAATCGATGACCAGTAAAGCCTCCGGTTTGATGACCGGTCCGGGTTTCAAAACACTGCTTATGTGTTATTTGTAACTTGCCTTCTTAAGACTGTGATCATCTTTTCTTTCAAAGTAATTATTCTAAAGTTATTTGTAGTCATATTATGCATTTGTACTAGTACAATTTGGTAGTTATGATTACTTAATTTGCTTAAGCTAACAAGTTGTTCCAAAAAAATACATGAAAGGTGCGTAGAACTAGATATTCATGTTATACTTCAATTATTTGCTAGAATTGCAAGGCTAGAAACTTGAGAATGACATTTATGTTATTTAATTAAATGACTAAAAAACGTGTTCGCTCCTATTAAGCTTTGATTGATATTGATGTTTGTAAGGCTAACAAAGTGAAAATTATTGAAATTTTAGTGAATGACATAGGTTAATCAAATGTTTAATTTGCTTATTGTTGGATATTGCGTTAGAGAGATCATAGATAAGGCTTTACAGTGATGGATGTAATGAGAAAAAGGGATTTATGTACTAATGTCAATGTGAATGCAGATGAATCATATAGGACCTGGTCTACCCAAGAAGAACAATAAGACTACACCAAGTAGCTTAGTACCTACAAAACTACAGTTGCGATACCATCATCTAATTGGAAGTGCAGCTAATGAGCCATGTGCTCGTACACAGCCACTAGATCAGACACCTGCACCTACACAGGCACAAGCTCACACACGAGCACCTTCTGAGCCTACTTCAACACCAAGAGAAGTCACATCTATTCCTAGTACTCATCCTAGAGATAAGTATGAACAAATTTTGAATATGTGACGCAATATTAGTTCTCTATCAACTTCTCAAGAGATGCATTTAGCTTCTAATTATCTGACACCAGTAAATGACACTATTCTTTCCACTGTGGGCTCCTCTTCTGCAAGCACTGCAGGTATGATCTTTTACATCACATTGGGTTAATTTCTTAAGATTAATTATTTTATTTATCTAGCCAATTAAGAATATGCTATATGCTAATTATAAATTATTCCTTTGCTATTTTAGGATCCACGACTGATGCAAAAAAAAGGGGTGTCACAAAAGGAAACTGATTGGCAAAGATTAATAAGGCGATAGGTAAAAGATTGGAGATAGAGATCTCCCCTGCTGAAGGATGACTAACCAATTCCGTACAGTCTGCCAAATTATCATATGAGGTTGGTGTTGTATCCCGAACTTCCTTACCTGTAAGAACAAAATTTTCAAAAATTACTAAGGAGGAATTACACATTGCATTTGATAAGTTAGACGTAAGTATTCTAAACCAATCCAATTTGTACGTGTTTTCTATATGCTTAAAGCATTCACCAATAATTTATAATTTTTTCAGCAAAAGTTGGAAGTCAAGGGAATGAGGACTGACAACGAAGTACATGCTGTTGTGAAGAGGTTTTTTGTTTTAAGGTCTAAAGATCAAAGGTATATTTTAAAAAAGCATTTTACTAAGCAAAGAAAAGATGTGAAGCCGCATAATGTCACAGTGGCAGAGTGGATGGATTTATGCGAGTATTGGGAGCAATCAACTACAAAGGTTAGTTTTTATTTGATAAGAAAACATAATTTCACACCTTCTTTGACAATTGATTATATTTTAGTATTTATGAATTGTGATTTATAGATGTTATAATAGATTTTGCTACATGTATGATTAGGAAAAAAGTCACAAAGCCAAATTGGCAAGGAGTCAGGTCAAATGTCAACCAAACTCCGGCTCCAAGGCCTTTGTAGCGATACGACATGAGATTGTGAGTTATTATCTTTTTAATTATATTTTACTTTGATTGACAATTAAAATTTTATGAAAAAATTACTAGTAATATATTTTTATACAACAGAGTGATAGGGATGGAGAAGAGTGTGACCGGATGAAGCTATGGTATCACACTCATTATGATGAAGGTAAAGATCAATGGACAACTGCCGAATGCAAAGCAAAATGGGTGAGTACATAGTTCATTTACAAATATTTGTTAAATGAGAATGTGTATGTAATTAATTCTTACTTTTCCAGGAATTAATGTGTCATGAAATGACATATTCAATAGAACAAGGTCATCCGATGACAGTGGATGAAGTATGTAACAAAGTCTTGGGCACTAGATCAGATTATGTTGTTGGCATGGGAATTGGACCTCGACCATAAGGGAATACTTCGGTCAGAAGAAGACTTCGAGATGAATTAGAGGACTCAAAGAGGGCTAATCATGTAACACCCCACTCCCGCAGGACCCGAACCCGATATCGTGGGTGATATCCGAGTCCGCGCCATACGAAAATGGTATGCTATCAATTCAAACTTTCATTCATAATATAATGACATTCATGTATAGGCCCGTAACAAAACTGAACACTTCCCGAAATCATATTACAACTAATTTACGGAAATACAAATTTGTGCAAAACAGAAGGACACTAATGCGAGGCGTGAACAACACCGATCCCGACCCTTTACTCTGTCTGCTAGCGGTAATCATACTCTCGTTTGTCTAGCAGGGTACTCTTCATTCTGAAAATAAATGTAATGTTGGGTGAGTTTGCGAACTCGGTGAGAAACCATCATCGATGGTCCACCCAACTCATGCATACACAACAAATCACATCATAGCACATATTATCATATTCCAAATTATTCATGCATTTTCATTTATTACATTACACATTTCACGGTCAATCATTTATATATGCGATGCATGTGACACTTTCATTTTCGTTACGTTGTTGTGACCGTGCGCCTAAATCGTTGGGCGTGATATGCCCTGCGGTGAGCCTGAGGCTCTATCAATCGTTGGACCTGAGGTCCTGTGCGTTAAGCTTAAAGCTCTCATATACTTTGGGCATAGCCCTGATTATCGAGCTGAGGCTCGGCATCGAGCTAAAGCTCGGAATTACGTTGGTACCACCGGTCACAACTGTCATTATCTGTGCATGCCAATATGCATGAATGCATATGTTCCAATTACAGTTACAATCGATTACATTTCGATGCCATTTTCCACTTTTTTGGACCTTCAGTCCGGTATTCCAATCGTATACATTTCCAATTGATTGCATGCATGCATTCACAATCATTTACACACAATAGCAGTTCTATAACAATACCAAATATTTCAAACACCTGTGGTCCGAAATCAATCAATAGCAATCAAACACATATCCATCCTTAACTCCACATGGCATTAATGCACATAATATTAAACACATAAAGGCTGAGAAACCAACTAGGTTACTCACCTCTGAACTTCCGAACAACAGCCGGAAAGTCTCACCACTGACCGACGATCTATGCTCCACTCGAGCCTCTAGAACAATCAGAACAATCGAACATTACCAATTGAAAATTTTCTAATATTTAGCAATGCATATGCGACAAATGCGATAAGTACTATACCCGTTATGACATTCCGAACCTATTCGAAATTTCCCAATCTCAATTTCAATTTCAATTCCTTATCTCCAAATAGAGCTAAATCCATGATCAATTGCATCATCAAAATCCTAATTTCCCAAATCAAAATCCTAAAATCAATTTGACCAATTCCTCGTTCCTTGCCGGCGCTTTGCTCCCTACGCGGCGAAACTCCATCTCTTCGCGGCACTGCTCGCCTCGCCACGGCGAACCCAGCTTCCTTCGTCGCGGTGTATGCAGCGTCGTGCGTCGTGTGCGACCATCTTCTGCGCCGCTTGCCATGGCGTGCAAGAAATTTTCCCATGGCGTGTTCATCACATGCCGCGGCGTGCGACGCTAAACCCAGAAATTTTTCCCAGAAATCTCCAGATTTCCGACTCTGCAACTTCCCAAATCCGATTTTCTCCTTTCAAACCACTCCCAAATAATTCAATACACATCATACAACTAATCTTTAACCATTATTTCATCAAACAATCAAAATCCCTAACATTCAACCCTAAAATCACCAAAAACCATCGTCGATAACCCTAAATGCCAAATCCTTTAATACACAAGTTAAATCATCAATCTAATACAATAAATCAATAGATCAAGTCACAATAGGTAGGAAAGGAGCAACTTACTAGATCAAAAGCTTCAAATCCTCAAGTAGCCATCCACGAAGAAGGAAGGAAAGAAAATGGAGGAGAAAGCATGGTGGAAGAGGAGATTCAAAGGGTTTGGGTTTTATACCCAAATCTCTAAGGCCTTGTTTAGCAATTGGCAATCCGATCCAAACAACTTCGGTCCAATTTTCGATTCTAATTTCTCCTGAATTTCAGTAATTCTAACCCTAATTTTTTTCAATTCCAAGTTTCTAATCATTCTATGCAATTAGATAATCAATTTCGGAGCCGGAATCAATTCAATCAGTCATTAGGTCAATTTTCCGGTCCAGACCTATTACTCAAAAATTCGAGAAAAATTCCTATAAATTCTCAAAATTAGAAAATACATAATCATGTATTAGATTTCATAATTCAATTTCCTAATTCTCAATTCTAACTCCAATTTCAATTCTCACGATTTAATTTGACATAAATTTCCAATTTTCAATTTATCCAAATCAATTAAGGATTTATCAAACATGTATATACTTGCTTGAACCGACAATCATTACCCAATTTAAATTGTACATAACTAAAATACATGCGTATACCAATGACTCGTTCCTCTAACATTAGAGGTCAAATGAATAAACATATCACATATGCAATATACAACCTAGCATGTCCCAATTTACCACTTTGACCTTCCCGTCAGTGACGGGATGTTACAAATCAAGGGTTACAGTCTCAAGTCGATGAATTGACTAAACAATTTAAAGAAATGCAGGATCGAATAACTTCCCAAGTCAAACAACAAAAAAAGGTTTTGGAACTTTTATGTTCTACACATAATGTTCGTTTAGACTAAATATGTACTCATATTGATATATTAAACACTTATGACGTATTGTTTATTTTAATTATCGTATTATGACATGTTTAAAATTGCAATTAAATAATAAATTGTTTGCATGTATTCAATTCTTTGCTACAAAGAATAATTATTAAAATTAATGATATATTCAAAAATTGATGAATTATTAAATAAATTTATTTCATAAATAATATTTAATAGTTATTAAATAAATAATGCTTTAAATTTTGTTAAACATTAAATTAGCAAATAATTAAATTAAAATTATTTTAGAAATTTTAAACAAATTTAAATTAAAATGTAATTATAATTCAATTTTATTAAATTAATTTTTTGGATAATTGAAAATTTTTAATTAATAATTAAAATTGATTAATTATTAAATTATTCCTATATTTAGATAAATGAAAACAAATAAAAATTATAATTTATATTGAATCATTATTAAATAAATTTTTTAAAATTATTATAAAAAATTTATTTTTGGATAAATTAAATTTAATAAATATCTTACAATCCACAACGTTTGCTTAATCAGACGTCGTGGAGTAAGATTTTCTATGACGTCCTTCAAACATCGTTAAAACTCAACAATCTGTGATGTTTTCTCCCAACGTTGCCAAATATCGAGTTCTTTCCTGATGTTTTATGAAACGTTGCCGATTATCAGAGCCTTCCATGACATTTTCTATCAGACGTCACCGATACCTATTACCTACCCCACCATTCGCGACGTTTTTTATGACGTTTTAATAGACGTCAGAAATGGTTTTCTGCGACGTTATATTAGCTTCTACGACATTTTAAAAATGTCACAAAAGGGCTCCATTTCTTGTATTGTTACCTTAGGTGGTTCGTCCTTTTGGATAGCATAATCAATGTCCATCTACCCCAGATGAAGAAAATTTCTCTCCTTCCAACTCTTATAATTTTCACCCCTTAGTTTGAGAATTTCATAACTTGTATTAGAGAAACTAACACCTTGAATAGCTACATAAATGACACATACATGTTGCTTATCAATACATTGAGACTAACAAATTATATATATGTATTACCATTGTAAAACATATCTTAACAAATATAAATCAAATGACATAAAAATTATCTATAAGCTAAATTTTAATTCAAACAAATTAATGTTAAACTATATAATAAAACTATCAAATTATATATCAATTTCTAACACTAGTGGGTAAATTAAAAAATAATTTGATATTTAAGCCTAATTAATTATTGAATATAATAAAAATTATTGTGGGATAAAATTTATGATAATTAAATAATTAATTATATTTCAAACTCTATACTCTTTATGTGATCACTTACATAAACATATAATTAGGGTTGTTGTGGTAAAGTCCTATTAATTAATCACTAAGACGTTTTATCTATAATGATGTTCACAATGCAAAATATAGACATAGTAGTCGTGTGAAATCTGTTTCATTTTGAACATTTATACAAATATTAGTCCAACGCTCAATACAACAAAGTGGAATCTGTAGATTAGATGGCTGAAACTCACCATGGCCCCTGTTACAAAGGTAATCTTGGAATTCAAACTTTCACCCGAAGTTTCTCGCTCACACTCTTTGCACGACAGTCTCACTTAGATTCGTTAAAGCAAGACTCAGCCTTTCCCAACCCGAGAAGTGTTTACCTCGCACACACTCGAAGAAACAATACTTATAAGAGCAATAAGAACAAAGGTAACAAGTTGGTGCGGTCTAAACAAAACAATTAAATTTTATCTAAACCAATTAGAGGCAAGTGCACCCCGTCGACCAGTAATATAAAACGGTAAGAACCGGATATCGTACCCAAGGGAAAAATTTCCAATACGGAAGACAATTAAATTAAACGATAAAAATTTACTCAGACGATCTAAAATTGATTGATTTGAAAATAAAATAAAATAAAGTAAGCAAATTAAGAAAATATGAAAAATGCAAGGTATGAATTTAAAACGACTAGATTTAATCAAATGACAAAAATCAATTAAGGTATCAGATTTCAATTGGATTAGGCACTAAAAATTATAACAGTGGATTGATTTAGGAAATACTTCACTTATGCAAGTCGAACCCAATGTTCATGGATGTTCCCTTTTCTTTTAAATCCGAGTCACCACTTGGTCTATAGATAATTCAGAATAAAAGGCGTTAAATACAAGAAGCCTAAAATTAAGTTCGTTAATTCTAGGTATCCTCACATAAGATCCTAAGGTTGGTCTACACTTTTAGTCTTAAGTATGTCGCTTGATTAATTTTCCGACAAATTAAATCCCATTGGTTATGGCATTTAATCATCCAAGATCTTAATCTAGGTGATCAGGCTAAATTAGGACTAAATATGCATTTAATCAAGCAAAAATCAACACCACAAAAATTATCCTAATCCAATTTCAATCTTAACCTTAACCGAAAAGAAAAATTTACTCACATATATTTATCAATGAAACATAAATCATGGTCATAATATATGTTTGCATTGAGTAAATCCACATAATTAAAATAAATAAGGAATTAAAAATTAAAAACAAATTAAAAAACACCCCCTTTTTCCTTTCAACGTGGCTGCTCCATTAGTTGTTTCCAATGTAATTGTTTTTAGCGTGGATGCCTCAACCATCGTAGTTGTCTCCTTAATCTTCAAGCCACCAGCTAGTTTTATCTCAAGCCATGCATAATCCTGGTTCCATTGCTTCAAGGATCAGCTAACATGTGTCTCATCCCCACAGCTGCAACGTGCCCCTAAGTGATGTAACGCTAGCCACCACCAGTTTCTTCGTTTCTTCCTTATCCACCAGCACATATTCTCTCAATTTTTTACGCACATACTGTAGCATCCCACTCCCACGAGACCCGAACCCGACATCGACGGTGATATCCGAGCCCGTGACCCGCGAGGGTGGTATGCTAGAGCAGTCCTATGCAATCTCAATCTATCCCATCCTATGCCAATTTTACCATTTTACCCTTCCAGTAGGGGGGGTGGGATGTTACACATACACATCCTTGGTTACTTTTCATTGACAAGACAAATAAGTTTTGTGTCTCATTTAATTCATGCACGTCCTCTCCTCCACCAACTGCCTTGCGTGATTTCCAACCTCCACGTTCCTTCACTAGCTGCCTTGCGTGAATGAGAGTCTTCAGCAGTAGCTCCCTCAAGTCTACAACCCCACCAAGCTTCAACGTCCTCTCCTGCTAAAATCTCCAGCAACTGCTTCTATCGTTAGTAGAGGAAGTCTCCAACAGCTCAACGTCTTTTGCTTTGTGGTGTAACATTCTTCTAAGCCTCTCCACGCAGCTGCTTTTTTTATCCCTAGAAGCTCAACGTTGCTCAATGTCTCTCACAACTCTTACCACACTCACCTAGTTAACGCACACACCACTCTCCTACCTTCCACCCAGCTGCTTTTGAGAGTTAGATGAGAGATGAGTGATTAGTTTAGCATTTTTTCCAGCCTCTCCACACAGCTGCTTCTTCATGCATTAGCTAATGTATTTAAAATACCTCCCCAACTAACTCACGTTCTTCCTCTCTTTACCAACAACTCACGTTATTTTCTTCTCCTTCTGCTTCTTCTTGTCTTCAACGTAAGTGAGTTCCACATAGCTTCAACGTTTTCTCATGTCCAGCCTGTTTTATGTCTCCACGCTACTTGTTCCATGCTGAAGTATGGATGGTCTTTAACCAATCCTTTACGTTTCTAATTGTCTTCTTCTTTTTCCAGCTGCCTTCTTCGTGATTTGCTTTTCTCCCTTGTTTTGTTCTCCAGCCCATGCTCTTTTATTTTGTTCTCCAGCCCATGCTTCAATGTTTTCTTCACAAGCAACTTCCTTTATTGTTTTTTTTTGCCACTAACGTGTTTTGTATCTCCCTTCACTAGCTTCAGCAGCTGCTCACGTTTTTCTCTTTAAACCACCAGCCTCACTCCATGTTAGTGGCCCCCCTCTATTTTGTGTATATCCCTATGCGTGAGTGGAGAGTTCCTAATTAAAGAATTAGTGTTGGAATATGAAAATAACATCAAAAGGAGGAGCTTATGGAGAGTGCCTGGTATTTAAAAACAATTTAAATATTAAATGGGCAATAATTTAGCGAATTATGTATAAAAAATTAATACAAAAATGTCCATTAACAATACCCCCACACTTGAATTTTTGCTTGTCCTCAAGCAACTTACTTACGTCACAAACAACGTATTCTGTCATTTCGTTTTCAACGAAAATCAAGTGCTTGCAATTCCTTAAAAATTCGGGGAACTCAAATATCAAGCTACAACATGTATCGTAATATTTTCATCAAGGCACATAAATAAAATCAAAGATAGATACATGTGATCAAAAGCAAGCATAAAATTAAAATGAACGTTCCTCACGATATTCACTCATGTCACTCAAGTGTATGAGGGTTGTGTTTCGCTCAAAGCTTCCTCTAAGAGATTACACTACCATAGGCTTGCAAATTCACCTATTTTTTTACTACATAGAGTATATGCCATTATGGATCAAAAGGTCTTTTATTCAGGGTTGTAATGGGGTTTAGGTTCAGGTGAGGTAAAAAGAACAAAGGCTGCTCACAAGTATTCACAAAGTACTAAATGACGTGGGACAATCACAAAGAATTTCTGATATATACATACAGACATACAGGACTACAACTACTCATCACTATCAAACGCTACTATTTTGATTTGTGTCGTTTTTTATTCTTTTTTATCTCTTTTTTTTTCTTTTCGTCTTTTTGTCTCTTTTTTTTTGTAACAATAAACATAAAGGAAGATAGCAGTAACAAAAATCAATAACAATTGAGTAGATGTGCGTCTAAAATATCTCAGAATAACATGTAAAACAAGAGTCCCCAAATCAAGGAATCAAATGCTTAATACTTCATTTAACTTGTGAAAGGGTAAGGCTAAAAGTTTTTAAGTTTCAGTATAATATGATTAATATGAAAACAACAAGGTCAAAGGCTCAAAGGGGGTAACAAGGGAAAAATGATTTGGTGGGTCATTTAAGCTAAAGGTTTAAAACAAAGAAGGCCTTTATCATGTCCATAAAGCATGTAACTAGCAGTATCAAACAGGTTCAAAGCAAGTTCTGAAGGTAATCCGCAAAGGGAAGCATCACATATGACAAAGAAAATAGATGACTATGAGATGCAGTCATATAGCTCAAAACCTCACAAATGTTTAAATGAAAATCCATCAAAATTTTATACATTGCCTCATCGCTCAACATCAGTTATTGACTAAGTATATGCAATTGATTACTTTAATTAATCCACGTGATTCACTATCCTCTCAAGCTGCCTATTCCAAGTTCATGCATACAACTCAATTTTCCATCCAACTATTTTGACAGAATCATATGATCAAATTCAACACAAATAGTACCCAAGTTAGCTACCAGAAGAGTCGCAACCATTCAAGTGTGTATCTCTCAACATCAACATCAATACCATCAACATCAGTAGCATGCACATAATCTCAAGCCCCCCACACTCAATAGGAACATGGTCCCTAATTTTCATGTAGTCAACAAGCAAACACAGAGAGAGGAGAAAGGAAGAAGAGACTTCCCTGAAAAATGATCAGCTAAGAACTTTTTTGCCACCAACCATGCAAACCTAAAGAAAACTCAAAACAACTTAAAGAAATGCATTAAAAGAAACATAAAGAAAACAACGAGAAAAGACAAGAAAGAAAACTACAGTAGTATCGGAAAACATGCACCGCGATCAAGGAGGCGAAGTGTTATGAAGAGACAATCGCTCCTCAGAGTTACTGTAACATCCCGTTACCGATGTGAAAGGCATATTGGTAATTTGGATGGATTAGGTTTGGGTGCATGCATAATTTGAATTTGCACATGCATTTGCTTCTATATTATTGATAAATGATTATTGTTGCACTAGCATATGCGAGTACATGCATGTATGACATATTCCCGGTTATATTGAGTAAATTGAAATCCTATGATTATTGTATAGATTAAGTTTTGAATATAGATTTGGAGTGAAATTGAATTTTATGAGATCGGAAATCGAAATTGGAGTAGAGGAATATGTGTTTCCTAATTTTGAGGTTTTATAGGATTTTTTTTGGAATTTTTAGAGTTATGGGTCCGGACCGGAAAAATGGCATAATGACTAATTAATTGGATTCCGGTTCTGAAATTGATTGACAATTGACACGAGAAAATTGGAGTTATGATTTTAGGATTTATCATTTATAGTCATTGTGAGATTTGGGAGAAATTAGAATAAGAATTGGAGTTTTAGACCCTAAGTTTTGGGCATGTGGCATGAGAGTTGCCAAACATGCCCTTAGCTTTTAAGTCTTAGTATTAAAACCCTAATTCTTTGAAATTGTCTCCCACGAAACTCCTTTGCCGCGAAAGAAAATTGATCTTCTTCTTCTCTTCTCCTTCGTGGGTCTCCATTTGGTTTGATTCCTTCCATTTTCTTCCTTTAAATTTCTCCCATCATCATCTTTAACCTAGCTTAAGTCTTGTGATGGAGAAGAAAATATTTGGTGGAGAAATGAAGGATTGTCGTGGTTGTGCCTAAGCTTGAAAATTGGAGTTTTGGGTGATTTGTGAAAGGTTGAAGGCTTGAATCAAGTAAGTTCCTACTTCTCTATGTTCTAAGTTGTTTGATTTCATCATTGAATCAAGTTATTAATTGTTTAGAAATTTATAAGTTTCGGATGATTTGGGTATTTGAGAGATAATAGATTTTTGATGGATTTGAGGTTAGAAATAAGTTGGGTTTAGTATTTTAAATTGATTGGAAGTGATCTGAAGTGAATTGAATGGATTTATATCAGAAGATCTGGGAATTTCTGGGTTTCGAACGCAAATCTGGGATTGCACATCGCGACGAATATTTAATTCTACACCGCGGCGAGCGTCTGCCTTTCGTACGTCACGACGAGCGAAGGCGCACATCGCGACGAGCGTAAGAGGATTCGCCGCAGGGAGAGAAGAAGCGGGCGTCGCGGCGAAGGCGAGATGACTCGCCGCGGTGAGTGTCCTTGCGCCGCGGCGAGGGAGCCTGATTTTCGAAATGGAATTAAGCTATTTAAGTGATGATTTTTGAGGTTTTAGATTCTTATTGAATTGGATATTGATTGATTGTGATTTAGAGACGCAGAATTTGCAATCTAGAATAATGGAATCTCGGAATTGAATTCGGAGGTTCTCGAAATTGGATGGTGATTGAATAGTGAATTTAATTTTGATTTAAGGATAATTCTAATGTCTTGGAATTTAGCTTTAAAGAGTTCAAAATCTGGTCAATTGAATCATAGTATTAGAAATTGCTTTGAATTTGAGTGATAAAGGTCGAATTGGAATGATTTGGGAATAGGATCGGAATGTCACAACATGTATTGTACTAATCGCATTCGCTACATGTGCATTATTGAATATTAGAAATTGTGCAATTAGTAATGTTAAATATTCTGATTGTTTTAGAGGCTCAAGTGGAGCGTCGTTCGTCCGACGTAGCTGAGACTTCACAGCAGTAGCTCGGAAGTTCAGAGGTGAGTAACCTAGTTGGTTTCTCAACCTGTATGTGTTACATTTTATGCACCTATGCCATGTGGAGTTAAGGATGGATTTATGTGCTTGCTTTTAATTGATTTCGGACCAAAGGTGTGGGAAATATTTGGAATTGTTATAAAAGTGTTAATTGTGCATAAAATTGAAATTAATTGGTTTAATTCGAAATTGGACATAGTGGGATAGGTTGTGGCACAATTATTGTAAATTGAACATGTGCATTCATGCATAAAGGCATGATCAAATAAATGACAGTTATGACCGGTGCAACCACCGTATTTTTAGAGCTTCAAGCTCAACGCATCAGGGCCTCGAACCCAACGATTTTAGAGCCTCAGGCTCAACGTATTAGGGCTTCAAGCCCAATGAAATTCAGAGCCACTGGCTCAACGTTAATGAGCTCAGGCGCACGGTGACAATAACGTAATAACTGGAAAGTGTCACATATGCATTTTTCATATGAAATGATTAAATGTGAATCGTATGAAAGGTGAAACGCCTTACAAATGTGAAATTGAATGTATGTGATTTTCTGAAAGTGTTGATATATGTTATTTCCGTAAATTACCTGTATATGCATGAGTTGGGTGGAGCATCAATGATGGTTTCTCGCTAAGTTTGCAAACTCACCCAACATTGCAATTATTTTTCAGGTCAGCTATAGTTACCCACAAACTTGGGCATATACAATTTAGCCCGTTGTCCATTTACCTTGAATGAATTTTCATTTTCTCGTTTTACCTCAAGGACCCCAAAAGGAAGGACTTGGATCACAGTGAATGGACCATACCACCTCGACTTAAGCTTCCCTGGAAAAAGATGAAGATGGGAGTTGTAGATTAAAACCTGGTCGCCTACCTTAAAGTCTCAGTGGAGAATCTTCTTGTCATGCCACTTCTTCACACGTTCCTCATACATCTTCGAATTGTTATAAGCATCCAAACGAAACTCTTTAAGCTCATGAAGTTGCATAAGTCTCTTAGCACCTGCAGCAGATAAATTAAAATTAAGAAATTTAGTAGCCCAGTATGCACGATGCTCTAACTCAACAGGAAGATGACAGGACTTCCCATATACTTTCTTGAATGGTGACATGCCTATGGGTGTCTTAAATGCAGTCCTATATGCCCAAAGTGCATCATCTAGCTTTAAAGACCAGTCCCGCCTAGAAGCATTAACAGTTTTCTCTAGTATTTTCTTTAATTCCCTGTTTGAGACTTCAACTTGTCCACTAGTTTGAGGGTGGTACGGAGTAGCAACCTTATGGGTTACCCCACACTTAGCTAACAACGAATCAAAAAGTTTATTGCAAAAATGCGACCCCCCATCACTAATGATAGCCCTAGGTGTGCCAAAACGTGTAAAAATATTCTTCTTCAAAAATTTAACAACACGTCTAGACTCATTTGTAGGCAATGCCTCTGCTTCCACCCATTTGCTAACATAATCAACAGCAACCAATATATACTGATTAGAGAAAGACTTAGGGAATGGTCCCATGAAGTCTATTCCCCAAACATCAAAAACTTCACAAACAAGAATGCTAGACAATGGCATGTCATGTCTCCGAATAATGTTTCCGACCCTTTGACACCTATCACAAGATTTGACAAATGTAAATGCATCTTTAAATAAAGTGGGCCAATAGAAACCACACTCTAAAACTTTATGAGCTATCCTAGATGCACCATAATGTCCCCCAGCCTCTCTAGAATGACAATGATGTAACACAGAGGACATTTCCTCTTCAGGAATGCAACGCCTAACAATACCATCCACACAAATCTTGTAAAGCAAAGGGTCATCCCAAAGATAGTACCTTACCTCAGACAAATTTTTTTTCTTTTGAGTATAAGAAAGATCAGGGGGATAGATATTACCAGTAAGGTAGTTCACATAATTTGCAAACCATGGAATGACCATCATAACCATCAGATGCTCATCAGGAAAAGCCTACTGAATGTTCTTCTTTGTTGCACTCTCCATGGCAACTTCATCTAACCTTGATAGGTGATCAGCAACAAAATTCTCAGTCCCCTTCTTATCCCTCAGTTCAATGTCAAATTCCAGCAAAAGTAACACCTAACGAATTAGTCTTGGTTTAGCTTTGGATTTTGTCATCAAGTATTTCAAAGCTGCATGATCAGTATACACAATCACTTTAGACAAAACCAAATATAAGAGAAACTTGTCAAAAGCAAACACAATTGCCAACATCTCTTTCTCTGTGGTGGTATAATGGCATTGTGCACAGTTTAGTGTCCTACTTGCATAAAAAATAGGATGAAAGATCTTACCTCATCTTTGGCCTAAAACAGAACCCACTGCATAATCACTTGCATCACACATTAATTCAAAAGGAAAAGACCAGTCAGGAGATATAAGAATAGGTGCAGTCAACAGCATATCTTTTAACAATTGAAAAGATGTCAAACATTTATCGTCAAAATTAAACACAACATCTTTTTCTAGCAACTCAGTTAAAGGTTTAGCAATTTTGGAAAAATCCTTAATGAACCTACGGTAAAAACCAGCTGATTGAGCCAAATTTATACTATAAATTGGCCCTAATTTCTTAAGTGATTATGCACTTGTTGACTCCTAATTCATGATTTTTGTGCTTAAATTGGTTCCTCATATCGAGCTTTTATAATTTGCACATTATCGGTATTTTGTTGTCATTTGATATTAATTTCTGCATAACTTTTATTGGGACAATTGATCTGCAAATGTGTTGTATTTTTGTAGGAACAATGGAGTCAACAAGAGAAAGTCAATATGTCGTGAAAGCCATCCATTAAATCGGAGCGAACCAGCGACCATTCGCCATGATTTAATTTATTAGTGTAAATTAATTAAATCATGACAGTGACCATTTTATCGTCATGACGAACTTTATTCATTAGTCGCGACGAATGTCGGATACTCGACCCTTAAATGGAAAATTTTTGCACTGTTCCGACCCGGCCTGCTTACAACTCCTATAAAACCTTCCATTTTAGGTTAAAACAGGAAGGGCTGCATTCTCGAGGTAGCTCTCCATCTTTCGTCTTCTCTATTTTTCTGATAGGTTTTGTTTCCTCTGTTTTGCAGATTCGGCGCCACCTCCAGACGACGTCCACCATCACCATCTTCATCTCTTCCATTGTTAAATCGCACTCACTCTCAACTGTTAAATCGTTGGAGTCATGGACCGAGGTGATATTCAGCGATGATGGACTCACCCGAATCATGCGTGGCTAAGGCGTCGGATCTCCTGAAGATGTAGCAACGGTCTGAGTTCCATGAGCTTCAAGGGGTAATCGATCGCTGTTTTGAATTTCTATCATGGTTTTGTAACAACTCCGAGTTGGAGATTGCATTGTATGACCGAATGAATCTTGCTATAGTTTAGTAGGATGTTAAACTTTGATCTATGTTAAGGATTGGTTTGTGTTGAATATTGTGCCTGAATACATGAAGTCTCATGTATATCAGTCAGATTTTGCATTAATTAACCTAATCTGCTTAGTTGTGTTTGGTTAAGTTGGTTATGTTATTATCTGATTGATTTATTGCATAAATCATTTCATACCATACACTAAGGGTTTGAACAAGTTTTAATTTATCGAGTTGATCAATTAAATCTTGGACTTAACGAGTTGTTAAGATTGTGTTTTCGAAACTTAGTGGATTTCAAACCCCGACATTTATTTTGAACGATGATGACCCGAGCTGTATTTTCAGGAGAAATTTAATTAATTGTTTTCAATCTTAATTATTTCAAATTGTCTTGCCTTTCAAAAAAATCCCAAAAACATTTATTTCGTACTTAGCTTTCTTTAATTTTAAAGATCAAGCCAAACCCCCTTTAATTGTTTTAATTGCATGCATCATTAGACTAGGCTAGTCTTAAGATCAATTCTACACTGGTTCCTTGAGAGTCGACCCAAGGTTGCACCCTGTGTTGCAATTCTTGGTATAAATTGATTTTGACCGGTTTCCAAGGATCAATCTTAGGTAGGATTTTCATTTCTGTTTCAATAAATTGATTCCCTCTTGTTAGCTCCGCATTTTCCTTGTTCGATGAAGCATGAGATAGATTAATGAGATTGAGTGATACGTGGATTGATAAATTGAATGTTTGTGCAATTTATGTAGGATCCTTAGAAATTTTGTTCTATTTTGGGTGGTTAGCATACGTACATCCTCGTTAAATCGCGACATATCTAGGGTTTTTCTGTTTTGTTCATTGCGTTAACGATTTCCTCGTCGCGACGAATAAGCCCAGTTTTGCCCCTATGAACCGTTGGTCTTCCTCTTTGATCGAAGCCCTTTTCTTTTTTTTTTCCCTTTCGCGCCCTTTCGTTTGCCTTCCGCCCTATTTCTTCTCCTTCTTTCTCTTTCTCTTTCTCCCTCACTCTCTCATTTCTTCGCCGCCTCGTCGGCGTTGCCTCATTCCTCGTGAGTCGTCTCCTTGAAGTCTCCCTTCACTATCGATTCTCATAAGCCTCTTTCCTTTTGTTTTTCTCTTTGTTCGCTTTCATTTTCGTTGATTAGTGTTTAGTTAGGGTTGCGGGAAGCGCTGTTCGCCGCGTGTGTCTGCAGAATCGCCGTTCATCGCGACGAGTTTCATAATTCGTCACGACGACGAAGACGCCCATTGCCACAACGAACGCGTGCACATGCATCGCGACGAATGGCCGAGGACCTCGATTAAATCGCGACTTCCGGCGTTAGTCGCGATGAGGAGGCTGATTACGTATGATGTTCCTAGTTAAGTTTT
This sequence comes from Erythroxylum novogranatense, assembly GCA_029891385.1. Taxonomy (NCBI): domain Eukaryota; kingdom Viridiplantae; phylum Streptophyta; class Magnoliopsida; order Malpighiales; family Erythroxylaceae; genus Erythroxylum; species Erythroxylum novogranatense. The sequence goes on from CM057229.1 coordinate 32,306,527, forward strand.
GTTTCTATTACTTGTATGTGCGGGGACCATGCCTCAAACTCACAATGCTAGCGTGCAGCGAGAAACCCATATCCCTCCTCTTCCTCTTGCTCCCTCCGCGGTTCCACCTCGTGAGTCTCCTCCACTGCAGCTGCTCCAGCCCCTCGAGGTGGCCATGCTCGGCGGACATCCTTCATCTTGAGGCTCGGATGGCGTGACCATGAGTTTTCCGCTCCATCTTGAACATGATTGCGGCTCGTCTTGATTGCCGTTCCGCCTCCGGCCCGGCTGGCTCTGCTGCTCCTAACTCTTCCATCATGATTCAAGAGTCACCTTCTTTTCCCTTTCATTCCAATAGCTTTTCTGCCGCTGCCCCTCCGGATCCGTCAGTCGACGACCCTCTTGCTTAGTCGGCTGTCCCTGCTTTCGTTTGTATTTTGTGTTTGCTGAATTTCTATTTTCTTTTCCTTGCTGTAATTTTTAGCTAGTTCTTCGGATCCTTCCTTTTGTCCACTTACGTTTTGAGCTTAATGATATATCCCCATTTCTCTTTCATCAATTCTTGTTTCATGCTTTTTTGTGTGCCTTGCTACTTCTGCCATTGTGGACAATGTCATGTTTAAGTGTGGGGGAGCTAGTTCCCTATTATATTTTGCATTGCATACCTATTAGAATTTGTGCATACTTTTGTGGGCCCTTGCTTTTATTGATAAATTTGAAACTCAATCGGACATTTTCTTTTGTTCTTTTGTGCCTACATGCAAATCATTTACAAGTTTCAAAACACGATACTTGAGTTTTGAAAATACTCTCCATTCTTGAGCGATAATTGGATCTGGAAAAATTTTAAATTTTGAAGTTTTCAAAACAAAGTGAATGGGAGCATGCTAACAAGGTAGCATTTTAGTTTTTAAGACTTGAGATTGATCATTGGGACAAAGCCCTTGTTGGAAGGATATTGAGCCAAAATTTTTCTTCTATATCTTTGTGTGCATGCATCGCTTGGTTCATACTTCTCGAACTTGTGTCAATTTTTACTCAAAGCTTGATGGACTAGAATTTTGTTGATATGATAGGCGTTCCTTCTTTCAGCCTTTCCCCAAACACCAACCCTTAAACACTTTTCCTTTGCTAGCTCCTTGAGCCTTTATTCTATGAGCATTTGCATACATATTAAGATGATGTCGGTGATCATGTTTTGTTATTAATTTTAAAAAAGTTGGAAAATGGAAAAGTGTTAGTCTTGTGTATCCCAAAAGGGATAATAATGTGTTGTATCCCAAAGGATTAGCATCTCAAATGAGATAGCCAAATGATTGAAAAAAATGTGTGTATTCAATTTATTTGAGTGTTTAGTTTTAGTTGAATGTTAACATCAATTCCTCATTTAGTCGCATGCTCATATTTTCTTTCTTTCACTTCATCCATTCATCTAGCCCTCCGCTCATTACAACCTGAAAGACCTCTTGATCTTGAAATGATAGTCCTTGTAGTGGAGAAATTGAATTGATACAAGTCTATGGTAGGAGATGCATTAAGCGATTGAGAGAAAATATCCTTAAACACAAGTGAGTTGGCGTAAACACCATATCCCGAGTGATTCTCTGTTTTTCAATCTCATGTGTTTAAATTCTTTCAGTATTTATTTTATTAGCACTCTTTCAATTTCTTTGAGTTTAAATTCGATGAAGTAGATTCGTCATTTACATTATTATTTGAGCATGGTGGAATTTTCTTTTACTCTTGTACCTTTTGACTCTTGTAAGCTTTGTCCAGGAGTACAAAGGTTTAAGTGTGGGGGAATTTGATTGAGCCAAATTTATACTATAAATTGGCCCTAATTTCTTAAGTGATTATGCACTTGTTGACTCCTAATTCATGATTTTTGCGCTTAAATTGGTTCCTCATATCGAGCTTTTATAATTTGCACATTGTCAGTATTTTGTTGTCATTTGATATTAATTTCTGCATAACTTTTATTGGGACAATTGATACTGCAAATGTGTTGTCTTTTTGTAGGAACAATGGAGTCAACAAGAGAAAGTCAATATGCCGTGAGAAGCCATCCATTCGTCGGAGCGAACCAACGCAGCCATTCTTCGCGACGAATTTATTAGTGTAAATTGATTCGTCGCGACGAGTGACCAATTTTATGCGTCGCGATGAATGTCGAATACCCGACCCTTAAATGGCAAATTTTTGCACTGTTCCGACCCGGCCTGCTTACAGCTCCTATAAAACCTTCCATTTTAGGTTAAAACAGGAAGGGCCGCATTCCCGAGGTAGCTCTCCATCTTTCGTCTTCTCTATTTTTCTGATAGGTTTTGTTTCCTCTGTTTTGCAGATTCGGCGCCACCTCCAGACGACGTCCACCATCACCATCTTCATCTCTTCCATTGTTAATCGCACTCACTCTCATTGTTAAATCGTTGGAGTCATGGACCGAGGTGATATTCAGCGATGATGGACTCACCCGAATCATCGTGGCTAAGGCGTCGGATCTCCTAAAGATGTAGCAACGATCCGAGTTCTATGAGCTTGAGGGTGTCGATCATTGTTTTGAATTTCTGTCATGGTTTTGTAACAACTCCGAGTTGGAGATTGCATTGTATGACCGAATGAATCTTGCTATAGTTTAGTAGGATGTTAAACTTTGATCTATGTTAAGGATTGGTTTGTGTTGAATATTGTGCCTGAATACATGAAGTCTCATATATATCAGTCAGATTTTGGATTAATTAACCTAATCTGCTTAGTTATGTTTGATTAAGTTGGTTATGTTATTATCTTATTGATTTATTGCATAAATCATTTCATACCATACACTAAGGGTTTTAACAAGTTTTAATTTATCGAGTTGATCAATTAAATCTTGGACTTAACGAGTTGTTAAGGTTGTGTTTTCGAAACTTAGTGGATTTCAAACCTCGACATTTATTTTGAACGATGATGACCCGAGCTGTATTTTCAGGAGAACTTTAATTAATTGTTTTCAATCTTAATTATTTCAAATTGTCTTGCCTTTCAAAAAAATCCCAAAAACATTTATTTCATACTTAGCTTTCTTTAATTTTAAAGATCAAGCCAAACCCCCTTTAATTGTTTTAATTGCATGCATCATTAGACTAGGCTAGTCTTAAGATCAATTCTACACTGGTTCCTTGAGAGTCGACCCGAGGTTGCACCCTGTGTTGCAATTCTTGGTATAAATTGATTTTGACCGGTTTCCAAGGATCAATCTTAGGATTGAACGATAAGCCGCGATCACCAGCATGGCCTAAAAAACTTCTAATGGATCTAACATTTTTCGGTGGTGGAAGTTTCTTAATGACATCAATTTTTGCTGGGTCTATCTCTATACCCTTGCTAGAAATCTTGTGACCTAAAACAATGCACTCCTGTACCATGAAATGACATTTTTCCAAATTTAGCACTAAATGAGTCTCTTCACACCTAATCAGGACTTTCTCAAGGTTATCCAAGCATGCATCAAATGAAGTTCCAAACAAAGAGAAGTCATCCACAAAAATTTCAATGCAAGGTTCAAGCATATCAGAAAAAATAGCCATCATGCATCTTTCAAATGTAGCTAGAGCATTGCATAACCCAAACGGCATGCGTCTATAGGCAAATGTACCATAGGGACATGTAAAAGTTGTTTTCTCCTGATCTTCCAGGGCTACAGGAATCTGCAAATATCCACTATATCCATCTAAGGCACAATAAAAATCATGTCCAGCTAATTTCTTAATCATCTGATCAATGAAAGGTAAAGGAAAATGATCTTTCCTAGTGACATCATTCAACTTCCTATAATCTATGCACATTCTCCACCCAGTTACCTTCCTAGTGACTATTAATTCATTTTTTTCATTTTCAACCACAGTGGTGCCTCCTTTCTTTGGCACAACATGCACAGGACTAACCCAACCAGAATCAAAAATGGGATAGATAATACCTGCATCTAGAAGCTTTACTACCTCATCTTTCACTACCTCCTTCATGTGTGGGTTAACTCTCCTCAGGGGCTGCACTATCGCCTTGCTTCCATCCTCCATGAAAATGTGGTGTGTGTAAAAAGAAGGGCTTATACCTTTGATATCTGTAATGGACCACTCAATCGCCTTTTGTGGTCATGATACCCTCAATAACTGCTCCTCCATAGCACCTGAAAAACAAGAAGAAATGATAATCGGTAAGTGCTCAGGTGGGTTAAGATAAACATACTTCAAATGACTTGGAAGAGGTTTAAGATCAAGAGAAGGGGACTCTTCAATCGAAGGCTTCGGAAATAGCTTGGTTGGACGTTGGAGAGGCTCGTATGCTCTATAATGTGTCCAATATGCCTGCTCCAACTCATCTGCAATTTCCTCCAACTCTTCTTGCAATTCTGCCCCTAATTCTTCGATTGTTCCGTGCGCTTCCTCTTCTAACAAATCTGCACAAACAATAGAAGAATCATCAGTATCAGAAGAATAAATATCAATAAAATGGCAAGAGTCAAGAGTAGAAGGATGCTTCATAGCATTGAACACATCAAACACTAGTTCCTCATTTTGAAGTCTCAAGATGAGCTTTCCACGTTGTACATCGATGATGGTCCATGCAGTAGCCATGAAAGGTCTCCCAAGAATGATGGGGATGTCTATATCTTCCTCCATACCAAGGACTAAAAAATTCACCGGGAAGATGAACTTCTCGACCTTGACCAATACGTCCTCAATGATTCCCCTCGGATAGGTGATTGACCTATCTGCCAACTGAAGCGAAATAGTTCTGGGTTTGGGCTCCTCCAATCCTATTTCCTGAAAACAGAAAGAGGAATTAAATTAATACTCGCACCCAAATCCATTAAAGCTTTATCTATATTTCAATCACCTATAACACACGGAATAGTAAAACTCCCTGGATCCTTAAGCTTCGGTGGCAGCTTTCTTGACAATATGGTCGAACACTCCTCATTCAGCTTCACCGTGGCATACTCCTCAAGCCTCCTCTTGTTAGACAAAATTTCTTTTAAAAACTTCGCATAAGAAGGCATCTGCGCTATGGCCTCAACAAAAGGAATGTTTATATGCAACTTTTTAAATATCTCAGGAAAACGACCAAATTGCTTATCTAATTGTGTACCTTTCAATCTTTGAGGATAAGGAATCTGAGGTCTTACTGGATGTGTGATGGGATCAGCAAATAGCCTAGGATGGTCCTCCTTTTTAGCTGGTGCTTCAGTGGCCTCCTTGCCACTCTCCTGACTCTCTTCTTTTTCATTCTTTTCCACTTTTTTATCCTTCTGCTTCTCCTTAACTTCTTCAAGTTGTTTGGCACTTCTCAATAAAATTGCCTTTGCATGTTCTCTCGGGTTGGCCTCAGTAGTGCTAGGCAATGAACCCGAAGGTCTTTCCTTCAACAAACTTGCAATCCGGCTCATCTGATTCTCCAAATGTCTGATAGAAGATTCTTGGTTATGCATCCTGACCTCGGTAGTGGAAATATACTTCGACAGTAGGTCTTCGAGATTAGATTTCTCTGGTGGTGCAGGATTAGGAGCCTTGAAACCTGGGGGTGCAGGTGGTTGTCTATGAACATTGGATGATTGTGGTTGTGCTACCTGATCATTCCGCCAAGAGAAATTTGGATGATTTCTCCATCCTAGGTTGTAGGTATTAGAATATGGGTCCAATCGCTGTTTGTTATAATTGCCCACATAATGGGCCTCTTCAGTCTCTTGAGAAAAAGGATTCCCGACTTGACATTCAGAAGATGCATGGGAATCTCCACCATAATGCTCACAAACAACCTGAACTCCTTAATGAAGAGCTAGCTCCTCCTCTCTGCTGTGCATCAAATTATCCAATTTCTTCGTCGAACATCCATCTGAGGATAAAGCCCTTTGTATTGTTGACTACACGAGCTCCTCAGGGTCGCTTGGGATGGCTTTACGAATGATATTGAAGCTGCTAGTGGCCATCTCATCAATCAACTTTGAAGCGATCGGCGTTTTCCTCATTAAACTACCTCCTGCGGCGTCTATGGTACTCTAGTCGATGGGTTCATTCACATATAAAAGGTATTGACTTCTTGCCATGTAGAGAACCCATGACTAGGACACTGCGTCAACATATCCCGAAATCGCTCCCACACTTCATATAAACTTTCATTTTCATACTGAGTGAAGGAAGTGATCTCATTTTTCATCTTTGCAACCTTGGCAGGAGGGAAAAATTTTGCCAAAAATAACCTCATCATCTCATCCCATGTAGTAATCAATCCCGACTGCAAACTAGCCAACCATGCTCTAGCCTTATCCCTTATAGAAAATGGGAATAACCTTAATCTCACTGCGCCTTCCGATAGTCCATTTTGCTTGAATAAATCACAAATATCTAAAAATGTCTCCAAATGGGTGTTCGAATCCTCCAAAGGCAATCCTCCAAATTGAGATGATCTCACCATGGATGTAATGCTGTGAGGAATCTCAAAACTCGCAGCTGTGATCGTCGGCCTTATAATGGGCGGCATTGGTCTATTGTTGTGCCCCATTGTCAAATCCATCATAGTTAACTCCCTTCTTTCTTCAGTATGTGGCATCAACCTCTCCTCGTGCTGTTCCATCTTTGAAAACTGCTCTTCTCTAGTCCTTTCTGTTGAAGTACTACTCTGAGCCAATCTGGTTTCCTTACGCAACCTGCGAGCAGTTTTTTCAATTTCAGTATCTAATAGCAAATTCTCAGGCTTTTGACCACGAGTGAGCATAAACAAAATGGAACAAATAAAAAAAATAACAAACCTAAGGATAAAAAAATAAAATAAAACACCCGAAATGAAGCAATCAAACAAACAACTAAAATAAGCAAATAAACAACAAAGCAAAAATTAATTCTGAGACAATTAACACTGTCTAATTTAATGACTCAAAATCAGAAATTCTTTCCCCGGCAACAGCGCCAAAAACTTGGTGCGGTCTAAACAAAACAATTAAATTTTATCTAAACAATTCGAGGCAAGTGCACCCCGTCGACAAGTAATATAAAACGGTAAGAACCGGATATCGTAGCCAAGGGAAAAATTTTCAATACGGAAGACAATTAAATTAAACGATAAAAAATTACTCAGACAATCTAAAATTGATTGATTTGAAAATAAAATAAAATAAAGTAAGCAAATTAAGAAAATATGAAAAATGCAAGGTATGAATTTAACACGACTAGATTTAATCAAATGACAAAAATCGGTTAAGGTATCAGATTTCAATTGGATTAGGCACTAAAAATTATAACAGTTGATTGATTTAGGAAATACTTCACTTATGCAAGTCGAACCCAATGTTCATGGATGTTCCCTTTTCTTTTAAATCCGAGTCACCACTTGGTCTATAGATAATTCGAAATAAAAGGCGTTAAATACAAGAAGCCTAAAATTAAGTTCGTTAATTCTAGGTATCCTGACATAAGATCCTAAGGTTGGTCTACACTTTTAGTCTCAAGTATGTCGCTTGATTAATTTTCCGACAAATTAAAACCCATTGGTTGTGGCATTTAATCATCGAAGATCTTAATTTAGGTGATCAGGCTAAATTAGGACTAAATATGCATTTAATCAAGCAAAAATCAACACCACAAAAAATATCCTAATCCAATTTCAATCTTAACCTTAACCGAAAAGAAAAATTTACTCACACATATTTATCAATGAAACATAAATCATGGTCATAATATATGTTTGCATTGAGTAAATCCACATAATTAAAATAAATAAGGAATTAAAAATTAAAAACAAATTAAAAAACACCCCCTTTTTCCTTTCAACGTGGCTGCTCCATTAGTTGTTTCCAATGTAATTGCTTTTAACGTGGATGCCTCCACCATCGTAGCTGTCTCCTTAATCTTCAAGCCACCAGCTAGTTTTATCTCAAGCCACGCATAATCCTGGTTCCATTGCTTCATGGATCAGCTAACATGTGTCTCATCCCCACAACTGCAACGTGCCCCTAAGTAATGTAACGCTAGCCACCACCAGCATCTTCGTTGCTTCCTTATCCACCAGCACATATTCTCTCAATTTTTTACGCACATACACATCCTTGGTTACTGTTCATTGACAAGGCAAATAAGTTGTGTCTCATATAATTCATGCACGTCCTCTCCTCCACCAACTGCCTTGCATGATTTCCAGCCTCCACGTTCCTTCACCAGCTGCCTTGCGTGAATGAGAGTCTTCAGCAGCAGCTCCCTCAAGTCTACAACCCCACCAAGCTTCAACGTCCTCTCCTGCTAAAATCTCCAGCAGCTGCTTCTATCGTTAGTGGAGGAAGTCTCCAACAGCTCAACGTCTTTTTCTTTGTGGTGTAACATTCTTCTAAGCCTCTCCACGCAGCTGCTTTTTTATCCCCAGAAGCTCAACGTTGCTCAATGTCTCTCACAACTCTTACCACACTCACCAAGTTAACGCACACACCACTCTCCTACCTTCCACCCAGCTGCTTTTGAGAGTTAGATGAGAGATGAGTGATCAGTTTAGCGTTTTTTCCAGCCTCTCCACACAGTTGCTTCTTCATGCATTAGCTAATGTATTTAAAATGCCTCCCCAACTAACTCACGTTCTTCCTCTCTTTGCCAACAGCTCACGTTATTTTCTTCTCCTTCTCCTTCTGCTTGTCTTCAACTTAAGTGAGTTCCACATAGCTTCAACGTTTTCTCATCTCCAACCTGTTTTATGTCTCCACGCTACTTATTCCATGCTGAAGTATGGATGGTCTGTAACCAATCCTTTACGTTTCCAATTGTCTTCTTCTTTTTCCAGCTGCCTTCTTCGTGATTTGCTTTTAGCCCATGCTCTTTTATTTTGTTCTCCAGCCCATGCTTCAATGTTTTCTTCACAAGCAGCTTCCTTTATTGGTTTTTTTTTTGCCACTAACGTGTTTGGTATCTCTCTTTACTAGCTTCAGCAGCTGCTCATGTTTTTCTCTTTAAACCACCAGCCTCACTCCATGTTAGTGGCCCCCTACATTTTGTGTATATCCTGTCGTGAGTGGAGAGTTCCCAATTAAAGAATTAGTGTTGGAATATGAAAATAATGTCAAAAGGAGGAGCTTATGGAGAGTGCCTAGTATTTAAAAACAATTTAAATATTAAATGGACAATAATTTAGCGAATTATGTATCAAAAATTAATACAAAAATATGCATTAACACAAGTACACATAGAGATACGGTATAAAACCAACTTTATATACTTTCCCTCAAAAGAATATAAAGAATGCTCTCTCTGATTGAATGAGAAGCGCGAAGCTCGAAGGAGCTCTATATAGGCATCCTAACTTAGAGTCCAAGTTACATTCAGATTCCTACTATCCTTATTAGATTACATCACGTGGACCAATTAGACGACACATCCGTCTAAATAGGACTCTAACTGATAAGATAAGATAACAACAAGATAGAGTTTACAGTTATCTAAAACACTAACATCCTTATCTGCGAAGATCTCCACTATCTTCAGATGTTGAGTTTCACTGCAACTCTAACTCCCAATCATCGCCACATCATCCAAGATCTCCCCGCAATCTCTATTCACTAATGATGTAATGTTATTTCGCTAAAGCCTACTAGCACACTGGCCTGATCCAATGCTTCCCATAACAAGTCTATTAGTCATGGTCTATTAATACGAGCATGGGCTAAGTCCTTAATCCATAAAAACCTTAGCCTGGGTCAAGTCAATCTCCACAAGGTCCGATGCTCTACCAAAATTTGCACCAAGTCTGTTCCCACTCTCCTACTTTACCTTAGTGTTTTTGCATGCCTCCCTCCTGCATGAATCTAGCTAACCTTCCTCCTAAGGCTCCTCATGAAGGTAACTTAGAAGTGTTTCGAAACTTAAGGGTCTAACAAACCACCCCCACCAGATGGATTTGACGCCCTCGTCGAATTAATCTGAAGGTAAACGTTCACCTGATCCTCGAACTGCCACAAGGTCGTATCATTCTCCTACGTAGCTTCCGTGATAAGTTTACCATTCCATTAGATTAAGAACTCAATCCATCGGTTCTTCTTATATTGACCCATAGTCTGATGATCTAGAATCTTCTCCACTTGATACTCGAACTGTTTTCTCCCAATCGATGGTGCTCTTTTTTCCTAACTCCTATTCGAATCTGATGTATCCTCATAGTAAGGTTTGAAAAAACTAACATAAAAAGTAGGGTGTACCTTTAACCACCCAGGTAACTTCAATCTGTACGCCACATTCTCCACTTTTTGTAGCACTTCAAACAGTCCATCATACTTCGACACCAATACCCTATGAACTTGCTTGCTCGAGATCTTCTTCCAAATCTATGAGATCAGCTTCAACAAAAACTTATCTCCCACGTCAAATTCTAACGATCTCCTTCGAAGATCCACTTGCTTTTTCATCCATTGAAAAGCTTTACAAAAGTTGTCCCTCACCTCATCCAACAACTCTTACTTCTCCATTGCAAACTTAGGCGTTGCAGGAAATTTGCCACCTATCCTTTGTCGAGCAATCTCCAGTGGAATGAAGGCTATTGCCTCAATACAATCTCAAAGGGACTCTTCTCCGTAGCCGAAGATCTGTACAAGTTATAACAGAATTGTGCAGAATTAAGTAAATTCAACCAATTACATTGATTTGCACTTATGTAATATCGAAGATACTCCTCCAACAAACCATTGATTCGTTCGATTTGGCCATTTGTTTGCGGGTGATTTGCTGTTGAATAATTCAAATCGCAACCTATCAAGTTAAAAAGAGATGTCTAGAATCAGCTCATAAATTTGGCATCTCGGTCACTGACAATATCCACCGGTACTCTAAAATACCTGACCACGTTCTTGTAGAATAGCTCAACCGTAACGTCCGAGGAACAAGTTACAAGAGTTGGCACGAAGATCGCATACTTGGAGAATCTATCAACCACTACCATGATTGATGCCATGTTATCCACCTTTGGGAACCCACTAATGAAATCCATTGAGACCGACATCCAGGGTCTCTCGAGGATGGATAAGGGTTTAGCAAATCGGCTTCCTTCTTCCTCTCTAGTTTATCCAACTGACAGACGAGGCACGTCCTGTTGTAACATTCTATGGCATCCTCCATCTTCGGCCAAAAGTAGGAACGCGATAGGAGCGTTAGCGTCCGTTGGATTCCTGTGTGACCAGCCCACTGTGAGTTATGCATCTCCTTCAACAATTGTTTCCACAATCCACCAAAGCTTGACACGTAAACTTGATTACTGTTAGTCATCAATAGCCCATCATCATCAAGCCAAAACCTGCATACAAGACGTTCCCTTACTTAAGTAATTAACTTACAGTACATGGTGTCTAGTGGAGCTGCCACCTTGCTCTGCTCCAACAGGTTGGACTCCACCCTTGTGATCTAATAAAGGACCACAAATACCTCCTTCCTACTCAAGGCATCTTCCATGTTATTGTGCCACCTCAGTTTATGCTCCCACATGAAGTCATATTGTAACATCCCATCACCGATGGGAAGGGTATTTTGATAATTTGGGACAGGCTAGGAGATTGATTGCATATTTTGGATCTGTTCTTATATTTGGCCTCTAATTTTAGAGGAATGAGACATTTTGCACATGCACATATAGGTACATGCATTCATGACATTTTCTGGCATTTATGTGTGAGTATGTTATGTTTTGTGAATTATGAGATAATTGTGTTTGAAAATTTGAATTTGGAATGTCTTAGGAGTGATTTTCAGTTGTTAGAGACCCTTAAAAAAATTTTGGAAATTTGGGAAAAAAAGTCCGGACCGGAGAATTTTCTAAGTGACGGACTAATTGACCTTATAGGACTGGAATAACTGTTAAATGGCAATGAGAAAATTAGATACATGATTTGAGGAATAAAAATGTGGAACCATTGGAATTTGGGGACAATTTGGACTAGAAATGATTTGGGAAGAACTTTAATTTTGTTTGAGGAACTGTCAAGTGATAAGTTTTTCAGGTTGAAGGCTTATTAGATAATCCTTGTTTCCTTCTCTTTACAAGATCTTTTGTTGGCCACTTGCTTGCTTCATTTTCCTCGTACAAAGCCAGCCAAAAACCTTAGAGATGATGAAGATTTGTGAGATTTTCTTTTAAGAGGGCCATAGGTTTTGGTGGGTATGAAGAGTTGGAGAAATTTCGGGAGTTTTAAGAGTTGCAAGCTTGAGAAGGTAAGGAAATTGCTTTCATATTGTTCTTTTAGTGATTATATGCATTTATGGTATTTATTGTTGAAGATCGTGGTAGTTTAGGTTGAGTTATGGCTGGATTTGGAAGAGAAAATATGTGGAAAATTGTCGAAGAAGAAGGCCAGGTCGTGGCGTCTCTGCGCCACGACGCGGCTAGAAATTATGTTCTCGCCGCGACATGCGAGGGCCTCGCCGCGTTGTGCCTTTATTTACTCGCCGCGGCGAGCCCAAACGTGCCACACCGCGGCAAGCCGCTTCATGTCACCGCGGCGCGCCCCTGTTTTCTGAACTGATATAGTTTAGTTTTTGAGTCATAACTGATGATGTAGACCTCCAAATGAAGTGATTTTTGATTCATTATAATCTAGAGAAAGAGGTCTACAATTGATGAGAAGAAAGAAAGTTTGAATTCAAATTTATAAGATCTCTTGTATTAAATGAAAGTTGAGGATAGGTTTTTATTTCAACCTAAGGGTTGTTGTATGATAATTGGAGTATAATTTTGAGACTTCTGATATAAATTCAATGCTTTTGGAATCTATAATGGGTGAATTTGATCTAGTACCTAGCAACATTGGCCTTGAGGCCTTTCTTGTGAATTTAAGAGTATTGTCTGAACGTTGTAGAGTATGTGATTTGAAAGGTTGGTTTGAGATAAAAGATAGTGAAATTTGAGGAATTAGTGCCGGGAATGTCACGAACATGCATCGTACATCTTTTAATTGTGACATGTGCATCATTGAATCCTTCTGATTGTGCATTTAGTAATAGGTGATCATTTGACTGTTACAGAGGCACCGTTGGAACGACATTCCACGGACATTGCTGGGACTTCCAGACAGTAGCTCGGAAATTATAGGTGAGTAACCTAGTTGGTTCCTCAATCTTTGATTGTTTAACATTCTGCACTTAGAATTATGTGGAGAATAATGGTTGGTATATATGAATTGTTATGTGTGAAATCCCGGATCGAAAGTCCGAGGGATTGGAAGTTTTGACATTGAAGTGTAAACTGTTGTGAATGTGAAATTTGCATGTTTCAGTGTGATAATGTGTAATTGAGAACGATATGACTAATTTTGATAAATTGGGTTTGATTGATAGTGTAAATGTACAAATGTGACACATGAGTTCTATGCATGATCAATTGATAACAGTTGTGACTGGAGCTGCCACCGAGAGCTATATGCTCAATGATTAATGAGCCCGAAAAGGGACAGTTCAGAGCTATATGCTCAATGATTAATGAGCCCAAAAAGTGACAGTTTAGATCTATATGCTCAATGATTAATGAGCCCGAAAAGGGATAGTTCAGAGCTATATGCTCAATGATTAATGAGCCCAAAAAGGGACAATTCAGAGCTATATGCTCAATGATTAATGAGCCTGAAAAGGGACAGTTTAGAGCTACAAGCTTAACGTTTAATGCCCCCATTTGGGACAGTTTAGAGCCTCAGGCTCACTAATTAATGTGCCCAGATTGGGACAGTACAGGCGCTCAGTCACAACACTGAAATAAAACGGGAACATGTCATGTATTCGTTATTTATGCATTTAATTGAATTTTGGATGTGGAAAAAGGCAAAATGCCTTGAAATTATGTGATTTTTCTAAATATGTTATTGTCTTAATCTTTACATTATTTGCGTAATTCAAGAATTGAGTGAACCATCGATGATGGTTTCTCTTTGAGTTCGCAAACTCACCCAAAATTGCAAATTATTTTTCAGGATTGAGAGAGTAGACTCGTAGCTCCAGAGAGACTTTTCCTGCCATGTTGATCGTGTTGGCAAGAGAAGTTATGGCGCACAGGTCGGTCAGCTGGGATTTCTTTTGGGATGACCTAGTTAGGCTCTTATTTTAGCCTTCTTTTTAGTATTGTTCAGACAGTGAGAAACTGATAGACATGTAAATTTCTGCTTGATGAAATGATATGAGAAAGTATTTTGGTTTCAAAATTTAGTGACATTATCTTGTGGTTTTGTTTATTCGATGACATGAAAGTAGTGAAGTGACAGAACGTAGTTCTCCCTTATTGTAGAATATATATCAGAATGACCTACGGGCGTTTCGATGCGTACCCTACAGTAAGGGGGCGCTACATTTAGTGGTATTAGAGCATGGTTTGGCATCTGTTGGGACTAGCTGTATATTTAGGCTTGAATTATGGGTAAACAAGCAGAAATTGATCAGAATCTTTGTTTTGTTATAGGTCATCTGTTCTTGGTGATCAGATTGATCAACCAACTGACCAAGGATCAGTCGGAGCTAGTAGGGAGTCATCGGTACCTCATTTTGAGACGGGAGAGGAGGTACGACAGACTGCGAAAGCAAGGGGATGTGGAATTTTATGGTAGCATAGACCCCGCTAAGGCTGAGGGATGGCTGGAGAGGACTGAGAGAGTCTTCGACCAGATGGACTGTGACCCGAATGAGCGTTTTGATTATGTAGTCTCTCTCCTTCAGGGCCCAACTTATCAATGGTGGAAGACTATCCCGGGTAGTACCACTAGGCCCTGTTTACTGACATGGGAGGATTTCTTGAGGGCTTTCAGAGACAATTATATGCCCAAGGTTTATTTGGAGATGAAGATGCAAGAGTTTCTAGAGCTGAGGAAGGGTCGGATGACAGTAGCAGAGTATGAGGTGAGGTTCAATGAGCTTATGGCCTATGCTACTGCCATGATTTCCACTGAGGCGGATAGGTACAGAAGGTTCGAGGGTGGTCTCAATTTGGAGATTCGCACTAGATTGACCCGATCTGATATGGGCACATTTATTGAGTTGAGGGCTGCTGCAGTACGAGTGGAGCAGTTGATGAGACAGAACCAGGCTGAGTTTGGTCAAGGGCCCAGGGGTAATAGATTTAGTGACAGTCAGGGCAGTTCTAGTCGAGGCTTTAGCAAGTGCCAGAGTAGGATTGACAGGTCAGCGGGAGGAGCTAGACCATTCGGATATGGGCAGAGAGGGAGATTTGTTCAGACTGGTAGTGGTAGTGGCAGTGGTCGAGGTTTAGGGCAGATTCCTCCGGTGTGTGAGCATTGTGATAGGAGACACGATGGGAGTCTTGGCGATTATTGGAGCCTCCTTGAGGTGCGACTCCATGGAGCATCGAGTTAAGGATTTCCTACTACTGATGGGAGCTCGATCCATTATCTTGGGAGATCGGCGTGAACACTCTGATGCAAAAGAGTCGGGAGTTGGATGCGGGTGAGGGGCGAGGTAGAGGCCGAGGCAGAGCTGAGGGATCTGTGGTGAGGACAGAGGGATTAGGCGACAAACTGCAGTCATAGGCTAGAGTCTATGCCATGACTCGACAGGAGGCTCGGGATTCCCCAAATGTGGTTGCTGGTATGCTTCTGATTTCTGACACTGAGGTTTTTGCATTGTTGGATCCAAGATCCACCCATTCTTTTGTTGCACCGCATTTGGCATGTAGATTGCATGGGGATAGGGAGAGATTACAGTATGGGCTAGAGGTGAGTATGTAGGAAAATCCCGGGGTGTCCATCACATGGACACAATCTGAAAAACAAAACTTTTTGTTAGGGAAGTTCAAAGCCGGATCAAGTGTATGTATAAATAGTCAAACCATAACGACCAAAGGAGACCGTCTCTAACGGTATCCACGCAGAGGTCGAAACCTAAGCTGGACAAACCCTTTGACCGGGAATAGCTAGAACAAGGTAAAGAGTGTGCTAGCACTAACCTTGATCTTGGAGAGTAAGTAAGATAACTAGGATGAAGCCTTGGAGAGATGAAGCTATCGTGAACTTTGAGAGGAAGAAGATGAAAATCAATTTTCAAAAACTTAACTATGAAGTTTTCGTTCCTCAGCGTTAAGGCACCGACCATTAGCTTCTATTACCTTCTAATATGTTATTTAACTAATTAAATAGACATATGAAGGCTTGGATAGAAGAGCTCCCGTGGGGAGCCTTAAGGCCATTAAAAAAACAAGTTTAATCATTAGTTTGACTTTTCAAACTAAACTTCTCCATTGCTTAAGGCTTCCACGAACACTATACACATATATATATTATAATTAATCAATTATCAATTAATTAATTAACATATATATATTTCTTGAAGAGGTCGATCAAGCTGGAATTGGTCTACTGGGTCTCTCTGGGCCCCTAGATCGAAAAATCGCGGAGACCCTTTTCAAGAATGTCGATGTCACGATCACATCGGGACATATCCCAATCTCATCGGGATCCATTTAATCCTATTGCTCTCCGGATATTGGATCACTATCCAAAACTATTTCTGATTTTGAGTCACTCTTATCGTGTGACCCATTAGGTTCCGGTTATGTTGGCCACTTAGATTAACACTTAATCTAAGCAAGTCATGAGCGTCTAGCAACACATCATGACCCCAAATTGATCAGAAAGTAATTGGTTTGACTAATGAACCCGAGCTCATCAGGGAACGGATCACGAACCTTTCCATGACAATTCTGTGCAATTCATCCTTTCACCATCCTATACCCCACTTGGTTATGAGTATGGTCAAGTGTCAACTCTCACTAGACTTTATCTAGCCCAGTGAAATCGGGTCTCGTCCGACTCATCACTTTATATGTCCATGAAGACCCTCTTCATGACACGGTGTGCTCGGCGCCAAAGACTTCAGTAATGATCTGACAAGAAGCTATGGGTATCTATTCTGCTATTCGAAGTGGTGAATCCTTTATTGGCTACTCAATTACCTTGAATACCTCAAACTGCACCCAATCACCACCCTATGGCGACCTCTCCGAAGGCAACAAGGAATGGAGTCAAAGCGAATCGGTATCAAGATATCCTTGAGTACCTCAAGTCAAGGATACTTGCACCATTGCTATGATGAGATTATCACCGACATTATAATAGAATACCCATGTGATGATCTCATGGCGGGTCATCCAATGTACTTACTACCTCTAGTAAGCATCCACGTATCAAATCTAAATATCTCGATATTTCCGGTTTACGAGATCCTTTGCTTGATCCAATCAAGGAATATGACATGTGCTAGTCTATCCGGATTAACAATGTCTAGTCTCGTTAATCCTATGACTAGGGATAATTTAGATACTGACATAATTGCACATGATAGGATTCTCAATAGTATGATCACATCATAATTTCCTTCATGCTATGTCATATATCATGGACTTCATTAATTTGATTAAAGATCAACATCAATTCATAACAAAATGAACATTAAATAAATGAAATATGCCTTGCTTTATTTATTCATAAAGTGCATACAAGACTATGAACAAAAGCAGCTAAAGGGATTGCCTTTAGGGCCTACTCTAACAATCTAGCAGATGCTGGACATCCATAAGTCGACTTACACTGATGAACAAGGTGACTTATTAGTACCGATCAAGCATAAGTCGACTTACACATGGTACAAGTCGACTTACCACTTACAAATCTCCCACTTGACCTAAACCCAATCGCCTTGGTATCTAATACCATAAGCGAGTACATGAGAATCAAAATTCTTCTGCGACAATGGCATTGTCAACGGATCAACAATGTTCTGCTCTGTGGGAATTCTCTCTATCAGGACATCACCCCGCGCAATGATCTCCCGAATCAGATGGTATCGGCGGAGTACGTGTTTGGATCGTTGATGAGACCTTGGTTCTTTCGCCTGCGCAATAGCTCCATTATTGTCACAATACAACTGTATGGGCCCATCACAGTTGGGAACTACACCAAGTTCAGTAATGAACTTCTTGATCCAATCTGCTTCCTTTGCTGCATCCGATGCTGCAATGTACTCTGCCTCGGTCGTTGAATCAGCAGTCGTCTCTTGCTTGGAACTCTTCCAACCGCGCTCCTCCATTCGATGTGAAAGCGTAACTGATTGGGACACAGGTCGTCCTTATCAGATTGAAAACTGGCATCTATATGCCCGCTCACTTGGAGATTTTCATCTCCATATATCAAGAAAATATCCTTAGTTCTTCGCAAGTACTTTAGGATATTCTTGACAGCCACCCAGTGACCCTCACCGGGATCCGATTGGTATCTGCTCGTAACACTTAGAGCATATGATACATAGGGTCTCGTACATAGCATTCGTGCATGATAGATCCTCTGCAGGATGCATACGGGATCATATTCATGCGCATCCTCTCATCTTGTGTCTTAGGACACATAGACTTCGAGAGTGTTATCCTATGAGACATGGGAAGATACCCTCTCTTGGATTGCTCCATGCTAAACCTCTTTAGCATCTTGTCTATGTCGTTGATTGTGAAAGACCAAGCAACCTCTTGATCTATCTCTATAAATCTTTATCCCAAGGATATAAGTTGCTTCTCCAAGGTCTTTCATGGCAAATTGTTTGGACAACCAAATTTTCTTGATTGCGACATTGAGACATCGTTTCTTAGTAACAATATGTCATCTACATATAACACAAGGAATACGATTGCAGTTCCATTAACCTTCTTATACACACAATGTTCATCCGGATTTTGTGAGAAACCAAACTCTTTGATTGTCTCATCAAACGGATATTCCAACTCTGGATGCTTGCTTTAATCCATAAATGGATTTACGAAGCTTGCATACCTTTTCGCCATCATAGGAGATGAAGCCCTCGGGTTGTGTCATATACATCCTCGGTTGATTTCCATTCGGAAAGTTGTCTTCACATCCATTTGCCATATCTCATAATCATAATGGCGGCAATGGCTAGGAGTATCTGATGGATTTAAGCATTGCCCTTTGGGCGTCTCGTCATAGTCAACTCCTTGTCTTTGGCGAAAGCCTTTAGCCACAAGCCTTGCTTTATAGGTAATCACATTACCATCACAGTCGGTTTTCTTCTTGAAAACCCATTTGCACCCTATGGGTTTGATTCCTTGGTGCATCAACCAAAGTCCATACTTAGTTTTCGTACATGGAATCCATTTGATTTCATGGCACGAAGCCATTCTCGACTCGAACTCTTGAGAACCTCTTCATAGGTGGTAGGCTCATCATCCTCTATGAGCAATCGTCATTCTGTTCACTCACGAAATCCATATCTCTCGGGAGCAGGCGTATCCTACTTGACCTCACAATTACGTGTGTAGTAGAAGGTTGAGCTGTTACCTCATCTGTATGAGTTCAGCTTTGAGTTGACGATTGATCTCGTCGTCAGAGCATCTTGAACTTCTTGAAGCTCAATTTTGCTCCCACCGTCTTCTTGTAAAAGAAACTCTTTCTCTAAAAGATAGCATGCATCGAAACAAACACCTTTTGTTCCTCGTGGTAGAATTGATATCCTCTTGTTTCTTTAGGATATCCTACGAGCAGACACTGTCGGACTTTGCTTCAAGCTTATCGACTTTGTCCGCTTCACATAAGCAGAGACAACCCCAAACTTTCAAATAAGAAAGATAAGGTCTCTTGTTAGTCCACATCTCATATGGAGTAACATCAAGCTGTCTTTGATGGAACTCTGTTTAACAAATAAGCAATTGCTCTCAGTAGCATACCCCAAAAGGATTTTAGTAGCTGTCGTGCAAAGCCCATCATAGATCGAACCATGTCCGGAGTTCGTTTTCTCCTTTCTGCCACACCATTGTCTTTGTGGTGTGTAAGGTGGAGTCCATCGAGATAAAATCTCATTATCTACGAGATAATCCAAAACTCTTGGTCTAAGTATTCGCCACCACGATCGGATCGTAATGTCTTAATACTTTTCCCAGTTGTTTTTCTACTTCATTCTGAATTGTTTGAACTTTTCAAGCGCTTGATTTGTATCTCATCGAATCTGATACCCATATCGAGAATAATCATCGATAAAGGTAATGAAGTAACGACAACCACTTCTGACATGGATGGACATCGGACCACATACATCTGAATGTATTAGGTCTAATAATCCAGTCGCTCGTTTACCCTTTCCTTTAAAGGGTAACTCAGTCATCTTGCCTAACAAACAAGATTCATATGTGTCATATGATTCATAATCAAATGACCCTAAACATCCACTCTTATGGAGCTTAGCGATGCGTCTCTCATTTATGTGGCCAAAGAGACAATGCCATAAGAAAGTTGATTTTAAATTATCTCTTTTATGTCTTTTCTTGTCATTGACATTCAAAATTGGATGTGACATATCTAATATGTAAATTCCATTGCATAATGTACCAGTACCATAGAGCATTTCATTTAAACTAATAGAACAACCATTGTTCCCAAAAGTTACATGGAAACCAGCTCTATTTAAACAAAAAACAGACAATATGTTCTTTGTTAAAACCGGTACAAAATAACAATCATCCAAATTGAATACAAGCCCACTGGGGAGTGTCAAAACATAAGTCCCTACGGCTAATGCAGCAACTTTTGCTCCATTACCAACACGTAGGTCCATATCTCCCTTAATGAGCGCCCATCGCCTCGAGGCCCTGCATATCATTACATATGTGTGAGCCACAACGGTATCTAATACCCATATGTTGTGATCGAAGCATGATTAACCTCAATGACAAACATATTTGAAGAAGTCGAGGCATCGATGCCTTCTTACCTTCGAGGACTCGAGATAGACTTCTGGTTTAGCCTCCAGTGGCGAGTCTTGCCACAATGGAAGCAAGTTCCTTTTTGAGGCAGTACCTTTGGTTTTCTTTTGGCTGTTCTTCCTACTTTATGATCTCTATCAGAAACATCAACAGCAAGTGGATCAGGAAGTGGAACATTGCATACATGATCATAAGGACTTAAATGACATGCATACAGCTCCCACTAGTTTCATAGAATCCATAACCCTCATTATGAATCCAAGAAACAAAGTGACAAAATATCCTAGTGGGTCGATATCCGACATTGCTAAGAATGACCTTGGGTTTGCCCAACAAGCCACTTCTTAGGTCAATCGGTAGGTATCAGTCATACCAATTGCATCATCGATAACCGACATTAAGAATGACCTTGAGGTTAGCTCAACAAGCCACCTTATGTCTCGGGAGGTATCAGACATACCAGTTACATCTTAGACACAACTATCGATCAGTGCTATCAACGGTTGATGTGTTCACAAACATTGGGTTATCAACACTTAACGCGAGTACATCTGATGTACACTACCCAACTTCGCCTCTGTCCACGTTGACCTCGAGGTTAGCTCAACAAATCAATGCTTCTAGGAAAACCGACCCATTAATCCGAAAATCTTATTTTAATGGTTCGAACATATTAAGTATAGAGTGAGCTTGAGGTTAGCTCAACAACTCGACCTAGAAGAACTCGGTTCTTACCATATTAATGGAAGGCGTTAGTTTTCATATTACGAGGAGGATTTCCAATTCGGGTCTCATCCAAGCTATGGGATTATAGTCACCATGATTATATGGAGTAATTTAGGGCATTGCATCAATCACATTGAATTTATACGAAAATCATCCATCATCCCGCTGAGGCATGATATAAGTCGACTTATCAATGCAAGTCGACTTATCTTTCTTACGTGTACAAGTCGCCTTGTATCAATATACAAGTCGCCTTATACGACTCTTGCACATGTAAGTCGCCTTATCCAACTGAACAAGTCGCCTTACACAAGGAAAATTGCTATCTAGTCGGCTAATTCTCAATCTAAGCATTCCCAATTCACAACACCAATATAACAAGTATATAAACCTTTATATTAATGTGCTAATGAAACATTTTCATCAAATCATGCATGCCATATAGTCAAACTATATAGGAAAAACTTGAAACCGATTAATCACTATTAATCACTAGATTTCCACATAATTTTAAGAATATCAAATTATCATGCTAAGTATCTCTAGGTAAGCTACACGTTATCAAGATTACTCCGGCACTTGTCACAAAAATTGCGACGGCCAAAATAACCAAGATAATGGAATAATCTAACGAGACGCTAAAGTGACCTATTCGACATCCAAAAATTATTGGAAACCAAATTTCAAGAATATCATTTTGGCATGCATACCAGATCAATATAACACATTTTTAATCACATTAAAACTGATTCAAGGCATTGGAATTCAGAAATACACAACCAATCATTTCCAACAATACAGCCCCAGCAACTTTCTCAAAACTGCCAAGCTCTATCTTTTGCTCGAAATAATCATTGAAACAATTTCAATAAATGCTGAGAAACTTACAGAGGTTATAACATGTTCCCAACATGTTCCATGAATTTTCCAGGATTTATTTCCCACAAAAACGCATCCAACCTCAGCAATCTAGCCGAAACAGAATCTGTGTTTTTCAACACAGACATTCCCAGCAGCATACAATAAATTCGGAAATAAATAGTAAATCACCTTGAAAACATTTTTCCATCCACAGAGACATTCAAAAACATCTTAGGGACGTGTCGGTGAAAACCCATTCGAAAAACAAATTGTCTAGAATTTATTCTCGAATTTACAAGTATACCTGTTTCAGAAATGTTCAACAGGACAACATCCGAAACTTAGGGAATTAAATTAGCAAAACCATATCAAACGACATTGATAAATTTTTTCCTTTTATAGACACATTCAGCAACATCTCATGAGAAGTTCTATGCAAGAAAATTTCTAAAACCCTAATTCTGGACAGAATTCGAAATTAACACAGGAAGCATGCTACACAACTCAATTCACAAAGGAACTCCGACCTATTTATCATTTTAACTGTTTATACAACACAAGTGTCTCTGATACCACTGTAGGAAAATCCCGGGGTGTCCATCACATGGACACAATGCGGAAAACAAAAATTTTTTGTTCCGGGAAGTTCCCGAAAGCCAGGATCCAAGTGTATGTATGAATAGTCAAACCATAACGACCAAAGGAGACCGTCTCTAACGGTTTCCACGCAGAGGTCGGAAACCTAACCGGGACAAACCCCTTTGACCCGGGAATAGCTAGAATAAGGTAAAGAGTGTGCTAGCACTAACCTTGATCTTGGAGAGCAAGTGAGATAACTAGGATGAAGCCTTGGAGAGATGAAGCTATCGTGAACTTTGAGAGGAAGAAGATGAAAATCCAATTTTCAAAAACTTAACTATGAAGTTTTCGTTCCTCAACGTTAAGGCACACGACCATTAGCTTCTATTACCTTCTAATATGTTATTTAACTAATTAAATAGACATATGAAGGCTTGGATAGAAGAGCTCCCACGTGGGGAGCCTTAAGGCCATTAAAAAAAACAAGTTTAATCATTAGTTTGACTTTTCAAACTGAACTTCTCCATTTGCTTAAGGCTTCCACCGAACACTATACACATATATATATTATAATTAATCAATTCTCAATTAATTAATTAACATATATATATTTGCTGAAGAGGTCCAATCAAACTGGGGTCGGTCCTACCGGCCTACCGGGCCCCGGTATCGAAAAATTACCGGAGACCCTTTTCAGCAATGTCGATGTCACGATCACATCGGGACATATCCCAATCTCATCGGGATCCATTTAATCCTATTGCTCTCCAGATATTGGATCACTATCCAAAACTATTTTGATTTCGAGTCATTCTTATCGTGTGACCCATTAGGTTCCGGTTATGTTGGCCACTTAGATTAACACTTAATCTAAGCAAGTCATGAGCGGCGTCTAGCAACACATCATGACCCCAATTGACGGAAAGTAATTGGTTTGACTAATGAACCCGAGCTCATCGGGAACCGATCACGAACCTTTCCATAGACAATTATCGTGCAATTAGTCCTTTCACCATCCTATACCCCACTTGGTTATGAGTATGGTCAAAGTGTCAACTCTCACTAGACTTTATCTAGCCCAAGTGAAATCGGGTCTCGTCCGGACTCATTACTTTATATGTCCATGAAGACCCTCTTCATGACACGGGTGTGCTCGGCGCGGGAGACTTCAAGTAATGATCTGACGAAAGCTATGGTATCTATTCGCTATTCGAGTGGTGAATCCTTTATTGGCTACTCAATTACCTTGAATACCTCAAACTATACCCAAGCACCACCCTATGGCGACCTCTCGGAAGGCAACAAGGAATGGAGTCAAAGCACGAATCGGATATCAAGATATCCTTGAGTACCTCAAGTCTAAAGATACTTGCACCATTGCTATGATGAGATTATCACCGACATTATAATAGAATACCCATGTGATGATCTCATGGCGGGTCATCGATGTACTTACTACCTCTAGTAAGCATCCACATGTCAAATCTAAATATCTCAATATTTACAGCTTACGAGATCCTTTGCTTGATCCAATCATGGAATATGACATGTGCTAGTCTATCCGGATTAACAATGTCGATCTTGTTAATCCTATGACTAGGATAATTTGAATCTTGACATAATTGAACATGATAGGAATCTCAATAGTATGATCACATCATAATTTCCTTCATGCTATGTCATATATCATGGACTTCATTAATTTGATTAAAGATCAACATCAATTCATAACAAAATGAACATCAAATAAATGAAATATGCCTTGCTTTATTTATTCATAAAGTCTGTACAAGACTATGAACAAAACGCACTAAAGGGGATTGCCTTTAGGGCACTACTCTAACAATCTAACGGTACTGGACATCCATAAGTCGACTTACACTGATGAACAAGGTGACTTATTAGTACCGATCAAGCATAAGTCGACTTACACATGGTACAAGTCGACTTACCACTTATAGAGTACACCTCTAGGTAGTACTACTGCTTTGGGAGAGGTCTGCAAGGGGTACTTGATCCAGATTGATCAAGCCATATTACGTGCAGACCTTATAGTATTGCCATTGAGGGAGATAGATGTGATTTTGGGGATGGACTGGCTTACTGCACATAGGGCCATCATGGACTGCTAGACCAAGGAGGTCGTGTTAGAGTCTCCTGGTCAGCCTAGAGCAGTGTTCCGAGGAGTTAGTCAGGTAGTGCCAACTCGGATGATTTCTTTTCTTAGTGTCCTGAGGTTGATGCAGGGAGGATGTGAGGCCTATCTGGCTCACGTTATTGACACTAGAATCAGGCAGAGTCAGCAGGATATTCCTGTGGTTAGGGAATTCTCGGACGTGTTTCCCGAGGAGTTACCGGGTTTGTCGCCAGATTGGGAGACGAAGTTTACGATAGACCTCGTTCCAGGTACCGCTCCTATATCCATACCTCCATATAGGATGGAACCTGTGGAACTGAGAGAGCTGAAGGCTCAACTGCAAGAGCTGCTAGAGAATGGATTTATCAGGCCCAGTGTCTCACCTTGGGGAGCACCGGTATTGTTTGTGAAGAAGAAGAATGGGACTCTGAGATTGTGTATCGATTATAGGCAGCTAAATCGGGTGACAGTGAAGAATAAGTATCCACTGCCTAGGATCGATGATTTTTTTGATCAGTTGTAGGGGCCTCAACTGTTCACTAAGCTAGATCTGAGATCTGGGTATTATCAGCTGAGGATAGCAGAAGCGGATGTACCTAAGAGTGCTTTTAGGAGCAGGTATGGGCATTTCGAGTTTCTAGTGATGCCATTTGGGTTGACTAATGCCTCGACCACTTTTATGGCCTTGATGAATAAGGTTTTTCAGCCCTACCTGGATCAGTTTTTTTATTGTGTTTGTCGATGACATCTTGGTATACTCGAGGAGTAGACAGGAGCATGCTGAGCATTTGAGGACGGTTTTACAGGTTATGAGAGAGAAACAACTTTATGCCAAATTCAGTAAATGTGAATTTTGGCTGGATGAAGTGGTATTTCTGGGACATATAGTGACTAGAGAGGGTATTCAGGTGGATCCTCACAAGGCTGAGGCAGTGCTGAAGTGGGAGACTCCTAGAAATGTGTGTGATATTCGGAGTTTCCTAGGATTGGTCGGCTATTACCGGAGGTTTGTCGAGGGGTTCTCATTGATGTTAGCCCCTCTGACAAAGCTTCTGAGAAAAAATGTACCATTTCGATGGACTAAGGAGTGCCAGGAGAGCTTTGAGGAGCTGAAACATCGGTTGACCGCTGCACCGGTGTTAGGTATTCCATCTGGGTCTGGAGGTTATGAGGTGTATAGCGATGCTTCATATCAGGGATTAGGGTGTGTATTGATGCAGCATGATAGAGTGATTGCCTATGCCTCGAGACAGTTTAGATCTCATGAGGCAAACTATCCAGTGCATGATTTGGAGTTAGCTGCAGTTGTTTTTGCCCTGAAGATTTGGAGACATTACTTGTATGGGGAGACATTTTAGATTTTCACTGATCATAAGAGTTTGAGGTATTTAATGGGTCAGAGAGAGTTGAATTTGAGACAGAGGAGATGGATAGAGCTGCTAAAGGACTATGACTGCACAACTGAGTATCATCTAGGGAAGGCCAATGTAGTGGCAGATGCGTTGAGCAGGAAGTCTCACATCAGTGCAGCTCAGATTCAGGTGTGGAGATTGCCTAATTTGATTCAGTTGAGAGCTTTGAATGTGCAGTTGGATTTGGATCAAGATGGGGTTTTGGCAGCTACTCTAAGGCTCAGACCGATGCTGCATGACAGGATCAGGAGAGTTCAGGACAAGGATCCTACTTTGGTGAAATTGATTGATAGAGTGAAGTCTAATTTGATTTCTGAATTTGAGTTGAGAGATGGGACATTATGGATGGGTCATAGACTTTGTGTGCCTGATGTGGATAATTTGAGGTTTGAGATTATGGAGGAGGCGCATATGGCCGCCTATGCTATGCATCCTGGTACTACCAAGACGTATAACACTCTTAACCCACATTTCTGGTGGCCTGGCATGAAAAAACAGGTGACAGAGTATGTTTCCAGATGTTTGACGTGCCAGCAAGTTAAGGCTGAGCACCAGGCTCCAGTGGGGAAATTACATTTGTTGCCCATTCCGGAGTAGAAATGGGAACGAATTACTATGGATTTTATTATGGGGTTGCCAAGGACTCCGAGGCAGCATGATGCTATCTGGGTCATTGTGGATCAGTTAACTAAATCGGCCCATTTCTTGCCAGTGAGGGAGAACAATACACTTGATCAGTTGGCCCAGAAGTATGTATCAGAGATAGTTCAACTGCATGGGGTCCTGGTGTCTATAGTCTCAGACAAGGATCCTAGATTTACTTCGAGGTTCTGGAAGTGTCTGCAGTCTGCTATGGCTACTCGATTGAGCTTCAGTACAGCTTTTCATCCTCAGACAGATGGACAGAGTGAGAGGACGATAAAGACTGCTGAGGATATGCTTCAAGCGTGTGTATTGGAGTTTAGAGGTGCATGGGACCAGTATTTAGCTCTGATTGAGTTCGCTTATAATAATCATTATCATAGCAGCATCGGGATGGCACCATATGAAACTTTATATGGGCGACAGTGTTGATCGTCTTTGTATTGGGATGAAGAGGGTGTGAGGATGATTGAGGGCCCAGAGCTGATTCAGGATACTGTGGATAAGGTAAGACTAATTCGGAGTCGCATAAAGGTGGCTCAGGATAGACAGAAGAGCTATATGGATCAACATCGGAGAGATATGGAATATAATGTGGGAGACAGAGTTTTCGTCCGAGTATCACCCTGGAGAAGAGTATTGAGATTTGACAAGAAGGGTAAGTTAAGCCCTTAGTATATTGGTCCGTATGAGATTCTCGAGAGGATAGGACCTTTGGCTTATAAATTGGCATTGCCGAGTGAGATGTCTCAGTTGCATGATGTGTTCAATGTGAGTATGCTCCGACAGTATCGATCGGATCCGACACATGTGATTCCGGTTCAGGAGATATAGGTGGCTAGTAATCTGAGTTATATAGAGGAACCGGTTCAGATTGTGGGATCACAGGTCAAACAGTTGAGGAACGAGGTTATTCCACTGGTAAAAGTCCTATGGAGAAACCACTCAACTGAGGAAGCAACTTGGAAGACTGAGGAGCATATGAGGAGACAGTATCCTCATCTATTCAATCGGACAGGTATGAAATTTCGGGGATGAAATTTTTATTAGGAGGGGAGAATTGTAACATCCCATCACCGTTGGGAAGGGTATTTTGGTAATTTGGGACAGGCTATGAGATTGATTGCATAATTTGGATCTGTTCTTATATTTGGCCTCTAATTTTAGAGGAATGAGACATTTTGCACATGCACATATAGGTACATGCATTCATGACATTTTCCGGCATTTATGTGTGAGTATGTTATGTTTTGTGAATTATGAGATAATTGTGTTTGAAAATTTGAATTTGGAATGTCTTAGGAGTGATTTTCAGTTGTTAGAGACCCTTAAAAATTTTCTGGAAATTTGGGACAAAAAGTCCAGACCGGAGAATTTTCTAAGTGACGGACTGATTGACCTTATAGGACTGGAATAACTGTTAAATGGCAATGAGAAAATTAGATACATGATTTAAGGAATAAAAATGTGGAACCATTGGAATTTGGGGACAATTTGGACTAGAAATGATTTGGAAAAGAGGAAGAACTTTAATTTTGTTTGAGGAATTGTCAAGTGATAAGTTTATCAGGTTGAAGGCTTATTAGATCACTAAATGCCTTAGGTTTTCGACATCCCCTTTAGAAAGTTACTAAAATCACTTTGGTTGAAATTTTTCCTCCAACTTAGGGCTTGTCTTTCTTCTTCTTTTTATAATCCTTGTTTCCTCCTCTTTACAAGATCTTTTGTTGGCCACTTGCTTGCTTCATTTTTCTCGTACAAAGCCAGCCAAAAACCTTAGAGATGATGAAGATTTGTGAGATTTTCTTTTGAGAGGGCTGTAGGTTTTGGTGGGTGTGAAGAGTTGGAGAAATTTCGGGAGTTTTAAGAGTTGGAAGCTTGAGAAGATAAGGAAATTGCTTTTATATTATTTTTTTAGTGATTAGATGCATTTATGGTATTTATTGTTGAAGATTGTGGTAGTTTAGGTTGAGTTATGGCTGGATTTGGAAGAGAAAATATGTGGAAAATTGTCGGAGAAGAAGGCCAGGCCGCGGCATTTCTGCGCCACGACGTGGCGAGAAATTATGTTCTCGTCGCGGCATGCGAGGGCCTCGCCGCGGCGAGCCTTTATTTACTCGTCATGTGCAAGCGCCAGAGAAATTGCGCGATGAACCCAACGTGCCATGCCACGTGACTTCCTTCTTACACCACTTGCGGCGTCCTTTGGCATGGCGAGCCCTGTTTTCTGAACTGATGTAGTTTAGTTTTTGAGTCATAACTGATGATGTAGACCTCCAAATGAAGTGATTTTTTATTCTTTATAATCTAGAGAAAGAGGTCTACAATTGATTAGAAGAAAGAAAGTTTGAATTCAAATTTATAAGATCTCTTGTATTAAATGAAAGTTGAGGATAGGTGATATGTGTTTAATTGTTAATATTTTTAATTATTTTCACTTAGCGGTTATCGATACAAAAATGATTAAAATACTCACTTTAATTCATATTTGTTTTTAGGTATAATTCGGGAGCAAAGAAATTAAAGTGAGTCGAAAGTACGACATATGGATCATTTTTCGAAGATTAATATTTACTTGCTTTTATGGAGGAAGAAGAAGAAAAAAAATTAATTAAAGGCAAGGAAAATGGAAAATAAAGAAGCACACATCAGGAAAAGGGCATAATGAAGCAATAAAGAGACAGTATATAGCCAAGAGAGTCACGCAAGAGACGAATACGGGGACACTAAATGTGAAGCTACAGCCAAGAATTTTAATTGTCTAATGAGACAATTAATAAGCCAGAGACACGCGGCATAAGCAGGAGCAGCAAATTAAACAAGTAGGAATTAAATAAGGGCAACGTGGCATCGTTTTTGAAGGAAACAAGGAAAAATCATGCAAGGCACGCAGTAGAACAAAACGCAGCGTCACGCAGGCACAAGTAGGAATAAAGGCACAGGGAACGACGACGCATGAAGGTGCATAGGAGACTAGCGTGATCCAAGGAGTAGCCAACGCGTCGTTTTGTAGAAGGAACAAGCATCCAAGAGTTTTAAGTGAGGGGAGACCTTTATTCGTCCCATCAATCAACAGTGGGGACGGAATAAAAACAAGAAACGGAGGCGGCAGCAGCTGGGGCGTAGACTGGAGACGCTGGCGCTGGCGTGCGGCTTCCTTCATTTGTGGCTTGGCTGGTGAGCTGGAGCTTGCGAGATTTAGCAGCTGCAGGAGAAGAGAACAAGCACACGTAGAGGGGAGCAAATGTTTTAAGTGATGTAGACCTTTAATGGTCTTGTCACTGAACAGTAGAGGAGAGTTAGTGAAGAGCTGCGTGGAGAAGATTCAAAGGGATATTCGGTTGGTGCTATAAAATAAGGGCTGAAACTATTTTTTGGAAAAGACCTATGAAGAGTTAAACGTTTTGATACCAGTTCGGAGGTAAAATCGACGTTGACGACCCGGGTTAAGTATTATTTTAATTATTTTGTTGTTTCTTTCTTTCATTAGGAATTATTTGTGTTATCCTATTTTAATCGATTTGGTTTTGTGTATGGATAATTGGATTTTCATTATTATTCAATTATTTGTGTATGAACCCATCGGGTATTGTGAATTGATGATTTTAATGCATTCATTGAATAGTTAATTTCAAACCCATTGCTAGAATTTTGATATAATCCGTAATTGTTATGTTGAAATTCATGTGTAGCGACTGATGATTCGTAATCATAAAGGATAACATGACCTAGGTTAAATGACCCGAGCGTATGTTGTTGTTGCCTTGATCAATCGGTTTTCCTAATTCGTAATGCTACTGCCTAATTAAATCTAGAGATCGTATCCTAGGTTGTTAGGTGGTTAGGTTTAATCAGCGATCGTATCTTAACTAAACAAAACCTAAAGGAAAACTATGGTTAATTTTTAACCCACGATTAATAGTTTCTAGGAGAGGTTAAAGAACAACAAATTAATAAAATATGCTTCGTTAAGGTGTAGGCCGAGATTGAACCAAAGAACCGATTCCCTACTGAATTCCCCACATTTTTTATTTTATTGCCTGTTTTTTTTATTTTGTTTTTATTAGATAGTTTTATTTTCTTTTCTTTTCTTTGAAAAATCCAAAACCCCCCTTTTTTATAAACACTGGTTAATTCCATTTCATAAACTTTACACACACTCTCTGTGAGATCGACCTAGACTCGCCACTGCTACAGTAGTATTCTAGTTATTTAATTTTGATTAGCGTTAGGACGCGCGGTCAATAGGTTTCTATTTCAACCTAAGGGTTGTTGTATGATAATTGGAGTATAATTTTGAGACTTCTGATATAAATTCAATGCTTTTGGAATCTATAATGGGTGAATTTGATCTAGTACCTAGCAACATTGGCCTTGAGGCCTTTCTTGTGAATTTAAGGGTATTGTCTGAACGTTGTAGAGTATGTGATTTGAAAGGTTGGTTTGAGATAAAAAAATAGTGAAATTTGGGGAATTAGTGCCAAGAATGTCACGAATATGCGTCGTACATCTTTTAATTGTGACATGTGCATCATTGAATCCTTCTAATTGTGCATTTAGTAATGGGTGATCATTTGACTGTTATAGAGGCACCGTTGGAATGACATTCCACAGACATTGCTAGGACTTCTAGACAGTAGCTCGAAAGTTATAGGTGAGTAACCTAGTTGGTTCCTCAATCTTTGATTGTTTAATGTTCTGCACTTAGAATTCTATGGAGAATAATGGTGGATATATGTGAATTGTTATGTGTGAATTCCCAGACCGAAGGTTCGAGGGATTGGAAGTTTTGACATTGAAGTGTAAACTGTTGTGAATGTGAAATTTGCATGTTTCAGTGTGATAATGTGTAATTGAGAACGATATGACTGATTTTGATAAATTGGGTTTGATTGATAGTGTAAATGTACAAATGTGATACATGAGTTCTATGCATGATCAATTGATAACAGTTTTGACTGGAGCTGCCACCGAGAGCTATATGCTCAATGATTAATGAGCCCGAAAAGGGACAGTTCAGAGCTATATGCTCAATGATTAATGAGCCCAAAAAGGGATAGTTCAGAGCTATATGCTCAATGATTAATGAGCCCGAAAAGGGACAGTTCAGAGCTATATGCTCAATGATTAATGAGCCCGAAAAGGAATAGTTTAGAGCTACAAGCTCAACATTTAATGCTCCCATTTGGGACAGTTTAGAGCCTCAGGCTCACTGATTAATGTGCCCAGATTGGGACAGTACAGACGCTCAGTCACAACACTGAAATAAAACGGGAACATGTCATGTATTCGTTATTTATGCATTTGATTGAATTTTGGATGTGGAAAAAGGCAAAATGCCTTGTAATTACGTGATTTTTCTGAATATGTTATTGTCTTAATCTGTACATTACTTGCGTAATGCATGAATTGAGTGAACCATCGATGATGGTTTCTCATTGAGTTCGTAAACTCACCCGAAATTGCAAATTATTTTTCAGGATCGAGAGAGTAGACTCCTAGCTCCAGAGAGACTTTTCCTGCCGTGTTGATCGTGTTGGCAAGAGAAGTTATGGCACACAGGTCGGTCAGCTGGGATTTCTTTTGGGATTACCTAGTTAGGCTCTTGTTTTAGCCTTCTTTTGAGTATTGTTCAGACAGTGAGAAACTGATAGACATGTAAATTTCTACTTAATGAAATGATATGAGAAAGTATTTTGGTTTCAAAATTTAGTGACATTATATTATGGTTTTGTTTATTCGATGCCATGAAAGTAGTGAAGTGACAGAACGTAGTTCTCCCTTATTGTAGGATATGTATCTGAATGACCTACGGGCATTTCGGTGCATACCCTACGGTAAGGGGGCGCTACACATATTCAGCTAGGAACTCCTACCACCGGACTTATTTTGTGGACATCTTCTTCTGGATCCTGAAAAATATGTTAGCACCGTTATCCATCCGAACAACGAACTTGGTTCCCAAAAAATATACTCGCCACGTCTCCAAGCAATGCACCACTGCAAGCATCTCCTGCTCGTGTGTCAAGTATCACTGCTCCACACCATTGAGCTTTCGGGTCTTAAATGCAATCGGATGACCCTCTTGTACAAGGTCTCCACTAGTAGCTTTGTCTGAAGTATTTGTATGTAGCTTAAATGGAAGATCGAACTCGGGTACCTTCAACACTGGTTTGGTTGAGATCACAATTTAAGTTTTTCGAATGCCTCCTCACATGCACTCAACCAGCACCACTTTTCTTTCTTCTTCAGCAAGTCCGTTAATGGCACCGCTTTCTTGGAATATCCTACTATGAATTGCCTATAATAGTTCGTCAGGCTGAGAAAACTCTTCAATTCTCGTACTATCGTAAAAGCCTGCCATTTAACTATTGTTTTCACTTTCTTCAGATCCATCCTGACCTGACCTTTGCTCATCACGTGACCTAAGAATCTGATCTCAAACTGAGCGAACTCACACTTCTCCATCTTCACATAGAGCTTGTGCTGCCTCAGTCTTTCGAACACTTGTCTCAAATGTTTCACATGTTCCACCATATTTGCACTATACACCACGATATCGTCTAGATATACCACAATGAACTCATCCAGAAAGTCTTACAACACGTCGTTCATTAGGTTGCAAAATGTAACAGGGGCGTTAGTTAATCCAAATGGCATAACTAAAAATTCATAGGATCTATACCATATTACGCACGTTGTCTTTTGCTCATCACCCTCGGCTATCCGCACTTTCCAATACCCACTTCGAAGATCCAACTTTGTGAACACCTCAACCCTCGATAAATTTTCCATCAAATCTTGAATCAAAGGTACCAGATATTTGTTCTTGATCGTTACCTTGTTTAATGCTCGATAGTCTATACACATCCTCAGTATACCGTCTTGCTTCTTCTAAAACAATACCGAGGTGCTGTGCGAAGCTTTCAATGGTTGGATGGACCCTGCCTCCAACAAATCACCAAGTTGTTTATGAAGTTCCACCAATTCCAGTGGGGACATCCTATTTGGGGCACGCGCAGGTGGGATCACTCCAGGAACCAACTCGATCCTGTGATCTACCTCACGATGAAGGGGAAGAGTTTTCGGCAACTCTTTTGACATCACCTCCCGAAACTCCCTTAATAAACTTGCAACCTCATCATGGACTTCTACCATGTGGTCTTCACTAATCTCTCAAATGGCAGTGAGATAGGTCTACGTACCTTTCTTCAGCCCTTTCTTGATACTCATGGCTGAAACATGTCCTACCGAAGTTGTAGCCTTGGTCGTTCTACCACCGAACTTACAACAATTCACATAGAAGTAATTTTGTTCATTCATCAACATCATACCTCCCAAACTTGGGTATAACACCATGCTTGCTGCTTTAAGAAAATCAACCCCCAATATCATCTTGAAATCCTCCAATGGTATGATGATGAAATTCATCTTGGCACGCCAACTCCCAATGCTGACTGGAACATTGTAAGTAATTCCTGCAACTGCTTGTGCCTTCCCCATAGGGGTTGTAATTCTCATCGGAGCCTTGGACACCCTCATGCCCAACTTTCGAACCATCTTTCCTCATAGGAAATTGTGGGTCGCACTAGTATCTACCATTGCGGTCAAGTCTTTCTCCCTAATCTGTATACCCACGTACATTAGTTTGTGAAAGGGAACCGACTCAGTATTAACCACATTAAGCAATGCTATTGGATTTAGCACTGCATTCATCTTCTCCTTCCTTGAACATTCTCTAGCAAAGTGTGGACCGTCGCACAAGTAACAAGCAATTTTGCTCTTTTTCAAGGACGTCTCCCCGTTCTTCAAGCCCCTATTCTACTTCCTCTTGCCTTTGAAGTCTCCCTTCTTGAAATCCTTCTTCTTCTTCCCCTCGGTCCTCTCCTGTTGGGCATGGCCTTTGCCCTTAGAAGAATTCGATGAGCTCGCCTTAAAGTCTTTTGTCAGTCAAAA
The DNA here is from genome assembly GCA_029891385.1 of Erythroxylum novogranatense. Classification (NCBI taxonomy): domain Eukaryota; kingdom Viridiplantae; phylum Streptophyta; class Magnoliopsida; order Malpighiales; family Erythroxylaceae; genus Erythroxylum; species Erythroxylum novogranatense. The sequence goes on from CM057229.1 coordinate 32,341,567, forward strand.
ATCCACTAAGGCCTAGGCATTGCACCAACCATGTCCTTCACATTTTACCTCTATAACTCCATTTGAGCCCTCGGTTATAACCTAGATAGGAAATTGAAGAGCTTGTCCTCATCTGACATGTTCTCAACATCCAACATTAGAGAGCTAAAAAACTTAACATAATCTCTTACCGATCCATCTTGTTTGAGCCGCTTCAAGGCATCCCTCGCGAACCAAGAAGTATTCATAGGAAGGAAATGATCCTTTAGCTCCTTCTTCATCTGCACCCACATTTCCATAGGAGTTCTACTCGCACTGATCTCTGTAGAGGTCCTCGTCCTCCACCAGAGCTTGGCATTCCCATCCAAGTACATGGTCGTCAAATTAACCTTATCAGTGTCAGATACCCTAGCAAACATAAAATATAGCTCCATATCTCACAAAAAGTTTTCTAACACCTTGGTGTCCCGCACGCCTTCAAACATCCTTGGTTCACACACCTTCACTGATGATGAAAGTTGTGGTGTGGAGCTTTCGACCTGATCCTTGTCAATTGTTGCAATGGCATGCCTTAGGATAGAAATCTCAAATTGAGCATCCTCCTGTGCCTTCAACATATCCGACATCTGTTGTTGCAACTGTTAGATCTGTGCCTCCAACATCTCAAACCGAGTATTGTGGGAAGTGGCCTCTTCCTCCCCCTGAGAAATAGGACCAGTGAATGCCTTCTCCCTAGACACTCGTTCTATCAAGTTGCCTACTACCATTTCAAACTTTGGCTCTGATACCAGTTGTTACAAGGTAATCTTAAAACTCAAACTTTCACCCAAAGTTTCTCGCTCACACCTTTTACACGGCAGTCTCACTTAGATCCGTTAAAGCAAGACTCATCCTTTCCTAACCCTCGAAGTGTTTACCTTGCACACACTGGAAGAAACAATACTTATAAGAGCACTAAGAACAAAGGCAAAAAATACACACATAGATATGCTATAAAACCAACTTTATATACTTTCCCTCAAAAGAATACAAAGAATGCTCTTTCTGATTGAATCAGAAGAGTAAAGTTCGAATGAGCTATATATAGGCATCCTAACTTAGAGTCGAAGTTACATTCAGATTCCCACTAAATCCGAACTACCTAAAATCGTGCTAAAATCACGTCTATCCTTATCAGATTATATCACCTGGACTAATTAGATGACACCTCCATCTAAATAGAACTCTAACTGATAAGATAAGATAAAAAAGATAAACTTTACATTTATCTAAAACACTAACATCCTTATCCGCGAAGATCTCCACTATCTTCAGATGTTGAGTTTCATTGCAACTCTAACTCCCAGTCATCACCACATTATCCAAGATCTCCTCGCAATCTTTATTTGTTGATGATGCAATTGTTAGAGTAGTGCCCTGAAGGCAATCGCCTTTAGCGCATTTTGTACAAAGTTGTGTACATACTTTATGAATAAATAAATAAAGGCATATTTCATTAACTTGCTGTTCATTATTTATGAATGGATATTGATCAATAAGCAAATTAATGAAGTCCATGATATATGACATAGCATGAAGGAAATTGTGATGTGATCATACTATCGAGATTCCTATCATATGCGATTATGTCGAGATCTAAATTATCCTAGTCATAGGATTCTTGAGGCTGGACATCGGTAATCCGAGAGACTAGTACATCTCAAGCTCCTTGATTTGATCAAGCGGTGGATCTCGGAGTCAGTAAATATGAGATATTTAGGGTTGAGATGTGGATGCTACTAGAGGTAGTATGATGGGTGTCGAATCCACCAAAATAAATCCCAAACACCAAGCGAAAATAAATTGCGCAAAGGGTAAATGGGTCGATCCACGAGAATGGAACAATTGATTTTATTCAAATGCCAAAGAACGAATGAAATTAAATAAAAGGGGTTTTGAAGTTTTCATTAAAACTACTAATTGAAATAACAAGCGATAAATGATTAACGCAAATTAATAAAACAATAACCAACAAAGCATAAAATAAAATTGATAAACTCAATAAGCGACAACTTAGCGGAAATTCCTAGTTATGCTTAGACCGCGATCATCGACTCAAATATTTTCTTTGGTTTAATAATAGGTTAGCTATGGTTACCAACTACCTCGGCTCCTCGTTTCTTCTTAATTTTAGAATAGTCGCAGAACTCCTTTGAACTATTCCCTAATTAATTAATAACCCTTGAGACTCTCTCCGAGATTCAATTAGTTAACAGAATAAACTCTAAAGAAACACTAACCCTAATCGACTCACGCATAGACTCATGCTTCATCTAGTTAGATCATGAAGTTCCTCCACATAAAATCGAATAAGTACTATGCCCTAGTGCCAATTGCCACAAACACCAATCACCCAGTTAGACTCCACCAAGTAAATCAGTTGGCGATATGCAAATTAACTAACTCTACAATCAGGCCTCAATCGCAGAATCAATTAATAAACAATGACGATAAATCGTAAGCGATGCGAATATTATAAACCAAATATTAGGAACAATAGTCTCACGAGTCAAAGCATAATAATTGGAATTCCCACTAAAAATAACTTAGCTACTCATAACTAAATTAAACCTAACAAAATTCTTAATCAACATAGTCTAAATAACAAAGAAGAAGAAAGAAAACTAGAAATCTCCTAAAAATACGCCTTTGCTTGTCTTCTCTCCACTGTTTCGTTATAAAAATCCAAAACCAAAAGAGAGTCCTCTCTTGGCTGCGTGAATCTCTCTATTTTCCCCCTGCCCAATTTTCGTCAGCCGCCGCTAGCCTTTGTTTCTTGTTTTTCCTCCTGCGCCCCACGTCAGCCCTCTTGCCCAACAGTGTGCGTCATTCCTTTATTTTCGGTCCACTCCAAATTGCCTTCTGCTGCGTCGTTTTCCTGGTGGCTGCCGTTACTTGCTGCGTGAGTTTCCTTCTCTTTTTCTTGTGTTGCACGTGCGTCACTCTCCACCAAATTTCTCCTTGACTGCCGTAACTTCTTTGACTAAAACCTACTTGTTTTTTTTATTCCACCTTGTCCTGGACAGCCACGTGGTGCTCCTCCCTTCCAAACCTTGTTGCCTCCACGTGTTGCTTCATTGGACAATTCATTTGTCTAAGTGGTTCTGACCCTCTTTTGATTTAATTGCTGATTTCTCCTTTTAATTTCTCACATCATGCAAAAATTATAATTCCCTACAAGAAAATATTAAATCAAATTAAGTCCCGATAATTGCATCAACAAGAGGAATGAAAATGGATAATTAAAACGTAAATATTGGACAAATATGCACTTATCAAATCTCCCCACACTTAGACGATGCTTGTCCTCAAGCATAAAAGAAGACCAAGACACAATGAAAAATCGCTCCACTCAATGAAACACGCACAAAGGTAATGTAAACTAGGAATGAGAGCGCAATCTTGTCCCAATGTCAACAAAATGTCAAATAAATGCAACAAATTTCCTACATGAGAAGACACAAGCCTGAACTCAAATTAAAGCGCATGCATGAATTACCGAATTTTAATTTAAAACCAATCAAGCCTAGAACAACACACTTCGCTTATTAGGTGGTTAGTATACACGAGGAACTCCGAATTTATTTGGTAGTCATGGGAAGATCGGATTAATCTTAATTACTTAATTAGGTGTTTTTAGCTACAAATTGCTTGAAATTGTCATTGGCTTTTTTACGCGAATGCAAACATTTGTGATGAATGTCATCCAGTTACTCGGTCAATCACAACGCCAAGTGGCTTTAGCCTTACTCATAATTACTCAGATGCTTGCAAGATTTTTTTTTTCGAGTAATCAAAGGAGTAGTTGGTTGCCTCACACGTCATAGTTGTTCGAGACCTTTTACACGAAAGCAAACATTTGTGATGAATGTCGCCTGTTACTCGATCCGTCGACCTTTAGGCGAATTTTGGCTTCAGCTCAACCACCTTTGGTGATTGGCGAACGAATCAAACACCTTTTTATTTTATTCTTCATTCCCTTTCTCACCATAATTTTCCACATCAATCCAAAGTTCAACACATATACCAACTCAATTTCTAAGCTTAACATGACTCTAGACAAGAAAGGCACCGATTAATCACACAATTTTTTTAAAATTCTAACCATTTAACTCAGGCTCGCAACTTCAACACATAGGACAAAATCATTAACATTTAATTAACATTAAGCAACAAGGGACTCAATCACACTCTCGACTCCTTTAAAACAATCCACCATTACCTAAGGCACAAATATTTATCAAGCAAAATGGAGCAAAAGAGGATTTTTTTTTTCAAGTCTGTCACGGCATCAACAGTTAAAAGTCCAAAAACACCAAAAAGCAGCGAAGGGTACGACCCAAAGTAATGCATCAAACAAAAACAGCATGCATCTCAAAAACTATAAATCACCTCCCCACACTTAAATCATGCGTTGTCCTCAACGTAAAAGTAAATGAAAAGGTAAACTGAGGACTTCCCTAAATCTGGAGAGAAGATGAGGGCTTATATGTGAGCTCTTTTAGGCCTCCCGCCAGTAGGGTATAGATAGTACAGTGAGGGACGAGAGCCAACATATGATCATATAAAGGACTCCCGCCAATTGTAATCCAAGAACTCTGAATTGATCCAATGTCGAACCTCTTGAAAGACACAGGGAATGAGGGGAAAAATCAAAACAAAGAAAGAAGGAAACAAACGAGACAAAAAGAACACAAAATAAAGCAAAAGAAAGGAAAGAAAAATAAAATAAAATAAAATAAAAATAAAAATATGGGCTGCCTCCCATTAGCGCCCTTGTTTAACGTCCTAGGCTCGACGATCCTCGTTTCGATGTTAACCCTCGTCTCGATGTTGGAAATCAGCAATGGTTCCACCAATTGCCTCCCTGTACTCTCGAAGCACTCTAATTAGTTTCTCCTCTTCCAGGTCGTCGAGCATGCTGGATATGATCACGGGTAGGGTCTCACCGTCACCTAAATATGCGTATTTCAAATGCTCGGGAAGCGTTTTGAGCTCCAGCTTTGGGGCCTCATCAAGTATATCATCAGAAACTTCAGACCGATCAGTAAATCTCTTAACTCCATCAACAGACATGCTATGACCCAAAGTATAATTCAACTCATCATCATAATTTAAAGCAAAAACCTCACGAGTCAAATCTTCAATGATATCAACATTATAAACACAAGACACATCTTCAGCACGTTTCATGGCATCATAAACATCAAATTTTACCACTTCACCATCAAACTCTAAAGTTAATGAACCACTATGCACATCTATCTTTGCCTTAGCCGTACTAAGGAAAGGCCTACCCAACAAGATATCAGAAGAATTAGATGAACTATCATTTTCCATGTCCATAACAAAGAAATCAGCAGGAAAAATTAATCCATTAACTTGAACTAGCACATCCTCTAAAACACCTTCAGGATAGACAATCGATCGATCTGCCAATTGAATTATAACTCCAGTACTAGTTAACGGACCAAGACCCAGGGAAGTATAAACAGATAAAGGCATCACATTAATAGAGGCTCCTAAGTCACACATAGCCTTACTTATGCCAATGTTCCCAATTTTGCAAGGAATGGAAAACATACCTTGGTCGCGACACTTAGGAGATAATTTCCTCTGTAATACAGCTGAAACATTCTCCCCCACACTCATCCTTTCATTACCTATTAACTTACGCTTGTTCGTGCATAATTCCTTAAGGAATTTGGCGTAGCACGGAACCTGCTTAATGGCCTCGAGGAGTGGGATGTTTACTTCAACTTTTTGGAACAACTCCATGATGCTTTTATCTTCCTTTTCTTTCTTGCTCTGAGCCAGTCTCTGGGGGAATGGTGGTGGAACCACTAGAGGTTTGGGTTTCTGAGGATTTCCAGTTGGAACTGAATCCTGTATGTGGTCACGTTTAAGTTCCCTTTCAGCCTCCTGTTCTGTCTCTACGTGGGAACCCTGGACGTGGTCACGTTTAGGGTTCCTGTCGACTGGGGATTGCAATTCCTTACCACTTCTTAAGAAAATCACGCTCACATTATGCCTCGGGTCGAGTGTCTGAGACGGCAACTTGCCTTGAGTCTCCATTCTACTAACAGAGGATGCTATCTGACTCATTTGAGTCTCTAGGGTCTTCATGCTCTCTTCTAACTTTTGAAATCTGGTTGCAGTGTCCTGTTGAAATTTTGCAGTATTAGTAGCTAACATATGGACAATTTCTTCAAGAGGCTTACCTGAGCCCGAAGGCTGTTGCGGTGGTGGTGATCTTTGATAGTAATTACATTGGGTCGGTTGGTACATTAGCATAAATTTGAAGTTTGGGTGGCTTCTCCAACCGGGTCGTAGTGTTTGAATAGGGATCAAATTGCCTCTGTTGGAACCCAATAGCATTCACATTCTCCGGTATTTCATCGTGGAGTGTTGGGCACGCATCGGTTGGGTGAGCTAGGCTGGTGCAGATGCCACACGCCCTCGCAGGTGGAGGAGTACCTACATTCAATTTCTCGACCAAAGTTGTTAGCAAAGACTTTACCTCATTGAGAGAAGTAACATTTACCTCGTTCACCCTTCGCGGTATATCTTGCCGAGTACCAAATTGCTGAGAGTTTGTTGCCATGGTTGATATCAATTCATGGGCTTCAGATGGGGTTTTGCTAACGATGGCCCCACCACTTGCAGCGTCCATCATTCTACGCTCCATTGGAATCAGACCCTCGTAGAAATACTGGATGATCAATTGTTCGGATATGCCATGTTGCGGGTAGCTTGCTAAAATTCTCTTGTACCTCTCCCAGTACTCGTAGAGGTTCTCTGAATCCTTCTGCTTAATGCCACAGATCTCACGCTTTATGTTGGCGGCTCGGGATGTTGGGAAATATTTCTCTAGAAACTGTCGGGACATCCCTTCCAAAGTGTTGATTGTCCCTGGAGGTAGGTAGTAGAGCCAGTCCTTGGCTGCAGCCTGCAGCGAGAATGGAAAAGCTCTCAGTTTGATTTGGTCCTCCGTGACATTGCGGGGCTTCATGGAAGTGCAGACGAGGTGAAATTCCTTCAGATGCTTATTCGGATCCTCGTTTTCCAGACCACGGAAGGTGGGCAGCAAGTGGATGAGTCCGGATTTCAATTCGAACCCTTCTTGAAGTTCTGGAAAGTCTATGCACGGCGGATCTTGCGCTTGATGGGTCTACCCAAGTTACGGAGGGTTACATTAAGAGCCATATCCTGCTGCGTGGTCACGGTTAAGCTTCCGTCATTCTTTGCTTCAACTTCAATCTCCTCTTCGTACTCCGTTTCAGTATCCGACTCAACCGGGGACTGTAATCCACTGGCTTCTCCTTGCTTCTTCCTTAATTTGTTCAACTTCCTTAGCCTCTTAGCAATCTTTTCAATCTCGGGGTCGTACAAGATGGAATCTCCCATACGAATGTTCCTAGGCATAAAACAAAACAAAATCAATTAGTTACCAATCCCGACAGCGCCTAAAATTTGATGGGTGTCGAATCCACCAAAATAAATCCCAAACACCAAGCGAAAAAAATTGCACAAGGATAAATGGGGTCGATCCACGAGAATGGAACAATTGATTTTATTCAAATGCCAAAGAACGAATGAAATTAAATAAAAGGGGTTTTGAAGTTTTCGACTAAAACTACTAATTGAAATAACAAGCGATAAAAGATTAGCAAATTAATAAAACAATAAACAACAAAGAACATAAATAAAATTGATAAACTCAATAAACGACAACTTAGCCAGAAATTCCTAGTTATGCTTAGACCGCGATCATCGACTCAAATATTTTCTTTGGTTTAATAATAGGTTAGCTATGGTTACCAACTACCTCTGGCTCTCTCGTTTCTTCTTAATTTTAGAATAGTCGCAGAAACTCCTTTGAACTATTCCTAATTAATTAATAACCCTTCGAGACTCTCTCCGAGATTGATTAGTTAACACAATAAACTCTAAAGAAACACTAACCCTAGCGACTACGCATGACTCATGCTTCATCTAGTTAGATCATGAAGTTCCTCCACACAAAATCGCACAAGTACTATACCCTAGTGCCAATTGCCACAAACACCAATCACCCAATTAGACTCCACCAAGTAAATCAGTTGGCGATATGCAAATTAACTAACTCTACAATCAGACCTCAATCGCAAAATCAATTAATAAACAATGACAGTAAATCAGAAACAGTACGAATATTATAAACCAAATATTAGGAACAATAGTCTCACGAGTCAAAGCATAATAATTGGAATTCCCCGACTAAAAATAACTTAGCTACTCATAACGAAATTAAACCTAACAAAATTCTTAATCAACATAGTCTAAATAACAAAGAAGAAGAAAGAAAACTAGGAAATCTCCCTAAAATGCTGCTGTCTTCTCTCCTTTGTTTAGTTATAAAATCCAAAACCAAAGAGAGTCCTCTCTTGGCTGCGTAAATCTCTATTTTCCCCACCTAATTTTCCTCGTGCCGCTAGCCTTTGTTTCTTGTTTTCCTCCTGCGCCCACGTCGACCCTCTTGCCCAACAAGTGTCGTCATTCCTTTATTTTCGTCCACCAAATTGCCTTGTCTTTGCGTCGCTTTCATGGTGGCTGCCGTTACTTGCTGCATGAGTTTCCTTCTCTTTTCTTGTGTTGCCGTCGTCACTCTCCACCAAATTTCTCCTTGGCTGCCGTAACTTCTTTGACTAAAACCTACTTGTTTTTTATTCCACCTTGTCTGGACACCACGTGGTGCTCCTCCCTTCCAAACCTTGTTGCCTCCACGTGTTGCTTCATTGGACAATTCATTTGTCTAAGTGGTTACAGCCCTCTTTTGATTTAATTGTTGATTTCTTCTCTTAATTTCTCACATCATGCAAAAATTATAATTCCCTACAAGAAAATATTAAATCAAATTAAGTCCCGATAATTGCATCAACAAGAGGAATGAAAAGGGATAATTAAAACGTAAATATTGGACAAATATGCACTTATCATAGTAAGTAAATTGGATGACCTGCTATGAGATCATCACATGGATGTCCTATTCTACTGTCAGTGATAATCTCATCATAGCAACGGTGCAAGTATCCTTAGACTTGAGGTGCTCAAGGATATCTTGGATACTGATTCTGTGCTTTGACTCCATTCCTTGTTGCCTTACAGAGGTCGCTCATAGGGTGGTGATTAGGTACAGTTTGAGGTATTCGAAGGTAATTGAGTAGCCAATAGAGGATTCACCACTTCTGTGATAGCAGAAGATGATACCTATGGCCTCTTGTCAGGGTCATTACTTGGAAGTCTCTGGCCGGAACATATATGTCATGAAGAATGTCTTCATTGACATATAAAGTAATGAGTCCCAGGACGAGAACTGAAATCACTTGGTCTAGATTTGACGTAGTCAGTCTAGTAAGAGTTGACACATTGCCCATACTCATAACCAAGTGGGCTATAGCATGGTGAAAGGACGAATTGCACGGTAATTATTTATGGAAAAGTTCTTGATATGGTTCATGATGAATACATGTTCATTCGTCAAACCAATTACTTTCCGGTCAATTGGGGGTCATGATGTGTTGCTAGATACCGCTCATGACTTGCTTGGATTAAGTGTTAATCTAAGTGGCCAACATAACCGGGAACCTAATGGGTCACACGCATAAGAGTTTCTCGGAGAATTCGTAAAATAGTTTTGGACAGAGTTCCAATATATGGAGAGCAGTAGCATTAAATGGATCCTGATGAGATCGAGATATTTCCCGATGAGATCGCGACATCGATATTGCTGAGACAGGTCTCCGGGAGTTTTTCCTATACCGAGACCCGATAGGACCGACCCCAGTGTGACTGGACCACTTCAGCATTTATTTATATATATATATATAAGATTAATTAATTAGTTAGTTAATTAATATATATATATATATGTTAGATACATGGGAGGAAAGAAGAAGCAAAGGAAGCTTCTTTTGATGCTTAGTCATCAAAGGCATTAAATGAGAAAAAGACAAAAGATGAATAAAGGAGGTGAAGATCGTTGGTGTTTTAGAAAGTGGAAGCATACGATGCTCATTACTTCTTCATCTTTGAGAAAAGCTTATGGAGAAAGGAAAGAGAGTTGATGATCGTGGGTTTGAGAAAGGATTTGAGAAATCCTTAGCTTCATCTCTACATCATCTTCTCCAAGGTTTCTTCATCTTCTCCAACTTCTTTTCCTCTTCATCGTGATTCCAAGCTCTCCAAGGAAAAAGGTAAGAGCTAGCACTCTTTAATTTGTTCTAACTATTCCCGGGTCAAAGGGTTTGTCCCGGTTAGGTTCTCCGATCTCTACGTGGATACCGTTAGAGACGGTCACCTTTGGCCGTTATAGTTTGAGTTTGTTGTATAGACACCTGGATCCTGGCTTTCGGGAAGGTCCCGGAATAAAAATTTTTGTTTTCCACACCGTGGGCATGTGATGCTTACACCGGGATTTTCCTACAGTGGTATCAAAGCCACTTGTGTCGTATATAACGAAAAACCATGAATAGGTCAGAGTTGCCTATTGCTTGTGACGATGATGCATGTTGATTGTGTGAATTTCGAATTCAGTATAAAAATATAGCTTTCAAAATTTTCTTGCCCAGATATGTTCACAAGATGTTGTTGCATATGTCTATGGAAGCTCAGAATTTATCAATGTGATTTGATATGGTTTTGCTAATTTATTCCCCAATGTTCTGGTTGCTGTCTTTGTGCACATTCAATGAACAGGCATGCTTATAAATTCGATAATAAATTGTAAAAAAAAAAATTCAGATTTGCTTTCACCAACATGTCTCTAAGATGTTTATGAATTTCTATGAGAATGGAAAAATGTTTTCGTGGTTATTTACTATTTATTTGAGAATTTATTGTGTGCTGCTGGGAATAACTGTGTTGAGGAACACAGATTCTAACATTGGGTTTGTTGCTGAGGTTGGATGAGTTTTTTATGGAAATAAATCCTGAAACAATTCATGGAACATGTTGTAACCTCTTCAATTTTCTCATAATTTATTGAAATTGTTTCAATGAGTTTTTCAAGCAAAACACTGAGCTTGGCAGTTTTGAGAAAGTTGCTGGAGCTGTTTTGTTTGGAATGATAAATTGTGTATTTCTCAATTCCAATGCCTTGGATCATTTTTAATGTGATTAAAAATGTGTTATATTGATGTTGTATGCTTTCCAAATTAAAATTCTTGAAATTAGGTTTCCAAATATTTTTCGGATGTCAAATGTGTCACATTAGCGTCTCGTTAGTGTATTTCGTTGTCTGATTATTTTGGCATACAAATTTTGTGACCGATGCGAAGTAATCTTGATAAAGTTTAGACTACCTAGAGATACTTAGGGTGATAGTTTGATATTCTCAAATTATTTGGAGATCTGAATGAATAAGAGTGTATTCATTGATTTCAAGTTTTTCATGTATAGTTTGACTATATATGGTAAGCATGGAACAATGAAAGTATTTCATTGGTACATCATAATAAAGGATATTACACTTGGTATTATGAATTGCAACTGCACGGATTGAGAAATTAGCCGATTAGATAGCTTTCCACATGGATAAGTCGACTAATAAAGATACAAGTCGACTTGTCCGTGCAATGTAGACGCATAAGTCGACTTGCACAATGGTAAAAGTCGACTTGTTCGTGCACAGCTGCATAAGTCGACTTACACACTAGCATAAGTCGACTTACACATACACAAGTCGACTTACAACATGCAAAGGTGGGATGATGGATGATTTTAGGTATAGATTCAATGTGATTGATGAATTGCCCTAAATCATTCCATATAGTCATGGTGACTATAACCCTACGGCTTGGAGGAGAAGAAGATGAGACCTGAAAACCCTCACACATCATATGAAAACTAACGCCTTCCATTAATATGGGGAGAACCAGAGTTCTTATAGAGTTGGGTTATTGGGTAAACCCAAGCTCACTCTATACGGATATGTTCGAACCATGAAAATAAGATTTTCAGATTAATGGGTCGGTTTTCACTAGAAGCGTTGATTTGTTGAGTAAACTCAAGGTCAACGTGGACAGAGGCGAAATTGGGTAGTGTACATCAGATATACACGCATCAAGAGTTGATAACCCAATGTGTGTGCATACATCACGAGTTGATAGCATTAGTCGATATTTGCATCTATGAAGCAAATGGTATGACCGATACCTGCCGATAGATCTAAGGTGGCTTGTTGGGTAAACCCAAGGTCATTTTAGTAATGTCGGATATCTATGATGCAATTGGTATGACCGATACCTACCGATTGACCTAAGGTGGCTTGTTAGGTAAACCCAAGGTCATTTTAGTAATGTCGGATATCGACCCACTAGGACATTTTGTCATAATGTTTCTTGGATTCGTACTGAGGGTTATGGATTCTTTGAAACTAGTGGGAGCCATATGCATGTCATGCAAGTCCTTATGATCATGCATGTAATTCTATTCTAACATTCTTTCTCTCTTTCCCTATAGGTTATTGAAGATGACTTCCAGTGTGAATTTGCGCTCACTAATGGACTCGAACAAATTAACTGGACCTAACTTTCTAGATTGGCTGAGAAATCTGAGAATTGTTCTCAGGTCTGAGGAACTGGGATATATCCTAGATGTTTCACTTCCTGATCCACCTGCTGCTGATGCTTCTGATGAGGATCAGAAAGCATATCGTAAGCATCTTAAAGACAGTGACATGGCTACCTGCATTATGCTCGCACCTATGTCACGAGTTGCGAAGCGGCGTGAGCCTATGGATGCTAATACCATAGTGTTTCATCTTAGGAGCTGTTTGATGAGCAAGCTCGATCGAAAGGTTCAAGACCTCTAGGCTACTCTTCACTACTAAGATGACTCCGGTTCATCTGCGGTCGATGTCTGCTTGAAGATGAATGGGTATAATGAGAGGTTGGCCGTCTTAGGTTTTGTTATGGATTATGAATTAAGTGTTGACTTAATTCTAGTTGGATTGTCTGATAGTTATTCACAGTTTGTGTTAAACTATCGGATGAACCAAATATCCACGACAATCCCTGAGTAGATCAATCTGCTCAAGACAGCAGAGCAAACTATCAAGAAGAATAGCAAACAAGTGCTTATGGTGGACTCTTCTTCTGGTTCAAAGAAAAAGAATCTAAAGAAGAAAAGGTCTAAGAAACCGAAAGGAAGTGCAGCCAAGAAGAAAACCAAAGAGACTGCACCAAAAGGAACTTGCTTCCATTGTGGCAAGGCCGCCACCGGAAGCGGAATCAAAGTCTATCTAGAAGAATTGAAGCAGAAGAAGGCATCAGATGCCTCGACTTCTTCAGGTATGTTTGTCATTGAGGTTAATAATGTTTCTGACCATAACATATGGGTATTAGATACCGGTTGTGGCTCACACATATGCAATGATATCGCGGGGCCTCGGGGACGATGAGCGACTCATAAAGGGAGAACTAGACCTGCGTGTGGGAAATGGAGCAAGAGTTATTGCATTAGCCGTAGGCACTTATTTCTTGTCACTCCCGAGTGGGCTTGTACTTAAATTGGATGAATGTTATTTTGTACCTGTATTAACAAAGAACATATTATGCATTTCTTGTTTAAATAGAGTGGTTTCCATTTGACTTTTAGTAACAATGGTTGTTCTATTAGTTTGAATGGAATGCTTTATGGTACTGGTACATTATGCAATGGAATTTACATATTAAATATGTCACATCAATTATGAATGTCAATGACACGAAAAGACCTAAGCGAGATAATTTAAAATCAACTTACTTATAGCATTATGCATGGCCATATAAATGAGAGACGCATAGCTAAGCTCCATAAGAGTGGTAGGTTAGGGTCATTTGATTATGAATCGTATGACACATGCGAATCTTTTTATTAGGCAAGATGACTAAGTTACCCTTTAAGGAAAGGGTGAGCGATGCGATGGAGTATTAGACCTAATACATTCGGATGTATGTGGTCCGATGTCCATCCATGCGAAGTGGTTGTCTTTACTTTATTACCTTTATCGATGATTATTCTCGATATGGGTACAGATCGATGAGATACAAATCGAAGCATTTGAAAAGTTCAAACAATTCATAAATGAAGTAGAAAACCAACTTGGGAAAAGTATCAAGACATTACGATCAGATCGTGGTGGGGAATACTTAGACCAAGAGTTTTTGGATTATCTCAGAGATAATGGGATTTTATCTCAATGGACTCCTCCTTACACACCACAGCATAATGGTGTGGCAGAAAGGAGAAATCGAACCTTGTTAGACATGGTACGATCAATGATGGGCTTTGCAAAGTTACCAAAATCCTTTTGGGCGTATGCACTTGAGACAACAGTTTACTTGTTAAACAGAGTTCCATCAAAGACAGTTGATGTTACTCCATATGAGATGTGGACTAACAAAAAACCCTATCTTACTCATTTGAAAGTTTAGGGTTGTCACCTTATGTGAAGCGGACACGATCGGATAAACTTGATGCAAAGTCGACAAGTATTTGTTCGTAGGATATCCTAAAGAAACAATGGGATATCAATTCTACCTTCTTTGAGGAACAAAAGGTGTTTGTTTGAAGCATGCTGTCTTTAGAGAAGAGATTCTTTTACAAGAAGGCGGTGGGAGCAAAATTGAACTTGAAGAAGTTCAGGATGCTCGAACAGACGCAGATCAACCTGCTGAACTCAAAGCGTGGCTCATACAGATGAAGTAACAGCTCGACCTTCTACAACACACGAAGTTAAGTAGGTCACGTAGGATACGCTCTGTTCCCGAGAGATATGGATTTCTCGTGAATGAACAGGATGACGTATTGCTCATAGAAGATGATGAGCCTACTACCTATGAAGAGGTTCTGAAGAGTTCAGAGTCTGAGAAATGGCTTCATGCCATGAAGGCTGAAATGGATTCCATGTATGAAAACCAAGTATGGACTTTGGTTGAGGCACCCGAAGGAATCAAACCCATAGGGTGCAAATGGGTTTTCAAAAAGAAAACCGACATGGATGGTAATGTAATTACCTATAAAGCAAGGCTTGTGGCTAAAGGTTTTCGTCAAAGACAAGGAGTTGACTACGACGAGACCTTCAGCCCAGTAGCAATGCTTAAATCCATTAGGATACTCCTAGCCATTGCCACTCATTATGATTATGAGATATGGCAAATGGATGTGAAGACGACTTTCTAAATGGAAATCTAGGCGAGGATGTGTATATGACACAACCTGAGGGCTTCACCTCTATGATGGCGAAAAGGTATGCAAGCTTGAAATCCATCTATGGATTGAAACAAGCATCCAGAGTTGGAATATCCGTTTTGATGAGGTAATCAAAGAGTTTGGTTTCTCAAAAAATCCGGATGAACACTGTGTGTATAAGAAGGTTAATGGGACTCCAATCGTATTCCTTGTGCTGTATGTAGATGACATATTATTGCTAGGAAACGATGTCTCGATGCTACAATCAGTGAAGATTTGGTTGTCCAAATAATTTGCCATGAAAGACCTTGGTGAAGCAACTTATATCCTTAGGATAAAGATTTATAGAGATAGATCAAAAAGGTTGCTTGGTCTTTCACAATCAACGTACATAGACAAGATGCTAAAAAGGTTTAGCATGGAGCAATCCAAGAGAGGTTACCTTCTCGTGACTCATGGGATAACGCTCTCGAAATCTATGTGTCCTAAGACACAAGATGAGAGGATACGCATGAATATGATCCCATATGCATCTGCAGTAAGATCTATCATGTACGCAATGTTATGTACGAGACCCGATGTATCATATTCTCTAAGTGTTCTGACGGATACCAATCGGATCTGGTGAGGGTCCTTTGGGTGGTATCGAAGAATATCCTCAAGTACTTGCGAAGGACTAAGGATGTTTTCTTGATATATGGGATGGAGATCTCGGTGGCGGGTATCTGATGCGATTTTCAATCTGATAAGGATGATTCCAAATCCCAATCAGGTTATGTATTCACACTGAATGGCGGGGCAGTTAGTTGGAAGAGTTCCAAACAAGAGATAACTGCCGATTCAACGACCGAGGCAGATTACATTGCCGTTTCAGAAGCAGCAAAGGAAGTAGTTTAGATCAAGAAGTTCATTACTGAACTTGGTGTGGTTCCTAGCAGTGATGGGCCCATACAGTTGTATTGTGACAACAATGGGGCTATTGCGCAGGCGAAAGAAGCAAGGTCTCATCAACGATCTAAACACGTACTGCGCAGATATCATCTTATTAGGGAGATCATTGGACGAGGTGATGTCCAGATCGAGAGAATTCCCACCGAGTAGAATATTGCTAATCCGTTGACAAAGCCATTATCACAAAAGAGTTTTGATTCTCATGTACTCGCCTATGGTATTAGATATCAAGGCGATTGGCTTTAGGTCAAGTGGGAGATTGTTAGAGTAGTGCCACGAAGGCAATCGCCTTTAGCGCATTTTGTACAAAGTTATTATACATACTTTATGAATAAATAAAGAAAGGCATATTTCATTAACTTGTTGTTCATTATTTATGAATGGATATTGATCAATAAGCAAATTAATGAAGTCCATGATATATGACATAGCATGAAGGAAATTGTGATGTGATCATACTACTGAGATTCCTATTATGTGCGATATGTCGTTATCTAAATTATCCTAGTCATAAGATTCTTGAGGCTGGACATCGGTAATCCGGAGAGACTAGTACATCTCAAGCTCCTTGATTTGATCAGCGATGGATCTCGAAGTCGTAAATATGAGATATTTAGGGTTGAGATGTGGATGGTACTAGAGGTAGTAAGTACATTGGATGACCTGCTATGAGATCATCACATGGATGTCCTATTCTACTATCAGTGATAATCTCATCAAAGCAATGGTGCAAGTATCCTTAGACTTGAGGTGCTCAAGGATATCTTGAATCTTGATCACGTGCTTTGACTCCATTCCTGTTGCCTTAAAGAGGTCGCTCATAGGGTGGTGATTGGAGTGCGACTTGAGGTATTGAAGGTAATTGACTAGCCAATAGAGGATTCACCACTTCGTGATAGCGAAAGATGATACCCATGGCCTCTTGTCAGGGTCATTACTTGGAAGTCTCTGGCCGGAGCATATATGTCATGAAGAATGTCTTCATTGACATATAAAGTAATGAGTCCCAGGACGAGAACTGAAATCACTTGGACTAGATTTGACGTAGTCAGTTTAGTAAGAGTTGACACATTGCCCATACTCATAACCAAGTGGGGTATAGCATGGTGAAAGGACGAATTGCACGGTAATTGTCTATGGAAAGGTTCGTGATATGGTTCATGATGAATACATGTTCATTCGTCAAACCAATTATTTTCCGGTCGATTGGGGTTCATGATGGGTTGCTAAATACCGCTCATGACTTGCTTGGATTAAGTGTTAATCTAAGTGGCCAACATAACCGGGAACCTAATGGGTCACACGCTTAAGAGTGTCTCGGAGAATTCGTAAAATAGTTTTGGACAGAGTTCCAATATATGGAGAGCAGTAGCATTAAATGGATCTCGATGAGATCGAGATATGTCTCAATGAGATCGCGACATCGATATTGCTGAGACAGGTCTCCGGGAGTTTTTCCCATATCGGGACCCGGTTGGACCGACCCCAGTATGACTGGACCACTTCAGCATTTATTTATATTTATATATATAATTGATTAATTAATTAATTAGTTAATTAATATATATATATATATGTTAGATACGTGGGAGGAAAGAAGAAGCAAAGGAAGCTTCTTTTGATGCTTAGTCATCAAAGGCATTAAATGAGAAAAAGACAAAAGATGAATAGAGGAGGTGAAGATCGTTGGTGTTTTTGAAAGTGGAAGCATACGATGCTCATTACTTCTTCATCTTTGAGAAAAGCTTATGGAGAAAGGAAAGAGAGTTGATGATCGTGGGTTTGAGAAAGGATTTGAGAAATCCTTAGCTTCATCTCTACATCATCTTCTCCAAGGCTTCTTCATCTTCTCCAACTTCTTCTCCTCTTCATCGTGATTCCAAGCTCTCCAAGGACAAAGATAAGAGCTAGTACTCTTTAATTTGTTCTAACTATTCCCGGGTCAAAGGGTTTGTCCTGGTTAGGTTCTCCGATCTCTGCGTAGATACCATTAGAGACGGTCTCCTTTGGCCGTTATGGTTTGAGTTTGTTGTATAGACACATGGATCCTGGCTTTCGGGAAGGTCCCAGAACAAAAATTTTTGTTTTCCGCACCGTGGGCATGTGATGCTTACACCGGGATTTTCCTACAGCAATGTGATCTCACTGAAGCCCACTAGCATACTGGCATGATCCAATGCTTCCCACAATAAGTTCATTAGTCATGGTCCATTCATCTAAGCATGGGCTAAGTCCTTAGTCCATCAAGACCTTAGCCTGGGTCGAGTCAATCACCACAAGGACCGATGATCTACCAAAATTTACATCAAGTCTGATCCCACTCGCCCCCGTTTGCCTTACTATTTTTGCATGCCTCCCTCATGTGTGAATTTAGCTAACCTTCCTCCTAAGGCTCCTCATGAAGGTCCCTAAGAAATGCTCCAGAACTTAGGAGTCTAATAACCCCCATAAGGGTGCAGGTTCGAGCCCCTGTCTCATTATCTGGTTTTCTTATTAAAACCACACAAAAAGCAAAGCACATAACATGATTTTGTTATCAATTTTATTATCAAACAAGTGCATAAAACCTAGTTGACTTTATTATTAAAACAACACAAAATGACAGCATCTAGTTTATAAACGCGTAACATAGCTTCTGGAGCATCTCCATAAAAACGCACAACTTCTAGAGCATCTCATAACAACACATAGTCCAACATCTGATTATTTTGCTTTCAAAACACATATAAAATGATGCATTTTAATATGTATGCATCTTCTTCAACCTACAGTTGGTTCAAACTGACCCTAGTCATGACTCATTGAAGGCTCTATAAAACCAGACAAAAAACACCACAAAAATGCATTCTTCAAATGAAGAGACGCTTTTAAAAATCTTAATTCAAGATTTCTACTTTAATTTAAATAAAATATCCAAAAACAATTCCAAATCGAAAGTTTTCGAATATGAAAAATTTTCTAGAATTTTGAAATTCTCCAAAAACTTCAACAAGACAGAGGCTAACCTTGCTCTGATACCAAATGTAAGCACATTCTAACATATATTCAATAATAATATACATTAGAATAAGCTAATAAAATAAATGCAGAAGAAAACAAAATTACCTCCTACCATTGTTATTTGTTTTTGAAGAGCTGCGTTTTTGGAATTCTTCTAAGCTTTCAATTCCCAAATACGATGGTGTATGTTCATAGAAGCGAACAGAAGCTTAGGGACCCAAAATTTAAAAAAAAACCTATATGAATGTGCTTCCATCAATCATAATAAAAGTTACCATAAAACTAGGAATTGAATACCCACTAAATGCATAATGTTTGGACTATTACTATAGAAAGAATCTAAAAAGGTTCTCACATATAGTTGTAATGATAATTATTTTAATTTGCTATATATTTTCTCTTACAAGAACTAATTCTTTACCTAGCCTTTTCACAAAATGCTTTAATAATCTTTTAGTATTAAGGTACATGTCATGCAAATATTTGATGAAAAATAACTTAGAGTTTAAATAATATTTCTAATTTTATGTAGTAATGAAATAATATTTCTAATTTTGATATAATAATGTAATTATTTTCTTAATAACTTTATGCATGATTTTATTAGTCATAATTTCTTTCATTATGTGATTATTATTGTTTTGTATCTGATTATTTTGTTTTCTAAACACATAAAACGATGCAGTTTAATATGTATGGCTCTTTTTCAACCTCCAATCAGGTCAAACCTACCCAACTCACGACCCGTCGGATGCTTCACAAAACCAGACCAAAAAACAACATAAAAATGCATTTTTAAAACAAAAGGAAACAAAGATTTTTCTTTTAAGAAAAATAGTAAAGATGAAGTCAAGAACAAGAAGGCCTTTATCATTTGCTACGAATGCAACAAACCAGGACACTATAAGTCTGAATGTTCATTGCTTAGAAGAAAGCCGAAGAAGAATAAAGAAAATAAAAAGAGTATGATGGCTACTTGGGAAGATTTGGATTCGTTCGAATCAGATTATGATTCAGAAGCTTCAGTACAAGCAAATATATACTTGGTAGCCGAAAACGAAGGTGACGAGGAGGTAACTTCTAACTTTAATGAACTCCAAGATGCATATTTAGAATTGTTAGAAGATTCACATGCTAAACTAAAGTAGTATAGATCTTTAAAAAGAAAGTTTGTCAAAAACTTGAAGAACACGGAAGCATTAGAGAAAGAAAACGTCTGTCTCATGAAACAAGTAGACAATATGAAGAACAAAGTTTCTATAGATAAATCTGAGTAAATAAATCAGTTGAAACAAAGGATTAATTCTCTTTCAACAGACTTATCATCCTTCACTGAAAGTACGAAGAAAATGAATGACATGATTGGGAGATATAGACACCTTAATGATAAGAATGGTCTAGGGTTTATTAAAAACAATACTCATTACAAAAAGAACTTTGTTCCGTATAGAAAGAAATATCACCAATCTTCTTATTATCATTCTATGAATAATTATAAGACTAACCCAAAGGACCCAAGAAAATCTCAGTACCTAAAAAGAACATAATATCTACTGCAGATCTCCTTCCTTGAAAGAAGCAACCAACACTAATGGTATTTAGACAAGGGATGCTCGCAACGCATGACGGGAAGAAGGTCTATATTCCTAAATCTTCAAAATAAAAAGGGAGGATCAGTAACTTTTGGAGACAACCAGTAGGGCAAAATAATTAGAATCGGAAAAATTGGTAAAGATTCCTTTGCATCTATTGATAATGTTCTGCTAGTTAAAGGTTTAAAGCATAACTTGATTAATGTAAGTCAATTATGTGATTCTGGCTTTGAAGTATCCTTTAATCAAAACTTTTGTGATGTGAAAAACAAGAATGGTTCCATATTCTTTTCTGCCAAAAGACGAAAAAATCTTTATAAGATTAATTTAGAAGATTTGCAAGGTCAAAGTATTTCTTATTTTATATCAACAGATAAAGAAAAATTGATTTGGCATAAAAAGCTAGGTCATGTTAGTTTTAAACATATTTCCAAGTTGATTAAACATGATTTGGTAAGAGGTTTACCAAAAATAAGTTTTAACAAGGATTTCTATTTTGAAAGTTGTCATAAAGGAAAATAGGTTAAAACATCATTTCCTTCTAAAAATATTGTAACTTCATCTAGACCTCTAGAGTTGTTACATATAGATTTATTTGGTCCATCTAGGACATTAAGTCTTGGTGGAAAGAAGTATGGTCTTGTAATTGTTGATGACTTCACTAGATTTTGTTGGATATTATTTTTGTCACATAAGGATGAATCTTTTAAATGTCTTAAAGCTCTTTCCAAAAAGTTACAAAATGAAAAAGGAGTTTCTATTACTGGAATTAGAAGTGATCATGGTGGTAAATTTGAAAATGAAAAATTCATTATATTCATTGAAGAGAATGAAATTTTTCATAATTTCTCTGCTCCTAGAACTCCACAACAGAATGGAGTTGTAGAAAGAAAGAACAGGATAATTCAGGAAATGGCAAGAACCTGTAAGTGATAAGTCGACTTGTACCATGTGTAAGTCGACTTACACATGTTCGGTACCGATAAGTCAACTTGTTCATTGGATAAGTTGACTTGTTCAAGGTCGGTACTGTTTATTTGTGCCCTAAAGGCAATCCCCTTTAGCGCGTTTTATTCAAAGTCGTGTGCAGACTTTATGAATAAATAAAGAAAAGGCATTATTCATTAATTTGATATTCATAAACATTGTTTATGAATTGATTTGATCTTTAATCAAATTAATGAAGTCCATGATATATGACATAGCATGAAGGAAATTATGATGTGATCATACTATTGAGATTCCTATCATGTGCAATTATGTCGATGTCGAAATTCTCCTAGTCATAGGATTAATGAGGCCGGACATCATTAATCCGGATAGACTAGCACATGTCATATTCCTTGATTGGATCAAGCGGTAGATCTCGAAAACGTAAATATGAGATATTTAGAATTGACATGTGGATGCTTACTAGCGGTAGTAAGTTCATTGGATGACTGCCATGAGATCATCACATGGATATCTTATCTAAGTGTCGCTGATAATCTCATCATAGCAATGGTGCAAGTATCCTTAGACTTGAGGTACTCAAGGATATCTTGAATCTTGATCACTGCTTTGACTCCATTCCTTGTTGCCTTCGGAGGTAACTCATAGGGTGGTACTTGGGTGCGACTTGAGGTATTCAAGATAATTGAGTAGCCAATAAAGGATTCACCACTACGGATTAGCGTAAGAGATACCCATAGCCTCTTGTCGGGATCATTACTAAGGTGGCCAGCATGTATGTCATGAAGAGTGTCTTCATTGACATATAAAGTAATGAGTCCCGTGACAAGAACGATATCACTGGGCTAGACTCAGTCTAGTGAGAGTTGACACTTTGACCATACTCATAACCAAGTGGGGTATAGGATGGTGAAAGGACGAATTGCTCGGTAATTGTCTATGGAAGGGTTCGTGATCTGGTTCGTGATGAATACATCAAACCGATTACTTTCCGGTCAATTGGGGGTCATGATGTATTGCTAGATACCGCTCATGACTTGCTCAGATTAATTGTTAATCTAAGTAGCCAACATAACCGGGAGCCTAAAGGGTCACATGCATAAGAGTGATTCAGAGAATCTGTAAAATAGTATTGGACAGAGTTCCAATTATGGAGAGCATTAGGATTAAATGGATCCCAATGAGATTGGGATATGTCCCGATGAGATCGCGACATCGATATTGCTAAGAAAGGTTTAGGAGTCGTTTGACAAAGGGGCCGATAGAGCGTGGGACCGACCCAGTTGGCTTGATCGAACTTAGCATTTATATTCTAATTAATTAATTAAGTAAATTAATTAATTATTTATTATATAAATTAGCCATGTGCGTTGAAAGTGGGAGAAGAAATGTTAAAAGCTTTGAAAAGTCAAACATCATTTATTACTTTCCTTAAATGATGTGCCATCCACTTGTAAGCTACTCATTGGTGTCTTAAAAGTTAATGAACACCAATATATATGCTGCTTGTTTCGTGGATGGCTAGAGATATGAGAGTTTCGATGGTTTCCTTAAGGGTTAAGAGAGAAAAATGCTTAAGTGTTAAGCAAAAGGTGAAAAAGGGTTTTCATTTCTTTATTTTCTCTTAAGGCATCATCGATTCTGCTCTTCTTCTCCAAGAATCCAACGTCAGTCTGAAGCTCTCCAGGACAGAGGTAGGTTCTAGCAGGCTTTAATCTGTTCTAGCTATTCCCGGGTCAAAGGGGTTTGATCCGGTTAGGTTTTCTGATCTCTGCGTGGATCACCTTTAGAGATAGTCTCTTTTGGCTATTTAGGTTGATGTCTTCATACCGATACCTGGATCCTGGGATTCGGGAAAGTGCTGGGAACAAAAAAATTTTGTTTTCCGCTGCCGGTACATGTGATGTACCTCCCGGAATTTTCCTACAGTGGTATCAGAGCGTCTGGTATCCCGTATGAAGCTATAACCTAAGCGAGATCAGAAACCCTAATGGAATTTTCTGTTGATGCATGCTATCTGTTCAGATTTAGAATTTATATTGTGATATGCTTTTCGAAATTTTTATGCCCAGGATTGTTCATAACATGTTAGAGAATATGTCTATGAAATTTGAGAATTTATCGATTTGATTTGATATAGTTTTACTAATTAATCCCCTAAGGTTACAGATGTTGTTTTGTGAAACGATTCTGGAACAGGCATGAGTATAAAATCGAGAATAAATTCTAGAAAAATGGTTTTTCGGATTTTCCGTCACCTAAATGTCTCTAAGATGTTGTTGAATGTCTGTGAGAATGGAAATTGGATTTCAAGGTGATTGGATATTTATTCACGAATTTATTCTATGCTGTTGGGAATTGCTGTGCTGATGAACACAGATTTTGAATCGGTTTTGTTATTTAGGTTGACTGAGTTGTTGATGGCCTAAAATCCTAAAACAATTCATGTAGCATTTTCTGAATATTTAGTAACCTATATAATTTTCTCAGAATTTATTGAAATTGTTTCATTGATCATTTCGAGCAATGTACAGAACTGGACAGTTTTGTGAAAAATTGTTGGGACTGTTTTGCTTGGCTTGATTGAGTGTGCTTTTTCAGTTCCAATGCCTTTCACCATTTTTAATGTGATTAAAAATGTGTTATCTTGATTTAATATGATTTCCAAACTGAATTGCTTGAATTTACTTATCCTAGAATTTTCGGATGCCTAATTGGTCACAATAGCGTCTCGTTAGCATGTTGCATTATCTTGTTTGTTTTGACCGTCATATTTTTTATGGCATGTGCTGAAGTAAATTTGATAATGTATGTGCTAGCTAGAGATGCTTAGGTTGATAATTAGGGTGTTCCTAAATTATTTGGAAATTAATGAGTTTTGACTCATTTCAAGCTTTTCATATAGTTTGACTATTTAAGGCATTCATGAATCGATGAAGTGTTCATTGAGGCATCAATTCACGAATATTACCCTAGGTATGATGGTGTTGAGAATTGGAATTGTACTGATTGAGGAATTAGCCGATTAGAGATTTTAGCAAAATTCCTGAATAAGTCGACTTGTATATGGTATAAATCGACTTGTTGAAGATTTTTGATAAGTCGACTTGTGGATAGAATAAGTCAACTTGTTCAAGATCTCGGTATAAGTCGACTTATCGTACCTTGTAAGTCGACTTGTTCATGGGCAGATGATGAAGTGGACTTGTGTCATACAAGTCGACTTGTGTGTGGGCGAGAAGCATAAGTCGACTTGCATTTGATGAAAGTCGACTTGTGGCATGCATAGGTGGGATGATGGATGATTTTAGGTATAGACTCAATGTGATTGATGAAATGCCTAAATCATATCATATAGTCATGGTGACTATAATCCTACGGCTTGGAGAAGAAGTAGATGAGACCGAAATCCTCCTCGGAATATGAAAACTAACGCCTTCCATTAATATGGTAAGAACCGAGTTCTTATAGGGTTGGGTTGTTGGGTAAACCCAAGCTCACTCTATCTGGATATGTTGAACCATGAAAATAAGATTTTCGGATTAAGGGGTTGGTTTTCCTTTGAAGCGTTAGTTTGTTGAGTAAACTCAAGGTCAACGTGGACAGAGGCGAAATTGGGTAGCATACATCGGATGTATGCGCATCAATGAGTTGATACCAATGTAAGTGCATACATCAACAAGTTGATAGCGATCGATAGTTGTGTCTAAGATGTAATTGGTATATCGATACCTCCGAGACATAAGGTGGCTTGTTGAGCAAACTCAAGGTCATTCTTAATGTCGGTTATCGATGATACAATTGGTATGACCGATACCTACCGATTGACCTAAGTTGTGGCTTGTTGGGTAAACCCAAGGTCACTCTTAGCAATGTCGGATATCGACGCACTAGGACATTATGTCACTTTGTTTCTTTGGATTCGTAAAGAGGGTTATGGATTCTAGGAAACTAGTGGGATCCATATGCATGTCATGCAAGTCCTTATGATCATGCAGGCATTTCTATTCTATCATTCCTTCTCTCTATCGCGCTAGGTTGATTGAAGAAGTCTTTCAGTGTGAATTTTCGCTCTCTATTCTAGACCGAATTTTCTTGATTGGCTAAGGAATCTGACAATTGTTCTTAGATCGAGGCGGGATCGTCCTAGATGTTCCACTTCCAGTTGCACCTGCTGTCGATGCTTCTGATGAGGATCAGAAAGCATATTGTAAGCATCTAAAGGACAGTGATATGGATACTTGCTTTATGCTTGCCTCGATGTCACTAGATCTGCAGCAGCAGCACTAGTCCATGGATGCTCACTCTATAGTATTTCATCTTAGGGAGCTGTTTGATGAGTAAGCTCGGTCTGAAAGGTTCGAGACCTCAAGGCTTCTCTTCACCATTAAAGATGGCTCGGGGATATCTGGCATGCAAGATGCCTGAAGATGAATGGTTATATTGAGATATTGGCCGTCTTAGGATTTGTAATGGATTATGAGTTAAGTAGAGACTTAATTCTAGTTGGATTGTCTGATGGTTATTCACAGTTTGTGATAAACTATCGGATAAACCAAATATCCACAACAATTCTGAGCTGATCAATCTGCTTTCAAGGCAATGAAAGAGCTATCAAGAAGGATAGCAAGCAAGTGCTAATGGTGGATGCTTCTTCTTCTAGTTCAAAGAAGAAAAAGGCCAAGAAACCAAATGGAAGTGCCATCAAGGAA
Source organism: Erythroxylum novogranatense (assembly GCA_029891385.1). NCBI lineage: Eukaryota > Viridiplantae > Streptophyta > Magnoliopsida > Malpighiales > Erythroxylaceae > Erythroxylum > Erythroxylum novogranatense. The sequence goes on from CM057229.1 coordinate 32,368,004, forward strand.
AAACCAAAGATTCTGCCCCAAAAGGATTTTGCTTTCATTGTGGCAAGTCTAGCCACTAGAGGCGAAACTGTAAAATCTATCTGGAGTCCCTGAAGCAGTAAAAGGCATCAGATGCCTCTACTCCTTCAATTATGTTTGTCATTGAGGTTAATACTATTCCTGATCAAACATATCGGTATTTGATACCGGATGTGGCTCATACATATGAAATGATATGCAGGGCCTCAGGGACAGTAGAAAGCTCATTCAAGGAGAACTAGACCTTCGTGTAGGTAATGCAGCAAGAGTTGCTACATTAGCCGTAGACACTTATGTCTTGTTCCTCCCTAGTGGGCTTATATTCAAATTGGATGATTGACATTTTGTACCTGTTTTAAACAAAGAACATATTGTATATTTTATGTTTACTTAGAGCTGATTTCCATTGAACTTTTAGTAGAAATGGTTGTTCTATTAGTTCGAAAGGAAGGCTCTATGCTACTGGTACATTATGCAATTGAATTGACATATGAGATATGTCATATCCAATTAAGAATGTCAATGACGCGGAAAGACATAATCGAGATAATTTAAAATCAACTTACTTATGGCATTGTCGGCTTGGCCATAAATAAATGAGACACGCATCGCTAAGCTCCATAAGAGTGGATGTTTAGGGTCATTTGATTATGAATCATATGACACATGCGAATCTTGTTTATTAGGCAAGATTACTAAGTTATCCTTTAAAGGAAAGGGTGAACGAGTGAATGGAATATTAGACCTAATACATTCGGATGTATGCGGTCCGATGTCCATCCATGCGAAAGTGGTTGTTTTACTTGAATACTTTTATCGGTGATTATTCACGATATAGGTATCATGTCGATGAGATACAAATCAAGCATTTGAATAGTTCAAATAATTCAGAAATGAAGTAGAAAACTAACTTGGTAAAAGTATGAATACATTACGATCGATCGTCGTGGAAAATGCTTAGACCAATAGTTTTGATTATCTCGTAGATAATGGGATTTTATCTCAAGATACTCCACCTTACGTCGCAAACACAATGGTGTGGCTAAAGGAGAAATCGAACCTTGTTAGACGTAGTGCGATTGATGATAGGTTTTGCACAGCTTTGGGAGTATCGCTCAAGACAATTGTTTACTTGCTAAACAGAGTTCCATTAAAAGCGGTTGTGGTTACTCCATATGGAGATATGGACTAGCTGAAAGCCTATCTTTCTCATCTGAAAGTTTGGGGTTGTCACCTTATGTGAAGCGGACACGGTCAGATTAGCTTGATGCAAAATCGATAAGTGTTTGTTAAATGGAATATCAATTCTACCTTGCTTAGGAACAAAAGTTGTTTGTTTCCAAGCATCTGTTTTCTTAAAGAAAGAGTTTCTTTTACAAGAGGACGATGGGAGCAAAGTTGAACTTGGAGAAGTTCAAGATGCTCGAACAAACATAGATCAATTGCTCAATCAAAGCGTAACTCATATAGATGAGGTAACAGTTCAACCTTCTATTACACACAATTTAGTGGGTTAAGTAGGATACGCCTTTGTTCTAGAGAGATATGAATTTCTAAGTAGTGAGCAGAATGACGTATTGCTCATATGAGATGATCGCCTACTACCTATGAGCGAGTTACGAAAAGTTGATGCGGAACATGGCTTTGTGCCATGAAATCAAATGGATTCCATGTATGAAAACCAAGTATGGACTTTGGTTGTTACACGAAGGATAAAACCCACGAGGTGCAAAGGAGTTTTCGAAGAAAACCAACATGGATGGTAATTTGATTACCTATAAAGCAATGCTTACGGTTAAAGGATTTCGCCGAGACAAGGAGTTGACTATGACGAGACCTTGACCAATAACAATGCTTAAATCCATTAGGATACTCCTAGCCATTGCCACTCATTATGATTATAAGATATGGCAAATGGATGTGAAGGCAATGATACGAGAGGAAATCTACCCGAGGATGTGTATGACACACCAGAGGACTTCACTTCCATCGATGGCGAAAAGGTATGCAAGCTTGAAATCCATGTTTGGATTGAAACAAGCATCCAGAGTTCAATATCCGCTTTGATGAGGTACTCAAAGAGTTTGATTTCTCACAAAATCTGGATGATCATTGTGTGTATAAGAAGGTTAATGGACCGCAATCGTATTCCTTGTGTTGTATGTAGATGACATCTTTATTACTAGGAAGCGATGTCTCTATGATGCAATCAGTTAAAATTTGGTTGTCCAATCAATTTGCGATGAAAGACCTTGGTGAAGCGACTTATATCCTTGGGATATAGATTTATAGAGATAAATCAAAAGGTTGCTTGGTCTTTCACAATCATCGTACATAGATGAGATGCTAAAGAGGTTTAGTATGGAACAATGCTATGTACGAGGCACGATGTATCGTATGCTCTAAGTGTTACGAGCAGATACCAATCGGATCCTGGTGGGGGTCACTGGGTGGCAGTCAAGAATATCCTCAAGTACTTGCGAAACACTAAGGATGTTTTCTTGATCTATGGAGATGGAAATCTCCAAGTAAGCGGGCATTCAGATGCTAGTATTTAATCTGATAAGGATAATTCTGAATCACAATCAGGTTATATACATTCACACTGAATAGCGTGGCGGTCGGTTGAAAAGTTCCAAACAAAAGAGGATCGCGATTCATCAACCGAGGTAGAGTACATTGCCGCATGAGATGCGCAAGGAAGCGGTTTGGATCAAGAAGTTCATTCTTGAACTTGATCGGTCCCTAGCTATGATGGGCCCATAGGATTGTATTGTGATACTGATGGGGCTAGTCTTGTAACAAAGGAACCAGGTCTTATCGACGATCCGAACTCGTGCTTACCGATTCGGAGATCATTAGTCTAGATGATATCCCGATAGAGAGAATTCCCACGAGCAAAGTGTTCTTGTTCCATTGACAAAGCCATAGTCACAGGAGAATTGTGATTCTCATGGACTCGCTTATGGTATTAGATACTAAGGCGATTGGCTTTAGGTCAAGTGGGAGATTTGTAAGTGATAAGTCGACTTGTACCATGTGTAAGTCGACTTACACATGTTCGGTACCGATAAGTCGACTTGTTCATTGGATAAGTCGACTTGTTCAAATCGATCTTGTTTATTTGTGCCCTAAAGGCAATCCCCTTTAGCGCGTTTTATTCAAAGTCGTATGCAGACTTTATGAATAAATAAAGAAAAGGCATTATTCATTAATTTGATATTCATAAACATTGTTTATGAATTGATTTGATCTTTAATCAAATTAATGAAGTCCATGATATATGACATAGCATGAAGGAAATTATGATGTGATCATACTATTGAGATTCTTATCATGTGCAATTATGTCGATGTCGAAATTCTCCTAGTCATAGGATTAATGAGGCTGGACATCATTAATCCGGATAGACTAACACATGTCATATTCCTTGATTGGATCAGCGGTGGATCTCGAAGCTGTAAATATGAGATATTTAGAATTGACATGTGGATGCTTACTAGCGGTAGTAAGTTCATTGGATGACCCGCCATGAGATCATCACATGGATATCTTATCTAAGTGTCGTGATAATCTCATCATAGCAATGGTGCAAGTATCCTTAGACTTGAGGTACTCGAGGATATCTTGAATCTTGATCCTGCTTTGACTCCATTCCTTGTTGCCTTCGGAGGTAACTCATAGGGTGGTGCTTGGGTGCGACTTGAGGTATTGAAGATAATTGAGTAGCCAATAAAGGATTCACCACTTCGGATTAGCGTAAGAGATACCCGTAGCCTCTTGTCGGGATCATTACTAAGGCTGGCTAGCATGTATGTCATGAAGAGTGTCTTCATTGACATATAAAGTAATGAGTCCCAGGACAAGAACTGATATCACTTGGGCTAGACTCAGTCTAGTGAGAGTTGACACTTTGACCATACTCATAACCAAGTGGGGTATAGGATGGTGAAAGGACGAATTGCTCGATAATTGTCTATGGAAGGGTTCGTGATCTGGTTCGTGATGAATACATCAAACCGATTACTTTCCGGTCAATTGGGGGTCATGATGTGTTGCTAGATACCGCTCATGACTTGCTCAGATTAATTGTTAATCTAAGTGGCCAACATAACCGGGAGCCTAAAGGGTCACACGCATAAGAGAGTTCCAATTATGGAGAGCATTAGGATTAAATGGATCCCAATAGGATTGGGATATGTCCCGATGAGATCGCGACACCGATATTGCTAAGAAAGGTTTCGGAATTGTTTCAAAGACGGGGCGATAGGCAGTAGGACCAACCCAGCTTAGACAGAACTTAGCATTTATATTCTAATTAATTAATTAAGTAAATTAATTAATTATTTATTATATAAATTAGCCATGTGCGTTGAAAGTGGGAGAAGAAATGTTAAAAGCTTTGAAAAGTCAAACATCATTTATTACTTTCCTTAAATGATGTGCCATCCACTTATAAGCTACTCATTGGTGTCTTAAAGTTAATGAACACCAATATATATGCTGCTTGTTTCGTGGATGGCTAGAGATATGAGAGTTTCGATGGTTTCCTTAAGGGTTAAGAGAAAAATGCTTAAGTGTTAAGCAAAGGTGAAAAAGGGTTTTCATTTCTTTATTTTCTCTTAAGGCATCATCGATTCTGCTCTTCTTCTCCAAGAATCCAACGTCGATCTGAAGCTCTCCGGGATGAGGTAGGTTCTAGCGAGCTTTAATCTGTTTCTAGCTATTCCCGAGTCAAAGGGTTTGATCCGGTTAGGTTTTCTCGATCTCTGCGTGGATCACCTTTAGAGATAGTCTCTTTTGGCTATTTAGGTTGATGTCTTCATACCGATACCTGGATCCTGGGATTCGGGGATGCGGGAAAGTCCTGGGAACAAAAATTTTTTGTTTTCCGCTGCCGGTACATGTGATGTACCTCCCGGAATTTTCCTACAGAACCATGTTGTGTGAAATGAATCTTCCTAAGTATTTCTAGGCAGAAGCTGTAAATACAACTTATTATATTCATGTAGATGCATCACCATCAAATGTACCTCTAGATAAAGTAGAAGATGTTCCTGAAAATCTTAGTCTGAAAAAGGACTAGAAATATAAATCTTCTCACCTAGAAAATTTGATTATAGAATAAACTTCACAAGGTGTGAGAACTAGGTCTAAATTCAGAAGAGAAGCAAATGAAGCTTTTATTTATGAAATAGAGCCTAAAAAAATTAATGAAACTCTTCAGGATGAATTGTGGATTTTAACCATGCAAGAGGGGCTGAACCAATTTACTAGGAATAAAGTTTGGTCTTTAGTTCCCAAACCCTTAAAAAGTCTATCATAGGAACTAGGTGGGTTTTTAGTAGCTTAAGGCTATAATCAGCAAGAAAGAATAGACTATAATGAAACATATACTCCTGTAGCTAGATCAGAAGCTATTAGGATTTTTCTTGCATATGCTATTTGTCATGATATAAAACTATTTGAAATGAATGTGAAAAGTACTTTTTTCAATAGTTTTATATATGAAGAGGTTTATGTGAAGCAACCTTCTGGTTTTGAAGATTCTAAGAAACCAGAATATGTTTATAGACTTCATAAAGCTTTGTATGGCTTAAAACAAGCTCCTCAAGCTTGGTATGATCGTCTAAGTTCCTTTTTGATTGAAAATGGTTTTAGTCGAGGACATGTAGATAAGACATTATTTAGAAAATGTATTAAGAATGATTTAATCATAGTACAGATATATGTTGATGATATTATTTTTGGTGCAACGTTTGAAAAGCTATGTTCTAGTTTTGAGAATTTGATGAAAAGTGAATTTGAAATGAGCATGATGGGTGAATTAAAATTCTTTTTTAGTTTACAAATTAGGCAAAACCGAAGAAAAATTTTTTATTCATCAACAGAAATATATTAAAGAATTGTTGGTTAAATATGGAATGAAAAAACTGAAACCTATGTCTACTCCTATGCACCCTTCAAACCTTTTGTCTAAGGATGAAACAGGTTAGAAGGTTGATCAAACCATTTTTAGAGGTATTATTGGTTCTTTACTTTATCTTACAATAAGCAGACCTGATATCTTGTTTAGTGTTTGTTTGTGTGCTAGATTTCAAGCAGATCTTAGAGAATCTCACTATATTGTTGTTAAAAGAATTTTGAGATATCTATCAGGTTCTACTGATCTTTGCTTAATGTATGAGAAAGGTAAAGATTTCAGGTCAATTAGCTACTGTGATGTTGATTACGCTAGAGATAGGATTGATAGGAAGAGTACAAGTGGAGGCTGTCACTTTCTTGACCATAATCTAGTTTCCTGGTCAAGTAGGAGGCAAAGTTCAATTACTCTATCTATTGTAGAAGCTGAATATATGTCAGCTGCAAGTTGTTGCTCACAAACGTTATGGATCAAGTATCAGTTAGCATATTATTCAATACAAGAAGAACAAATCCCAATTTACTGTGACAACACAAGTGTAATCAACCTATCGAAGAATCCAATACAACACTAGAGGGTAAAGCATATCGAAGTTAGACATCATTTCCTCCGAGACTATGTATAGAAGGGAATCGTGAGTCTATAATTTGTTGAGACGAATCATCAATGGGAAGATATCTTCACTAAGCCTTTGAATGAAGAAAGATTCATAGAACTAAGACGAAACTTGAATATGGTTGTGTTGAGTGATCAATCATTTGACACGTCAGGACCCAAATGATTTTCTTAGTAAGGAAGATAAAAAGTCGTAATGTTTTAAGGAAACTGTAATGGTAGGTCACAGATGGTAACTTTTAAGAAAAGGAGGATGCAGATTCTATGGGAAAGCAAGGACTGAGGGGGAGTGTATTATCAGACACAGCTTGAATGAAAAGATTACGCCCACTAGGAAGACGAAATGTAGCACCCCCTTACCATAGGACATATACCGGGACGCCCGTAGGTCATCCAGATACATATCCTACGAAAAGGGTGCGCTACGAGCAATCACTAACACTTCACATGGCATCAAATCAGAAAGCATCAATACTAAAAATCACTAATTTTTTGAAACCATAATTTTTTTTCTCAAAAATAGTAATTTACATATCTGTCTATTTTTCACTGTCTGTAAAATACTCCAAAAAAAATTTAGTACAAAAAGCCTAATTAGGTCATCCCCAAAAGATCCCAGCTGACCGACCTGTGTGTCATGACTTCTCTTGCCAACACGATCTACACGGCAGGAAAACTCTCTCTCTGGAGCTAGGAGTCTACTCTCTCGGTTCTGAAAAATAATTTGCAATTTTGGGTGAGTTTGCGAACTCAGTGAGGAACCATCATCGATGGTTCACCCAATTCATGCATAGTCAAACAAATCACAGTATAGCATAATAACTCATTCATATGTACCACATGATTATTTACATGAACACAAAGCCTTTGGCTTTTCACTTAAGTCACAGATATTCCGACAAATGTATATGTAATGCGTATGTGACCCTTTTTTTAATTTATTACGTTGTTGTGATCGAGCGCCTAAACTGTCCCAATAAGGGCGCATTATTCGTTGAGCCTAAGGCTCTGAAGCACTGTAGGCTCGAGGCCCAAATACGTTGAGCTTTAAGCTCTCGGTGGCTACTCCGGTCACAACTGCCAATTACTGATCATGCATTATGCATGGAATGCACATGGCAATATAAAGCAAAGTTCACATCATATTTGGTCTCAAATTACCATATTCACACAAGTAATTCACAATTAATCACATTCCAAATCACATATAGCACTTCTATGTCATATTCTTCCAATATCTCGGACACCTTCGGTCCGGAACCAGCATAAACAAACACAAAGCCCACCATTATTCTCCACAGTGTTATAAGTGCAAAATATAAACAATTAATAATCGAGAAACCATCTAGGTTACTCACCAAATAGCTTTCGAGCTAATGCCGGGAAGTCTCGGCAACGTTCGTGGGATGACGTTCCAACTGTGCCTCTATAATAATCACAATATTCACATGTCACCAAATGCACAATTAGAAATATTAAATAATGCACATGTAGCAATTTAGATGTGTACAATGCATGTTCGTGAAATTCCCGACATTTCCCATAATTCACATCACAAAAGATTCCCCTATGTCTTAGGAACCTATAGACACTAGAATTACTCAATTTGGACCTCTATAGGTCCGGATATTACCAAACTTTACTCGATTCTCTCACTTGGATTCAATCCCTAAATCTCAATTAAATCCCACAAAGTCCACAATTCCACATAGAGAGGTATATCATTGTCTTATGAATTCGAAACCTCGAGAAACAGGTCAATCGAAGGTCGGATGACGAAGATATAAGCAAAAGAAGCTTTAGGATAAAACAAAAGATAAGAGGGTTTGCACTTATTTCCCTCTCTTGACCATCTGAATTTCTAACATGCATAATCTTTTACACACTTATCCAAAATTGACAAACAAGGTCTCATTGGAAAGGTAATAAGAAACCCTACAATTTCCATGAAGGGCTCACAAACCAATCTCACCTCTAAGGGTGCCAAAAACTACTTCAAAGTTACTGCCCATAAATGACCATATGAACAGTAATTGTGTTCTTCCAATCCTCATAACTTTTTACTCATAATTCCAAATAAGGTAAATTATACACCATTAGAAATCTATAAACATTTTCTACAATCTTCAAGAAGACTCCCCAATCCAATTCAATCTATAAGAGGGTCGAATATACAAACAAAGCTTCTGCCCAATGAAACAGTAAAACTACCATATGAACAGTAACTACACTCTACTTCAAAAATCCTATCTTTCCATTCCTTATGCCAAAAATTCCAAATATATGTCAAAAGAAATATCCAAAACATGTTCTACAAGTTTCATGAATAACTTGGAAGCAAAATCAACCTCTAAACAACTCAAATTCTCAAGCAAAGCTTCTGCCTATATAAGTCTCATTCTCACAGTAACAGAATCTTCCAACATTCATAACTTTCCAACCCATTGTCGAAAAATTACATACCATATATAAATAAAAAGCTCATACAATATACTACAATTCTCAAGAAGGACTTCAAAGCAAATTCCCATTCAAACTAGGTCAAATCCTCTCACTAAGGTAGTTGTCCTGTTAGGGTTTAAGAAATCAGCATTTAACCTAAACTATAACAAAACTTTACAAATTTATATCCAACAATCCTTACATCCAAAATTCACAAAAAATACCTCATTAGAAAGCTACAACAATCCTATACAACTTTCCAGAAGGTCACTTGAACCAATTTCACCCTTAGCAGATCATAACTTTCAATCTACACATCCAATAAATTCATACTTAGTGGCGTTAGAAAGCTAACACAAAAATATTTAACTTTCATGAAGACCAAAGTAGCAAATTCAATCCTAAAAAATCATCAAAGTTTCAGGTCACAAGATTCGGATACTATTCACACAGCACCTAACAATTCACTTTGCATACTAAAATTAAAATCCTTAAGGTCAGAATTGAACAAAAATTCCTTCATATGAAATCTAGCCATACTTCTTAAGTTTAATTTAAAATAAACCTCAACGCAATTGGACAACCATATCAAAAGTTATGAGCCAAAATCTGAAACCTACACATGGTCACATTTTCCAGATTTCCTACTCAACCAATTTCTATCATTCCAATTCCAATCCTACTCCAACTAGCATGCAATTTGGCCAAGAAAATCAGCCACTATTTCATAAAGTCATCCACTTAATCACCTAGCCATAAAAATGGCAGCAACCACACAACAAAATTTCATTTGTTTCCACTCATCTTAAATCACAAAATCCACTTCAATCCATCCTAATTTTCATACAACACCCATTACACTTACATTCATCATTCATCCTCACACAACTTACACTTATACCCAAACAATCCTACCACTATCTTTATGAAAACAATGCATAAGTAATCACAATAAATGCTTCTACTACTAAATTAAAGAACATAAACATAAGTACTCACCTAAATAAGCTTCAAGCTTTAATTCCTTAAATCTTCAAATCACTCCAACTCTCCACCCCTCACCAACACCTACGGCTCATCACAATCCTCATAAATTCAAAGCTTGAGTTTGGTCTTGAGTGTGACTAAAGGAGAAGCAAATAAGGAACCAAGGAAAACTTCTTGTATGGGATGAGAAGAAGAAAAATTCAAAGGAGGAAGGAAATGAAGGAAGCTATAGGTGAATGAGGAAATAAAGCTTTCAAAGTGATTTGTTTTTAAATGATTCAAGGAGAGAGTCGTGGAAGCTTGAATCACATAGATTAATATTAGACTATTATAATAAGACATCCCTAGGCAAGTGACAAGTGTCACTTACCACTTGTCCTGATTTTTATTCCGGTTCCAAATTTCACTCCAATTTCTCTCCAAATGCCAATGGCTCACAATTCATAATTCTTAAAATCATGTACCTAAATTTCCAATGCCATTAGACAGTCTTTTTCAGTACCGAAAATCCAATCAGTCTGCCCCTTGCAAATTTTTCCGGTCCGAACATTGTTCCCTAAAAATTCCAGAAAAATTCCTAAAAGTCCCTAAAAATAGAAAGCACACAAAAATCCATTCCAATTCATTTTTCACACACAAATAACACATTTTTCACATTAATCACATAATCCGGGAAATGTCAAGAATGCATGTACAAGCATGTGCATGTGTAAAAATTACCATTCATATAAATATAGAGGCCACAAGATGCATGTGCATGCCGAGATATGTTTAAACACGCCTAATCCGTCCCAATTGACCAAAATACCCTTCCCATCGGTGATGGGATGTTACACGAAACCTCAATCCTTAGAAAGAATGCCTATAGAAGAAAAGAAAAGTAAATCGTTAGAGGTGTCAATGAAAGCTAAGAAGATTTCTCATAGAAAAGATAGTCAGGTGAAGCAGTCTGTAAAAAAAGTGTCGTTGAAAAGAAAAGGAGAGACACTTTACTTCGAGAAATCTAAACAATAAAGGAGGTCACCAAGACTATTAATCTTGCGTAAAAAAGAACAGAAGAAAGGGAAAGGTTTAACTCTTGGTGAAGATTTTGAAAAGACTGAAAAAGCACCACAGGCTAATATATCTTTGATCTCAATTTTGCAAGAACAACCAACAAAATTGACTAAAGAAACAGAAATTAAGAGGAAGTTGGTGTTTGAGAAGAAGAAACCTCAACAACAACCTCCTTCTAGATTGGTAGAAAAAAGTAAGAAGCTGAAGACCAGTCATTAAAAGAACACCTCACCTGATGTTCAATAGAAGAAAATGCTAGTTGAACACAGATCAGCACAGTATAATCATTCTCAACCTATCCGAAAAGAGGATTTAAGAATGAAGGTGATTGAAGAAGCGATGCCTCTTAGAAGCAGAAGCTTGATTATTATAAGAGAACATATGAGAAGGTTGGTCAAGGTACAAGTTGAACTAATTCTGACCAGTAATCGATCAATGCATCTTCCCAATCATGAAGAAAGAAGATTGTATGGGATTCTGAGAGAAGAAAAGATAGAACCATGTTTGTTGAAGATGTCCAAGGATCGATATACTATTTACCCAGTGACAAATAGAACATTGATCAAGATTGTACTAGACATCCAACCAAGAGTTTCAAACATTGTACACAATGTAGATAAGGGGAAACATAAGATGTTCCTGTTGGACCAATGGTGGTTGACAAATAAAAAGTTCCTTTATGTTTTGATAATTATAAAATATATGAAATTGGTTAAGAAATTATTTCAGGATTTTATTAAAGGCCCAATGCAATTTCAAGGGACAATTTTTCAAAGATGCAAGTGTTAGACATTGTTCAAAATTTTTAATCTACAAATGTCAAGGAGATAATATATTAAGAAATCAAGTAAGAAATGATCTACTATGATCTGGAAAAGATAGACATCGTGTAAAAGAAGATTATAGTGTAGATTATGGATAACAATCTTGAAAGATCGAAGTTTATCCTCAAAATTTATCCGTTGGAGAAATTCCAGTCGACTACAATCATTACCAGTCGACTGAAAATTATCATATATGTAGAGTGGGGCTCATTCCAGTCGACTACAAAGGATCCCAGTCGACTATTCGGAGAGCGGATAATATTTTTCGTAAGTTCCAGTCGACTACACATATTCCCAGTCGACTATAATCAGTAAGGATGCCTATCCCAATCAACTAGCAGCTGTCCCAGTCGACTAGCAGACCTCGACCAGTCGACCAGTCAACCAGCACCTATTCCAGTCGACTAGGATTATACAAGATCTGATTCTGACGAAGTCAATTGATATCAAACGGTAAAGAAATATTTTTATAACGTTATGGAGTAATCTACAACGGCTAGTAGATGATCTACAATGGCTATATTGATCCAGAATTCTGCAAATAAAAAGAAGAACATCAAGAGATCAATGACCGCAATTTTTGCAAAGCATACTGAGCATTGATTACTATTTTGGAGCTCTCAAATTATCTTTAGCTCATTCAATCCTATCTAGCTGTGCTGAGCTTTATCTATTCTATATTTCAATCATTGTTATTTATGAGTTGAGTGATTAGAGGAAGAATCACTGGTGTGGTTAGACTTGTGCCGGAAATCAAATCAGGATTGTAAGGTTTACTTGAGCCGGAATTCAAGTGGTTGTAAAAGTTCGCACTGAACTAAAAAGTGTACAATATAGTGGTTTGCCAAAATCCTAAGTGGGAGCTTAGGTAGAGGACGTAGGTATTAGCACCGAACCTCTATAAAAACAGCGTTTGCTTTCTTCCTTACTCTCTTTCATTTGTTTAATTTGATTGTTACGTGTGTTTTTAATTCCGTGATTTTTTGTAGAACTCTGCGAAAAAGTTTAGACGATCTATTCAACCCCCCTTCTAGATCGCTTTCAGTTCCCTGAAGCAAATGCAGGTGATCTTACAGAGGATGAGATACAGGAAGCAGTAAGAAACATAGATGAGGCATGTCATGTAACTCAATCAAGAGGAATCTATATTTCTCATCACATTTGAAAAGAATCAGGAAGTCATTGTGGTCGCTTCACCACAGATGTAACCTTTTAGGTAGTTGGAAGAGTGACAAAAGGACAACACAGAACTATCATAATTGAAGGTATTAGTTTCAACTTAGAGACTTTTGTGCATCTAATTATACACTTTAGACCTTTGAATTTTATATCTTCAATAAAAGATGTCCTACACCTTCTTGGAAATTCTATTCCAAAACTACCTAGACCTGATGACCTTGATCTCCCTGAAGGAAAACAATCTTTCAAACCTCCTGTTATTAAAATCATCGAATTAGATGTTTTATCTTCAGAAACACCTGTTGCTACAAACTTCTATCCAACAAGAACATCTCAACAAGTTTCTACTATTTTTTTGGATGAAGTTAGTCACACACCGCGGTGGAGTCACGAAACCTTAGTTAAGGAGATTGAAGAAATTCATACTAAGGTGGATGATCTGAGTGACTCAGTTGGTGATCTACATGAGGAGGTGGCGTATGTAAGATTTTTTATAGAAGATGACCTCAAGTTGATCCGAACTGATATGCAACGAATATTTTCTGAAATCATGAAGCATCTACGGTAAAGTTTTTTTATTAATAACAAATAGGGGAGAATAGCAGAAGCAGAAGAAAGATAGCAAATGGGGGAGACCAGTAAGAAGAAAAGAAGATAGGATTACTAGTTTGTTCTATTTTCATATGTGTATTTTATATATGCATGTGTATATCTTTTGTTGTCTTCTTTTTCATTATATGAATAATATTAAACTATTCATTTTTATCTTTCTAAAAATTATGATTATTTGTTATTGTAAAAATGGGGAGATTGTTAAGTCAAAAAGACTTCACGGATAATAATTTTGTTGATAATCAAATAATAATAATATTTGAAATAAATGAACTATCTTGATGAGTGTGTTAAGTGTGTAGCGTAAAACACAAAAGAAGTTAAAAACACAGAAGAAGCGCAAAACACAGAAAAAGCGCAAAACACATAAGAAGTTCAAAACACAGAAGAAGTGTAAAACACAGAAGAAACGCAAAATACAGAAGAAGTTCAAAACACAGAAGAAGCGCAAAACACAGAAGAAATTCAAATCATAGAAGAAGTTCAAAACACAGAAGAAGTGAAAACACAGAAAAAGCAGTTAGAGTTAGTTACAGAACTCAATTGAATAACGGTTTCTACAAGAAGCAAGAAGAAGTTATCAAGAAGCAAGAAGCAATTGGAGACTTAGGCTATAAATACTAGTCGTAGTCGAAGGCTAAACAATCTTTTAGTTTTCAAGTCATTACTTACGAAAAATTCTGTATTCAAAGTGCAATACATGAGAGCGAACTTTACTGCAACAAAAAGCTCACAATATCTTTCTAGTGAGAGAAAAGAAAGGCTAAGAGCCTGGAGAGGCTAAGATAGCAGAAAGAATACTTAGTATAAGAGACCTGAAGAGGCTGTGGTGTAAGTGGTAAGTCGACTTGTACCATGTGTAAGTCGACTTATGCTTGTTCGGTACCGATAAGTCGACTTGTACATTGGATAAGTCGACTTATTCAAGGACGGTACTATTTATTTGTGCCCTAAAGGCAATCCCCTTTAGCGCGTTTTATTCACGATCGTGCTTCGAATGAATAAATAAAGAAAAGGCATAATTCATTAATTTGATGTTCATGAACATTGTTCATGAATTGATTGGATCTTTAATCAGATTAATGAAGTCCATGATATATGACATAGCATGAAGGAAATTATGATGTGATCATACTCCCGAGATTCCTATCATGTGCAATTATGTCAAGATCTAAATTTTCCTAGTCATAGGATTAATGAGATGGACATCATTAATCCGGATAGACTAACACATGTCATATTCATGATTGGATCAAGCGGTGGATCTCGAAGCCGTAAATATGAGATATTTAGAATTGACATGTGGATGCTTACTAGCGGTAGTAAGTTCATTGGATGACCCGCCATGAGATCATCGCATGGATATCTTATCTAAGTGTCGCGATAATCTCATCATAGCAATGGTGCAAGTATCCTTAGACTTGAGGTACTCGAGGCTATCTTGAATCTTGATCACGTGCTTTGACTCCATTCCTTGTTGCCTTCGGAGGTAACTCATAGGGTGGTGCTTGGGTACGACTTGAGGTATTCAAGGTAATTGAGTAGCCAATATAGGATTCACCACTTACGGATTAGCGTAAGAGATACCCATGGCCTCTTGTCGGGATCATTACTCTAAATCTCGGCGGAGTGAATATGTCATGAAGAGTGTCTTCATGGACATATAGAGTAATGAGTCTAGGGCGAGAACTATTATCACTTGGGCTGGACTTGGTCTAGTAAGAGTTGACACTTTGACCATACTCATAACCAAGTGGGGTATAGAATGGTGAAAGGACGAATTGCACAGTAATTGTCTATGGAAGGGTTCGTGATCTGGTTCGTGATGAATTCATCAAACCGATTACTTTCCGGTCAATTGGGGGTCATGATGTGTTGCTAGATACCGCTCATGACTTGCTCAGATTAATTGTTAATCTAAGTGGCCAACATAACCGGAAACCTAAAGGGTCACACGCATAAGAGTGTTTCAGAGAATCTGTAAAATAGTAATTGGAAAGAGTTCCAATTATGGAGAGCAACTGGATTAAATGAATCCCGATGAGATCGAGATATGTCCCGATGAGATCGCGACATCGATATTCTTGAAAAAGGTTTTCGTGGTTTTTCCAAGCGGGGCCTTAGTAGACCCGAACGTAGTGTGGTGGACCACTTCAAGAATATATATATACATATATATATGATTAATTAATTAAATAATTAATATATATATATATATATATGTAATACGTGGAAAGGGAGGAGGAGAAGCATGGAAGCTTCTTTTGGAAGCTTAGTCATCATCTTCATTTAATTACTAAAAGACAAAATGACATATAAAAAGATGAAAAGAAGATGATGTTCGTATGGCTTGGTAGAAAGAAGAAAAGAGAGAGTCTTTTCTTTGTAAAAAGAAGTGTTCTTCGTTGGTTATGAAAGAGGGAGAAGGTTTTTGTGAAAAACCTAAGTCTTTCATCTCTCATCTCCATCAACATTCAAGTCTTCATCTTCTCCTCCAAGCTTCTTCTTCATCTCTTCAACGTGATCCAAGCTCTCCAGGACAGAGGTAGGCTCTAGCAGGCTTTATTCTGTTCTAGCTATTCCCGGGTCAAAAGGGTTTGACTCGGTTAGGTTTTCTGATCTCTGCGTGGATACCTTTAGAGATAGTCTCTATTGGCTATTCAGGTTTGAGGTTTTCATACCGACACCGGGATCCTGGGTTTCGGGAAGGTCCAGGGAATAAAAAATTTTTGTTTCCGCTGCTGAAACATGTGATGTTCCTCCCGAGATTTTCCTACAGTGGTATCAGAGCGTCTGGTGTAGGGTATGAAGCTTTAACTGAAGTTAGATCATAAACCCTAATTGCTTGTGATGTTGTAGCATGCATTCTGTTCAGATTTCGAATTTCTATAGAGATAGGGTTTTCGAAATTTTTCTGCCCAGGAATGTTCATAACATGTTAGAGAATATGTCTATGAATTTTCATAATTTATTGATTTGATTTGATATAGTTTTGCTAATTAATTCCCTAAGCTTACAGATGCTGTTTTTTAAACGATTCTGTGAACAGGCAGTAGTATAAAATCGAGAATAAATTCTAAAAAATTTATTTTTCAGATTTTCCTTCACCTAAATGTCTCTAAGATGTTGATGAATGTCTTTGAGCATGGAAATTGGATTTCAAGGTGATTGGATATTTATTCACGAATTTATTCTATGCTGTTGGGAATTGCTGTGCTGATGAACACAGATTTTGAATCGGTTTTGTTATTTATGTTGACTGAGTTTTTGATGGCCTAAAATCCTTAAAAACTTCATGTAGCATTTTTTGAACATGTACCAACCTATGTAATTTTCTCAGAATTTATTGAAATTGTTTCATTGATCATTTTGAGCAATGTACAGAACTGGACAGTTTTGTGAAAATTGTTGGGACTGTTTTGCTTGGCTTGATTGAGTGTGCTTTTTCAGTTCCAATGCCTTGAACCATTTTTAATGTGATTAAAAATGTGTTATCTTGATGTAATATGATTGCCAAACTGAATTGCTTGAAGTTGCTTTTCCAATAATTTTTGAATGCCGAATTGATCACATTAGCGTCTCGGTAGTATCTTGCATTATCTTGTTTGTTTTGACCGTCATATTTTTTATGGCATGTGCTGAAGTAAATTTGATAATGTATATGCTAGCTAGAGATGCTTAGGTTGATAATTAGGGTGTTCCTAAATTATTTGGAAATGAATGAGTTTTGACTCATTTCAAGCTTTTCATATAGTTTGACTATTTAAGGCTTTCATGGTTCAATGAATTGTTCATTGATACATCAAATTTATCAGATATTACCTTAGGTATGTAGGTGTTGTGAATTGGAATTGCAATGATTGAGGTATTAGCCGATTAGAAAGTATAGCAATTCTTTTTGGATAAGTCGACTTGTACTATACATAAGTCGACTTGTTCAAAGTTTCTGGATAAGTCGACTTGTATTGTACATAAGTCGACTTGTTCAAAGTTTTTGCATAAGTTGACTTATATTAGACAAGTCGACTTGTGTGTGGGCAGGATCATAAGTCGACTTATATCAGACAAGTCGACTTGTGTGTGGGCAGTGGCTTAAGGCGACTTGCATTTGATGTAAGGCGACTTATGACATGCTCTAGTTGGATGATGGATGATTATAAGGATTGATTCAATGTGATTGATGACACCTAAATCATTCCATATAGTCCTAGTGACTATGATCCTTCAGCTTGGAGTCTAGAGTTTCTAAATCCCTCCTCGGTATATGAAAACTAACGCCTTCCATTAATATGGTAAGAACCGAGTTCTTATAGGGATGGGTTGTTGGGTAAACCCAAGCTCACTCTATACTGGATATGTTCAAACCATGAAAATATGATTTTCGATTAATGGGTTGGTTTTCACCGAAGCGTTAGTTTGTTGAGTAAACTTAAGGTCAACGTGGACAGAGGTGAAATTGGGTAGCATATATCGGATGTATGCGCATCAAAGAGTTGATACCCAATGTAAGCACACATCAACAAGTTGATAAGACCGATCGATAGTTGTGTCTAAGATGTAATTGGTATATCCGATACCTCCGAGACTTAAGGTGGCTTGTTGGGTAAACCCAAGGTCATTCTCAAAGTCGGTTATCGATGATGCAATTGGTATGACCGATACCTACCGATTGACCTAAGTTGTGGCTTGTTGGGTAAACCCAAGGTCACTCTTAGCAATGTCGGATATCGACCCACTAGGACATTATGTCACTTTGTTTCTCTGGATTAAGTAAAGAGGGTTATGGATTCTAGGAAACTAGTGGGAGCCATATGCATATCATGCAAGTCCTTATGATCATGCAGCATATCTATTTTATCATTCCTTCTCTTTATCACGTTTAGGTTGATTGAAGAAGTCTTTCGATGTGAATTAATGCTCTCCTTTACGGACCGATTTTTGATTGGCTAAGGACTCGAGAATTATTCTCGAGTGAGGAACTGATATGTCCTAGATGTTCCACTTCCAGATGCACTGCCGCCGATGCTTCGATAAGGATCGAAAAGCATATCGTAAGCATCTAAAGGATGTTGATATGGATACTTGCATTATGCTTGTCTTGATGTCACCAGAGCTGCAGCAGCAAAGACGAGTCCATGGATGCTCACTCTATAGTATTTCATCTTAGGGAGCTGTTTGTTGAGCAAGCTCGATGCGAAAGGTTCGAGACCTCGAGGCTTCTCTTCATCACAAAGATGGCTCGGGGATATCTGGCATGCAAGTATGCCACAAGATGAATGGCTATATTGAGAGATTGGCCGCCTTAGGATTTGTAATGGATTATGAGTTAAGTAGATACTTAATTCTGGTTGGATTGTCTGATGGTTATTCACAGTTTGTGATAAACTATCGGATAAACCAAATATCCACAACAATTCCTGAGCTAATCAATCTGCTTTCATGACAATGAAAGCAGCTATCAAGAGAGATAGCAAGTGCTAGTGGTGGATGCTCCTTCTTCTGGTTCTAGAAGAAACCAAAGGGAAGTGCCATCAAAAACCAAAGATTCTGCCCCAAAAGGATTTTGCTTTCATTGTGGCAAGTCTAGCCACTAGAGGCAAAACTGTAAAATCTATCTGGACTCCCTGAAGCAGTAAAAGGCATCAGATGCCTCTACTCCTTCAAGTATGTTTGTCATTGAGGTTAATACTATTCCTGATCCAAACATATCGGTATTTGATACCGGATGTCGGTCATACATATGAAATGATATGCAGGGCATCGGGACGATGAAAGCTCATAAAAGAGAACTAGACCTTTGTGTAGGTAATGCAGCAAGAGTTGCTACATTTGCCGTAGACACTTATGTCTTGTTACTCCCTAGTGGGCTTATATTCAAATTGGATGATTGTCATTTTGTACCCGTTTTAAACAAAGAACATATTGTATGTTTTATGTTTAATTAGAGCTGATTTCCATTTGACTTTTAGAAGCAATGGTTGTTCTATTAGTTCGAATGGAATGCTCTATGGTACTGGTACATTATGCAATAGAATTGACATATTAGATATGTCATATCCAGTTATGAATGTCAATGATGCGGAAAGACATAATCGAGATAATTTAAAATCAACTTACTTATGGCATTGTCGGCTTGGCCATATAAATGAGACACGCATCGCTAAGCTCCATAAGAGTGGATGTTTAGGGTCATTTGATTATGAATCATATGACACATGCGAATCTTGTTTATTAGGCAAGATGACTAAGTTATCCTTTAAAGGAAAGGGTGAACGAGTGAATGGAATATTAGACCTAATACATTCGGATGTATGTGGTCCGATATCCATCCATGCCAGAAGTGGTTGTTTCTACTTCAGATACTTTTATCGGTGATTAGTCACGATATGGGTACATGTATCTGATGAGATACAAATCTGAAGCATTTGAATAGTTCAAATAATTCATAAATGAAGTAGAAAACTAACTTGGTAAAAGTATGAAGACATTACGATCTGATCGTGGTGGAAAATACTTAGACCAACAGTTTTGGATTATCTCAGAGATAATGGAATTTTATCTCAGTTCACTCCACTTGCGCCGCAAAGACAATGGTGTGGTTGAAAGGAGAAATCGAACCTTGTTAGACATGGTGCGATTGATGATAGGTTTTACATGCTTTTAGGGTATGCGCCGAGACACTGTTTACTTGTTAAGCGAGTTCCATTAAAGATATTGATGTTACTCCATATGGAGATATGGACTAGCGAAAGCCCTATCTTTCTCGGCTGAAAGTTTGGGGATGTCACCTTATGTGAAGCGGACACAGTCAGATTAGCTTGATGCAAAGTCTGACAAGTGTTTGTTCGTGGAATATTAATTTTACCTTGCTTAGGAACAAAAGTGTTTGTTTCAAAGCATGTTGTTTTCTTAGAGAAAGAGTTTCTTTTGAAAGAGGACAGTGGGAGCAAAGTTGAACTTGGAGAAGTTCAAGATGCTCGAACAAACATACATCAACTGCCTGAATCTGAAACTGTAACTCATATAGATGATGTAACAGTTCAACCTTCTACTACACACGAATTTCGTAGGTCACGTAGGATACGCTCTGTTCCTGAGAAATATCGATTTCTCGTGGGGAACAGAATGACGTATTGCTCATATGAGATGATGAGCCTGCTACCTATGAAAAGGTTCTGAAGAGTTCGATGTCCGAAAATGGCTTCGTGCCATGAAATCAGAAATGGATTTCATGTATGAAAACCAAGTATGGACTTTGGTTGTTACACCTGAAGGGATAAAACCCACAGGGTGCAAAGAGGTTTTAGAAGAAAACCAACATGGATGGTAATCTGATTACCTATGAAGCGAGACTAATGGCCAAAGGATTTCGTCAAAGACAAGGAGTTGACTATGACGAGACCTTCACCTGTAGCAATGCTTAAAACCATTCGGATACTCCTAGCCATTGCCGCTCATTATGATTATGAGATATGGCAAATGGATGTGAAGACAGCTTTCCTTAACGGAAATCTGGCCGAGGATGTATATGACACAACCAGAGGGCTTCACATCTTATGATGGCGAAATGGTATGCAAGCTTCAGAAATCCATGTATGGATTGACGCAAGCATCCAGGAGTTGGAATGTCCGTTTTGACGAGTTAATCAAAGAGTTTGGTTTCTCATAAAATCCGGATGATCATTGTGTGTATAAGAAGGTTAATGGACCGCAATCGTTTTCCTTGTGTTGTATGTAGATGACATCTGTCGTTACTCTAAAGCGATGTCTCTATCTTTGCTGTCGCTTAAAATTTGGTTGTCCAAACAATTTGCCTTGAAAGACCTTGGTAAAGCAACTTATATCCTTAGGATATAGATTTATA
The DNA here is from genome assembly GCA_029891385.1 of Erythroxylum novogranatense. Classification (NCBI taxonomy): domain Eukaryota; kingdom Viridiplantae; phylum Streptophyta; class Magnoliopsida; order Malpighiales; family Erythroxylaceae; genus Erythroxylum; species Erythroxylum novogranatense. The sequence goes on from CM057229.1 coordinate 32,389,524, forward strand.
GAGATAGATCAAAGGTTGCTTGGTCTTTCACAAGCATCGTACATAGATGAGATGCTAAAGAGGTTTAGCATGAAAAGATGCTATGTACGAAGCCCGATGTATTGTATGCTCTAAGTGTTACGAGCAAATACCAATCGGTTCCTAGTGAGGGTCACTGGGTGGCTGTCAAGAATATCCTCTAGTACCTTTGAAGCACTAAGGATGTTTTCTTGATGTTTGGAGATGGAAATCTCCTAGTGAGCGGGCATTCAAATGCCAGTATTTAATCTGATAAGGATGATTCTGAATCACGATCAGGTTATATACATTCACACTGAATAGCGTGGCGGTCAATTGAAAGAGTTTCAAAACAAGAAAGGACTGTTGATTCAACAACCGAGGCAGAGTACCTGTCGCATGAGATGCATGAAGGAAGCGATTTGGATCGAAGTTCATTCTTGAACTTGATCTAATCCTAGTGTGATAGGCCCGTAGGATTGTATTGTGATACAATGGGGCTAGTCTTGTGCAAAGGAATCAAGGTCTCATCGACGATCCGAACATCTACTCCGCCAATTCGGAGATCATTAGTCAAGATGATGTCTGATAGAGAAAATCCACGAGCAAAGTGTTGTTGATCCGTTGACAAAGCCATTGTCACGGAGAATTGTGATTCTCATGGACGCCGCTTATGGTATTAGATACCAAGGCGATTGGCTTTAGGTCAGTGGGAGATTTGTAAGTGGTAAGTCGACTTGTACCATGTGTAAGTCGACTTATGCTTGTTTCGATGCCGATAAGTCGACTTGTACATTGGATAAGTCGACTTATTCAAGGATTCAATCTTGTTTATTTGTGCCCTAAAGGCAATCCCTTTAGCGCTTTTTATTCACGGTCGTGTCTGGTCGAATGAATAAATAAAGAAAAGGCATAATTCATTAATTTGATGTTCATGAACATTGTTTATGAATTGATTGGATCTTTAATCAGATTAATGAAGTCCATGATATATGACATAGCATGAAGGAAATTATGATGTGATCATACTCACGAGATTCCTATCATGTGCAATTATGTCAAGATATCTAAATTCTCCTAGTCATAGGATTAATGAGATTGGACATCATTAATCCGGATAGACTAACACATGTCATATTCCTGATTGGATCAAGGTGGATCTCGAAACCGTAAATATGAGATATTTAGAATTGACATGTGGATGCTTACTAGCGGTAGTAAGTTCATTGGATGACCCCGCCATGAGATCATCACATGGATATCTTATCTAAGTGTCAATGATAATCTCATCATAGCAATGGTGCAAGTATCCTTAGACTTGAGGTACTCAAGGCTATCTTGAATCTTGATCCCGTGCTTTGACTCCATTCCTTGTTGCCTTCGGAGGTAACTCATAGGGTGGTGCTTGGGTACGACTTGAGGTATTCAAGGTAATTGAGTAGCCAATATAGGATTCACCACTTACGGATTAGCGAAGAGATACCCGTAGCCTCTTGTCGGGATCATTACTCGGAAATCTCTAGCCAGAGTGAATATGTCATGAAGAGTGTCTTCATGGACATATAGAGTAATGAGTCCTAGGACGAGAACTGTTATCACTTGGGCTGGACTTGGTCTAGTAAGAGTTGACACTTTGACCATACTCATAACCAAGTGGGGTATAGAATGGTGAAAGGACGAATTGCACAGTAGTTGTCTATGGAAGGGTTCGTGATCTGGTTCGTGATGAATTCATCAAATCGATTACTTTCCGGTCAATTGGGGGTCATAATGTGTTCCTAGATACCGCTCATGACTTGCTCAGATTAATTGTTAATCTAAGTGGCCAACATAACCGAAACCTAAAGGGTCACACGATAAGAGTGTTTGAGAGAATCTGTAAAATAGTAATTGGACAGAGTTCCAATTATGGAGAGCAACTGGATTAAATGAATCCCGATGAGATCGAGATATGTCCCGATGAGATCGCGACATCGATATTGCTGAAAAAGGTTTTCGGTGGTTTTTCCATGCCGGGGCCCGGTAGGACCGACCCTAGTGTGACTGGACCACTTCAGCAATATATATATACATATATATATGATTAATTAATTAAGTAATTAATTAATATATATATATATATGTGTAATACGTGGAAAGGGAGGAGGAGAAGCATGGAAGCTTCTTTTGGAAGCTTAGTCATCATCTTCATTTAATTACTAAAAGACAAAATGATATATAAAAAGATGAAAAGAAGATGATGTTCGTATGGCTTGGTAGAAAAGAAGAAAAGAGAGAGTCTTTTCTTTGTAAAAAGAAGTGTTCTTCGTTGGTTATGAAAGAGGGAGAAGGTTTTTTGTGAAAAATCTAAGTCTTTCATCTCTCATCTCCATCAACATTCAAGTCTTCATCTTCTCCTCCAAGCTTCTTCTTCATCTCTTCAACGTGATCCAAGCTCTCCGGATGTAGGTAGGCTCTAGCAGCTTTATTCTCGTTTCTAGCTATTCCCGTCAAAAGGGTTTGACTCGGTTAGGTTTTCGATCTCTGCGTGGATACCTTTAGAGATAGTCTCTATTGGCTATTCAGGTTTGAGGTTTTCATACCGACACGGGATCCGGGTTTCGGGAAGGTCCCTGAATAAAAATTTTGTTTCATTCTTTGGAACATGTGATGTTCCTCCCGGGATTTTCCTACATGTGGAAGGGAAGAAAGAATACTTGTAAATTTGATGAAGTATAGTGAAAACTCAGAAGCATTATGAGGACTGGACGTAGCCCAAGGTTTGGGGTGAACCAATATAAAAATCGCAGTGTCTATCTTCTAACTCTTTACTTTTAATTTCTCTTGTTCTTACACAAATTTATAGAAGCTATTTGCGACTTAACTACGTAACTATTTTTGTATAACATTTAGTATTCATTTAATACTTGAAAAAACTTCTTTTTCAAGAAATATCAAAGGTTTTATGTATTCACAAAAAGATTATGCAATTCAACCCCCCTTCTTGTGTACTTTGTATATTGTACGTGAGTTATATATTAACGTGTGATTTACTTCAAGATGGACTATGGGTAGGTTAAGTTTGAGTTTAATTTGTATTTATCACAATTTTTGTGATTTTTTAAGTTTATAAATTTTATTAGAATGTTGTTTTGAATGGAATCTTGGTTGTTTTAGGAAACTAAGAAAATCTTACCCAAGAGCAAGAGGAAAGACAACCTTGAGTTGGATTTTCAAGCAAATTAGGTGAGTAATGTATTTATGGTTTTTGTGAAATTGACCAAATTCTTGCCTATGTGTGTATGTTGATTGCGTGAATTTGACTTGTTTGTGAATGTTGGAAATTGCTTGATGAGATTATGTTATGCCTTGAAAAAGGTTATGACTTTTGTATAAATGGAAAGAAGAAAAAGAAAAAGAAGCATAAGACTAAGAATTTATGATTGATTTAAGTGAACATAAATTTGTTTATGATTAACAAACTCACTTGTTGATATATATTTTCATGTCAATTGGAATGGTTTTTGTCACTAAACTTGATCTTTATGCTTTATTTGATTATTATTCGAATTATTGTGTCTTAAATTTAATTTGTGTTTATATGGGCAAAACATTGTCATATTCTGGTTTAACTATAATAAATTATTTTTTGGACAATTGATGCTACATTATTTTTAATTTTTATTGTCGGGTATTTGAAAAAATTAAAGCTCAAAAAGATTAAAAAGAGTGATCCACAAATTTAAAGAAAAAAACCAGCATAAGACAACATTGGCAACCAAAAGAAGCAGAAATCTTTAAGAGAGCAGTCCAAAACGCAAGTAACAAAAGAAGAAAATGCAACAAAACAGAACATAAAGAAAGGAAAAAAATGACAACGTTAGACATGAGTAGCATGGTCCAGAGAAATAAAGAGGAAACGACAAGGTGGAGAGTAAGTTGGAGAAAAAACGACAGCGTTGGCATAGAGATGTAAATTTGCGAGAGTTTTGGAGTGCAACTACAATAAGAATGAACCAACTTAAATTGTCAAATCAACTTATAGAAGAAGGGAAGAGCAGGCAGCGTAAGGAGAAAATAGGTTGGGTGCATTTGGAGAGTTTTCTCTACGTGTATCTGGAGGTGCTGCGTGGTGCATGGTCTGGGTGCAAAAGGAGCAGACGGCAGCTGGCATTGGAGGTGCTGTGACGTGTGAGATTTGCATCACTGCTGTGAGCCAGCTAGTTGTGTGTTGTGTGGTGACAAATTGCTGAGGAGAGTGCATAAGTTATAGAGAGTTGGAGGCATTGTGCAGTGTGTGTGTGAGCGTGAGAGGAGCAAGTTGACACAAACTTAATTTGTCAAATCAGCTACAGTGTGAAGGAGAGTGTGGGCACTGGTTTGGGATAGAAAAAAGAAGAAGAGAAGGTGTTAACAAAAGAGGGATAGGTTGAAGTAAATCACACGTTAATGTTGAATTCATGAAGAACACAAGAAGGGAGGTTGAATTGTGTAATCTTTTCGTGAATACACAAAACCTTTATTTCAAACATTATTTCTTCTGTGTTTTGAAACTCCTTCTGTGTTTCACAACTTCTTATGAGTTTTGAAACTCCTTCTGTGTTTCACAACTTCTTCTGTGTTTTCTCACTGCACGCTTAATACACTTATCAAAACAGTTCATTTATTTCAAACATTATTATTATTTGATTATCAACAAAATTATTAAACGTGAAGTCATTTTAACTTAACCATCTCCTCCTTTTTATGATAAAAATAATCATAATTTTGAAAGATAGAAATAATAAACGAGTATTATTCATATAAGGAATAAGAAGACAACAAAGGATATACACATGCATATACAAAATACACATATGAAAACAAAAACAAATTTATAATGCTATCTTCTGTAAACAATCTAGAAGGGGGGTTGAATAGATCTTTAAAGCTTTTTGGAAAATTCTACAATAAAATCATAAGTTAATTCACACAAAAACAATTTAAACAAATTTAAATGTAAATAGTAGGGAAGAAGAGCAAACACTGTTTTTATAGAGGTTCGGTGCTAAGATCTACGTCCTCTACCTAAGCTCCCACTTAGGATTTGGCAAACTACTTTACTACACACTTTTTAGTTTAGTGTGAACTCTTACAACACCACTTGATTTTCGGCTCAAGCTACCTTGACAATCGATTTGTTTTCCCACACAAATCCTACCAACACCACTTGATTTCCGGCTCAAGCTACCTTTGCACTTGATTTGTCTTCCGGCACAAATCCTACCTAACAAGAGATTCTCCTCTAAACACTTAACTCATAATAATCACAATGATAGAAAATAGAAACGCTAACTCTCAGTACAGATGAATGGAATTAAGACCAAGCTAAGAGTAGTATGAGAACAAATTCTTGGAACTATAGTAGTATACTTTGATTTTTGCGTTCCTACCATTTTCCTTGATGTTTCTCTATTTATTTGCAGGCTAAAGGATGATTATAGACATTTGGGGATGTCCACTAGCCGTTGTTGATTGATCATAGATCTTGCTAAATTATTTCCTTTCCATTTCTGAATGATTGACTTCATCAGAATCAGTTTGCTGTACTCGTAAGTCGACTTGTCGTGGTGTGTAAGTCGACTTGTAACAACGATTTTCTTAAAACTTTATCTCCGCTCTTCTATAAGTCGACTTATGCAGTATAAGTCGACTTGTAACCTTCGATAAGTTAACTTATGCAGTGTAAGTCGACTTGTAACCTTCGATAAGTCGACTTATAGTCTATTAGTCGACTTGTGTTGTTCTCAACCTGATAGATCTTGATATATTAGTCGACTTATGATTTACTAGTCGACTTATGTTGGCTTTAACGGTTATATTCAATCAAATCTTCTATAATCTTCATGTTTAATGTCTCTAGCATGATGAAGTTTATTTCCTTCTTGATTTCACCATGATTTATGTCTTGCCCATTCAAGATTGATGTAGTCTTGATGTATTTGAATCTAAACCACCTGAAATAATTTCTTAACCAATTCTATACATTTTATTATTATCAAAACATAAGTGGGATTTAATTTGTCAACCACCATTGGTCCAACATCTTCTTTTTATCTTACTAGTCTCCCCCATTTGCTATCTTTCATCTGCTTCTATTCTTCTCCTTTTCTTTTCTTTTCTCCCCCTATTTGTTATTAATCAAAAAACTTTAACGTAGATGCTTCATAATTTTAAAGAACATTCACTGCATATTAGTTCAGATCAACTTGAGGTCTTCTTCAATAGAAACTCTTAGATACACCATTTCCTCATATAGGTCACCAATTGAGTCACTCAATTCATCCACCTTAGTATGAAGTTCTTCAATCTCCTTATCTAAGGCTTCTTGACTCCATTGCTATGTGTGACTAACTTCTTCTCAAACAAGAGTAGAAACTTGTCGTGATGTTCTTGATGGAGAGAAGGTTGTAGCAACTGATGTTTCTGATGGTAAAACATCTAACTCAATGATTGTAATAATAGGAGGTTTGAAAGATGATTTTCCTTTAGGGAGATCCAGGTCATTAGGTCTAGGTAGTTTTAGGATTGGTTTTCCAAGAAAGTGTAGGACATTTTTAATTAAAGATATGAAACCCAAAGGTCTAAAGTGCATGATGAGTTGCACAAAGGTTTCTAAGTTGAAACTGATACCTTCAACCATGATCATTCTGAACTGTCCTTTTGTCACTCTTCCAACTACCTGAAAGGATGCATCTATAGAGAAACGTCCATAATGACTTCCTAATGCTTTTGAAATATGATGAGAAACATAGATTCCTCTTGATTGATCTCCATTACATGCCTCATCTATGTTTCTTATAGCTGCTTGTATTTTCTCCTCTGTGAGATCACCTGTACTGGCTTCAGGGTATATCTTTTGTTTCCCTTTATCTACATTGCGTACAATGTGTGCAGCTCTTGGTTGAATGTCTTGTACAATCTTGATCAAAGTTCTATTTGTCACTGGATAAATAGTATATCGCTCCTTAGATATCTTCATAGAATATGGCACTGACTTTTCATCTTTCATAATACCATATAGTCTCCTTTCTCCATGATTTAAAAGATGTAGTGAACAATTGTTGATCAAAATTGGTTCAATTTGTACCTTGACCAAACTTCTCACAGGTTCTCTTATAATAATTAAGCTTCTGCTTCTCACAGGCATCACTTCTTCAATCACCTTCCTTTTTAATTCCTCTTTTCAGATAGGTTCAGAAGGATTATGTTGTGTTGTTCTGTGTTCAATTGGCTTTTCCTTCTGTTGAACATCAAATGAAGAAGTCTTTTTGTGACTGGTCTTCTGCTTCTTACTTTCTTCTACCAGTCTAGAAGAGGGTTGTTGTTGGGGTTTCGTCTTCTCGAACACCAACTTCCTCTTAATTTCAGTTTCTTTAGCCAATTCTATTGGTTGTTCTTGCAAAATTGAAACTAAAGATCTGGTTACCTGTGGTGCTTTCTCAGACCTTTCAGAGTCTTCAGCAGAAGTTAAACCTTTTCCACTCTTCTGCTTTCTTCGACGCAAGGTCAATAGTCTGGGTGATCTTTTTGATTTTTTGAAATTTTCAGGATAAAGTGTCTTCCCCTTTCTTTTTATAAACACTTGTTTGGCATATTGTTTCACTTGGCTTTCTTCTCTGTGAGAAACTGTCTTAGCTTTCACTGATACCTCAGACGATTTACTCATCTTTTCTTCTACAGGTACTCTTTCTAAGGATTGAGGCTTCATTTTTCTTATGGGGTAACCTTTTTAGACAAACCACGTCTTACAATACGCTCCCCCTCAGTCCTTGCTTTTGCTATGGAATCTATATCCTCCTTTTTTTGAGATTTTAAACCCATTCTTGTGACAGTTGAAGCATTGATGATGCTTTTTATATTCATATTCATTATGTTTCCTCTGTCAAGAAGGATTCCAGATCTCTAAAGATTCTTATCAACAGCATGCTATAGAGTAAGGCATTTGATTCTTTCTTCGTCTTAATCATATACTTTAAAATCAAGTGTGGAAGATTTACAGGCTGATGGTTGAGTAGATGAAACAGGTATTGTTCATCTATAGTCGTCACCATGTTCTTTGAACCTGTTCTTGGTAGAACATAATGAAAGATTAGTACATGTAGAACCCTAGCTTTAGGAACAAGAGTTGATGCCTTCTTGTCCTTTGGTTCACTGCTCCCATAGATTTGTTGATTGATTTGGCTTTCTCTACACTGCTCTTAGTCATCCATCTTGTGGTATGAGCTACCTCTGCTCCAACACATGGACATTCACTAACCTTCTCGATTAGTTCCAGTGTCACAATAACCGATAGTCTATCCACCATTGAAACTAAGGTGTCGTCTACTACTTTCGCATTCTTCTAGAAATCATAAACTTCATTCAGGTACACTGTTTCACGAACCTAAAAGAAATTTATCCATCCAGTAGCATCAATTTCTGGTTCGATATTCATCTGGTTCTTCTTCAGGGACTCAAAATCAACATGTCTTCCATAAACCATTGATGGCTCCATTTGAAATCTATAGACAATAACAACTAAACATTAAAAAAAATATTTTTTTCAAAGTAAAGAGGTTAGTATGAGATGATGAGAGTGTATACCAAAAAGATCTTGATGTGAAGAACAGAGTAATGAAATGTTTTGATGAGAAAACTTGCAAAAAGTTTATTTTAGTGTATTTCAAGAATATTCTAGAGTAGGTGATATACTAAACCTTTTAAAGGATTTCCCTCCATTTCTTAAAAATTTACCGCCTGTGACCTACCGTTACAGTTTCCTTGAAAGCTCTCGACTTGTTACCTTCCTTACTAAGAAACTCATCCGGGTCATAATGTAACACCCCACTCCCGAGTGACCCGAACCCGATATCATTGGTGATATCCGAGTCCGTGCCCGCGAGGGTGGAGTACTACATCAGTCGGTAAAACTCGGTATCCATTTTTTTATAACATACATTGGCCCGGTAAAATAACGGTAAAAGCAAGAAGTAATTTAAGCCCATGTGCACAATAAACTATTTTCGGTTATTACGCATACCAACACTAATTACAACAAAGCGACAATAATGTAATTGTCAATGTGTAAAACAATAACACCACAATGGGCTTAGTCTAAATACAAAACATTGTTATACAATGATTGCGAACACAATTTGATAAGACACTAATGCGCATACCTGGCCGATCCCGACCTCTATCCTTCACTTCTTACAAGAGACATACTCCGCATTGAACGGGGTACTCTTCAAATCCTGAAAAATAGATTGCAATTTTGGATGAGTTTGCGAACTCAATGAGAAACCATCATCGATGGTTCTCCTAATTCATGCATCATATAACAATTTACAGTAATCAGGTAGTTACAGAATACTACAGTCTACAGTCATAGTAATATACAGTTACAAAAAAAATCATGCAATCACAGTAGTAATAACAATAACACATTCAAGAATAAGAGGTAAAACAGCTTATTCGGCTTCAAGATGTATGCGATGCGCGTGTGATGCTTTCCATTTAGTTCAAGATTGTGACCGAGCGCTTTACGGTGACCGAGGCGATGGGAGTGGATTTCTCCTTCGAGCTCAAGGCTCGATATCAATATCGATGAGTCAAGCGGTCACAACCGTTATTATCGATTCATGTAGCAATGTATGCGATGCATATACCGATGTCAATATTCATCCACGATAATGATATTAGCAAACAAGATAGAACGAAAACCATCTAGTGTTCACAAATATTTACCACCCATCACAAGAATAAGATTCTATTCACCATAGTAACGATACACGCCACCATGATCAAGAATCTACGGTAATTTACAGCTTAATATTTTGCGAAATAATCACCAATTAATAGTCCATATCACACAATTTATCTCTGTCATACGTAATTCAAGCAATCCTCGTAGGGCAATTAGGTCACAGTAAACACGTAGATTGAGGTAACCACCTAGATTACTCACCTATTACTTTCGAGCTATTGTCGAGAAGTCTCTACTACATCGGTCGTTCGACGTTCCAGTTGTGTCTCTATAAGAAGCAGAGAACAAACTGTCACTAAAAATTCAATCCGAATTCGTTAAAGATACACATGTAGGTGTATAATACATGTTCATGAATTCCCGGCCCTAATCTCATTTTTTTACATTAGAAAAATCCGTTTAAAAATTAGAAACCTAATGGCGCTGACGGCGCTCAATTTGGACCTCTATAGGTCCCCAATTAAAGAAAACAGTGATTAACGGTTCCTTACCGGATCTACGTCAAATTTTCCGTCCAAAAATCCCCAATTTCTCAAAAAATGAAATTCAATATTCACTGAATCCGATGCCTAAAGAATCAGGTCAATCGGACGTCGGACGGAAAAGTTATTCACGAAAGAAAACAAAATGCAACAATTAATATATATATATATATATTGCCCTTATTTCCTACTATTTTTCCCTTTTCTTTAACCAAAATTCAAAAATTCATAACATATTCTACACAATTCAGAAAAATGCAAACCATATCTCATTGGAAAGGTAATGAAACCCTCTATAAGTTTCCTTTAGTCCAGAACAATCAATTTCACCCCTAAGGGTGTCAAAATCCCAGTACAAGCTACTGCCTACACAATCACTTCCCAAAACAGAACAGTCATTGGAAATTCACTATCTTTCATTCGAGGCAGTCAAAAATTATTCAATAAATATGCTCATCAAGATCACAATATTATCTACAACTTTCATGAAACAACCCAAATTGCAATTCCCTTGCTAACTAGGTCAATTAATTCATTCAATATTACTGTCCCTGAAATCATTCAATTTGAGCAGTAAACTTATAACAAGCATAACTCCCAGTACACAAGTCAGAAAGATCAGAACTTTATATCCCTGAAAAGACAAATCCTCAAACTTCAATTCTTCATGAAATAGACAAAATCCAATTCAGCCTCTAACAGTTTCAAATCTGTTATGCAAGTTTCTGACCTAATCAACACTTAACATCACAATGTAGGTTCAGATTTTGAAATTCCATATCTCCCACATATGATTGCCAAAAAGTATAAGCCATATATCATTTTCAAGATCAATGTGTCATCTAGAACTATTCAGTACATTTCAAACTCCAATTCAATTAACAAAAATTACTAAAATTGCTTCCAAGCCAAATGCTCACAAATCAGACACAACAGCTAGATTTCATCACAATGCTCAAAACCAGTCAATAGAAAACAGTTCATATCTCTCAATATACAACTCACAAAATAACAAGATCAGCGGAAATGGAAAGCTAACTCAATATTCTTCAACTTTCATGAAGACCATTTTCCCTAATTCCATATCAATTAATTTAGAAAAATCACCAAAGTAATCAGGTCATATATGCGGGTACTGTTCACAGACCCTAAAAACAGAAACTTTCCATGTAAAAATTCGACCCACTAGGATTACAATTTAACAATACCTATTTCACACTAAATTGAAGCCAACATCCCAAAGTTTACTTGGGCACAAACCTCACCTCATTTTCTCACCTACACAATTAGTTATGATCAAAACATTCCAATAGGTCAAAGATTCATTTTCCAGCTTTCAACATTAACCTAACTCCTATCACTTCTAATATCAATAACACTTCACTAAGCACCCATTTATACTACCAATTCAACCACAAACTAATCACAACATTGACTTATATAACTAACCAAACTTTGGCAGCACATACCTACACAATTTCCATACTTTGTTTCCATGTATTAAGCATCATAAACATCATTAATAACATCACCTTCCCATTCTTTAACTACCATAACCAATTCCTTCACACAAGCATACATTAAACCCATTCAAACCTACCACTTCCATGATCACATACATGCTCAAAGAAATCTCATGCATGCTTCTAACTACCAAAAGAAGGAAAGCAAACACAACTCTTACCTTAATCAAGTTCAAGCTATCAATTCTCCACAACTTCAAGTTCACACTTCTTCTTCTTCAATCCTCACCTACGATTTTTTATAAGCATCTTAACAATATCATTTTTTCAAGGTCTAAGCTTGGTCTTGGCTGTGACTAGTGAGGAAGCAAGCAAATAACAAGAGGAACTTAGATGAGAGGAGAAGGAACTAGTCGAAGGAAGAGAAACACAAATGAAGGGGATGCAAGTTTCGGATGAGAGGTGAACGCTTACCTTCCAAGTGAATGTTTTTAACTTGAATAAGGAGAAAAGTCGTGAATGAGTTAATGGGATAAGACAAGTTGAATAAGTAGCCCTTAAATGAAGGGAATGGTGGCAAAATATGATTTGTTGATGGATTTAAAGAAAAGTCCAAGAAAACTTATCAATATACTTTAATCAAAGCCAATTTTCGGTCATAGACAAACAAAAATTCATGCATTCATCTTCTTTTAGGCAACATCACCGAATAACAAGGATAAGAGGCATGTAATGAAGGTTTATGTTGGCAAAATCTCATTGGTCAAAGATTTAAAGAAAAATCAACTAATTATTTCTTTAATCCAGATTAAAAAAACTAACCAAATCAACTCAATTGACCCCTATTTCAATCCCAAAATAATATACCCAATAGTACAGTGCTATTGGGTAGAAATTTTCGCTACCAAAAATCGACCGGTTCGCCAATTTGGCGATTTTCCCGGTCCGAGAATTTTTGAAAATTTCCCCGAATTATTTTTTTGAAAATTACCTAAATTGCCCAAAATTGTAAAACATATGACAGTCCACTCCCAATAATTGTTCAAACACGAAAACCACATTTTCCACAACAAAAACACATTTAGGCCATTTACCGACGATTTTGTCGGTCCGGGAATTTTCTCCGGACAATTTCAGAAAAAATTCCTATAAATCCCTAAAAATGTAAAACACTCAATGGCGTACTCCAAATAATTTTTCAAATACAATTATCCCATAAATTTCACAAAAGATCTCAATTTGAAACCTGTTTAAAATGTCATGAATGCATGTTTACCATGTGCAAGTGCAACAAACCATCAATCATAGAGGCGATAAGTTGTATGTTCAAGCCGATATATAATTCAGTACTCCTAACCCGTCCCAATTTATGATAAGACCCTTCTTATCGGAGATGGGATGTTACAATTCTCCCCTCCTAATAAAAATTGTAAGTGTAAGTCGTGTACAAGTCGACTTGTTACAATGGATAAATCGACTTACACGCATCCAGTACCGATAAGTCGACTTGTACAAGGAATAAGTCGACTTATGTATGGATGGTACTATTTAATTGTGCCCTAAAGGCAATCCCCTTTAGCGCATTTTATTCAAAGTCGTATGCAGACTGAATGAATAAATAAAGAAAAGGCATAATTCATTAATTTGATGTTCATGAACATTGTTTATGAATTGATTGGATCTTTAATCAAATTAATGAAGTCCATGATATATGACATAGCATGAAGGAAATTATGATGTGATCATACTACTGAGATTCCTATCATGTGCAATTATGTCAAGATTCTAAATTCTCCTAGTCATAGGATTAATTGACCGACATCATTAATCCGGATAGACTAGCACATGTCATATTCCTGATTGGATCAGCGGTGGATCTCGTAAACCGTAAATATGAGATATTTAGAATTGACATGTGGATGCTTACTACGGTAGTAAGTTCATTGGATGACCGCCATGAGATCATCACATGGATATCTTATCTAAGTGTCGTTGATAATCTCATCATAGCAATGGTGCAAGTATCCTTAGACTTGAGGTACTCAAGGATATCTTGAATATTGATCCCGTGCTTTGACTCTATTCCTTGTTGCCTTCCGAGAGGTAACTCATGGGTGGTGCTTGGGTACACTTGAGGTATTCAAGGTAATTGAGTAGCCAATAAAGGATTCACCACTTCGGATTAGCAGAGGAGATACCCATGGCCTCTTGTCAGATCATTACTCGTAAATCTCGTCAGAGTGAATATGTCATGAAGAGTGTCTTCATGGACATATAGAGTAATGAGTCCTAGGGCGAGATCTGTTATCACTGGGCTAGACTCGATCTAGTGAGAGTTGACACTTTGACCATACTCATAACCAAGTGGGGTATAGGATGGTGAAAGGACTAATTGCACGGTAATTGTCTATGGAAGGGTTCGTGATCCGGTTCGTGATGAATACATCAAACCGATTACTTTCCGGTCAATCGGGGTCATGATGTGTTGCTAGATACCGCCATGACTTGCTCGCATTAATTGTTAATCTAAGTGGCCAACATAACCGGAGCCTAAAGGGTCACACGCATAAGAGTGACTCGAGAATCAGTAAAATAGTAATTGGACAGAGTTCCAATTATGGAGAGCATTAGATTAAATGGATCCCAATGGATTGGGATATGTCCCGATGAGATCGCGACATCAATATTGCTAAGAAAGGTTTAGAGTCGTTTCAAAGATCGGGGCGATAGAGGCGGTAGGACCGACCCCAGCTTGGACTGGACCTTAGCAATTATTTATTAATTGATTAATTAACTAATTAATTAATTAATTAATTAATAAATTAATGTTGTACACATTGAATGGAGAAAGGAGAAGATATTTGCTTTGAAAAATCAAAGCTTTCATTCTTTAATGCCTTAAATTGTGTGCCATCAATTTGAAGCTTGCTATTGGTGTTTTAAAAGTTAAAACACATATAAATGGGCAAGATTTTCGTGGATGGTATAAGAGAAATGAAGCATGCTTCGTATGGTTTAGAAAGGAGGAAGAAGAGCTTAAGATGTAAGCTTAAAATGAAAGTGTTTCATTTTCCTTCTTTATCAAAGCCATCATTGTTTTCTCTTCTCCAAGCATATGGTTCAACGTCTCCTCAAGCTCTCCAGGACAGAGGTAGGGTCTAGCAGCTTTTAATCTGTTCTAGCTATTCCCGGGTCAAAAGGGTTTGATTCGTTAGGTTTTCTCGATCTGCGTGGATCACCTTTAGAGATAGTCTCTTTTGGCTATTTAGGTTTATGTCTTCATACGGATACCTGGATCCTGGGTTTCGAGAAAGTCCCGGGAATAAAAATTTTGTTTTCCGCTGCCTGTACATGTGATGTACCTCCCGGGATTTTCCTACAGTGGTATCGAGGCGCCTGTATCCCGTATGAAGCTAAAACCTAAGCTAGATCAGAAACCCTAAGTGCTGTTGATGTTGATGCATGTGTACTGCTCAGATTTCGAATTGCTATAGAGATAGGTTTTTCGAAATTTTTCTGCCCAGAAATGTTCATAACATGTTAGAGAATATGTATATGAATTTTCAGAATTTATTGATTTGATTTGATATAGTTTTGCTAATTAATTCCCTAAGGTTACAGATGCTGTTTTGTGAAACGATTCTGGAACAGGCAGTAGTATAAAATCGAGAATAAATTCTAGAAAAATCTTTTTCTGGATTTTCCTTCACCTACATGTCTCTAAGATGTTGGTGAATGTCTGTGAGCATGGAAATTGGATTTCAAGGTGATTGGATATTTATTCACGAATTTATTCTATGCTGTTGGGAATTGCTGTGCTGATGAACACAGATTTTGAATCGGTTTTGTTATTTAGGTTGACTGAGTTTTTGATGGCCTAAAATCCTGAAAAAATTCCTGTAGCATGTTCTGAACATGTAGTAACCTATATAATGTTCTCATGATTTATTGAAATTGTTTCATTGATCATTTCAAGCAATGTACAGAACTTGACAGTTTTGGTGAAAATTGTTGGGACTGTTTTGCTTGGCTTGATTGAGTGTGCTTTTTCAGTTCCAATGCCTTGAAGCATTTTTAATGTGATTAAAAATGTGTTATCTTGATGTAGTATGATTGCCAAAGTGAATTGCTTGAAGTTTCTTTTCCAAGAATTTTTGAATGCCGAATTGGTCACATTTGTGTCTCGTTAGTACCTTGCATTATCTTGTTTGTTTTGACCGTCATATTTTTTATGGCATGTGCTGAAGTAAATTTGATAATGTATGTGCTAGCTAGAGTTGCTTAGGATGATAATTTGGGTGTTCCTAAATTATTTGGAAATTAATGAGTTTTGACTCATTTCAAGCTTTTCATATGGTTTGACCATATAAGGCATTCATGAATCAATGAAGTGTTCATTGATACATCTATTTACAGATATTACCCTAGGTATGTAGGTGTTGTGAATTGGAATTGCATGGATTGAGGAATTAGCCGAATAGAGATTTTAGCAAAGTTCCTGGATAAGTCGACTTGTGCGGAAAATAAGTCGACTTGTTCAAGGATTTTTGGCTAAGTCGACTTGTGCGGAAAATAAGTCGACTTGTTTAAGGATTTTGAATAAGTCGACTTGTTCAAGATTTCAGTATAAGTCGACTTGAAGTTCCTTGTAAGTCGACTTGTTCATGGGCAGGTGAGATAAGTCGACTTGTGTCATACAAGTCGACTTGTTTGTGGGCAGATGCAATAAGTCGACTTGCATTTGATGAAAGTCGACTTGTGGCATGCTAAGGTTGGATGATGGATGATTAAAAGGATTGATTCAATGTGATTGATGAAACCTAAATCATTCCATGTAGTCCTAGTGACTATGATCCTTCAGCTTGGAGTTTAGAGTTTCTAAATCCCTCCTCGGTATATGAAAACTAACGCCTTCCATTAATATGGTAAGAACCAGAGTTCTTATAGGGCTGGGTTGTTGAGCAAACTCAAGCTCACTCTATACGGATATGTTCGAACCATTTAAATATGATTTTCTGATTAATGGGTTGGTTTTCACTGGAAGCGTTGATTTGTTGAGCAAACTCAAGGTCAACGTGGACAGAGGCGAAATTGGGTAGCATACATCGGATGTATGCGCATCAAAGAGTTGATACCCAATGAAGTGCACACATCAACAAGTTGATAGACCGATCGATAGTCAGTGTCTAAGATGTAATTGGTATATCTGATACCTCCCGAGACATAAGGTGGCTTGTTGGACAAATCCAAGGTCATTCTAAATGTCGGTTATCGATGATGCAATTGGTATGACCGATACCTACCGATTGACCTAACTTGTGGCTTGTTGGACAAATCCAAGGTCACTCTTAGCAATGTCGGATATCGACCCACTAGGACATTATGTCACTTTGTTTCTTTGGATTTGTAAAGAGGGTTATGAATTCTAGGAAACTAGTGGGAGCCATATGCATATCATGCAAGTCCTTATGATCATGCAGGCAATTCTATCCTATCATTCCTTCTCTTTATCGCGTTTAGGTTGATTGAAGAAGTCTTTCAGTGTGAATTTTCGCTCGCTATTTTGGACCGAATTTTCTTGATCGGCTGAGGAATCTGAGAATTGTTCTCAGATCTGAGGAACTGGGATACGTCCTAGATGTTCCACTTCCAGATGCACCTGCTGTCGATGCTTCTGATAAGGATCAGAAAGCATATCGTAAGCATCTAAAGGACGGTGATATGGATACTTGCATTATGCTTGCCTTGATGTCACCAGAGCTGCAGCAGCAGCACAAGTCCATCGATGCTCACTCTATAGTATTTCATCTTAGGGAGTCGTTTGTTGAGCAAGCTTCGATGCGAAGGTTCGAGACCTCAAAGGCTTCTCTTCACCACAAAGATGGCTCCTGGGACAACTGCTGTGCAGTATGCCCTGAAGATGAATGGCTATATTGACAGATTGGTCGTCTTAGGATTTGTAATGGATTATGAGTTAAGTAGAGACTTAATTCTGGTTGGATTGTCTGATGGTTATTCATAGTTTGTGATAAACTATCGGATAAACCAAATATTCACAACAATTCCAGAAGTCGATCAATCTGGCCAAGACAATGAAAGTGCTATCAAGAATGATCAAGAAAGATAGCTAGCAAGTGCTAATGGTGGATGCTTCTTCTTCTAGTTCAAAGAAGAAAAGGCCAAAACCAAAGATTACGCCCCAAAGGATTTTGCTTTCATTGTGGTAAGACCGCCAATGAAGGCTAAATAGTAAAATCTATCTGGAGTCCTTGAAGCGTAAGAAGGCATCGATGCCTCTACTTCTTCAAATATGTTTGTCATTGAGGTTAATACTATTCTGATCCAAACATATCGGTATTTGATACGGATGTGGCTCATACATATGAAATGATATGCAAGGCCTCGTGGACACGAGAAAGCTCATAAAAGGAGAACTAGACCTTTGTGTAGGTAATGCGGCAGGGTTGCTACATTACCCGTAGGCACATATGTCTTGTTACTCCCTAGTGGGCTTATATTCAAATTGGATGATTGTCATTTTGTACCGTTTTAAACAAAGAACATATTGTATGTTTTATGTTTAATTAGAGCTACTTTCCATTGGACTTTTAGGAGCAATGGTTGTTCTATTAGTTCAATGGAATGCTCTATCGCATCGGTACATTATGCAATAGAAATGACATATTAGATATGTCATATCCAATTATGAATGTCAATGACGCAAAAAGACATAATTGAGATAATTTAAAATCAACTTACTTATGGCATTGTCGGCTTGGCCATATAAATAAGATACGCATTGCTAAGCTCCATAAGAGTGGTAGTTTAGGGTCATTTGATTATGAATCATATGACACATGCGAATCTTGTTTATTAGGCAAGATGACTAAGTTACCCTTCAAGGAAAGGGTGAACGAGTGAATGGAATATTAGACCTAATACATTCAGATGTATGTGGTCCAATGTCCATCCATGCCAGAAGTGGTTGTCTTTACTTCATTACTTTTATCGGTGAGTATTCACGATATAAGTATTTGTATCGATGAGATACAAATCAAGCGTTGAAAAGTTCAAATAATTCAGAAATGAAGTAGAAAACTAACTTGGTAAAAGTATGAATACATTACGATCTGATCGTGGTGGAAAATGCTTACACCAACAGTTTTGGATTATCTCAGAGATAATGGGATTTTATCTCAGTATACTCCACCTTGCATGCCACAGCACAATGGTGTGGCTGAAAGGAGAAATCGAACCTTGTTAGACATCGTGCGATTGATGATAGGTTTTGCACAGCTTTTTGGGAGTATGCGTTTGAGGCAATTTGCTTACTTGCTAAATGTAATTCCATTAAAGACAGTTGAGGTTACTCCATATGGAGATATGGACTAACAGAAAATCCTATCTTTCTCATCTGAAAGTATGGGGTTGTCCTGCTTACGTGAAGCGGACACAGTCAGATACATTTGATGTAAAAGCTGACATGTGTTTGTTCGTGAACCTGAACAAAAGTTGTTTGTTTCCAAGCATGCTGTTTTCTTAAAGAAAGAGTTCTTTTACAAGAAGACAGTGGGAGCAAAGTTGAACTTGGAGAAGTTCAAGATGCTCAAACAAACATAGATCAACTGCCTGAACCTGAAACTGTCACTCATATAGATGAGGTAACAGTTCAATCTTCTACTACACACGAATTTCGTAGGTCACGTAGGATACGCTCTGTTCCTGAGAAATATGGATTTCTCGTGAGGAACAGAATGACGTATTGCTCATATGAGATGATGCGCCTACTACCTATGAATAGGTTCTGAAAAGTTCAGAGTCTGGAACATGGCTTTGTGCCATGAAATCTGAAATGGATTCCATGTATGAAAACCAAGTATGGACTTTGGTTGTTACACCTGCAGGGATAAAACCCACAGGGTGTAAATGAGTTTTCAGAAGAAAACCGACATGGATGGTAATGTGATTACCTATAAAGCAATGCTTCTGGTTAAAGGATTTCGTCACAGACAAAGAGTTGACTATGACGAGACCTTCAGCCCCGTAGCAATGCTTAAATCCATTAGGATACTCCTAGCCATTGTCACTCATTATGATTATGAGATATGGCAAATAGATGTGAGGACCGCTTCCTAAGAGGAAATTCACCCGAGGATGTGTGACACAACCCGAGGGCTTCACTCCCATCGATGGCGAAAAGGTATGCAAGCTTCGTAAATCCATGTTTGGATTGAAGCAAGCATCTTGGAGTTGGAACATCCGCTTTGATGAGTCAATCAAAGAGTTTGGTTTCTTTCAAAATTGGATGAACATTGTGTGTATAAGAAGGTTAGTGGGATTGCAATCGTATTCCTTGTGTTGTATGTAGATGACATATTGTGACTAGAAACGATGTCTCTATCGCAATCGCTTAAAATTTGGTTGTCCAAACAATTTGCCTTGAAAGACCTTGGTAAAGCAACTTATATCCTTGGGATATAGATTTATGCAGATAGATCAAAGGTTGCTTGGTCTTTCACAAGCATCATACATAGATGAGATGCTAAAGAGGTTTAGCATGAAGCGATGCTATGTACGAGGCCGATGTATCGTATGCTCTAAGTGTTACGAGCAGATACCAATCGGATCCTGGTGAGGGTCACTGGGTTACTGTCAAGAATATCCCCAAGTACTTGTGAAGCACTAAGGATGTTTTCTTTGATGTTTGGAGATGGATATCTCCAAGTGAGCGGGCATTCAGATGCCACTATTTAATCTGATAAGGATGATTCTAAATCATGATCAGGTTATATACATTCACACTGAATAGCGTGGCGGTCAGTTAGAAAGAGTTCCAAACAAGAGAGGACTGCTGATTCATCAACCGAGGCAGAGTACCTTGTCACATGAGATGCGCAGCGGAAGCGGTTTGGATTAAGAAGTTCATTACTGAACTTGATCTAGTCCCTAGCTGTGATGAGCCCATAGGATTGTATTGTGATACAATGGGGCTAGTCTTGCAGTAAAGGAACCAAGCTCTTATCGACGATCTGAACTCGTGCCAGCGATTCGGAGATCATTAGTTGATATGATATCCTGATAGAGAGAATTCCCACAGAGCAAAGTGTTGCTGATCCGTTGACAAAGCCATTGTCACAGGAGAATTGTGATTCTCATAGACTCGCTTATGGTATTAGATACTAAGGCGATTGGCTTTAGGTCAAGTGGGAGATTTGTAAGTGTAAGTCGTGTACAAGTCGACTTGTTACAATGGATAAATCGACTTACACGCATCCAGTACCGATAAGTCGACTTGTACAAGGAATAAGTCGACTTATGTATGGATGGTACTATTTAATTGTGCCCTAAAGGCAATCCCCTTTAGCGCATTTTATTCAAAGTCGTATGCAGACTGAATGAATAAATAAAGAAAAGGCATAATTCATTAATTTGATGTTCATGAACATTGTTTATGAATTGATTGGATCTTTAATCAAATTAATGAAGTCCATGATATATGACATAGCATGAAGGAAATTATGATGTGATCATACTACCGAGATTCCTATCATGTGCAATTATGTCAAGATTCAAATTCTCCTAGTCATAGGATTAATTGATCGACATCATTAATCCGGATAGACTAGCACATGTCATATTCCTTGATTGGATCAGCGGTGGATCTCGAAACCGTAAATATGAGATATTTAGAATTGACATGTGGATGCTTACTAGCGGTAGTAAGTTCATTGGATGACCTGCCATGAGATCATCACATGGATATCTTATCTAAGTGTCAGTGATAATCTCATCATAGCAATGGTGCAAGTATCCTTAGACTTGAGGTACTCAAGGATATCTTGGATACTGATCCTGTGCTTTGACTCCATTCCTTGTTGCCTTCCAGAGGTAACTCATAGGGTGGTGCTTGGGTACAGCTTGAGGTATTCGAAGGTAATTGAGTAGCCAATAAAGGATTCACCACTTCTGGATTAGCAGAGGAGATACCCATGGCCTCTTGTCAGGATCATTACTCGGAAATCTCTGGCCAGAGTGAATATGTCATGAAGAGTGTCTTCATGGACATATAGAGTAATGAGTCCTAGGACGAGATCTGTTATCACTTGGGCTAGACTCAGTCTAGTGAGAGTTGACACTTTGACCATACTCATAACCAAGTGGGGTATAGGATGGTGAAAGGACTAATTGCACCAGAATTGTATACATGGAAGGGTTCGTGATCCGGTTCGTGATGAATACATCAAACCGATTACTTTCCGATCAATTGGGGTCATGATGTGTTGCTAGATACCGCTCATGACTTGCTCAGATTAATTGTTAATCTAAGTGGCTAACATAACCGGAGCCTAAAGGGTCACACGATAAGAGTGACTCGTAGAATCAGAAATAGTAATTGGACGAGTTTCAATTATGGAGAGCATTAGATTAAATGGATCCCAATGGATTGGGATATGTCCCGATGAGATCGCGACATCAATATTGCTAAGAAAGGTTTCGAGTCGTTTGATCGGGGGGCTAAGAGGTCGGTAGGACCAATTCAGTTGGACCGGACCTTAGCAATTATTTATTAATTGATTAATTAACTAATTAATTAATTAATTAATTAATTAATGTTGTACACGTTGAATGGAGAAAGGAGAAGATATTTGCTTTGAAAATCAAAGCTTTCATTCTTTAATGCCTTAAATTGTGTGCCATCAATTTGAAGCTTGCTATTGGTGTTTTAAAAGTTAAAACACATATAAATGGGCAAGATTTTCGTGGATGGCATAAGAGAAATGAAGCATGCTTCAGATGGTTTAGAAAGGAGGAAGAAGAGCTTAAGATGTAAGCTTAAAATGAAAGTGTTTCATTTTCCTTCTTTATCAAAGCCATCATTGTTTTCTCTTCTCCAAGCATATGGTTCAACGTCTCCTCAAGCTCTCCAGATGTAGGTAGGTCTAGCAGACTTTTAACTGTTCTAGCTATTCCGGGTCAAAAGGGTTTGATTCGTTAGGTTTTCTGATCTCTGCGTGGATCACCTTTAGAGATAGTCTCTTTGGCTATTTAGGTTTATGTCTTCATACGGATACCGATCCCGGGTTTCGAAAGTCCCTGAATAAAATTTTGTTTTCCGCTGCCTGTACATGTGATGTACCTCCCGGGATTTTCCTACAAAAATTTCGTCCGCGAAATTTCATATACGATTGATCAGGAAGGCAGGGGAGTCTTTTCGATTAATACCCTCTGTTTCCCACTGATTTCACTACACGACCAAATTCTATCAATTAACGGAGATCAAAACAACCAATTACTCTTTTTCCTTTCTCAAACTTTACATGATTTTACTGCTTTCTCATTATTACGCGCAATTCGTCACTTTCAATATCAAACACATATATATCGGATCCTAACAATATTTCCTAATTCTAGCTATGAAACACGTTGTGAACCTGAAGCATCTTTTAGGTTTTAGCCTAACTTACCAATCCATAATGTTATTCACACCACAGTCGCATAGAAGCCACTTATTACGAATTCAATTTTCTGTAATTACACCTTTATTTCCATCCAAGTACATTTTGGCCGAGGCGATACACTTCAAAATATTTCATTTATCGCTAATCAGATTTCATTATTATCAAACCACAAATCTCATTAGATTTATAACCTCAAAGTGAATCAATTCACTCATTGTCACCATCTTAAATTACTTATCCTATCACTTTATTGCCTCGATCACATAATATAGGATACTCCTTTTTTAGCAAGAAAATCCCTTATACACCAACCAAATGGTGTCACCAATATAATGATTGTCATGCCACAATCACTTTGCACTATACATCAATCTCAAATCCCATGAACTCCAAAATTATCAATTTCACATTTGTCTCCAAAGAATAAGCCTCGCTGGTTAATCTCACTTATAATTATTCGATTTCCCATTCTAACTCTTCCATTTCTCTTTCAATACGCCTTGCTAGAACATAAAGCTTCGATCATTTCAAGACGCTTTCACTAATTCTCCGTAATGGGTATTACCCATATTTCTTAATTTGAACTATACCTATCACTTACCTCAAAGAATTGAGTTATTTTCATTTCCTCAATACGGTTTACAATTTCTACTTCCCCACTTCGAGTTTTGCCAATCCGTTTTGATGCACACCAACTTGAAATTCCCATAGTTAATAATACTTTCTTTTGCCCCCCTTTGTCAGTTCGACTATTAACACTCAATAATAACCTCATGGCCCAAATTTTGATCTTTTGCAAATTTTATTTTTTTTTCAGTCCATTGAATTGCACCATTAGCTTAGTTTGAAATAATCAGCCGCTTAATCCTTTTCAAATCATTTAAATGCACGAAATAACTCAATCGTTATCGATTTGTATATTCATAGACATCTCCAACCTATTTCTGTACTATTAATGTCTCCAAGATTTTAGGCCACACTCAGTATAACAAATTTCAAATCATCAATCATAATACCGCCCATGGAATTATATTTGTCTCAATGTGCATAAAATAGATCACATCATAACCTTTACTGGAACACTTCAATATATATAGTAAATTCTCCAAATGTCTCCTTTCAGGATCATCAACATAACATTCACACGCTTTCCTCAAATATTCTTGTCAATTTACTAAAACCAGAAAATCTTTGACAATTTCCTAACGTATCCAAAGATTCCGTTAGGTCTAATTAATTTCAAATTCGCATACACATATCTTTTGAACTTTCGATTTTATCAATACCTATATCTTTATTAATTCTCCCAATACACCAAGTTCAGATACTAATTCATCCCTTATTCATTCAATCAAGTTAAGATTCACTCTTATGAGACTTGCATGCTCACCAATTTCCTCAACTATACCAATTCATCTATTTCTTCCGCTTATATCCATTATCCACTCCAAACACAATTGAGGTATGTTCCTTTTCAATAATACAATAAACGCCTTATACCCATATTTGATTTATATAACTCTTTAATTATCGAACGCTTCCAATAAGGAACAATTTTCTTATAATTTTCAAAGATAACATATTCTCGCCATATGTTCCTTACCTTAATTTCTCCACATAACTTAATTTATTCGTGATAAATCACTCACCGACTTGAATAAACAATCGTTATATCGATCTCGTATTTCGAACATAATTACACAAAGTATACACGAACTCTTAATCCCCTCAAATTCACAATTAATATTTCCGTGATATTCAAGACGCCTCTTACATAATCGAGTCATCTCATTAACGTAATGTACACTTTTTCAAGAATATATTTTATCTCTTACGATTGAGTCTCATCAACCAATTATTATCCCTAATTACTTTTCAATCATCCTTTACTATGCGTACTATCTCAATCAGAACAATTTTATGCCCTAATTTAAAAGATCGTAACATTCCTTACACTAAGGTTCCTCGTGATACTACATAAACACTTTCTTTCACACTTATTCAGTAATCTATACCTCAGCATTTTATCCGGAAACCAATTAGTAACCTATACAATTCCGATTTCCATAAGACTCCTTTTCGTTTATGCTAATTATCAAATAAATAACTAATGCCATAATCATTTCACATTTCCTGTCATAAAGGTACATTCAGTCCTCCTATGTCTTACTTTAACCTAATATAAACTTTACGCTTATAGCCACTCATAGAAGCACGTATTTAATCATTCACAGATCATCTCCTCCATGATTTCCATGTATCTTTCACATACATTTTATTACTCATGATCAACTTTACTGTCCAATAGGTACTCCTAACGGTAAATCGACTTAAATGTGACAACTCTTTTCATATCACTATCATTGTTTCGTCATTTCATTTTTTTTTTCATTTCCATAGTTTCATTCCCATAGCATTCATGTGTTAACTTGACCTTTTAAGGTCATGTCCACTTGGCTCATACAATGTCATCTTCTTACAATCTCGCTATCATCATCTAGCTATGATATCTACTAATATCTAACACCAATACAGTGAATCAATATCTACCTAATCGGACCATCTACACTTTACTCAGTTCGAATGTTTCCCATTTCCACACATATACAGTCAGAACTCTAATTACTTACACATCCCAGACCTTTAATCTCACTTAAGACTACTATAACCAGTATGCTTCTCCTATCTCCAGTGGACCTTTCCAAGTTCTAAACATATTCATTTTTCTGTCACCATAATAATGCCATTTTAATCCGGAATTAATTAATATCACTTCTTTCCTTAATCGCCCAGTCAACACACCATTCTAACCACAAGACAATATCAATCTCCTTATCCATTTTTCCTTTTTCCTTTCCTAATTGCTTATACACTCTGTGGGTTCATCCTCTAACACGCCTCACTTTTTCTCTCACTTAATCACTTGACATGTATGCACACGTAGGATTTCTACTGTGCAACTCGACTAGGATCGCTTGCCACGATCCGCAACGACACGACTCAAATGCATGCAACCTATGTTCCGCATCGCGCCCAGATACATTACGCATCACCGGGCTCGATACCACCTAAATGTAACACCCCACTCCCGAAAGTGACCAACCCGATATCATTGGTGATATCCGAAGTTCGTGCCATGAGGGTGGAGTACTACATCATCGGCAAAACTCGTATCCAATTTTTTTATAACATACATTGGCTCGGTAAAATAACGATAAAATAGTAAGTAATTTAAGCCCACGTGCACAATAAACTATTTTCGTTATTACGCATAAATAACACTAATTACAACAAAGCATAATAATGTAATTGTCAATGTAAAAACAATAACACCACAATGGGCTTAGTCTAAATACAAAACATTGTTATACAATGATTAAGGAACACAATTTGATAAGACACTAATGCGCATACTAACCGATCCCGACCTCTATCCTTCACTTGCCTACAGAGACATACTCCTGCATTGAACGGGTACTCTTCAAACTCTGAAAATAGATTGCAATTTTGGATGAGTTTATAACTCAATGAGAAACCATCATCGATGGTTCTCCTAATTCATGCATCATATAACAATTTACATGAATCGTAGTTACTGTATACTACGCCTACATATCATAGTAATATACTACAAAAAAAAATCATGCAATCACAAGAGTAATAACAATAACACATCAGAGAATGAGAAACACGCTTATTCGCCAAGATGTAAGCGATGCGCATGTGATGCTTTCCAGCTTTAGTTCAAGATTGACCGAGCGCTTTACAAGGACCAAGAAGCGATGGGGAGTGGATTTCTCCCAAGAAGCGTAGGGAGTGGATTTCTCCTTCGAGCTCAAGGCTCGATATCAATATCGATGAGTCATGCGGTCAAACCGCTATTATCGCTTCATGTAGCAATGTATGCGATGTATATACCAAAGTCAATATTCATCACACAAGAATATGATTAGCAAACAAGATAGAACTAAAACCATCTAGTGTTCACAACCATTTACCACCCATCACAAGAATAAGATTCTATTCACCATAGTAACAAAGATACACGCCACCATGATCAAGAATCTCACAGCAATTTACGCTAATATTTTACACCAATCACCAATTAATAGTCTATATCACACAATTTATCTCATAATACGTAATTCAAGCAATCCCCGTAGGCAATTAGGTCACAATAAACACGTAGATCGAGGTAACCACCTAGGTTACTCACCTATTACTTCGAGCTATTGTCGGAAGTCTCGCTTTCGTCAACGATCGACATTTCAGCCAGTGTCTCTAAGAAGCGAGAACAAATCGTCACTAAAATTCAATCCAATTGCTAAGGATACACATGTAGGTGTATAATGCATGTTCATGAATTCCTACCTAATCCCATTTTTCCATTAGAAAAATTCGTTTAAAAATTAGAAACCTAATGGCGCTGACGGCACTCAATTTGGACCTCTATAGGTCCCCAATTAAAGAAAACAGTGATTAACGGTCCTTACCCAAATCCACGCCAAATTTTCCGTCCAAAATCTCCAATTTCTCAAAATGAAATTAATATTCATCAATCCGATGCCTCAAGAATCAAATCAATCGGACGTCGAATGTAAAAGTTATTCACTAAAGAAAACAAAATGCAACAATTAATATATATATATATATATATATATATATATATATATATATATATATATATATATGCCCTTATTTCCTACTCTTATTTCCTTTTCTTTAACCAAAATTCAAAATTCATAACATATTCTACACAATTCAGAAAAATGCAAACCATATCTCATTGGAAAGGTAATGAAACCCTCTACAAGTTTCCTTTAGTATAGAACAATCAATTTCACCCCTAAGGCTGTCAAAATCCCAGTACAAGCTACTGCCTACACAATCACTTCCCAAAACAGAACAGTCATTGGAAATTCACTATTTTTCATTCGAGGTAGTCAAAAATTATTCAATAAATATGCTCATCAAGATCAAAATATTATCTACAACTTTCATGAAACAAACCAAATTGCAATTCCCTTGCTAACTAGGTCAATTAATTCATTCAATATTACTGTCCCTGAAATCATTCAATTTGAGCAGTAAACTTATAACAAGCATAACTCCCACTACACAAGTCAGAAAAATCAGAACTTTATATCCCTGAAAAGATAAATCCTCAAAATTCAATTCTTCCTGAAATAACCAAACTCCAATTCAGCCTCTAACAGTTTCAAATCTGTTATGAAAGTTTCTGACCTAATCAACACTTAACATCACAATGTAGGTTCAGATTTTGAAATTCCATATCTCCCACATCTGAATGTCAAAAAGTATAATCCATATATCATTTTCAAGATCAATGTGTCATCTAGAACTCTTCAGTACATTTCAGACTCCAATTCAATTCACAAAAATTACTAAAATTGCTTCCAAGCCAAATGCTCACAAATCAGACACAACAGCTAGATTTCATCACAATGCTCAAAACCAGTCAATAGAAAACAGTTCATATCTCTCAATATACAACTCACAAAATAACAAGATCAGTGGAAATGGAAAGCTAACTCAATATGATTCAACTTTCATGAAGACCATTTTCCCTAATTCCATATCAATTAATTGAGAAAAATCACCAAAGTAATCAGGTCATATATGCGGGTACTGTTCACAGACCCTAAAAACAGAAACTTTCCATGTAAAAATTCGACCCTCTAGGATTACAATTTAACAACACCTATTTCACACTAAATTGAAGCCAACATCCCAAAGTTTACTTGGGCACAAACCTCACCTCATTTGCTGACCTACACAATTATTTATGATCAAAACATTCCAATAGGTCAAAGATTCATTTTCCAGCTTTCAACATTAACCTAACTCCTATCACTTCTAATATCAATAACACTTCACTAAGCACCCATCTATACTACCAATCCAACCACAAACTAATCAAAACATTGACTTATATAACTAACCAAACTTTGGCAGCACATACCTACACAATTTCCATACTTTGTTTCCATGTATTAAGCATCATAAACATCATTAATAACATCACCTTCCCATTCTTTAACTACCATAACCAATTCCTTCACACAAGCATACTGATCGTCGGCTTATCGTTCAATATTAAAATTGATCCTCGGAAACCGGTCAAATAAAATTTATACCAAGGATTGCAATACAGGATGCAACCTCGGGTCGACTCTCAAGGAACCAGTGTACTAACTAATCCTAGACTAGCCTAATGTTTGAATGATGCATGCAATTAAAGCAATAAAAAGGGGGTTTTGATTTGATTAACTAAAAATTAAACTAAGCCAAAGTAAGAATAAATGTTTTTGGGATTTTTAGAAAACTAAACGATTGAAATTAAACAAGTGTGAAATCAAATTACTAAAACTCTCTTGAAAATGTAGCTCGGGTCATCATCGTTCAAAATAATATCGGAGTTTGAAATCCACTAAGTTTCAAAGCTAAACCTTAATAACTCGTTAAGTCCAAAATTAATTAATCAACTCGATTAATTAAAGTTTGTTAAAAACCTTAGTGTATGTATATAATGATTAATGAAATAAATCGATCAAACAATAACACAACCAACTCAATCAAACACAACTAGGTAGATTAAATCGATTAATGCAATCATCCAACTGATATACATGAACTCCATGATTTAAGCACAACATTCAACAATAATCAATCCATAACATATATCAAAGTTTAACATCCGATTAAACTATAACCGATTCAATCCATCATACAATGTATTCTCCAACTCGGAGTTAATACGAAAATATAACAGTAAATCTAAAACTAAGATCGACACCCCAGCTTAAGCTCACTAACTCGACCTCACTCCATCTTCAAGAGATCGGAGACTTAGCCACGATCACGGCAGAAGAGTCCATCACTGCTGGACACCGACGCTGCTCATGATTCGACGATGAAGGATGAAGGAATGGTCGCGCGAAATGAAGGCGAAGAGAAGGTGGTGAATGTGGACGGCGTCTGCTGCTCCAATCAAAACCGCAAAACCAAAGAAAACAAAACCTTTTAGACGAACCGACAAAACAGAAGAAGAAGTTAACCTCTGGAGAGCGGTCATTGCTTTTGCCCTAAATGGCAAGATTTTATAGGAGTTGTGCGGGCCGGTCGTAATAAAGGATTAATTTCCATTTGTAGGTCGGGTTACCCGACATTCGCCAAGGGCGAATGGTCAGAGTTCGCCAAGTGAAGTCCGGATGGTCATCACGCGAAAAGAATTAATACCATTAATTCGCCTCGGCGAATGGAGAGTTTGGTTCGCCCAAAGAAATCTCGCGTCAGGTTGACTTGTTGAATGTTGACCTTTGGTCCTACAAAATACAACCCATTCGCAGATCAATTGTCCCAATAAAAATTATGCAAAATTAATGACAAATGACAACAAAATACTAAAATGTGCAATTTATCAAAATCAATGTGGGGACCAAAATAAGCATAAAATCATAAATCAGAGTCAACAAATGCATAATTACTAAAGAAAACGGCCTAATTTATAATATAAATTTCTTCCAATCAAATTCCCCACACTTAAACCTTTGTACTCTGAACAAAGCTTATAAGAGTCAAAAGGTACAAGAGTAAAAGAAAATTCTGCCCATGCTCAAACAACAACCAAAATTGACTCAATCCACTTTATCGTAATTCTAACGCAAAGAAATTGAAAGAGTGCTAATAAAACAAACATTGAAAGAATTTAAGCACAAGAGATTGAACAACAGAGAATCACTCAGATATGGTGTTTACGCCGTCTCACTTGTATAGTAGGGATATTTTCTCTCAATCGCTTAATACATCTCCTACCATAAGCTTGATCAATTTTATTTCTCCACTACAAGGACTATCAATTTGAAGATCAAGAGGTCTTTAAGGGTTGTAATGAGCGGAAGGCTAAATGAATGGATGATGAAAGAAAGAAAAAATATGAGCATGCGCGATAAAGTGAGGAATCGATGTCAACAAAGAAAACTAAAACACTACACTAAAATAAATTGAATACACACAATTTTTATTTTTTTTGGCTATCTCATTTTGAGATGCTAATCCTTTGGGATGCAACACATTATGATCCCTTTCGATACACAAGACTAACACTTTTCATTTTTCAACACTTTTTTTTTTCAACAGCCTAATAACTAAACACGTATCACCGATCATCTAAGAATGTATGCAAATGCTCATAGAAAAGGCTCAAGGGCTAGCAAGAGGAAAAAGTGTTTAAGGGTTGGTGTTTGGGGAAAGAGCCGAAAGAAAGAACGCCTATCATATCCACAAAAATCTAGTCCATCAAGCTTTGAGTAAAATTGACACAAGTTCTAGAGAAGAATGGACTAAGTAGATGCACACACAAAATATAGAGAAAATTTGGCTCAATATCCTTCCAACAAGGTTTTTGTCTCAATGATCAATCTCAAGTCTTAAAACTTAAATGCTACCTTGTTAGCATGCTCCCATTTACTTTGTTTTGAAAACTTCAAAAGTTAAAATTTTTGCCAAAACCAATTATCGCTCAAGAATGGAGAGCATTTTCAAAAACTCAAGTATCGCTTGAAACTTATATGGTTTTGCATGCAAGGCACAAAAGAACAAGTGCAGAAAATGTTTTGATTGAGTCCAAATTTATCAAGAAAAGCAACGGCCCACAAAAGTATGCACAAATTTAATAGGCATGCAATGCAAAATATAATAGGAACTAGCTCCCCACACTTAAACATGGCATTGTCCACAATGACAAAAGTAGCAGGCACATGTAAGAGGCGAGAAACACAAATAGACAAAATAGGGAATCAATTTATTGAAACAGTAAATGAAAATCCTACTTAACTACAAATTATTCCATCGGATGGGTTTCTCCCCACACTTAATCAACACATTCATGCAATACAACATTTCAAGTCAAATCAAATAATGTGCACAAATATATTGAAAATGCAGAAAAGAAACACCGGTGCTCATGGTGGATCTTGTAGCTCGGATGGACAAGCGGTTGATATCCAAGCTCCATGTCAATAGCTTGGGTCCTAGGCGCTCCATGTCCATTCCCGATCCGAATAAGCACCGCACTATCAAGAAAATAGAAACCGCTTCCAAAGAGATCATTAGTGGTCGGGTTAGAGTTTCGCAAATTCGTAACAAGCTTCATCAATCACAACATCAAGCATATTCACCCCAAGCAAGGAGTAATCCTCTTTAGGGTGCTTCATAGCTTCATACATGTTGAAGCTAACGGTTGATCACCAACCTCCATGGTGATCTTCCTTCCTTCATACCGATCATTGTACTTGTCGTCCAAGGAAGGGTCGCCCAAGGATTAGAGAAGTGTCCCGCACCACTTCAAAGAGACATATCCAAAGACGTAAAAATCGGCAGGAACACTAATCCTTTCACTGGACCGTAATGTCCTCGATGATGCCTACAGATGCCGGAAAGATCTGTCACCAATTGTAACACTACCAAGTAGGTTTAACACTCTTCACCCAAGGGCTTCGTAGATGATTTCGCATCACATTGATGGTCGCCCCAAATCCAAAGAAGGTTTTCCAATTGTCACCTTTCCTATGACACAAGGAATGGTGAACGATCCCGGTCCCGACACTTTACCGGATTTGGGGCTTAAACAAAGTCGACACGCTTGAACTCACCGACTCTTTCATTTGGCCTAAATTTCTTCTTGGTGCACAAGTCTTTCAGATACTTGGCATAGGCCTACTCTCTTAACTAGGTCCAAAAGGCACATTCACCTCCACCTTCCCAAATAGGTCAATAATTTCCTTTTCATGTTTCATTCGTTGACCTTCTTACTCATCAAGTAGGAATTTGGGAAGGAAGGTCCTTCGATTGACTTCCTTTGTGTTGCTTCATTTCCACGAGATTTTCCTTTGCAGACTTTCTCCCGGACTACTGATGGTTGCTCTGCTTCCTCAATGGTTAATTTCTTCTTTTCTTCAAGATTCCTCTTCGCGATCACTCTCGATCGCATGCCTTCTTTTCTCTTACTGAGGTGTCTCTTCAACCTCAATTTCTTCGGGCGATTCTTCTTCTTCAGAATGCTAAATTGCACTTTCTTTCCACTCCTTAATTCAATTGCGGTTCGTGCTTTTCGATTTATAACCGTGTTGGAGGGAATTGATCCGCTACCTCGCTGATTTTCACTTTGTTGTTGGACAACCGGGTGACGAAGCGCTCATGTTCTCGCCTTGGTCTCCCATTGGTCCATCCGCTTCTCCAAGGCACTAAAGCGGTAGCATTCTTAGCGGAACTCGTTGGATTAAGTTTGCATGGCGACGTTGAATTGATTAGCCGTGGAGGTTCTTTCTTCCTTCATCAACGCCATCATACCATGTAGCAGCTTGGTTGGTGTCCTCTTTTGGCGGTTGGGTTGCACCATCAACGCTGTTGATCCCGAACCGGTTTGTAGATTGACCAGCCCACTCCTCGCTCAAATCGATTTAGTGTTCTTCCTCATTACCCTCCAACTAAAGTTAGGATGAGATCGCCATCCTTCATTATACGTGTTGGAGCACGGTCCCACTTTAGATTTTGTCTCCCGGTACACCGCAGACTTCTTCATACCTCCCGACGACATCGGTTATGTGCATCACCGATCCGCAAGAATCGCAACTAGGTGCGCCGCCAAAGGGAAAGCGATGAGCGATGTGCATTCAAATTTTTAACTCCGTCAGAATCGAGGACAACCGTGAAGTTATCCGATGTTCCAGGAATCCACCTTGATTCCGCACTTTCCATCCTTTTGTCCGAGCCGACATGGCTCCCACTTCACGGACACTCCGAATCTCCGACACTATATCATTGATGATTTAGGCCATCCTTTGATCAAGGCCCACGCTTTCAAAGCGCGTGAGGTCGATCAACGATCCTCCGGCAAAGATCTAACATTCCCTTTCTCGATTCTTCACCCCATCATAGAAATATTGAACAAGTCGCTCATCGTGAATTTGATGATGGGGCACCGAGACAACAGATCCTCAAATCTGCTCCAAAAGTCATACAAGGACTCGCCATAGTCTTGCTTCGCGTAATAAATTTCTTTCCTCATCGATGATGTCCTCGAGGCTGGAAAATACTTTTCCAGAATGCTTTTCTCAAATTGGCCCAACTGTGATAGGCATTTGCGACATGCCTGGGAGGCTCATGTACCACTCCCGCCTTTCCTTCTAACGACAAGTGGAATACCTTCCACAAAGACTTGGTCCGTATGTGCTCCTACAGTGCTTCATACTCGACAAATCATGGTAAGGGCTTCAAGATGCATGTAGGGTCCTCTCCGCCAAACCGTGAAATTTGGGAGAGAGTTGATCAATAAACCTTAACTTCAAATTGACGCCGGGTTAGGGCAAAGCAGATGAAAGGATCGTAGTTTACGTCCGGGTTGTAGCTTCGCGGATTGTTCTACGCCTAATGTTCGCATTATTGTCATCTACGCTGCCTCGTCACCGCTAAGACCGTGATCTCCATTTCGGGTGGGTGACCGATATTCTTGTTGTTCACCATTCAGATTCTAGTCGATCTAGTGTGCTAAGTCTTTCTTGCTCTCTCTTGTTTTTCCTAAGTTGTTCACGGTGTCGCCAATTTCAGTTGAAATGAACTAGCCTAAGTCTACGGGCATGCACAAGAGAAGTTCACCTAAGATAGCTCACTAAAACGACAATGATAGCAAGGTTTCAATTCACTCAGTTCGCCGCGACGTAAGAACTTGCTGCGCGAATCGAGTAAAATTGTAACTTTCGTCATGGGCGAATATATGAACTCGTCATAATGATCGATGAACTCATTGTGATTTAACAATGAACTCGCCACACCCAGAAGCATGCATCAAAGAAAGCAAACGAAATTAACTAAAATTAAGCACAATAAACAAAACAATCGACTAAACACTTAGAACCAAGCGTAATGAAATCACAAATGTAATTAACACTAAAAACACTTAAGGTAATGTAAATTAAGAATGAAATTATGCAATGCAAATAAAATGCAAACAACAAAATTAAAATCAAAACAAACACCGCTAACCTAAAGAACCAATTAATTTGATTCCCAAGAATGGCGCCTAATTTGATCGTCGGCTTATCGCTCAATATTAAAATTGATCCTCTAAACCGTCAAATAAAATTTATACCAAGGATTGCAATACAGATGCAACCTCGGTCGACTCTCAAGGAACCAAAGGTACTAACCGATCCTAGACTAGCCTAATGTTTGAATGATGCATGCAATTAAAGCAATAAAAAGGGGGTTTTGATTTGATTAACTAAAAATTAAACTAAGCCAAAGTAAGAATAAATGTTTTTTGGGATTTTTAGAAAACTAAACGATTGAAATTAAACAAGTGTGAAATCAAATTACTAAAACTCTCTTGAAAATGTAGCTCGGGTCATCATCGTTCAAAATAATATCGGAGTTTGAAATCCACTAAGTTTCGAAAGCTAAACCTTAACAACTCGTTAAGTCCATAAATTAATTAATCAACTCGATTAATTAAAGTTTGTTAAAAACCTTAGTGTATGTATATAATGATTAATGCAATAAATCGATCAAACAATAACACAACCAACTCAATCAAACACAACTAGGCAGATTAAATCGATTAATGCAATCATCCAACTGATATACATGAACTCCATGTATTTAAGCACAACATTCAACAATAATCAATCCATAACATATATCAAAGTTTAACATCCGATTAAACTATAACCAGATTCAATCCATCATACAATGTATTCTCCAACTCGAGTTAATACTTAAAATATAATGTAAATCTAAAACTAAGATCGACACCCCAGCTTAAGCTCACTTAACTCGCACTTCACCCATCTTCAAGAGATCGGAGACTTAGCCACGATCACGGCAGAAGAGTCCATCATCGCCGGACACCCGACGCTGCTCATGATTCGACGATGAAGGATGAAGGAATGGTCGCGCGAAAATGAAGGCGGAAGAGAAGGTGGTGAATGTGGACGGCGTCTCTGCTCCAATCAAAACCGCAAAACCAAAGAAAACAAAACCTATTAGACGAACCGACAAAACAGAAGAAGAAGTTAACCCTGGAGAGCGGTCGCCGCTTTTTTCCCTAAATGGCAAGATTTTATAGGAGTCATGCGGGTCGGGTCGTAATAAGGATTAATTTCCATTCAGAAGTCGGTTACCGACATTCGCCAAGGGCGAATGGTCAGTAGTTCGCCATGGCGAAGTTCGATGGTCACCGCCACGATTTAAAGAATTAAATACCATTAATTCGCCGACGAATGGAGAGTTTGGTTCACCCAATAATCTCGCGTGTTGACTTGTTGAATGTTGACCTTTGGTCCTACAAAATACAACCCATTCGCAGATCAATTGTCCCAATAAAATTATGCAAAATTAATGACAAATGACAACAAAATACTAACAATGTGCAATTTATCAAAATCAGCAAAGGGACCAAAATAAGCATAAAAATCATAAATCAGGAGTCAACAAATGCATAATTACTAAAGAAAACGGGTCTAATTTATAATATAAATTTCGTCCAATCACATACATTAAACCCATTCAAACTTACCACTTCCATGATCACATACATGCTCAAAGAAATCCCTTGCATGCTTCTAACTACCAAAAGAAGGAAAGCAAACACAACTCTTACCTTAATCAAGTTCAAGCTATCAATTCTCCACAACTTCAAGTTCACACTTCTTCTTCTTCAATCCTCACCTACGATTTTTTATAAGCATCTTAACAATATCATCAATTCAAGATCTAAGCTTGGTCTTGGCTGTGACTAGTGAGGAAGCAAGCAAATAACAAGAGGAACTTAGATGAGAGGAGAAGGAACTAGTCGAAGGGAGAGAAACACAAATGAAGGGGACGCAAGTTTCGGATGAGAGGTGAACGCTTGCCTTCCAAGTGAATGTTTTTAACTCGAATAAGGAGAAAAGTCGTGAATGAGTTAATGGATAAGACAAGTTGAATAAGTAGCCCTTAAATGAAGGGAATGGTGGCAAAATATGATTTGTTGATGGATTTAAAGAAAAGTCCAAGAAAACTTATCAATATACTTTAATCAAAGCCAATTTTCGGTCATAGACAAACAAAAATTCATGCATTCATCTTCTTTAGGCAACATCACCAATAACAAGGATAAGAGGCATGTAATGAAGGTTTATGTTGGCAAAATCTCATTGGTCAAAGATTTAAAGAAAATCAACTAATTATTTCTTTAATCCGATAAAAAAACTAACCCAATCAACTCAATCAACCCCATTTCAATCCTAAATAATATACCCAATAGTACAGACTATTGGGTAGAAATTTCGCCATCAAAATCGTGGATTCGCCAATTTGGCGATTTTCCCGGTCCGAGAATTTTCGGAAATTTTCCCGAATCATTTTTTTGAAAATTACCTAAATTGTCCAAAATTGTAAAACATATGATAGTCCACTCCCAATAATTGTTCAAACACGAAAACCACATTTTCCACAACAAAAACACATTTAGGCCATTTACCGTCGATTTTGTCGGTCCGAGAATTTTCTCCGGATAATTCCAGAAAATTCCTATAAATCCCTAAAATGTAAAACACTCAATGGCGATCTAAATAATTTTTCAAATACAATTATCCCATAAATTTCACAAAAGATCTCAATTTGAAACCTAAGCCGGAAAATGTCATGAATGCATGTTTACCATGTGCAAGTGCAACAAACCATCAATCATAGAGGCGATAAGTTTTATGTTCAAGCCGAGATATAATTCAGTACTCCTAACCCGTCCCAATTTATGATAAGACCCTTCCCATCGGAGATGGGATGTTACACATGACGTGTCAGATGCTTGGTCACTTAACACAACCATATTCAAGTTTCGTCTGATTTCTTTGAATCTTTCTTCATTCAAATGCTTTGTGAAGATATCCGCCCATTGATGATTCGTCTCAACAAACTGTAGACTTACAACTCCCTTCTGTACATAGTCTCGTAGGAAATGATGTTTGACTTCGATATGCTTCATCCTCGAGTGTTGCATTGGATTCTTTGATAGATTGATAGCACTGGTGTTGTCACAATAAATTGGGATCTATTCTTCTTGTATTGAATAATCTTCTAACTGATACTTGATCTACAAAGTTCA
The DNA here is from genome assembly GCA_029891385.1 of Erythroxylum novogranatense. Lineage (NCBI taxonomy): Eukaryota > Viridiplantae > Streptophyta > Magnoliopsida > Malpighiales > Erythroxylaceae > Erythroxylum > Erythroxylum novogranatense. Next base: position 32,427,854 of record CM057229.1, read on the forward strand.
GAACAACAAACTTGCAATGATATATATTCAACCTGCGAGAGATGGAGCAATTGAGCTTTGCCTTTACTCGACCAAGAAACTAAGTTGTGGCAAGAAAGTGACACCTCCACTTGTACTCTTCCTATCAATTCTGCTCCAAAGAATCAGCATCACAAGATCCAATTAACTCGAAATCTTTACCTTCTCATACATTCAAAGAAAGATCAAGAGAACCTGAAAGATATCTCAAAATTCTTTTAATAGCAATATAGTGAGATTCTCTAGGATCTGCTTGAAATCTAGCACACAAACAAACACTAAACAAAATATCATATCTGTTTGCTGTAAGATAAAGCACAGAACCAATAGTACCTCTAAACAGGGTTTGATCAACCTTCTTACCTGCTTCATCCTTAGACAAAGGGTTTGAAGGATGCATAGGAGTAGACATAAGTTTCACTTTATCCATTCCATATTTAACCAACAGTTCTTTAATATATTTCTGTTGATTAATAAAATCTTTTCTTCGGTTTGCTTAATTTGTAACTCAAGAAAGAATTTTAATTCACCCATCATGCTCATCTCAAATTCACTCTTCATCAAATTTTCAAAACTAGAACATAACTTTTCAGACGTTGCACCAAAGATGATATCATCAACATATATTTCTACTATGAGGAAATCATTCTTAATGCATTTTCTAAATAATGTCTTATCTACATGTCCTCTACTAAAATCGTGCTCAATCAAAAACAAACTTAGATGATCATACTAAGCTCGAGGAGCTTGTTTTAAGCCATACAAAGTTTTATGAAGTCTATAGACATAATATGGTTTCTTAGAATCTTCAAAACCAGGAGGTTGCTTTACATTAACATCTTCATCTATAAAACCATTCAAAAAGGCACTTTTCACATCCATTTGAAATAGTTTTATATCATGACAGCTAACATATGCAAGCAAAATCCTAATAGCTTCTAATCTAGCTACAGGAGCATAGGTTTCATTATAGTCTATCCCTTCTTGTTGATTGTAGCCTTGAGCTACTAATCTAGCCTTGTTACGACTCACTATGCCTGACTCGTCTAGTTTATTCTTAAAAACCCATCGAGTTCCAATGATAGACTTTTTAGAGGGTTTTGGAAATAAAGACCAAACGCTATTCCTAGTAAATTGGTTCAGCTCCTCTTGCATGGCTAAAATCCACGCTTCATCTTGAAGAGCTTCATCAATTTTCTTAGGCTCTATTTCAGAAATAAAAGCTACATTTGCTTCTCTTCTGAATTTGGACCTAGTTCTCACACTTTCTGAGGTTTCTCCTATGATCAGATTTTCAGGGTGTGAGGACTTATATTTCCAGTCCTTTTTCAGACTAAGATTTCCAAGAACATCTTCTACTTTCTCTAGAGTAGCATCTGATGGTGAAATATCTACACTATCAACTAAGGGTACTGATAGGGATTATCAGTATCATTACTTCTATCTAGTTCAGAACCATCATCAAATTTGACATGAATAGATTCTTCAATAGTTTTAGAAGCAAGATTATAAACCCGATAGGCTTTAGAAGATAATGAATATCCTAGAAAAATTTCAGAATAGACCTTAGAATCAAATTTATCCAAAATTTCTTTTGTATTCAATATAGTACACTTGCAACTAAATGGGTGGAAGTAAGAGATATTTGACTTCCTTCCTTTCCATAATTCATATGGAGTTTTATTCAATAATGGTCGCAAAAGTATTCTATTTTGAATATAACAAGTTGTATTTATAGCTTCTGCCCAGAAATACTTAGGAAGATTCATTTCACATAGCATGGTTCTTGTCATTTCCTGAATCGTCCTGTTCTTTCTTTCTATAACTCCATTCTGTTGTGGAGTCTTAGAAGTAGAGAAATTATGAAAAATTCCATTATATTCACAAAATATTCTAAATTTTTCATTATCAGGTCCTTGGCTTCTTGTACTGTTGTGACTTTAGGTCTCCATCTTTTTGGGCAAACTCCTAAGAATCTTTCTTACATGATCTTGATTACCGTAGATTCTTCCAAGAGCTTTCAGTCCATTAAAGATAGTTTGAAATCGTCCAAACATCTGATCAATGTACTCATCTTTCTTCATTTTAAACAGCTCATACTGATGTACAAGAATGTTGATCTTGGACTCCTTTACTTGGTTTGTGCCTTCATGTGCGATGGATAAGGTATCCCATATCTCCTTTGTAGTTTTGCATCCATGAACTTTATCGTATTCACTTCTAATTAAAGCACAACTCAGAAAGAATTTGGCCTTTGAATTTAGTTGAAATCTTGCTTTGAGATCAACTGACCATCTGGTACGTGGAATAGTATTGCCATCATCATCTACTGGTACATATGGTCCATTCTCGATGATGTCCCAAAGATCAACATGTGTGGATTCAATGAAAAGCCACATCCTGTCCTTCCAATAATGATAGTCCTCACCATTGAATGCAGGAGGTCTTGTGACGGAGGCACCTTCAGCAATAAACACGTGTGATTCTGCCATGGATCTTTTTCTTCAATGTGTAAATGTAGTTCTTGGAAATCGGGTTCTGATACCAATTGAAGTAAATCACACGTTAATGTTAAACTCATGAAGAACACAAGAAGGGGGGTTGAATTGTGTAATCTTTTCGTGAATACACAAAACCTTTAATAATCTCTTGAAAAAGAAACTTTTTCAAGTATTAAGTGAATATCAAATAGATACTTACTTAAATCGCAAATAACTCGTATGAAGTTGTAAATGAACAAGAGTATTTAAGAGTAAAGAGTTAGAAGATGGACGATATGATTTTTATACTGGTTCACCCCAAACCTTGGGCTACGTCCAATCCTCAAAATTTTTATGAGTTTTCACTATACTTCGTCAAAATTACAAGTATTCTTTCCTCCCTTCCAGAGCCTCTCCAGGTGTCTTTCACTGAGTATTTTTCAACTATCGTAGCCTCTCCAGACTCTTAGTTTGTTCTTTCTCTCACTAAAAAGATATTGTGAGCTTTCGATACAGTAATGTTAGCTCTCGTATATCGCAAAGAATTTTTTGTACATAAACGCTTGTAAACAAAAAGGTAGTTCAGTCTTCGACTACAACTAGTATTTATAGTCTAAGTCTCCAACCGCTTCTTGAATCTTGATAACTGCTTCTTGCTTCTTGCTTCTTGTAGAAACCATTATTTTGTTGAGTTCTGTAACTAACTCAACTTGCTTCTTCTTAGTTTTCGAACTTCTTCTGAGTTTTAAAACTTCTTCTGAGTTTTCGAACTTCTTATGAGTTTTCAAACTTCTTTTGAGTTTTCAAATTTCTTCTGAGTTTTGAACTTCTTCTGAGTTTTGAAACTTCTTCTGAGTTTTCAAACTTCTTCTGAGTTTTCGAACTTCTTCTGCGTTTTGAAACTTCTTTTGTGTTTTGAACTTCTTTTGAGTTTTCGAACTTCTTCTGAGTTTTGAAACTTCTTCTGAGTCTTGCAACTTCTTCTGTGTTTTGAAACTCCTTCTGTATTTCGCAACTTCTTTTGTGTTTTCTCACTGCACGTTTAACACACTTATTAAAACAGTTCATTTATTTTAAACATTATTATTATTTGATTATCAACAAAATTATTAAACGTGAAGTCATTTGGACTTAACATAGGTTTCGATTTTTTGTCCTCATTTTCCACAAAATCTGAAACCATCATCTTCTACCTTTCATGGCTAATCGTTGGAGCTCAATATTGGCAGCATCTCAAATGAATTTTTGTGGATAATTTATCATAATCCTTTAGTTCAATGACAAAGGCAGGATCTTGGAATTTTATAGGGGAGTTTAAACTGCATTTGTCTTCTAACCATTTAATTATTTAGTAATTCCTAGGCCTTAGGATAAATATTTAATTATTTGGAATTACGCATTAATTATATCTTTGAATTGGAAGATTCTGTGGATGGATTATTGTTTAGCAATTGATATTGTGTTGATTTTGAGTTTAATTTCATTACTTTGTTTTAGGTCAAGACTTTGTATTGAGATTTTAGCGAAATTGGTGATTATTCGAGGTGGCTTGAATTACTGGATCATTTTATCTGTTGCTATCATTAATTCTGTTTCTTAATTACTGAGTAAAAATCGAGCATTGGTTTTAGTATCCTTAGTTCTATTTTACTATTCTAGTGGCAATTAGTAAATTGGGATTTTGGAAATTAGTTTTGTAACAATTTGAGGTGACTCGATTGTTAGATTAAAAGCTCGATTTTAATTCTAGGTTTAATTGTTTTAACTCCCATATCTGTTTGAGTGATGATTGCCTGCACCATTGAACTGGAGGATCGTGTTTATCATTGTTAATTACTTGTGTTTGTCTTCTTATTCAATTCACTCATTGTCATTTCATATTACTCATTTCAATTTTAAAATACCAAAAACAAGTCCTTAATGTTTATTTCAATTCGTTGCAAACTTTAGCGATAATTGTTCAAATCAAACCCTATTTTATAGTCTAGGTTGCATTACATCTAGTTACTTAGGAAATTAATTTCATCTTTTGGTTCCTCAAAGAGAACGACCCGAGATTGCGCTATATGCAATCCTTGGTTAAAATTTTGAAGTAACCCCAAGGCAACGGCGAACAAAAAGGTTATTTGAAGTGGTGCCATTACCGGGGAACCAAGAAATTGATTCCTTATAACTAAGTGTCAAGTAACATTTGACTGGGATTTTTGTGTTGAGCCTCATACTTGCATATTTTTTCTTGGCTAGATAAAAGTTTTGGGTTTATTTTTTTATTTATGCATATTAGTACAATTTTTGACATTCTTTGATTACTTGTGCATATTACAGGTTTTCACACTCTTTCATATACCACAGTGTCATCCATACACACATACACTTGCATTCATTAGATTCTTCCTTTCTTTTTTACGAATCTTGTTGTGTGAGTTAGTTTTGCACCTCGTTCTTATTGTTATTGTTTTATGCCCAGGAGTGATAGGGCTTGACCTCTGGCTCCTTTAAATATTAAACTTGAGAGGTTAGTGAAAAAATTAGAAGAGGGAAGAGAATAGAGAGGGCAGGTCAATTTCTTTTTGAGGAAGAGCATATTTCAAAAGAGTCAAGTTTGTCATCGAGTGAATAATAGCCTAGTGAGAGAGCTAATTCTAGTGAACACTTGTCTGCTAGTGATTTTAAATTAGAGCAAGATACCATGGATGGTGATAATAGTAATAATAGATATGTTGGGCCTAATGGGAACAACAGACATGGTGAGAACAACATAAGGAATAATGGTGAGGATAATAGAAGCATGAGGGTGAAGTGAATCACACGTTAATACAATACTTATAAACGATATAGAATGCACGAGAAGGGGGGTTGAATTGTGTATTCCCCTTGTTTGTAAAATCTTTCAAAACTGTTTGTTAAAAATAAAATTCTTTACAGAACTTCTGATAGATTCTATGAAATCAACTTTAAAAACTTTGTTTACTGATTAAGTACTGATAAAACTTGAATCTAAAATAGAGATAGAGTGAAAGTGGTCGACACAACAATTTATCCTAGTTCACCCCAAACTGTGGACTACGTCCAATCCTCAGAGTTCTTTCTGAGATTTTCACTATCTCTTTCAACGTTACAAGTATTCTTTTCGAGCCCCTTCAGGTCTCTACAATCAGTATTCTTTCACACTTAGCCTCCGCAGCTATCTCAGACTACTTTTTCTCGTAAAAGTGTTTGCACACTTGTTACAAGAAAATAGCTCTCACTACTTTGAGAATGTAATGTCGCTTGTTAACTTTCGATCACTTTTTTTAATTTTGGCTAACTTTGAAATCTTCGACTTCGACTCGTATTTATAGCCTTCGCTCCAACCGCTTCTTGATTCTTGTTTCTTGAATCTTTAAAGAAACAGTTATTCATTGAGTTCAGAATTAACTCGAATCGACTCCTTCGCCTTCTTTTGAATTCTCAGACTGCTTTTCTTCGCCTATATTTTATCGCTCAGGCTTCAGGTTCAAGTCTGCTTTTTACTACCAGGTTCCGCTTACTTAAATCAGGTTCGATTTTACTTTGTCTATGTCTCGCTTATCGTTTCACGCCTTCGCTCGCTTTTACTATTCGTCGGCGTCAGATTCGCTTTGCTAGCGTCTGCGGCTCGCTTTTCATTTTCAAGGCTCTGTTTATTTAGCGCTCAAGGCTCGTGTTCCTTCAATCAGTATGACTTCATCTCGCTTTTGTTTTTCTTTTATTTTGCTCTTTTGTTATACATCAAAATCATATCTAAGTAAAGTCATTTGGACTTAACAATCTCCCCCTTTTTGATGATAACAAATTATATACAAAAGAAAACAAAATACAATTTTTTTGAAAAGAACAACAACAAAAACTTATCTGCAGAACTTCTTCTTTGACTTCTTCCTTTCTTCGTCTGCTTCAGTCACACCTTCTTCTTTGAACATTTTGAACATCCTCTTCTCTTCTGCTCATTCTTTTCTCCCTTTATTCATTCTCTTCTTTTCTGCTCTTCTCCCCCTATTTGTTTTAATCAAAAATGATTAACGATGATGGCTCTTCAGCAGTTCTGTCATCATCTTCTTCAAATCATTCATCGTCTCCTTGATCTCATTGACTTCTCCGCGTAATCTGCTGAGTTCATCTGATGAGTCAATCGATGAGGAGGCTTGATCAACATTTTCTGAGGAAGGAGGGAACAGAATGGTAGTAGTATAAGCATCAGAGGTAGTAATGTATTCTTCATTAAGCTCAATGTTTGGTGGACGAATAAATGTTTCAGCTTCTGGAAGATCTAAGTCAAATGGAACAGGCAGCATCAGCAACTTTCTTCCTTGCAGGGGTAATGCTTGAGCTTGAATAGACAGTGTATCAGATAAAGTTCTAATATGCAAAACTGTCTGAACAAGGAACTCTATAAACATCCCTGTGATAACTCTTCCTCCCATTGGACAGTCTTCTCGCTTGTCAGTATAACTGCAGCTCGCTTCATCTTTGTTCTGTGTAGAAGCGCATGCTTCATCAATTTTACGCACTTCTTCTGCTATTTGATCTGCGGATAGATCATCACAAACTTCTTCAGGAAATAGTTTCATCTTCCCCTTAGTCAAATCCAACGGATATCTTGGCTGGATGTCTGGTGCAACCTTTATTTCGGTCTTCTCTATGATCGAAAAAATAGTACACGGCTTACAGGAAATTTTTGTAGGGTATGGCTTCGTAGTAGCATCCCTCATAGCATAGTAGAACATCTTTTCATCTTCTTTTAGTAATTCCCATGTGTCACTATTTATTGACATAGTCGCACGACGCCCATCGCCTTCTTCATTGGTTGACTACAGATTGCAATAGCAGTTCTTCTTCTGGTAACAACTTCAATCATTCTGATCTTCAGCTTATGTTTTCTCAAAAACTTATGATAGTTGTATAGCATCAGACACGGTTCATCATCATTCGAGTCTGATTCTACTGTTGCCTCTATAATAGGGCTCTTCTGAACCGAGCTTTCCTCCACTGGTTCCTCCTGTTGAACAATGGGGATTTCCTGAACTGCGCTTTGCTCAGTTTCTTTTTCTTTTTGAGCAGCATCAAGGGTTTCTTTCTTTCGACTATCTTCCCCAACAGTTGACACGGTCGTCTTCCGACTAATCTTCTTAGTTTTGTCTTCTGCTTCAGCTAGTCTTGAAGATTTCTGAACTTAAGATTTAACTCTCTCAGATTCTGATTTTCTTTTCTTCTTCTCAGTCTCTTTAGCTTTTCCGTCAGATCCTCTTCCGTATAGAGACTAAAGATCTGTTGTTTTACGTGCACGAGATTGAGAGGATTGTTCCCACTGCTCTCGGCAATCTTCTCTTCTTTTTGCCTTAGAGTCTGAATCCTCGGTGATCTCTTTGCCTTCTTCGTAACTTCACTTAAAAGACTTTCTCCTTGTCTTTTTGGCGCACCTTCTTTTGTCCTTCGAGGTAGACTTACTTTGGTTTTAGGACTCGCCTGTTTTATCAGCGGTCTTCCTGATGTTCTTCTTAGTTCATCTGCAGACGATCTCATACTCTGTTAAGCTCGAGCACTTGAAGCGGGAGACTTCTTCGAAACACGCTCCCCCTCAGTTCTTGTTCTCCTTGAAGAGTCCGCTTCTTGTTTAACTACGATCCTCAGACCCATTCGTCGTATTGTGATTGAATCAATCTTACTCTTCACTGGTACAATCCTTCTATTTCCTCTGTGGAGAAGGATTTCCGATTCCTTAAAAATCCTTGTCAGAAGCATGCCATAAGGATAGCTATTTGTATCCTTCATCCCCTTAATCATGTAGTGAAAGATTAAGAAGGGTAAGTCGATGGGATTACGATTCAGCAGGTAGAACAGGCACTGTTCATCCAAGGTAGTCACCAAATGCCTTGAACCTGCTCTGGGTAGAATGCAATTAAACAGAATCGTATGGAGAACCCTAGCTTTTGGGACCAGATTCGACATCTTCCTCTCCGAAGGGTCGTTCACTCCATATAACTGTTTGCTAACATCTTCTTCCCTCATATTGACTGTTGTCATCCACTTAGCCTTGGTTGACAGGGTCTCACCAACCGATTGACAATCAGTCACCTTCTTAATCAGCTCCTTAGTCACAACAACAGATATGCCATCTACTGAAAATACCACATTGTTGTCTATAAGTTGAGCGTTCTTCCAAAACTCATACACTTCGTCAGTATAGACTGGTTCTCGTACCTGGAAGAAATTCCTCCAACCAGCTCTTTCAATCTCTGGTTCTACGTCCATACCATCATTCCTCAATGACTCGAAATCAACATGTCTTCTTAAAATCATAGCTGCTTCCATTGTTTCATAACGAAAACTATTTCTGGTAAGCTTTTCGTATGGAGTAGGATGATTGAGAAAAATTTGAAAGCAAGATGAACCGTCTGGATATGAAAGTAACCGCAATGATTTCAACTTCAGGCTACTTGAAGGATCTAGACTGGTGTGTTCTAGAATCATTAAGATCCTCGATATTATCAGATTTTTTCCTCCAAAACTTCCTTGACAGAGAAGTTACCAGCTGTAACTCACTGTATCTGACGCTGTTAGTTTTGATGTTACTTTTAGCCTGACTATTCGCTTAACATAACCATGTTAAGGTTGCATCTGATCTTCTGGAACCGTTCTTCACTCAGTGGTTTGGTGAAGATGTCTGCCCACTGATGCTCTATTTCGATGAACTGTAGACGCACCACCTTCCTCTGAACATAGTCTCTCAGAAATGATGTTCGACTTCTATGTGCTTCACTCTGAATGTCAATCGGATTCTTTGATGATTGATTGCACCGGTGTTGTCGCAGAGATTGGAATCTCCTCTTCTCGAATCGAGTAGTCTTCAAGTTGATACTTGATCCATAGTGTTCGTGAATGTTAAATCATGGGTAGACATATATTCGCTTCACGGTTGATAAAGCGATTGAGCTTTGTCTCGCTGACCAGAAACTAGGTTTGCACCAAGAAAGTGACATCCTCCACTTGTCTTTGCTCCTTTCAATTTTATCTCCCATAGTCCGCATCGCAATATCCAATTAACTCAAATCTCTACCTTTCTCAAACATTAAGCAAAGATCAAGAGTACCGCAAGATATCTCATAATTCTTTTAACAAAGAATAAATGAGACTCTCTAAGATCGGCCTAAAACCTTGCACACAAGCAAAAACTGAATAAAATATCAGGTCTACTTGCTGTAAGATACAGTAAAGAACCGATCATCCCTCTATACAGGGCCTGATCCACCTTCTTACCAATTTCATCTTTCGACAAAAGGTTTGAAGGATGCATCGGAGTACTCATTGGCTTCACATTTTGCATATCAAATTTAAGCAACAATTCTTTCACGTATTTTTGTTGATGAATAAAGATCTTCTCTTCGGTCTGCTTAACTTGCAACCCAAGAAAGAACTTTAATTCACTCATTATGCTCATTTCAAACTCTTTCTTCATTAGACTCTCAAACTCCATGCATAACCTTTTTGAGGTAGCTCCAAAAATAATATCATCAACGTATATCTGAACTAAAATAAAATCATTCTGAAAATTCTTCCTAAAGAGCGTCTTATCAACTTGACCTCGACTAAAACTATTCTCTAAGAGAAAAGTACTCAGACGATCATACCGAGCTCTGTGGAGCTTGCTTCAAATCAGATAAGGCTTTATGAAGTCTATAGACATGGTCCGATTCTTAACATCCTCGGCCGTGTGGTTGCTTAACATAAACCTCTTCGCCTATAAAACTATTCGAAAGGCACTCTTCACATCCATCCAAAAAGCTTTATATCATGACACACAAGATATGCCACAGTAATCCTAATGGCTTCAAGTCTTTCTACCGGAGCATACGCCTCATTGTAGTCTATTCCTTCTGCGATTATAGCCTTGTGATACTAATCTAGCCTTATTTCTACTCACTCTTCCCGATTCGCCTAACTTATTCTTAAAGACCCATCTGGTTCCTATGATGGATTTCTTAGAGGTTTCTAACCAAGGACCACACATTATTCCTAGTAAATTGATTCACTCCTCTTGCATGGCTAACACCCAAGCTTCGCTTCAAGAGCTTCTCAACCTTCTTAAGTTCTATTTCGTAGATAAAAGCCACATTAGCTTCTCTTCCAATCGACCTTGTTCGACTCCTTCAAGTCTCCGATAATCAACTCTTCCGATGAGAACTTTTATATTTCCAGTCTCTTTTCAGTCCGATAGTTTATGGAATATCTTCAATTTTTTCTACATGAGTTCCTGATGATGGAGTTTCTGTGCTATCATCTAAGCTTTTTGAAGGTTCTTCAGTTTCCATGTCATCTTCCTTATGAGGTTGGGAATTATCATCAAATTTGACATGGATGGTCTCCTCAACTATCTTTAAAGTAAGGTTGTACACCCGAAATGCCTTAGACGATGATGAGTAGCCTAGAAAGATTCCTGGATAGGTCTTTGAATCGAATTTATCCAACAGCTCCTTTGTGTTCAGAATAGAGAATTTGCACCTGAATGGATGAAAGTAAGATATATTTGGTCTTCTTCCATTCCATAACTCATAAGGAGTCTTCCTCAACATAGGTCGCAACAGAATTCTATTCTGAATACAGCATGCTGTATTCACAGCTTCTTCCTAGAAATATTTAGGAAGATTCATCTCACATAGCATGGTCCTTGCCATCTCTTGAATCGTCCTGTTCTTCCTCTCAACAACTCGATTCTGTTGTGGAGTTATGGGAGCCGAGAAATTGTGGAAAATTCTATTTTCCTCACATAATAACCTAAACTTCTCATTCTCAAATTCTCCACCATGGTCACTCCTGATACTGGCTATAGACACTCCTTTTTCATTATGTAACTTTCTAGATAAGGTCCTAAAGCACTTAAAAGATTCATCTCTGTGTGATAAAAACAATATCCAACAAAATCGAGTAAAGTCATCAACAATAACAAGTCCATATTTCTTTCCGCCAAGACTTATTGTCCTTGTTGGACCAAATAAATCCATATGTAACAGTTCTAAGGGTCTAGATGATGTTAAAAGAAATTAGAAGAAAAAAAAGTTTTAACTTGTTTTCCTTTCAAACAATTTTCACAGAAAAACTCTTTTTCAAAACTTATTTTTGGCAATCCTCTTACCAAATCATGTTTTGCCAACTTTGAAATATGTTTAAAAGAGACATGACCTAGCTTTTTATGCCAAATTAGTCTTTCTTCTTTGGAAGATAGAAAACATGAAATGTTTTGGTTTTGAAAATCTTCTAAATCAATTTTATAAAGATTGTTTCTTCTCTTGGCAAAGAAAAGTATAGATCCATCTTTGTTTCTGACTTCGCAAAGATTTTGATTGAATGTGACAAAGGAAACCAGAATCACACAATTGATCGACGCTAATCAAGTTATGCTTCGCACCATCAACAAGCAAGACATTATTTATGCATGCAAAGGAATCTTTACCTATTTTACCGATTCCAATAATCTTGCCTCATTGTTGTCTCCGAAGTTACCGATCCTCCTTTCTTATATCAAGGTCTAGGAACATAGACCTTCTTCCCGTCATGTGTCGTGAGCATCCACCGCCTAAATACCAATGGTGCTTGTCGTATCTTCCAAGGAAGGATATCTGCAAGAGAAACTATTTTTTTTGGTACCCAAATTTTCTTGGGTCCTTTATGGTTAGTAGTATGCATATGATGAGTTCTTTGATGCATATAACTAGAACGTTGATCAAAACGAGATCTATTAGAGTTTCTCTTTGAAAGAAAGGTTTATTATGAGATCGAGTCTTGTTAGTCAGAAACCCTAATCCGGTTTTATCACTTTCGATGTCTACATTTTTCAAGCATCTCATTCATTTTCTTAGTGTTTCTATGAAGGTAGCTAAATAAGTCGATGATTCTTAATTCTTAGTTTAAGTTCGATTAATCTCTTCCGATCCGCCTATGACTTTATTTTTCTCCTCTAATTGCTTCTTTAGATGCACATTTTCTCTCTATTACTTCAAAGACGCCTAATATTTTCTACCTACGTTTTCTTTAACAAATTGTACTGTTTCAAGATAGCATGAGAATCTTCTAACAATTCTGAGTAGGCATCATGCAAATTAGCGTAGTCAGATTTTACCTCCTCATCACTATCTTCCCTACCATCAAGGATGTTTGCATGTTCGCACCATTCGAACCTCAGATCTCGATTGTGATGAATCTAGGTCCTCCCACGTTGCCATCATGTTTTTTTTGCCTTTTCTACTCTTCTTTGGTTTCTTCTTTAGATTCGGACATTCGGACTTGTAGTGTCTAGGCTGATTGCACTCGTAGCAGATGGAAGATGACTTCTCTGGCTTAGCTTCATCTTTGACATTCTTCTTGAAAGTCTGGTTTGCTTTGGACTTCTTCTGCCACATGTGTCTTATCTTTATACAGATGAAAGATAACTCGTCGTCTTCATCACTTGACTCTGGTTCTGATTGGCCGGAGTCGTCATCCTTTGATTCTTCAATCTTTAACACTTTTGATGACTTCCTCCTTCTTTGAGTCTTGTGATTCTTATGTCCGGCCTTCAGCGCTATCGACTTGTCCCTTTTGGGCTTTTCTTCAAAGATCGAGTTCAACTTCATGAATCTTCAGGATCCAAGCAACTCGCTGCTTTAACACGCTCAAGTCTTTGGCTTCTTGCACCATAGTAACTTTAGGTCTCCATCTCTTCGAAAGACTTCTTAGGATCTTTCGAACATGGTCTTGATTGTTATATGTCCTTCCAAGAGCTTTTAATCCATTGACAATTGTTTGAAATCTTCCAAACATTTTATCAATAGATTCTTCATCTTTCATCCTGAAAAGTTCATACTGGTGCACAAGAATACTTATCTTGGATTCTTTAACTTGACTTGTTCCTTCGTGAGCAATGGACAATGTGTCCCACATCTCCTTTGCAGTATCGCATCCGTGGACTTTATCATACTCGCTTCGCTAGGGACACACGCCGCAAGAACTTAGCTTTGAGTTCGCTTGTATTCTCGCCTTTCCGGTTCCGTCATCCATCTCGACTCGTGGAATGGAATTGCCATCTTCGTCTACTAGTGTATAAGGTCCGTTCTCTATTACGTCCTAAAGGTCGACATGAGTAGATTCTATGAATAACCGCATCCTATCTTTCCAGTAATGATAATCTTTTCCGTTGAATGCTGGAGGTCTAGTGACTGAGGCTCCTTCTACGATGTATACATGTGATTCCGCCATTATCTTTGATCCACACATTGCTAAAGTGATCCTTGGATACCAGGCTCTGATACCAATTGAAGTAAATCACACGTTAATACAATACTTATAAACGATATAGAATGCACGAGAAGGGGGGGTTGAATTGTGTATTCCCCTTGTTTGTAAAATCTTTCAAAACTGTTTGTTAAAAATAAAATTCTTTACAGAACTTCTGATAGATTCTATGAAATCAAAATTTTAAAAACTTTGTTTACTGATTGAACACTGATAAAACTTGAATCTAAAATAGAGATAGAGTGAAAGTGGTCGACACAACAATTTATCCTGGTTCACCCCAAACCGTGGGCTACGTTCAATCCTCAGAGTTCTTTCTGAGATTTCCACTATCTCTTTCAACGTTACAAGTATTCTTTTCGAGCCTCTTCAGGTCTCTACAATCAGATTCTTTCACACTTAGCCTCCGCAGCTATCTCGACTACTTTTTATCGTAAAAGTGTTTGCACACTTGTTACAATAAAATAGCTCTCAGCTAATTTGAACAGAATGCTTTTTGCTAACTTTCGATCACTTTTTCTAATTTTGGCTAACTTTGCAATCTTCAACTTCGACTCGTATTTATAGCCTTCATCTCCAACTGCTTCTTGACTCTTGTTTCTTGAATCTTTAAAGAAACGATTATTCAGTTGAGTTCTGTAAATAACTCGAACTGACTCCTTCATCTTCTTTTTGAATTTCGCATCTGTTTTTCTTTATCTCATATTTTATCGTCGTGCTTCGCGTCAAGGCCTGCTTTTACTTCGCCTCAGGTTCCGCTTACTTCGCCTGCTTCGCTTTTACTTTTTCGCCTTTTTTTACGCTTTACTATTCGTGATCGTCTTTTGTTTCGCTTTGCTTAGCGCCATCTACTTTTCATTTTGTGTCTGTTTCATTTAGCGTCTGCGTCTGTGTTCCTTCGTCTATATGACTTCGTCTGTCTGACTTCATCTGCTTTTGTTTTACTTTTATTTTGCTCTTTTGTTATACATCAAAATCATATCTAAGTAAAGTCATTTGGACTTAACAGAGGGAGATTAATAATTCAAATGTTGATTATGATCCTTATGGCTTTTATACTGATGATATGAACTTCGAAATTAAAGGAGATTTAATCTGATTCCATGGCTTTGTAGGTGATGATCCACATAGGCATTTGAAGACTATGCACATGGTGTGTTCTTTCATGAAACCACCCATGGCAAATCTTGAAGATGTATTGAGGAGAGCATTCGGCTTCATTTTAGAAGGAAAAGCTAAGGAGTGGCTTTACACACTACCTCAACATTTCACCATGTTCACCTGGGATTAATTAAAAGGAGCGTTCTTAGATAAGTATTTTCCCGTCTCTAAGACTTCGAGGCTTAAGAAGGAGATAACTAGTATGGTGCAACGAGATAATAAATCCATGCATGAATATTGGACAAGGTTCATCACACTTCTAACTCATTGTCCCCACCACAACATTTCAAAGAATGATCTGGTCAACTCTTTCTATGAAGGGCTTCTTCCACATCATAAGCCCTCAATTCATGCCACTGCAAATGGTTCGCTCAGAGAATTAAGTCCCAATGTTGCATGGGACCTACTTCAAAAGATGGCTACCAACGACTCTTAATCTAGAGACTCAAGAAGGGTGTCCAATACCTCATCAGTTTCTTTCTAAGATATTCTTGCTGAAAGTATTGCCTTGGGAAATAGAGTGGAGAAAATACTCAATATTTTAGAGAATAATGTGAAAGCTAAGTAAGTTAATTCAGTGAGTCATTCTCAAGCTATAGTAGTCAGTTGTGAGTACTGCGGGTCCATAATGCATGCTTCCAATAATTGTGCTAGATATGAGAGGTCCATGCCCTCTATCAAAATAGAAATGGCCAATATCAGAAGAGGGATCCCTACTCCAACACCTTTAACCCAAGTTGGATAGATCATCCTAATTTTAGATGGGGTAGGGATCAAGGAAATTCTTCTAATCAAATGGTCTCTAATCAAGGGGTGTCATCTTCTGTTTCTAAGGGTGATGAATTTTCTATGATCATGAAGGGCATTGCTAGAATAAATTCAAGATTAGATCAAGAAAAGGCACAAACTGATATTAAGTTGAATGCTATGGGAAATAAGAAGGACTATTGTTTACAAAATGTGTTCTCTAAGTTGGAGCAAATAGAGACAAAGCATGAGAACTTGAACACTTTTGTTACTCAAATCTCCAACAACTTGAGTGAACAGTAAGCAAAGAGTAATGGTTCCATACCCTCCAATACAGTGATAAATCCAAAATCTCTAAATGCAATCACACTGAGAAGTGGTAAGAAAATTGGTGTTAAGAAAGTGAGTTTCAAAGAGAATGAAGAGGATGAAGAATCGGTTGATGAGCAAAATGAAGTTGACAGTCCTCCTATTGGACCCCGATCTTTGAGTGAAAATTTGAATTATGAAAATGAAATTTAAGGAGTGCTTTGTGTATGTCTTGTATAAGAGATGACTTAAAATTTAAAGAATATTGAGAAGAAAAGAAATGATCTGATTTTGATATCTTTGAGGTTTCGAGTGGATTGGTATGGTTTATGAAATTAAGTGGATGAGTTGATTGAAATTGTTGAAAATCATGACTAAAAAGAGAAAGTGTGAAAATATGAAAATTGTGAAATAGTTGACTTTTACGCTTGAAAGTTGACTTTGATTTAGGCATAATTTGAGAAAATGGTCTTCTGAAACTTGTAGAGTACGTAAAGAGCTTTCTCAGAGCTATAAAATTTGCAATTTTTCGATATCGGGAGCTAAGTTATGATCGCTAAAGTTTATGTTTGAAAGGTTTGACTTTTATTATGGCTGAAACTTTGACTGAGAAATTAACCTAGTTAGAGGTTAATTGAGCTTTGATGTTCTTCATGAAAGTTGAAGGATTTGATTTGACCTTTATTTCGATATAAAGTATGCAATTTTCGATCTCTAATAATAAGTTATGATTTTTACAAGTTTATATTGTGGTTTTAGCATGATTATTAGAGGATAGTATCTTTGACCGGAAAATGGACTCCCGTAAGAGTCAAATTAATTTTTATGTCCTTCGTGGAAGATGTAGAGCTTTCTTCAAGCTTTCTATAGAGACTAAGTTTGTCAAAATTGGAGTTTGGGAGTAAGAGTTATGAATTTTGGAAGTTTTGGATTTTTATGTGAAAAAAAAAAAGTACCCCCGTCACTAGAGCGACGCATCACCGTAGTGATGGCGAGCGTTCAGCTCGCCGCGTCGCCAGGGCGACCGTGCCCTAATACGATGCCGTTTTGCTCCTTTAGTTTTCTTGATTCCTCCTCCAATCCGACCTTTCTTCACTGTTTTGCTCATATCTTTTCCGTCCAACATCCGATTGAGTTGATTCTTGCGGCGTTGGATTCCTAAGACAATTATCTACATCCTCATACAAATTTGTGAATTTTTGAGATTAAATTAATGGTGATTAATTTAATCAAAGTTAGTTACGGAAATTTTCTGAACATGATTCAGTATTTTGTGAAATTCGGGATCTGTAGAGATCCGATTGAAGCGATTCTTGAGGCGAAATAAAGATAAGACAAAGGGATACAAATCATATGAAGACATGAAATGTCAATTTTGCCCCTAAGACTTTTAATTTCTGAATTTAAGTTCGGATTAGGGTGAAATTTTTGGATTAGGAACACCTGAGAGTATTTTGAGCATAACTTTTGATCTGGGAATTGAAATGAGGCGATTCTTGTTTTGAATTAAACTAGAGACATAAGGCTATAATTTGTATGAAGACATTGAGTTTCAATTCTGAGATTAAGAATGTAAACTTTTGGATGGAAATAATCGTATATGAAAAATGTGTTAGAATACGGATATTCCCGAACTGCTTTATGATAATTTTTGGTATAGTGATCCGAATTGAGCGCGGTTGGTGGCGTTGGATTCGTATGATTGAGAGGAACATTTCTAGAAGGAAGTTTGGACAAATTCCTTCAGCTTGATAGTGCGAATCAACCCGCAAGTAAGCATGACTTTAAGCTTTGAATGGAGGGTAAAATGGTCAATTAACCATCATTTAATGAAACACACATGAGGGATGTCGTTTTGAGTAATTAAAAGCCACGAAAGTGGCTGGTAATTTCATAAAAAAGAAAAGAAAATAAGAAGGAGAAGAAGAATGAAGAAGTTTCGGTGGGAGAAAGAAGAGGGAGAAAGGTAAGCTTTGATTTTCTACTTATTTCTTAAGGCTTTTAGGATTTTCCAAGATGGAAAAGAGTGGAGAATGATGAGAGCTTCCTAAGGAACCAAGAAAATTGAATTTGGTGGAGAAATGAGGTAAGAGAAAATTTTCAACTATGAAGTTTTGTTGAGTTTTTATCGAGAAATATAGATAATGATATGGGTTTGTAATTTATGAAGTTGATTTTGATATATATGTTTTAGGTTGGGTTTAATTTTGGATGAAAATTTGATTTAGGTTTAGGCTTAATTTTATGATTAAGAATTTTGTGAAATTTTGGTGTAGAATTATAGATAATGATATGGGTTTGTAGAATATGAGGTTAATTTTGAAGAAATTGTATTTTATGATATTGAATTTGGATAAATTAGTTTAGGCCAATTTTAAGATTTGGGGAATTTTGAAATTGATGATCTAGATATTTTGGAATTAATGTGAATTGATGAATTGTGAAGTTAGTTTTGAAAATTAAGTTATTTATGAGATTGAATTTGAGTGTATTGGTTTAGGTCGAATTTTTGAAATTGAGGATTTTAGAAATTCTGATTTTAGAAAGCTTAGAAGTATGATGTTTATAAATTTCCGATAGTTAATTTTGGGAATTTCGCAATTTATGATGTGGAATTTAGATTTTATGGCTTAGGTCAATTTTAATTTGGAAGAATAAAGGAAGCGTTGGTCAAATTGATGATCGGGACGAATTCCTAGCGTCATTTTGAGGTGGGTAGCATATTTATATTTTGATTTATAGGCAATATACGAACTTTCAAAATGAAAGAAAGCAAAAGTTTGGATTTTGATAAATTATTGTAAACGTTTGAAAATAAGAATTGATTAAGAATTTTGAAATTTTGATTTTCGACTATTTTCTGAAAAATTATTATAAACTTAAATTCATTGTTTTAAATGATTTGATATATTGATAGAAATTTCTAAAAATGCATTTTTTGTGTATGCATTGACAAATTATGCAAATTGTTGCATCGATTGTTTGAATAAATTAAATTATATGAAGTATTTGAATTGTGAGTGTGTTTGTGTTCGTGTTTTTGAAAAAGTGCCTTCGGGCAATTTCAAAGTTTCAATTCTGAAATATGTGTTATGTGGGTTTGGTAGGTCCTTTGTGAGTCAGCGCTGTCTCTATTTGTATAGCCTTCTCCCGACTGCCCGCTAGTGGCATGGAGCTCCGATTCCGGACTCCCTCCACGGCTACACTGGATCGCCATGGACTGATTTGTGTTGATGCATGCAGTATAACCCGAAACACACGCCGGGTGGGAAATGCTAGCCTAGGTGTGGGGTCCAACATTAAGAAAGTGTAGTACGCTACTGCTTGGACCGAGCTGCACCATTCGATATGTTATGTGTTTTAATTTGTTCTGTCTTTGCATTCATGTTTAAAATTGAGGAATAAAAGTGAATTTTGTTATGAAAAGTTTGAAAATTGAAAGGTTTGAGGAAACCGTTTTGAAAATTACAAAGTTTGAAAAATTAGCCCTTTAGCAAAAAGCTTATGAAAATTGATTTACGCTTATTTGTCGATTTATAAATGTGTTATCCACGAGCTTCCGAGCTCACTTCTTTCATCCCCATCTCCGTGTTTCGAAAGGGAGATCTGATGAAAGAATGTGAAGACGTTTGGTTCTTTTGCATCGTTTGCATTGTATTATGAATCGAGATTTGAAATATTTTGTAAATGGTGTGAATTATCGTTAAGTAAATGATTATAATGTATTTCGAGCATGTATTTCGAATGTATGAAGATTATGAATTAATGTATGAGAGTATGAGATTGCATATGGAATTGTGTATGATTATGATGATGTAAGTAAATTATGGGTTGTATATGAGTGAATTGAGATATGGATGTTTTCGATGATGTTTGAGAATTATTAGAGTGTTAGGTATAGATGTGTGTTTCATCGGTGTTTGGATTCCTGACGGGAGTCCGATGACTTTGTGTGATTCTGAATTTTGTGAAGTGTATTTTACCTTTGCGTAAAATTTTGGGATAGGATAAATGCAAATTATATGCTGAAATTTCGATAAAATTAGAATAAAATGTAATTTAAGATTTGTATGGATAAGTAAGAATATGATCGACTTAGAGTTCTGCATGAGAATGATTTTCCAAAAGTGGAATTTGGTTGTGTGATTTGAATGAGGTTGACTAACGAGGTAAGAAATGAGAATAAGAAAAGAAAAAAAATTATTATACCGAATTTGATAGTCTAGGTTTTCCAACGCGATTATGTTCATTCGATAAGTTTTCTTTGATTATTGTTTTCGGATGTCGGATGTGTTCGCTTGATTTCGCTTAAGCTTCAAATCTATTCGCTTGATTCGATTAGTTATTGCTTCCGCTTTCATTTGCTTCCGCTTTTGATTACTCAGATTCGCTTCATTTGCTTTGCTTCCGGCCACGTTGTGATTCGAGTTAGTGTTTGCTATTGGCTTCCGCATTTTGTTTCCGCTTCGATATTTCGATGCGAAATTTCCGTTTCCATTAGATTCCGTTTTCTCCGTTTTTCGTTTTCCGGTTAGGATCCGGTTTTCGGATCGGGTCCCAACACCTCCTGCCAACAATACTCAAGAAACCTCCCAAGCTGAGAAGAAAGTTTCTATTCAATATGAAAGCATTCAAGAAAAGAAGCTCATGAAGAAGTCTCGAAAACAACTAGTAGTAAAAAATGAGGAAGAGGCAACAACTATCCTGAAGAGACCAATGGAGGAAAGATCACCTTCCAACTCTAAAGGTGATGATGTAAAAAGTGAGTTGCCTTTTCCAAATTCTTAATTGGTTCGTAAAAAGATCGTTGACAAGAAATATAATGATGAATTATTTGAAATGTTTAGCAAACTTGAGGTGAATATGCCATTGCTTGAATTGATTAAAAAGATGCCTAAGTGTGCTAAATTCTTGAAAGACCTATGCACAAATAAGACAAAGTATAGGCATAGTGAGAGAATCCAACTGGGGTTGAGTGTTAGTGCCTTATTTAAGCCACAATTGCCCATTGAATACAAAGATCCAGATTCTTACACTATCTCCTGCACTATAGATAGAACTACTGTTTCTCATGCCTTACTTAACTTAGGTGCAACAATTAATGTCAAGCCAACCTCTGTTTATCAGACCTTGGGTATTGAAGCTTTGAAAAACACCAGTGTAGTGCTTGGTCTAGCTGATAGGACAGTGAGATACCCTAAAGGCTTTCTAGAGGATATCCTTAAGCAAATCAAAGGTCTTGTTTTTCCTACCGACTTTTATGTTCTTGATATGACTAATGAGCTTCCTTTTGAGAGTACCTTGATTCTAGGTGGGCCTTTCCTTTTGACTGCTGAGACTATAATTAACATGAAGAAGGGCCTTATCATTATGGGAATTAGGGATCAAGAAATGCAATTTAATCTTTTAGAAGCTATGAACAATGGTTATGAAGATTGTTCTTACTTGGGTGTTAGTTTGATTGAATGTCATAATAATGATGTGAAAAATTTGCATGAGACTGAGGTGCATAAACCCGACTGGTATAGTATGGGTGGGAATCATCATGAAGCACTTGCTTGTTTATGCTCCTCATGTTCTTCTGATTTTTGTGCATGTGAGGGTGATGTATCATGTGTCTATTATTTAGAGATAGATAATTGGCTTTCTACTTTGCAAAATTTTGATGCATCTTTTTATTTTGATATTACTGCTGATTCAGCACTTGATAGCCTTAAGGAAGGTGTGTGTCTTGATTTTGTAGGAACTGATGAAAAAGAAGCTTTTATGCTAGCTACGAATGTTGTTTCTCCTTCAAATGGTGCTAGAATATTAAAAGAGGATAGCAATGATCCTGCTATTTTTCTAAACCCTTCTAATACGACTCCCACTTCTGATTTACTTTCTTCTTCTACTAATCAGACTAAACCTAATTTTGTTGTTTCCAGGTCATTTGATTGTGGAACTAAGTCAGGAAGTGGAGGACATACACACCACATAGGGTTTATATCCTCATCTCGAAGCCATATGGATGCACCACTCTCAGTGAATGCATTTGATATACTAAAGTTGGTTCCGTCTATTGTGCAACCCCCTGATTTAGAACTAAAACCCCTTCCCCTAACTTGAAATATGTCTTTCTTATTGAGGATTGCAAATTGCATGTTATTATTTTTGATTCTCTGAGTAGTTCTGAAGAAGAGAGATTAGTTTCTATGTTGAAAAAGTATAGGAGGGTTATAGGTTGGTCTTTAGGGGACATACCTAGAATTGATCTCTTGGTTTGCACATACAAAATCCTTTTGGCTTATGGGTCCAAACCAGTTAGGCAGACACCCTAGAGGTCAAATCCTCTTATTCATGATGTGGTTAAGAAGGAGGTATCTAAATTGTTGAGTGTGGGGATCATATACGTCATATCAGACAATGAGTGGGTGAGCTCAATACAAGTAATACTAAAAAAGAGCAGTATCATAGTGGTGAGAAATAAGAGTAATGAACTCATTCCATAAAGAGTTCGAAATGCTTAGAGAATGTGCATAAATTATAGGAAGTTGAATGAAGCAACTAGGAAGGATTATTTTCCATTACCTTCTATTGATCAAATGTTGGAAAGAGTATCTAGAAAATCTCACTATTATTTCTTGGATGGTTTTTCAGGTTACTTCCAGGTACTGATTGCACCTGCAGACCAAGAGAAGACTACTTTTGCATGCCCTTTTGGTACCTTCGCTTATCGAAGGATGTCATTTAAGTTGTGTAACACTCCAGGAACCTTTCAAAGGTGTATGATGGTGATCTTCTGCGATTTATTAGAGTGAAATATGGAGGTTTTTATGGATGACTTCACCGTTTATGGTGATAGTTTTGATGATTGCTTATTTAGTCTTGAACATGTTCTCAGTAGATGCATTCAGAAAAAATTGATTTTGAATTATGAGAAATGTCATTTTATGGTAGATAGTGGCATAGTATTGGGTCATCGCATCTTCCAAAAGGGGATTGAGGTTGATAGAGCCAATACTGAAATCATTTATGCACTTCCTTATCCTACTTGTCTAAAAGAATTGAGATCTTTCTTGGGCATGCGGGGTTTTATCGACGCTTTGTAAAGGATTTTAGCAACATTGCTTTACCCCTTTCTACATTGTTAAAAAAAGATATTGATTTTCATTTTGATGATAAATGTAGACATGCTTTTAACACTTTGAAGTCTTTGCTTGTTTCACCTCCTATTTTGACTGCACCTAACTAGGATTTGTCTTTTGAGCTGTCTTGTGATGCTTCTAACTTTGCAGCTCGTGTCATGCTTGGACAGAGGGAGGAAAAGTAATATAGAGTGATAGCCTATGCCTCCAAGACACTTAACTCCACTCAAGTGAATTATACCAATACCGAGAAGAAACTTTTTGTTATAATCTTTGCTTTGGATAAGTATAGACAATATCTGATAAACTCTCGAGTGATTGTTTTTACAGATCATATAGTGGTGCGGTACTTGTTCAAGAAGCCCCAATCTAAACCAAGACTACTGAGATGGGTTTTGTTGCTGCAGGAGTTCGATATTGAAGTAAGAGACAGACCTGGAGCAGAGAATCATATGGCTGACCACCTTAGTCGGTTACCTGAAGGCACTAAGGGAGTTGACTCTTCTGAACTTACTATTGATTCTTTTTCTAATTCTGCACTTTTTGCCTTAGCAGTTCAGGAGCCTTGGTACTCTAATATTGTTAATTACATTATCGTTGATTTTGTGCCCCCTTTTATGTCTAAGTTTCAAGTTGATAAGCTGAAAAGGGAGGTAAGATACTATACCTGGGATGCTCCAATTCTTTGGAAGCAATGCAGTGATCAAATCATCAATCGATGTGTTCCTAACAATGAGATCCACTCTATCCTTACCTTTACACATTCTTTATCTTGTGGGGGGCATTTTAGTGCTAATAGGATTGCTAGGAAAGTTTTAGAGTGTGGGTTTTACTGGCTTACCTTATTTAAAGATGCTTCTACTTTTTGCAAGTCTTGTGATAAGTGTCAAAGGCTTGGGAGTCTGGGTAAAAAGCATGAAATACCTTTAAGACCTATACATTTTTGTGAAATTTTTTATGTATGGGGAATGGATTTTATGGGTCCCTTTCCTCTGTCATTTGGATTTTCATATATATTACTTGTAGCAGATTATGTATCTAGGTGGGTAGAGGCAGAGCCCACTAGGAAAGACGATGTTTCTACTATTGCCAAGTTTTTATGTGCTCATATCTTTTGTAGGTACGGCATTCCAAGAGTAATCGTCAGTAATCAAGGAACACATTTCTGCAATAGGACTATCAAGTCTTTACTTGCTAAATATGGTGTTAATCACAAGTTGGCTACTCCTTACCATCCTCAAACAAATGGGTTGGATGAAATCTCCAATCGGGAAGTGAAGCGTATACTAGAAAAGATTGTGAAACCATCTCGAAAAGACTGGAGTGAAAGGCTTGAGGAGGCACTACGGGCTTACAAGACTACCTACAAGACCCCTATAGGCATGTCCCCTTTTTGGTTGCTCTATGGCAAGTCTTGCCATTTACCTATGGAGATCGAACACAAATCTTATTGGGAGATCAAGGCATGTAATGAAAACCTTGAATCTTCACATGAAACCCGGACAATGCAACTCCATGAGCTTGAAGAGATGAGACTTGAGTCTTATGATAATGCCAAAATCTACAAAGACAAGTTGAAAATGATTCATAACAAATAGATTTTGAGGAAAGAATTCCATAAAGGTTGTTAATACAAAATGACTTTACTTAGTTATAATTTTGATGTATAACAAAGAGCAAAAGAAAAGAAAAAAACAAAAGCAGACGAAACAAAAGCAGACGAAGTAATACAGACTAAACAACACAAACGCAGACGGACAATAAGACGTAGACGAAGAACGCAGAAGAAAGAAGCAGACGCAGACAGAGACACAGTATAAAACAGACGAAGATGCAATAGTAAAACAGACGAAGACGTGAATAGAAAAGACAGACGTAAAAGAGGAATTGAGAAGCAGACGCAAGAGTCAGTTCGGGTTAGTTACAGAACTCAACTGATTAACCGTTTCTATTAAAGATTCAAGAAACAAGATTCAAGAAACAAGAATCAAGAAGCAGTTGGAGACGAAGGCTATAAATACAAGTCGAAGTCGAAGATTGCAAAGTTAGTTGAAACGTGAGCTGAACAATTGAAAAATTAGCTGAATTACATCCACGTGATCGTAAAAGCATTCTGTGCAAATTAGCCGAGAGCTATTCTTACTGTAATAAGTGTTCAAACACTTATCTGTGAGAAAGTAGTACAGATAGCCTGCAGAGGCTAAGTGCAAAAGAATACTGGTTTTAGAGACCTGAAGAGGCTCGCAAAGAATACTTTTAAAGTTAAAGAGATAGTGAAAATCTCAGAAAAAACTCTGAGGACTGGACGTAGCCCACGGTTTGGGGTGAACCAGGATAAATCGTTGTGTCAACTTCTCTTACTCGATCTCTCTTTTAGATTCAAGTTTTATCATTACTTAGTTTGAAACAAAGTTTTTCAAAGTTTTTTATTAATTAGAATCTATTGGAAATTCT
The DNA here is from genome assembly GCA_029891385.1 of Erythroxylum novogranatense. Lineage (NCBI taxonomy): Eukaryota > Viridiplantae > Streptophyta > Magnoliopsida > Malpighiales > Erythroxylaceae > Erythroxylum > Erythroxylum novogranatense. Next base: position 32,453,433 of record CM057229.1, read on the forward strand.
GTAAAAGAATTATATTTCTAACAAACAGTTTTGAAAGATTTTCAAAAAGGGAAATACACAATTCAACCCCCCCCCTTCTCGGGCATTCTTATATCGTTTACTCAGCATTGTATTAATGTGTGATTCACTTCAATTAGTATCAAAGTCTGGTATCCAAGGATCACTATAGCAAAGTGTGGATCAAAGATAATGGCGGAATCACATCTATACATCGCAGAAGGAGCCTCAGTCACTAGACCTCCAACATTCAACGGAGAAGATTATCATTACTGGAAAGATAAGATGAGACTATTCATAGAATCTACTCATGTTGACCTTTGGGACGTGATAGAGAACGGACCTTATACACCAGTAGATGAAGATGGCAATTCTATTCCACGAATCAGATGGACAGCTGACCAAAAGGCAAGAATACAGCTGAACTCAAAAGCGAAGTTTTTCTTGACCTGTGCCCTAAGCAGGAGCGAGTATGACAAAGTCCACGGATTCGACACCACAAAGGAGATGTGGGACACATTGTCCATTGCTCACGAAGGCACAAGCCAAGTTAAAGAATCCAAGATAAGTATTCTTGTGCACCAAGATTTAACTTTTCAGATGAAAGATGAAGAATCTATTGATCAAATGTTTGGAAGATTTCAAACAATTGTCAATGGATTGAAAGCTCTTGGAAGAACGTACAACAATCAAGATCATGTTCGAAAGATCTTAAGAAGTCTTCCGAAGAGGTGGAGACCTAAAGTTACTGCGGTGCAGGAAGTCAAAGATTTGAGCGTGCTAAAGCTTGACGAGTTGCTTGGATCCTTGAAGATTCATGAAGTTGAACTCGATGCTGAAGACAAGCCCAAATGGGACAAGACAATAGTGCTGAAGGCTAGACAAAAGAATCATAAGACTCAAAGAAGGAGGAAGTCATCAAAAGCGTTAAAGATTGAAGAATCAAAGAATGACGACTCCAGCCAATCAGAACAAGAGTCAAGTGATGAAGATGATGAATTATCTTTCATCTCCAGAAAGATAAGACACATGTGAAAAAAGAAGTCCAAAGGAAATCAGACTTTCAATAAGAATGGCAAAGATGAAGCTAAATCAGAGAAGTCATCTGTCATTTGCTACGAGTGCAATCAGCCTGGACACTACAAGTCCGAATGTCCTACTCTAAAGAAGAAACCAAAGAAGAGTAGAGAAGGCAAGAAAAGCATGATGGCAATGTGGGAGGACCTAGATTCATCAGAATCAGATACAGGTTCCGAGTCGTCTGAACATGCAAACATCTGCCTGGTAGCCGAGGAAGATAGTGATAAGGAGGTAAAACCTTATTACGATAACTTGCATGATGCCTACTCAGAATTGTTAGAAGATTCTCATGCTATTCTGAAACAATACAAACTGTTAAAGAAAAAGTATGTAGAAAATATTAGACATACAGAAGTAATAGAGAGAGAAAATATCAGTTAGAAGAAGCAATTAGAGGAGAAAAAAAAGTCGTAGACAGATCAGAAGAGATCAATCAGCTAAAATTCAGAATTAAGAAATTGTCAGCTGATTTAGCTACTTTCACCAAGAGCACAAAGAAAATGAATGAGATGCTTGGAAAATGTAGACATCCGGGTGATAAAACTGGATTAGGGTTTACAGGCAATAAGTCTCATCCTCATAAGAACTCTTTTACTCAGAAGAGAAACTATAATAAATTTCGTATTAATCAACGACCTAGTAATAGGTATCAAAAAACTCATTATGTGCATGCTACTAACCATAAAGGACCCGTAAAATATGGGTACCAAAAATAAAATAGCTTCTCCGCAAATATCCTTCCTCGAAGATACGGCAAGCACCATTGGTATTTAGACAAAGGATGCTTGCGACATATGACGGAAGAAGGTCTATGTTCCTAGATCTTCAAGATAAGAAGGAGGATCAAGAACTTTCGGAGACAACCAAATAGGCAAGATTATTGAATCGGTAAAATAGCTAAAGATTCCTTTGCATACATAAATAATGTATCGCTTGTTGATGGTCCGAAACATAATTTGATCAACAATACCAATTGTGTGATTCGGTTTCACAATCACATTCAATCAAAATCTTTGTGAAGTCGAAACAAAGATGGGTCTATACTCTTTTCGCCAAGAGAAGAAATAATCTTTACAAAATTGATTTAGAAGATTTTCAAAGTCAAATGTTTCATGTTTTCTATCTTCCAAGAAGAAAGACTAGTCCGCATAGAAAGCTAGGTCATGTCTCTTTTAAACACATTTCAAAGTTGGCAAAACATGATTTGGTAAGAGGATTACCAAAATAAGTTTTGACAAAGAATTTTTCTGTGAAAATTGTTTGAAAGGAAAACAGATTAAAACTTCTTTTTCTTCTAAAAATTTTGTAACATCATCTAGACCTTTAGAGTTGTTACATATGGATTTATTTGGTCCAACAAGGACAATAAGTCTTGGCGAAAAGAAATATGGACTCGTTATTGTTGATGACTTTACTCGATTTTGTTGGATATTGTTTTTATCACACAAAGATGAATCTTTTAAGTGTTTTATAACCTTATCCAGAAAGTTACAGAATGAAAAAGGAATGTCTATAGCTAGTATCAGGAGTGACCATGGTGGAGAGTTTGAGAATGAGAAGTTTAGGTTATTCTGTGAGGAGAATGGAATTTTCCACAATTTCTCTGCTCCCAGGACTCTACAACAGAATGGAGTTGTTGAAAGGAAGAACAGGACGATTCAAGAGATGGCAAAGACTATGCTGTGTGAAAAGGATCTTCCTAAGTACTTCTGGGCAGAAGCTGTGAATACAACATGCTATATTCAGAATAGAATTCTGTTGCGACCCATATTCAAGAAGACTCCTTATGAGTTATGGAATGGAAGAAGACCAAACATATCTTACTTTCATCCATTTGGGTGCAAATGCTCTATTCTGAATACAAAGGAGCTGTTGGATAAATTTGATTCAAAGACCTTTCTAGGAATCTTTCTAGGCTACTCATCATCGTCTAAGACATTCCGGGTGTACAACCTTATTTCAAAGACAGTTGAGGAGACCATCCATGTCAAGTTTGATGATAGTTCCCAACCCCATAAGGAAGATGACATGGAGAGTGAAGATCCTTCAAAGAACTTAGACAACACAACAGAAACTCCATCACCAGGTACTCATGAAGACAAAGTTGAAGATATCCCAGAAACTATTGGACTGAAAAGAGACTGGAAATATAAAAGTTCTCATCCAGAAGAGTTGATTATCGGAGAAATCTCAGAAGGAGTTAGGACAAGGTCCAGATTCAGAAGAGAAGCTAATGTGGCTTTTATTTCTGAAATAGAGCCTAAAAAGGTTGAGGAAGCTCTTCAAGACGAAGCTTGGGTGCTAGCCATGCAAGAGGAGCTGCATCAATTTTCTAGAAATAATGTTTGGTCCTTAGTTCCGAAACTCCCTAAGAAATCCATCATAGGAACCATATGGGTCTCTAAGAACAAGTTAGACGAATCAGGAAGAGTGAGTCAAAATAAGGCTAGATTGGTAGCACAAGGCGATAATCAACAAGAAGGAATAGACTACAATGAGACATATGCTCCAGTAGCAAGACTTGAAGCCATTAGGATATTGCTAGCATATGTGGTCTGTCATAATATAAAACTATTTCAGATGGATGTGAAGAGTGCCTTTCTTAATGGTTTTATAGACGAAGAGGTGTATGTTAAGCAATCACCTGGTTTCGAGGATGTTAAGAATCCAGACCATGTCTATAAACTTCATAAAGCCTTATACGGCCTGAAGCAAGCTCCTAGATCTTGGTATGATCGTCTGAGTACTTTTCTCTTAGAGAATGGTTTTAGTAGAGGTCAAGTTGATAAGACGCTCTTTAGGAAGAATTATGAGAATGAATTTATAATAGTTCAGATCTATCTTGATGATATTATTTTTGGTGCTACTTCAAAGAAGTTATGCATAAAGTTTGAGAGTCTAATGAAAAATGAATTTGAAATGAGCATGATGGGTGAGTTAAAGTTTTTTCTTGGGTTGCAAGTTAAGCAAACCGAAGAGAAAATCTTTATCCATCAACAAAAATATGTGAAAGAATTGTTGAATAAGTTTGATATGCAAAGTGTGAAGCCAATGACTACTCCGATGCATCCTTCAAACCTTTTGTCGAAAGATGAACTTAGTAAGAAGGTGGATCAAACTCTGTATAGAGGGATGATCGGTTCTTTACTGTATCTTACAGCAAGTAGACCTGATATTCTATTCAGTGTATGCTTGTGTGCAAGGTTTCAGGCCGATCTTAGAGAGTCTCATTATATTGCTGTTAAAAGAATTATGAGATATCTCACAGGTACTACTGATCTTTGCTTAATGTTTGAGAAAGGTAAAGATTTCAGGATAATCAGATATTGCGATGCGGACTATGCCGGAGATAGAATCGAAAGGAAGAGCACAAGTGGAGGATGTTAGTGTCTTTGCGCAAAGCTAGTTTCCTGGTCAAGCAAGAGACAAAGTTCGATAGCTTTATCAACTGCTGAAGCAGAGTATATGTCTGCTGCAAGCTGTTATTCACAAACGCTGTGGATCAAATATCAACTTGAAGACTATTCAATTCAAGAAGAGGAGATTCCAATTTATCATGACAACACCAAAGGTAATTAACCTATCAAAGAATCCGATTCAAGATTCGAGGTGAAACACATCAAGTCGACATCACTTCGAGAGACTATGTTCAGAGGAAGGTGGTTAAACTCCAGTTCATCGAAACAGAGTATCAGTGGGCAGACATCTTCACCAAACCACCAAGTGAAGAACGGTTCCAGAAGATCAGACGCAACCTTAACATGGTTATGTTAAGCGAACATTCAGACTAAAGGGACGTCAAAAATAACGGCGTCAGATACAGTGAGTTACAGCTGGTAACTTCTCTGACAAGAAAGTTTTGGAGGGAAACGCTTCACAACCTTTAGAATCCCGACGATACTAGGGCACACGTGATAAGACCTTTCAAGTAGCTCAAGTTGAAATCATCATGCGGTTACTCTCATCTCTAGATCGGCTCATCTTGCTTTCCAAATTCTCTCAATCATCCTACCCTAAGAAAAGCTTACCGAGACAGCTTTTAGCTCAAACAATGGAGGCAGCTATGATTTTCGGAAGGCATGTGGATTTCGAGTCACTAAAAAGGATGGTATGGACGTAGAACCTGAGATTAAAAGAGCTGGTTAGAGGAATTTCTTCCAGATACGAGAACCAGTGTACACAGATGAGGTATTTGACTTTTGGAAGAACGCTCAACTTGTAGACAACACTATTGTATCCTCAGTAGATAGTATATCTGTTGTCGTGACTAAGGAGCTGATAAGGAAGGTGATCGATTGTCCATCGATTGGTGAGACTCTGTCAACCAAAGCGAAGTAGATGACAATGGTCAACATGAAGGAGGAAGATGTTAGCAAAAGCTGTATGGAGTGAACAATCCTTCGGAGAGGAAGACTTCGAGTCTGGTTCCAAAAGCTAGGGTTCTTCATGCGATTTCGTTTAATTGCATCTTACCCAGAGAAGGTTCAAGACATTTGGTGACCACCCTGGATGAACAGTGTTTGTTCTACCTGTTGAATCGTAATCCTATTGATTTACCCTTCTTAATCTTTCATTATATGATTAAGGGGATGAAGGATACAAATAGTTATCCTTATGGCATGCTTCTTACAAGGATTTTTAAGGAATACGGAGTCTTTCTACGCAGAGGAAATAGAAGGATTGTACATGTGAAGAGTACTATTGACTCAATCACTATACGGCGAATGGGTCTGAAGCCAGTGATTCATGAAGTTGCAGACTCTTCAAGGAGAACTAGAACTGAGGGGGAGCGGTTATTAAAGAATTCTCCAGCAACAAGTTATAGATCTCATGGAAGTGTGAGTATGCCAATAGAAGAAAGGAGAAGATTAAATAAAAAGCCTTTGATAAAACTGGCATGTCCTAGAGAAGAGAATGATATTGCTCGGAGGACAAACGATGGTGCGACAAAAAGAAAAGGAGAGAATCTTTTGGGTGAAATCACTAAGAAAGCAAGGAGATCCCCTAGGATTCGAACCTTAAGGCAACAAGAAGAGAGAAGAACTAGAGAGCAGGAACAAGAAGAAGCCTTTGGATCCAGCGCACCAAGGGAAAAGGTGACAAGATCTCTCGTCTCAATTTTGGAGGAAGAATCAGCCAAACAGAGCAAGGAGACTGAGAAGAAGAGAAAATTGGAGTCTGAGACACAGAAGTCTCAAGAGAAGAAAACTCCAAGAATAAAAACTAAAGTGGTTAGTCGAAGGAGGAGTTCATCTACTCCTGAGGAAGCTAATCAATAGAAGAATACTCCCATTGTTGAGAAACCAAAAGAACCAGTGGAGCCTAACCTGGTTCAGCCTACTCCTATCGATAATCAACAAGAAGTCACTACAGATTTGAGCTCAGTGCAGGTACCATTGAAGAAATCTGATGAACCTAGTCTGGTCGTTCATAACTATTCCAAATTTTTAAGAAAGGATAAGTTTGAAGTCAGACTGGTTGAAGTTGTGACAAGGAGGAGTACTGCAATTGCTATCTGCAGTCAATCTAGAAGGCAAATAAAGGCTGTCTTACAACCTATTCTGATAAATAGTGAGACATGGCACATATTGAACGAAGACGAAAGGAACTTCTATGATACGTTAAGGTATGCTGCTACAAGGCCATACCCTACAAAAATGTCTTCTCGTCCGTGCACTATTTATCCATTCACGTAATACCAATAATAAAGGTTGTACTGGATATTCACCAAGATATCCTTGGATTTGAATAAGGGAAATCGGCGCTTTTCCCGAAGAAGTTAGTGATGATCTGTCCGCAGATCAAATTGAAGAAGAAGTGTGGAAAATTAATGAGGCATTCGCTTCTAAAGAGAACAATGGTGGAGCTAGTTGTAGCTATACTGATAAGAAAGAAGACTGTCCAGTAAGGAGAAGATTGACAACAGGAACATTCATTGAATTCCTTGTCTGACAGCTTTATGTATTAGACCCTTATCTAATACATCGCCTATCAAGTCGATGGCATACCTTGCAAGGAAGACGATTCTTGATGCTACCGCTCCCTATGACTTGGATATTCCAGTCAAGTGTATTCATTCATCCACCCACATTTGCGATTAATGAAGACTATGTTCCATCCTCGGACGCATATGTTACAACAATTGCGCTCACTGCACCTCCAAGATAATGATCAATCCTCCTCAACGCTTTGCCTCCCAAGCGTAAATCACCAATTACGTGAGAAGTAAACGAGATAAAGGAGACGATGAATGATTTGAAGAAAATGATGATGAATCTGTTGAAGAGTCGTCATTAATCATTTTTATTATAACAAATAGGGGAGAAGAGAATGAGCAGAAGAGGAATGGAAATTGTCAAATCTTAAGGGTGTGATAGAAGGAACTGAAGAAGATTTTTTGAAGATAAGTTTTTTTTCTCTTATACATTGTATTTTGTTTTCTTGATTGTATATAATTTGTTATCATCAAAAAGGGGGAGATTGTTAAGTCAAAATGACTTTACTTAGTTATAATTTTGATGTATAACAAAGAGCAAAAGAAAAGAAAAAAACAAAAGTAGCCGAAACAAAAGCGCATTTAAGCAAAGCGAGCATTTATGTAATGAGCATTTAAGTAACACAGACGCAGACACACAATAAGACGTAGATGAAGAACACAGAAGAAAGAAGCAGACGCAAACGGAGACACAGTATAAAACAGAAGAAGACGCAATAGTAAAACAGACAAAGACGCGAATAGAAAAGACAGACGCAGAAGAGGAATTGAGAAGCAGACGCAAGAGTCAGTTCGGGTTAGTTACAGAACTCAACTGATTAACCGTTTCTGTTAATGATTCAAGAAACAAGATTCAAGAAACAAGATTCAAGAAGCAGTTGGAGACGAAGGCTATAAATACAAGTCGAAGTCGAAGATTGCAAAGTTAGTTGAAACGTGAGCTGAACAATTGAAAAATTAGCTGAATTACATCCACGTGATCGTAAAAGCATTCTGTGCAAATTAGCCGAGAGCTATTCTTACTTTAATAAGTGTTCAAACATTTATCTGTGAGAAAGTAGTACAGATAGCCTGCAGAGGCTAAGTGTGAAAGAATATTGGTTGTAGAGACCTGAAGAGGCTCGCAAAGAATACTTGTAAAGTTGAAGAGATAGTGAAAATCTTAGAAAGAACTCTAAGGACTAGACGTAGCCCACGATTTGGGGTGAACCAGGATAAATCGCTGTGTCAATTACTCTTACTCTGTCTCTCTTTTAAATTCAAGTTTTATCATTACTTAGTTTGAAACAAAGTTTTTCAAAGTTTTTGATTAATTAGAATCTATCGGAAATTCTGTAAAATAATTATATTTCTAACAAACAGTTTTGAAAGATTTTCAAAAAAGGAAATACACAATTCAACCCCCCCTTCTCGTGCATTCTTATATCGTTTTCTCAACATTGTATTAATGTGTGATTCACTTCAAAGGTGACAAGGTTCTAAAATTTAAGGCTCGATTAAAGCTGATGCCCAGGAAGTTTGTCACCAAATGGGAGGGCCCTTTCAAAGTTACCAAGGTGCATTCATTTAAAACGGTAGAGCTAGTGGATGAAGCAACTGGCTATGTTTCACAAGTCAACGGTCATTTGCTTAAGCATTACCATGAGGATCAAAGACCTCCTTAATCCCACCATTTTTGTAACACCCCAAATTAGGGGTTAGCATATTAAGCAAATTTAGTCCGATTTATGTTCTGTCTCTTTGATATTTTGGCATGCATTCATGGTATTTCCGGGTACATTGGTAAAATGAAATTTCGGATTGATTCGGACAATATTAAGATAATTTTTAGTAATTTTTGGAGACTTCAATGATTTTTAGAAATTATTGGTGACGTATGGAGTATTTTTGGAACAATTATTTGGCAGTCATATTTGATGACAGAATTTTTGGTGAATTTTGGGAAGTTGTTTGAACTTCGAGAATTAGTTGATTCCAATCATAAGTGTGCTTTTCACTATTCATCCCACAAGAAGCCAATAGTAAAATTGAATAAGTGGCCGATTTATATAAGGGTTAGATGTAACCGTATAACTCATAAAATTCATTCATTTGCTCACTAATCGATGCTCTTCATCATCGCCGTCGATCGATCTGCTTTTCTGCAGCAAATAACGAGGTTAGTCCTTTAGATCATGAATCTTTTCTGGTGTTGGTTGAGACATATAGGTATATATGATCTGTTAGATGGTTTTATGGGAGGATAAGAAAAAGGGGAAGGAAATTTTTAGATCTATCATGTTTGAAGTTTTTGATGATTCTGATAGGTTAGACTGGCGTAAGAGGTTAGTTGTTAAGTGATGATGCTAAAAGAATTGAGAAAAATTGAGAGGAAAAAGAAAAGAAAGAAAAAAAATGAAATGAACAGTGCTTTTCGTAAGGTAGGAGACGATGAACAGTGTGTGAACAGTGTCGGTGAATAGTAAAGAGTAAATAGTAAATAGTAATAGTGAATAGTAAATAGTGAATAGTAGTGAATAGTGACTAGTGAATAGTATTGTTACAGTACAGTATCCGTATTTGTGAACAGTATCTATACGTATTTGTGAACAGTAAGAATACGTATTTGTGAATAGTAATACGTATTTGTGAACAGTATGAACATGCATCATACTCATTTAGCATACAGTAATTATGCACAATAATAATTTGTATCTGTATTATAGAGGAACGACCACTGCCAGATATTGTCGGGACTTTGAGGCAATAAATAGTATGGGCGATTGAAGGTTAGTAATCCCGGTATTTCAGTCAGTAAGTAAGATAGAAATTTCAAGACGCACGCGCCGACAAAGAAAAGTGGAAGTCATAAAGACAGTCGGTAATCAGAAATTTCGATAACCGGTCAGTCATATCAGTAATGTCAGTAATCACTCAATAATGTCAGTAATGTAAGTAATTTCGACAAGAAAGTTTGTAAGTCAAGAATCGTGAATTTGATGAAGTCGATAGTACTATGGGTAAAATCGAGATAAGAGACCCGGACGGTCTCACTTTGAGTTGTTACATCAATCAGGTGTTACTCCTGACAATGAATGTCCGAGTGCTCATGTGTGCTATATCTTGATTGTAATCGTTATTAGGACAATGAACGTCCGAGGTAATTGTTGTATGATTATGCTATTGAAGTGCTAATGTTATTGCACATGAAATGTCTGAACTGATTCGTTCTGTCCGAGTTGTGGGTAAATAGGCATGCCTAGAAGGGTCTGTAGCGCTTCTATGACACTTCGGTGTCGAGACTTCGGTCTTCTGTGACACTTCGGTGTCGAGCCTTTGGCTTCGGTCTTCTGTGACACTTCGGTGTCTTTTGATATGGACACTTCGGTGTCGAGCCTTTGGTTTCTGATATGGACACTTCGGTGTCGAGATTTTGGTCTTCTGAAAAGTCCCGTTACCCACTTCTATTTTATGGACTTCTGATTTGTTGGGTTGTGGTCACGTGCAACCTTGAGGTTGGATCGCGTGCAAACTTGAGGTACTGAGGTACGCAAAACACGGGCCCAACGCAAAACACGGACCCAACATTAAAAGGCGATCTGTTTTGAAGTGCATTTTTCCTGCCTAAGTATTAATCTCTGATCTCTGATCTCTGATTGCATGCTGATATCGTTAATGTGAAAAGAAATTGGTTAAATTAGATAAATGATTACTCACTAAGCTATAAGTTTAGCACGGTGGATTTGCCCCGTGTAGGTACAGAGCAAAGAGATTAAGGATTGGGACAAGTCAACCGCAGTGGCCAAAGGAGTCAGAGTTTTTGTGTCACTCGAATATGTATTTTGGTTGGTTTGTTTGGGCCTGTAAATATTTTTTAAAACAATGCATATGTGTAATGTTTGATTTTGTTTGTTCTGTCTTGGGTGGCATCCACATATCCTCCCAGGGGGTATTTGGGTGTTACAGTTTTTCCCTTCCACTTTTCTCCTTTATTCTCTATTATAGTAATGGTGATATCTGTCTACTGAGATAGTTCGGAATAAGTGTGGGGGAAGGGAACCTTTTAGCAGGAAGTAGTTTTAGTTGTTTATTTCATTTAGTTATTGTTAGTTAGTTTCCCCTTGCTTTTGACATTCCTATAATTATTTTTCTTACATTAAGGCCAATGTATTAACTATGTGTGGGGAAGGGATTGCTTTTGTTGAATTGTTTGCCATTGTTTGGATTGCCATTTTATTGATTGCATTACGCAATGTTTTTTGATTGAGCTAAATTGAATTGATTGAATTTATTTCTTGAAACCGATTGGCTGCGTTGATTCTCACTTCTCACTTGACTTTTACAATCCTTGGGTTTTGTTTTCAAATCCTTGTTGCTTTTGCATGTGAACATTTACATGTCAAGTTTTGAATGCAATTGATTTGAGAAATTTTTATTCTTAGTTGATTAGCATAGTGGAGTGCCTTTGGTGCGGTGTTACTAACCTTATTGTATAACTTGATTTTAGGGAGGAAATATCTTAGAGAAAGCCTTGTTGGAAGGAATTTTGAACCTTACTTTTCTTTATCATCTTGGGTGATTTCTACTTAGCTTGGTTAGTCTCCAGAACTTGTATAGATTTTTTTTCGAAGCTGCGTTAATGCCTTAATTTGTGAGCATGATAGGGGCATTATTTTCTAAACCCCCTTTACTCAAACATAAGCCATTTCAATTGACTTTTGCTTATCCCCTTGAGCCTTTCACTTTCATTCATTCCATTGTTTTGAACAAGAGTTTTGCATGAGTTACATTATGTTCTTCATTGATTAAATGTGCATAATTGATGATGTTCTTTTTATCTTCTTGGGTTAGAGTATGCCAAATTTTCCAAAAAAAAAAAAAGAAAAACGAGAAAAAAGAGAATAATTTGGCCAAAACGAATAAAGTTTGAAATAAGGCATCTCTTGGTGGATTGAAGATTAAAGATTGGGTCTTTAAGTTGATAATTGCACATTGGTGTTTATTTGATGGTTGCACTTTAACTCAGTTTGAGTTGTTTCTTAATACTTATGTAATGCATTTGTCATTTTTGTTCTTTTTCTTTCCATTTCATCCATTCATTAGTCTTTCATCAACATTACAACCCTACAAAGTCCCCTTGATCATGAATCTATGGTATATTAATGGTGGAGATAGTAGAATCTTTACAAGCTTATGGTAGGTGCTAATCTAGGTGGATTGAGTGAAAAATTCCCTATTTGAGAGATAAGTGAAACACATGTACCTTATGAGAGATCTATTATGTTTCTTTTCCTTTTATCTTGCTATATCTCTTGTGTTATTTTCTTTGCACCTAAGCATACCATGACTGTTGGTTAACTAGGGATAGAGGTTGTTTGAGTTGATTGCATTTTCTTACCTTGTCGGTTTTATGTTTACTTGCATTGAGTTTAATTGTTGAATTTCTCTTTACCGATAATTTGCCCAGGAGTGCAAAAGGCTAAATGTGGGGGAGTTAACAAACTCACTTGTTCATATATTTTTTCATGTCAATTGGATGGGATTTGTCACTAAACTTGATCTTTATGCTTTTTTATTATTATTCAAATTATTATATTTTACATTTAATTTATGTTTATATAGGCAAAAAAATTGTCATATTTTAATTTAACTGTAAAAAATTAATTTTTTAGACAATTGTTACTATATTATTTGTAATTTTTATTATAGGGTATTTGAAGAAATTAAAACTCAAAAAAATAAAAAAAGAGTGATCTACAAAGTTAAAGAAAAAATCAGCATAAGACAATGTTGGCAACCAAAAGAAGCAGAAATCTTTAAGAGAGCAGTCCAAAACGCAAGCAGCAGAAGAAGAAAACACATCAACACAGAACACGAAGAAAGGAAAAAAAAACGACAACGTTAGACATGAGCAGCATGGTCCAGAGACGTAAAGAGGAAACGACAGCGTGGAGAGTAAGTTGGAGAAGAAACGACAGCGTTGGCGTAGAGACGTAAATTTGCGAGCATTTCGGAGTGCAGCTACGGTAAGAATGATCCAACTTAAATTGTCAAATCAACTCATAGAAGAAGGGGAGAGCATGCGGCGCAAGGCGAAAATAGGCTGAGTTCGTTTGGAGAGTGGTCTATGCATGTATCTGAAGGTGCCACGTGGTGCATGGTCTGGGCAGCAGGTGGCAGGTGTGAGCCAGCTGGTTGTGTGTTGCGTGGTGACAGGTTGCTGAGGAGAGTGCGTGAGTTACAGTTACAGAGAGTTGGAGGCGTTGTGCAGTGTGTGTGAGTGTGAGAGGAGCAAGTTGACACAAACTTAATTTGTCAAATTAGCTACAGTGTGAAGAAGGAGAGTGTTTGCGCTGGTGTCGGCTGGAAAAAAAGAAGAGAAGGTGCTAACAAAAGTGGGATAGGTTTTGATGTTTTGTCCTCATTTTCTATAAAATCCGAAACCATCGTCTTCCACCTTTCATGGTTAACTGTCAGAGCTCAATATTGGTAGCATATTGATGAATTTTTGTGGCTAATTTATCATAATCCTTTGGTTTAATAACAAAGATAGGAGTTTGAAATTTTATAGGAGAGTTTAAACTATATTTTTCTTCAAACCATTTAATTATTTAGTAATTCCTACATCTTAAGATAACTAATTAATTATTTAGAATTGCGCAATAATTATATCTTTGAATTGAAAGATTATGTGATTGGATTATTGTTTAGCAATTGATATTGTGTTGATTTTGAGTTTAATTTCATTACTTTAATTTGGGTCGAGACTTTGGATTGAGATTTTAACAAAATTAGTGATTATTCAAGGTGACTTGAATTATTGGATCATTTTATCTGTTGATGGCATTAATTCTGTTTCTTAATTACTGAATAAAAGTCGAGCATTGGTTTCCTTAGTTCTATTTTACTATTCTGGTGGCAGGTAGTAAATTGAAATTTTTGGAAATTAGTTTTGTAACAATTCGAGGTGGCTCGATTGTTAGATTAAAAACTCGATTTTAATTATTGGTTTAATTATTTTAATTCTCATATCTGTTTGAGTGATGACTGCTTGTGCTATTGAACTGGAGGATCGAGTTTATCATTGTTAATTACTTGTGTTTGTCTTCTTATTCAATTCACTTATTGTTATTTCATATTACTCATTTCAATTTTAAAATACCAAAAAAAAAGTCCTTAATGTTTATTTCAATTCATTGCAAACTTTAGCGATAATTGTTCAAATCAAACCCTATTTTATAGTCTAGGTTGCATTGCATCTAGTTACTTAGGAAATTAATTTCATCTTTTGGTTCCTCAAAGAGAATGACTCGAGGTTGTGCTATCTGCAATCCTTGGTTAAATTTTTGAAGTAACCCTAAGGCGATGTCGAACAAAAAGGTTATTTCAGTGATTGGGCAAGAGAGGAACCCATTTCGTTAGCCACGTACACATTGACCTTTAGCCTTCTTCCAACTGTCCGCTTAAGGCCACAAGATCTCAAAAAATTGGACTCGTTTTATTCATGGTATAAACTTCGGTTTCTCTATTTTGTTCCACGAAACTCTCGAGCCATTTGTTTATTCATTACATCTTTGAATTGTCAAATATGATGCATTTGAGTGTTATGTTAATAACTAAAGTCTATTTTATGTGTTATGAGTTTTGAGCTAAATTGATTAATGCTTGAATTGCTAGAATAGATTGAGAATGCTTGAATTGTTGGATATATATATAAAATATCCATATGCTTGAATTGTAGTTAATTGCCAATGACTATAAATATATTAGCCACAGAGCTTTATAGCTCACCCCACTATTCCTTCCTCAAGTACAGAACGAGACGGTTAGCGATCCTTGCAGAGCATCGGAAAACTCCAAGATAATTAGAGACTTTTGTACTGAGTTAGTGAACATTTTTGGATAGTTTTATAGGCATATCAACATTGAGCATCCTTTTGTGTTTTTTTAAGTTAGTGATGTGTATGTTAATTTGTAATGGAAGCTTGTATGAACTCTGTTTGTATTCATTAATGAAATATGATTGTGTTTTGCTTGTGATTCTCAAAATGGGTATATCGCATTTTCAATCCTTTCATAGGTGTAGAAATTGTGTTCTGAACTCAAAGGAAAAATGATATTAATCTGGGTTAAACTTGGCAAAGTTTTCTTCCTAGAATTGTAGACTATCCTCTTAGCTTTTTAATGGTATGAAGTATGAAATTTTTGAACATCGAAGTTAAAAGATATGATCATTATAAGTGGTGATGCTACATATGAGGTATGTACATAATAACTATAGTAATGATGAGAATTTGTTATATGTGATGGGTCATTTCAGTTGAGGTTTAGGAGTTCAATGCAATCAATTTATTAATTTAATATTTAAGGAGTAATATTAGATTAGAATAAGAGAATTTGGGACGATTAAGAGTGAAAGTAAAGTTAGAATGGATGTAGGAACCATTGGAAATGCTTTGAAGGGAGTTTTGGATCACCAATGTCTGTTAGATAAACTTTAGGTCTATTAAACAGACCTTCTCGAGTGTAAAAATGCCCCTAGCCCAGTACATGTTTGTTAAACGGACATTAGGTTCATTAAACGGACCTTTACGGGTCTGGAAAATGCTCCAGACCCCGTGAATGTGCGTTAGGTACAGGTGAAAGGATATACACTGTACACTTTCAGAAATTGACAATTTTAACCCTCTAGATGACAAAATCTCTCTTTAAGATCTTCACAAAAGTTGTCAATCTCGAAGTCTTCTTTGAAACTATCCTAAAATGAAGTTAATCTGACATCTTTAATGAAACTTATGTGAATTGTCCCAAGATAGATACAATATGATTGAGGATATAACCATGGTTAATTTTTTTGGCCTTAACTTCATCATCCGACCTTCAAATGAAGTTATTCTTAACCAATAGATTTCTATCATGTTTTTCTATCTCTCCATAAAAATTAGTATCTATTGGTATTGATTTGCAAAATATTGAGGGAGTAAAAGTGAGAGAATTGATTGGAAGAACATGAATTGGTTGTTTACTGAATATACTTTAGTATTTTAATCATATCTTGATCTGTAGAGCTCCGAATGAGATAATTATTATTTCAAAATAAACTAGATACATAGAGCTACAATATTATGAAAAAGTCCAGTGGTGATTTAGGCATTTGACTGGTGTGAGCTTGCCCTTATGATTTGAGATGTTATGAGAATGATGACTACGAAGATTTCATCGAAATAACCCTACAGAGAAATACGCTCACATCTTATGATATTCGGAACGATAGTTGGGCTCTAAAAACATGGTCTGTATCTTATTTATTAAATAGATAAATATTATTAAATAGATAAATATTTATAAAATAGAGTAGGATCAAAATAATAATAGCAGGTAATCTATTACCATATTATTGAGGGGGTATTTGGTTGATAGATTTAGGAAGGAGTTAATAGGTAAGAAATGAAAAGTGAGTAGTTGTTGATTATTATTATAGGGGCAATAGTTTGATATCCTACTTTTAAGGAATCATATATACCCTCCATTTAATAGAGGAATAAAACTCATTCCTTAGTAGTGACTTTTAAAAATATATTTTAATACTTACTAATTAAAATATAATTAATTAATCAATTAAAATATAATGAATTACAATATAATGAATTAAAATATTATTATTAGTTAATTACAATATAATTATTAAATAATTACGCCATAATTAATTAAAATAATTAACTAATTAGTTACAATATAACTAATTAAAATATAATTCATTCATAATTAAAATATTGTAATTAAATAAATAAATAAAATAAATTAATTAAAATATAAAAAATTTTATTTCTCAATATTTTTACAAACCAACCACTATCTAAAAATGGTAATCATTATATCATCTTAACCAATAATTATAATTATAATGATAATATATATTCTCATTTCTCACTATATTCATTCTCATTCTTATTACCATTCTCTCATGTAAACCAACAACCCCGTAGTGTTTCTTTAATAGTAGTTTTGTAGGGTATGTCATGGTTTATAATATGCTCATTCCCAATCATTCCACGTGAATATCACATTGCCAACAGTAAGTTTTGGATTACAAGCAAAAACTTATTTGGAACTACCTCCCATATGATTGGAGAACTTCGGCATTCATGTGAAATTACACAAATGACTAAGATTACTTGAAAACTACAAACCAAGCTTCGATCACACTAGTAGCACACAAACAATTTGGTTTATATAATCTTGATTGTCCATAACCGAATGAGAAAAGAGAATTCCTATCATCACGAATGATGATAGGAAAGGATTGAAAACATGGCTTGCAGAGCAGTGAAGAGTAGCAAGAAGACAGCAGCTAAAAATGATATTAATGCCCACGGACCGTTGAAGTAGTCATGTCTCAATTTTGCCTTCCATAAATTCCATTTCCTACTACAATACTTGTTCACCTTTATATATATTTCTGAGTAGAATGATCCTTTTTGGATCCTGACATTATCAAGAAGTCTATTGAACATGCTTGCTACCACTTCATCATCTCCCAACCAATTGTTGATAATTTCACTGCGGCGAAGCAATTCCACATCCTTGTTAGAGTTTATGAGGCAATCCATGAACTTGGTATAATCAATGACATGATATATATCGTCTTTCCAGAATTGCTCATAAGCAATTAGGTTTCTTAGCAGAGACTCTGTTCTATCCTCAATTGTCAACTTCGGAATTTCCAAAACCCCCTTTGCAAATTTTATATCGAATATACTGCATCCCTTTGCCTCTACCCTTTTGAACTTGATTCCTGCTTCATGGAGCTCTGTGGCACATCGTATTTGATCTTTTGCATCGTATTTTTTGCTTGCTTCTTTTCTACTTATTAAGCCGCAATCGATGGACAACTTGATTCCTGCTTCATGGAGCTCTGTGACACATCGTATGTGAGCTTTTGCATCATTGGTTCTTTGTATTTCCTGGTCTGTCTTGCTCAGGTAGGCCTTCACTCCTTGCGGAGAAGGAAGCCAATTGTCATGCATTAACCCCAACAAATGACGGATTGGGACTTTTGGCAAATTATGTTCTTCTCTTCGGGGGTAGCCCGAGCCTGGAAGCATCGTGAAGAACCGGAAGATCATGTTCACAAGGTCGCTCTCTTCGTTTGGTAATAAAGTCATATCAAACAACTCTTGTAATATAAAGAACGGAAGCTGATTCTTAAGTAAAAGTAGGTCATGTTTCAGTGAATATAAAGTCATTTCCGAACTGAAAATGGGGTCATCATCTTTCATGTTTTCTGCTACACCCTTACGAATCAGCTCCACAATAAAGCACCCATCAACCAGCATTGTTTCTAAGAAGTCATCGGGCTGTCTTTCTTCTAGAAATCGTTTCTCATAACTATTCTTAGCTCTTTCATTTAATTCACTGAGAGCCTCAATATACTTTGCAATGCTACTCTCGTCTCTTTGTTTAAGAAGTTTGAGATAACGAAACTTGTGCTCTTCCATGGCAGCTAAATGATCTTTCCCTCGGTGGTATGGACCGATTGAAATTATGGCAGGTTCATAGGCTTCATTCTTAACTCTTCGCAGATAATTAGGCACTCTTAGTAAAATTCGATCCGATGGCGTTGGAGGGAGGTCATCGAGCAAGTTCCTTATACGAATGACGATCTCGTTTGTGTTAGACGTGGCTTGGACGATCTCGTTCGTGTCAGACGTGGCTTGGACGATCTCGTTCATGTGAGACATGAATTTGTCTTCTGCAGAGTCATAAACACCTAAATAAGATTAAGATGGTTACCCTCAAAAGGCAGCAGGTGCAGTTCCAACGGAATTTAATAAGCTTGGAGACAGCTCCAGTCTATATTACTCAGTTTTAGGCGTAGGTATAGAAAACTTGAAGGCAAGAAGATTGGATCATCTAATAGGAGTGAGGGAAGAAATCCCATACCTTTTGTCACCTTCCAAGATCAGGAGAATTTTGGAAAAACAGACAAAAACATATCAGTGATATGTCAGAAGAGCTAATTAACGCAGAAGAGGCTGTCGTTTGACTCAAAGATATGCAACCACCAAAAGTACTTGATCAGCAATACATGTAAAGTGTGACGAGAAACTTGGAAAATTCTAAAGCAGAAAGAAAGAAGAGTAACTTACGTATCTTCCTATGTGGAGCTTGTTTCTTTCCAGTTTCGCTCACTTCAAATCATTTCTGTGTAAATAAGGTTCATCACCAGACTATTTATACTCGTTAAACGAGTAGATCGTATGTATTACAACGCCAAGAGTATCATTCTCTTGTCAATTATTCTAACAGAAGATAATCGAAATACTATTCCTATTCCGCCCCTGACAAAATAAAAATATATAAAGATATTATAATACCACGCTTGCTCACAAGAAATGGAAATAAAAAATGTTTCAATACTTAAGTTATATGTCGATAAACAACTGTTAAAAATTAATCATAAATAAGGGAAGGTGGTTTCAATTTGAGATTTCTTAGTTATGAAATTTTGATATGTTGTTATGGGATGAAGTTCAAAACAAACATAGTATTATGCTGGAAGGTGGTAGGCATATTTTCAATTGTAGATGGATATATAATTATTGAAGACCTTCTCTGACTACCATTGACTTCATTAGTCCACGCACTACTTTGTACAGCTAAAAATGACTCGTTTCTTCTTCTTTTTTTTCAAACAAAAAAGAATGGATATATAATTATTAAAGACCTTATTTATCTGCCATTGACTTGTCCATATGTTCATGTAAACCAAATTACAGGGAACCCGATTGTAATGTAGCGAGTATTTTAAACATAATCATTAGTCCACGGACTACTTGTACAGCTAAAAATGACTCGTTTCTTTTTTCTTTTTTCAAACAAAAAAGGATGGATATATAATTATTAAAGACGTTATCTAAATGTCATATCCTATAAGCGATCTTGACTTATCAAGATCACCAGTAAAATCAGAATCAACATACCCAATAATCTCATCTCTAGTTCTCCCAAATTCTAAACAAACATCAGTAGAGACACACAAGTATCTCAAAATTCATTGAACTGCTTTCCAATTCTCTTTATCTGGACTCGCCATGTATTTACTAATTGCACTAACAACATACGATAAATCTGGACGTATGCATACCATAACATATATGAGATATCCAACTACACTAGAATATGAGACTCGTGACATGTAGTCAATAACTTTATCTAATTTCGGAGATAAAGCAGATAAAAGTCTGAAATGTGCAGCTAATGAAGTAGTAACAGCTTTTGCATTTTGCATACTGAATCTATGCAAAACTTTCTCAATATAACCCTTTTGGGTTAAATAAAATTTACCTGCTTTTCTGTCTCTCAAAATCTTCATGCCAAGTATCTTCTTTGCTACATCTAAAATACTGAATCTATGCAAAACTTTCTCAATATAACCCTTTTGGGTTAAATAAAATTTACCTGCTTTTCTGTCTCTCAAAATCTTCATGCCAAGTATCTTCTTTGCTACATCTAAATCTTTTATCTCAAACTCTCTATTAAGTTGGGCTTTCACGTTTATTATTTTTTATTTATCTTTGGTTGCTATCAACATATCATCAACGTATAAGAGTAAATAATCAAATTACCCATCAATGACCTTTTTATCATAGACACAGCTATCATAATTGCATCTTCTGAAATCTCGAGTAATCATGAATGAGTCAAACCTCCTATATCATTGTCTAAGTGTCTGTTTTAGACCATATAGGGACTTTTTTAGCAGACACACACAATCCTCCTTCCCTGTAGCTACGAAACCCTCTTGTTGTTGCATGTTGATGTTCTCCTCAAATTTCTCCATGTAAGAATATTGTCTTGACATCCAACTATTCAAGCTCAAAATCATATATAACCACAACAGATAGCAAAGCTTGAATTGAGGTATGTTTTACAACTAGAGAAAACACATCTGTGAAGTCTACACCTAGAATTTGATTATAATTCTTAGCAACTAGCCTGGCCTTGTACTTGGCTTCTTCAACTCCTAGCATACCTTCCTTTCTCTTAAATACCCATTTGCAACAAATAGCTTTCTTACCTTCAGTAATCTCACTAAATCCCAATTACCATTCTTATGAAGGGATTCCGTCTC
Organism: Erythroxylum novogranatense; assembly: GCA_029891385.1. Classification (NCBI taxonomy): domain Eukaryota; kingdom Viridiplantae; phylum Streptophyta; class Magnoliopsida; order Malpighiales; family Erythroxylaceae; genus Erythroxylum; species Erythroxylum novogranatense. Next base: position 32,474,618 of record CM057229.1, read on the forward strand.
TTCTTACATAGCTATCATCCATTTTCTAGAGTCTTCACAACTAACTGCTTCTAAATAGTTAGAAGGTTCTTCGCTAAACTCAATACCCTCTCCCATATTCAAAGCATAAACAACCAAATCAGCCTCAGCATATCTCTGTGGAGATTTAATTGCTCTTCTAGGTCTGTCTCTAGCTATACAACGCTGTGGTGACTGAATGGATGTCTCGATATCATCTTTTATGTCTGGACTAGACTAGGGTGCAGTTTCTGGTGTATTCTCTATCCCTATATCAAACTCCACCTACATTTTTGATCTCTGTTGATCTTTATCACCCAAAACATTAGAAGACAAACCCTTAAGCATAATAGTTTCATTAAAAATAACATTTCTATTGACTATGACTTTACTGCTCTTAGGATCCCATAACTTATATCCCTTCATGTCTGAATTGTAGCCAAGAAAGATACACTTCTTAGATCTGGGTTCAAAAGATGCACTTCTTGGATGTAGGTTCTAACTTTCCATTAGCAACATGAACATATGAAGGCTACCAAAAGTTCTCAAATCACAATAATTAGCAAGAGAACTAGACCATACCTCTTCTGGAGTCTTTTTCTCAATGGCAGTTGAAGGAGAGTGATTAACAAGGATACAAGCAGTAGCTACTGCTTCAGCTCAAAATGACTTAGATTGTTAAGTTATCAATTTGCGCTTATTTTGTACTTAATTATCTTTAATGTGTTGAAATTATTATAGGAAATTAGTAGAATTATCTTATAATTGTTTACAGATGATTTTCAACACCTTAGAGACAAAATGGAATCAAAAAGATGCAAAAGAATGAAGAAAATCCAAAATTCCTAATTTGACAACAATTCTGTGACTAAGTGTGGGCACGCCTAAGGATGGAATAAATCTGCAGATCACTTTTCAAAAGTCAAAAATCGAGATTCTCACAATCTTTGAAGATTATATTGCCATCTTTCAAGGGGATTGACTACCTAAAATTGGGAGATACAGTATTGGAAGAGAATCAAGGAAAGATAAGAGGAAAAATAAGCATAAAAGGGGAGAGAAGTTACTGTTCAGGCAGCTTTAGTTTAGGATAGTTTTTCTGTATTTTTGCTGCAGATTTTCCTTAGGAATAATTTATGTTTTTGTATTCTTTTCTTGAAGCTTAAGCTTAGGTTTAGAATAGGATTTTTGTTTTTGCACTTTTCTGTTTTTCTTATTCTTACATTTCTGCATATTTCAATTAGGATTTTCGTTTCTTTCATTAAAGAACTAGGGATGGAGACTTATTACCTTGTTATTTCCTTTGTTTTCAATTCAATTATGAGTAGTTGATTTTCTTATCTTGGTTGAGGGAATCCATGTTACACGTTGTTATGGTGAGATGATTCGGATACTTTTTACATTGTTAGTAAACATTGGATATCTTCAGATCTATTCTTTTTAATTGGATTCGTTGGTTTCTAAGTGTGCAACTAGAGATTAATTGATTCAATCATTAGATTAATAAAATATGACGTTCAGTTTCGATAATCACAAGTAGCAATTAGGATTAACTTCTCTACGTTAGAGTCGGGAAATTCTAAGAAGATATTCGCTTGATTGATTGCAGGTCGTACATGTTTTTCACTTGCTCATTGGTTCTTGATTCTTAATGCTATTATTCAGTTACGCCTATTATCGTATCTAGGTTATTGTTTAATAAGAATGCTAGGATACATGTTTCTAGTCATTACTCGTAAGAGAAACTTCCCCAATGAATGTTTGTTAATGATTACAATTTTATGTCTAGGATCCATAATAGCATGATAATATCGGTGACCCAAAACCAAGGTATTTTTTCATTGATTTTTTTGATTTAATTATTGCTTTCAATTTGTGGTTCTTCTCATAATTTTCGTATATTGTCGTGAACCAAACCCCCCTTTTTCGTTACTTTATTTTAGTTTTAAACATCGCTAACTTCTACCATTAAAACTTCCTCGCAGGAACGATATCCGCTTACCACTACTACATTAATTTGTTTTAACGAAAATAATTTCTTTTATATTTGGTTGCAGGCGACAGCATCACCATAGATAAACCAAAATTGAAGGGCATACACTGTACCTTATCTATAAAAGTCCTATTTATTCGCTTTGCCATACCATTCTACTATAAGGTACCAGGAACTTTTAAGTGCCTCAGAATTCCTTCTGTATTGCAAAAGGCATTAAACTCATCAGAACAAAACTCCAGACCACTATCAATATGTAGGTGCTTAACTTGTCGCCCTATCTTCTTTTCAATCATGGTCTTCCACTGTTTGAAAGTCGCAAATACATTATTCTTTTTCTTCAAGAACAACACCCAGACTTTTCTAGAAAATTCATCAATAACCGTCAACATGTAATTAGCGTCTCCTTTAGAAGTCACCCTGGCTAGTCCATAGAGGTCAGAATGTATATAATCAAGTGTTCTCTTTGTGCTATGAATGCCTTTCTCGAAGCTAACTAACACGCTCCACATAATTGAAAGATGGAAAAGTTCAAATTCAAGGAAATAAGAAGATGGTAGATTTGAATTATCCTAAAATTAAATCTAATACACAGGGTTTCAAATTTACCTACTAAACCTCACGAAGAACTTATCTCGGGTAACCTAAATAACGAGTAAAGAACAAACTAAGAAAGATGTTTAGGATCAAAATCACGCCACAATCGGATTTAGTTGAAAAGTGATGTTCAATTCCGAAGTTTATAAGAACAAGAACAGTTTCTCCTCTCAATATGACCGACGACACACACGAAATAAAATGATCAAATTTCTTTCCCTAACGCTAAAGAGGGTATTTATACCTAGGTCAAATAATAAAAGACTTGAGCTAAATAAAACATGGAAGCCTAAAATAAATATAACTTAAAACAAGTCAAAAATAAAATAATAAAATATGCTTAGGCTTGGTCCAACATGCTCCCAAGTCTGATCATAGGCGTGTCTCTCCTCTTGGGCTTAAGAGATGATACACAGCCCAATACAATGGTTTTCAAGTCCGAAGTGAGTCCAATCCAAGGATTTGAGATAAATGAATCAATTTGGGCTGTGATTCAAATAGCTCTTCTCCAGTAGGCTTGATGCCCTCCATCCTCTCCACATATTGGCCCATATGCATATAAAGAGTCTTCTTGAGTCTCTTGGTCCTAGCTCTAGACATAAGACAAATTGGAATGACAAGCTTGCCCCCATCACGCACGCCATCTCCATGGTGATCCTTGCTCCTGCTCTCATTAGTCCCTCCCTCCTCAAGAAGATTCGTCCTCGAATCTGAATCTATATCAAAAGGAGAAAGATTAGTAATATTAAAAGTTGTATAAACAGAATACTCACCTGGTAGGTCAATCTTATAGGCGTTGTCATTTATCTTCTCCAACACTTGGAATAGACAATCACCCCTAGGATTCAAAGTAAAAACACTAGGCAAAGCATCAAAAGGGTTAGTGTCAGAAACTAAACACTCTCTGTATCTCACGACTACTAGTACTCTTTTCTCTCTAGTTACTCTCCTCAAGTCTTTTCCCTTAGCAAACAAGCTCACTTTTCTCTCTTTTTTTCTCTCTTAGAGCTCTTCTCTCCTACCCATCCCACTTCTTTTCCTCACTTATGCACTCACTCACCATTGGGCCAAAGTCATTTTTCTTTTGGGCCTCTTTTCTCTCTTCACTTTTTTTGTTCTCACTACCCGAATCCTCCTCACTTTTACTTGTTTTTTTTGGTCCAGGTATAATTCATGAGGTGATAAACGTAGTAGAATGAAATTCCTACCCTTAAACTTAAAAGAGTACCTATTGGTATACCCATTATATGTTACATTCTTGTCAAATTGCCAAGGTCTTTCAAGTAACATAGGACTAGCCTTCATTGATACCCCATCACACAACATCTCATCCTCATATCTCTCTACTGAAAATGGCACTACAACCTGCCTAGTCACCTTCACACCAGCACTATCATTAAACAATTATAAATTGTATGGCTTCGGATGTTTACTACATGTCAAACCCAATTTCTGTACCATAGTCCAATTAGCTGCATTAGTGCAACTACCCCTATCAATGATCAAATTGCATACTTTTCCACCAATTAAACACCTCGTATAGAAAAGATTCTCTCTCTGATCTATATCCTCATCTGTGGCCCTAGCACTCAGTACCCTCCTAACTACTAGTGCTTCTGAAATTCAAATCAACACTCGAAACCAATTCTCAAGTGATCAAAAAATCAAAAGGGTGCAAAAATTTTGAACCAACTAGCAAGTACGTGTATGACGAAACAAAGAAAAAAAAGGAAACAAATTTTCATTTTTTTTGACTTTTTTGAACTTTTTGGATTTTTCTTTAGACTTTTTTTGGATTTTTTTTTCATTTTTTCAAATTTATTTTCTAGAATTTTTTTTATATAAGCCAAGAGCTTCAATAAAAAAACAAGAAGAATAATTGAAAAACTAACTAAAATAAGAATAAGAAGAAAGATTGAAACCCTAGGCCGAAAGTTAATTCACACCTGAATTGATGAACCGACGATAATTGGATGGTGATGGGCGGCGGTTTTCTTGAATTTTGAATGAGTTGAATAAGAATTCTCCTCCACACCAGTGCTCTGATACCAAATAACGCGCTTCACAGAATTGAAAGATGGAAAACTTCAGATTCAAGGAAACAAGAAGATGGTAGATTCAAATTAACCTACGATTAAATCTGATACACAGGGTTTCAAATTTACCTACTAGACCTCACAAAGAACTTGTCTCGGGCAGCCTAGATAACAGGTAAAGAACAAACCAAGAAAAATGTTTAGGATCAAAATCACGCCACAATCGGATTCAGTTGATAAGTGATGTTCAATTCCTAAATAGATAAGAACAAGAGGGGCTTCTCCTCTCAATATGGCCGACGACACTCATGAAATAAAATGATCAAAAAGTTGTCTTTCCCTAACCCTAAAGAGGGTATTTATACCTAGGTCAAATAATAAAAGACTTGGGCTAAATAAAACATGGAAGCCCAAAATAAATATAACTTAAAACAAGTCAAAAATATAATAATAAAAGTATGCTTAGGCCTGGTCCAATGCGCTTCCAAGTTTGATCATAGGCGCATCTGTTCTCTTGGGCTTAAGTGATGATATGCAGCCTAATACAATGGTCTTCACATCCCAAGTAAGTCTAATCCAAGGATTTGAGATAAATGAATCAATTTGGGCTGTGATTCATATAACTCTTCTCCAATAGGCTTGATGCATTCCATCCTCTCCACAAATTGGCCCACATGCACATAGAGAGCCTCCTTGAGTCTCTCAGTCCTAGCTCTGGACATAGGTCCAACTAGAATGACAAACTCGCCCCCATCACGCACGCCATCTTCATAGTGATCCTTGCTCCTGCTCACATCACTAACTCTCTTATGCTTCACAAAAATACAGTGCTCATAAAATTCCAATTTGCTAATACACTATCTGTCAAGTAGTCTTCATTTACTAAGCTCAGCCATACCATTTTGGCTCATATATCCAAGCTGCATATGCCATAATTTCATAACATCACCATCAGTCATATATTGGGTAGTAACATTTGTATCACTAACAACTGTAGAAAAATCCCGGGAGGTACATCACATGTACCGCAAATGAAAACAAAATTTTTGTTCCCGGACTTTCCCAAACCCAGGATCTTGGTATCCGATGAAGACATCAACCTAAATAGCCAAAAGAGACTATCTCTAAAGGTGATCCACGCAGAGATCGAAAACTAACCGAAGTCAAACCCTTTGACCCGGAATAGCTAGAACAGATTAAAAGTCGCTAGACCCTACCTCCGTCCTGGAGAGCTTGGATGAAACGTTGGAGAGGAAGGAGAAGCTTGGATCATGGAGAAGAAGATGAAGACTCAATGGTGAGAAGATAAGAGAGAAAGAAAACCTTTTTCCTTCCTCACTAAGCCACGATCATCACTCTCCTTATTTCTCCATTTTCCTTTCCCAAAGGATGAAGAAAAGATGAGAATCGTAGCCCTCTCTCCATATTTACGAGCACACCCACCATCTTCTTACTTTTGTCTTTTTCTTTTTTATGTCATTAATGAATGATGACTAAGCTTAAAACTAGAAAGTTCCAAGCTTCTCCCTTTCTCTTCCACGTACACTCATATATATATATATATTAATTAATTATTTAATTAATTAAGCATATATATATATGTATATATATTGCTAAGGTCCAGTCCAACTGGGGTCGGTCCTACCGGCCTACCGGGCCCCGATGCTGAAACAGCTCCGGAAACCTTTCTTAGCAATATCGATGTCGCGATCTCATCGGGACATATCCCAATCCCATTGGGATCCATGTAATCCTAATCGTTTCCATAATGGAACTCACCAATTACTATTTTACTGATTCTCCGAATCACTCTTATGCGTGACCCTTTAGGCTCCGGTTATGTTGGCCACTTAGCTTAACACTTAAACTAAGCAAGTCATGAGCGGTATCTAGAGAACACATCACGACCCCAATTGACCGAAAGTAATCGGTTTGATGTATTCATCACGAACCGATCACAAACCCTTCCATGTATAATTATCAGCAATTCGTCCTTTCACCATCCTATACCCCACTTGGTTATGAGTATGGTCAAAGTGTCAACTCTCACTAGACCGAGTCTAGCCCAATGATATCGCTTCGTGTTCGGGACTCATTACTTTATATGTCAATGAAGACACTCTTCATGACATACATGCTGTGCCACCTTAGTAATGATCCCGACAAGAGGCTACGGGTATCTCTTCGCTAATCCGTAAGTGGTGAATCCTTTATTGGCTACTCAATTATCTTCAATACCTCAAGTCGCACTCAAGCACCACCCTATGAGTTACCTCCGAAGGCAACAAGGAATGGAGTCAGCACGTGATCAAGATTCAAGATATCCTCGAGTACCTCAAGTCTAAGGATACTTGCACCATTGCTATGATGAGATTATCACCGACACTTAGATAAGATATCCATGTGATGATCTCATGACAGTCATCCAATGAACTTACTACCGCTAGTAAGCATCCACATGTCAATTCTAAATATCTCATATTTACGCTTTAAGATCCACCGCTGATCCAATCAAGGAATATGACATGGGCTAGTCTATCCGGATTAATGATGTCCACCTCATTAATCCTATGACTAGGAGAATTTAGATACCGACATAATTGCACATGATAGGAATCTCGTGAGTATGATCACATCATAATTTCCTTCATGCTATGTCATATATCATGGACTTCATTAATTCGATTAAAGATCCGATCAATTCATAAACAATGTTTATGAATATCAAATTAATGAATAATGCATTTTCTTTATTTATTCATAAAGTCCACACGACTTTGAATAAAACGCGCTAAAGGGATTGCCTTTAGGGCACAAATGAACAAGATCTGTTCTTGAATAAGTCAACTTATCGAATGAACAAGTCGACTTATCGGTATCGAACATGTGTAAGTCGACTTACACATGGTACAAGTCGACTTATCACTTACAAATCTCCCACTGACCTAAAGCCAATCGCCTTAGTATCTAATACCATAAGCGAGTCCATGAGAATCACAATTCTCCCGTGACAATGGCTTTGTCAACGAACAAAGAACACTTTGCTCTATGGGAATTCTCTCTATCGATATCATCTCGACTAATGATCTCCGAATCGGCAAAATACGAGTTCGGATCGTCGATAAGACCTTGGTTCCTTTGTCACAAGACTAGCCCCATTGTATCAGATCACAATACAATCCTATGGGCCCATCACGGTAGGGGACCAGATCAAGTTCAAGAATGAACTTCGATCCAAACCGCTTTCTGCGCATCTCACGCGGCAATGTACTCGCCGGTTGATGAATCGCCAGTCCTCTTTGTTTGGAACCTTTCAAACCGACCGCCACGCTATTCAAAGTGTGAATGTATATAACCCGATTGTGATTCGTAATCATCCTTATCATATTAAATACTAGCATCCGAATGCTCGCTCACTTGGAGATTTCCATCTCCATAGATCAAGAAACATCCTTAGTGCTTCGCAAGATTGAGGATATTCTCGACAACCACCCAATGACTCTCACCAGATCCGATTGGTATCCGCCGTAACACTTAGAGCATACGATACATCGGGCTTCGTCATATAGCATCGCTCCATGTTAAACCTCTTAAGCATCTCATCTATGTACGACGATTGTGAAAACCAAGCAACCTTTGATTTATCTCTATAAATCTATATCCCTAGGATATAAGTTGCTTCACAAAGGTCTTTCATCGAAAATTGATTAGACAACCAAATTTTAACGATTGTAGCATAGAGACATCGCTTTCCTAGTAACGAGATGTCATCTACATACAACACAAGGAATACGATTGCGGTCCATTAACCTTCTTATACACACAATGATCATCTGAATTTTGTGAGAAACCAAACTCTTTGAGTACCTCATCAAACGGATATTCAACTCCTGGATGCTTGCTTCAATCCAAACATGGATTAGTGAAGCTTGCATACCTTTTCGCCATCGATGGAAGTGAAGCCTCGGTCAGTGTCATACACATTCTCGCAGATTTCCTCTCGTGAAAGTCGTTTCACATCCATTTGCCATATCTCATAATCATAATGAGTGGCAATGGCTAGAGTATCCTAATGGATTTAAGCATTGTTACGGGTCAAGGTCTCGCCATAGTCAACTCTTTATCTCGTGATTTAAACCTTTAACCGTAAGCATTGCTTTATAGGTAATCAAATTACCATCCATGTTGGTTTTCTTCCGAAAACTCCTTTGCACCAATGGGTTTTATCCTTCGTGTAACAACCAAAGTCCATACTTGGTTTTCATACATGGAATCCATTTCGATTTCATGGCACATAGCCATGTTCCGATTCTCGAACTTTTCGAACTCGCTCATAGTAGTAAGCGCATCATCTCATATGAGCAATACGTCATTCGCTCACTTACGAAATTCATATCTCTCGAACAGGCGTATCCTACTTAACCTACGAAATTGTGTGTGTAATAGAAGGTTGAACTGTTACCTCATCTATATGAGTGACAGTTTCAAGTTCAGGCAGTTGATCTATGTTTGTTCGAGCATCTTGAACTTCTCAAAGTTCAACTTTGCTCCCAATCGTCCTCTTGTAAAAGAAACTCTTTCTTTAAGAAAACAGATGCTTGAAACAAACAACTTTTGTTCCTAAGCAAGGTAGAATTGATATTCCATTTAACAAACACTTATCGATTTTGCATCAAGTTAATCGACCGTGTCCGCTTCACATAAGCAGGACAATCCCAAACTTTCAGCTGAGAAAGATAGGGCTTTCAGTTAATCCATATCTCCATATGGAGTAACCACAATTGCCTTTAATGGAACTCTGTTTAGCAAGTAAACAAATTGCCTCAAGCGCATATTCCCAAAACTGTGCAAAACCTATCATCAATCGCACCAAGTTTAACAAGGTTCGATTTCTCCTTTCAGCCACACCATTGTGTTGCGGCGTGTAAGGTGGAGTATACTGAGATAAAATCTCATTATCTCTGAGATAATCCAAAACTGTTAGTGTAAGCATTTTCCACCACGATCAGATCGTAATGTATTCATACTTTTACCAAGTTAGTTTTCTACTTCATTTCTGAATTATTTGAACTATTCAAATGCTTCAGATTTTATCTCATCGACATGTGATACCTATATCGTGAATAATCACCGATAAAATAATGAAGTAAAACAACCACTTCGCATGGATGGACATCGGACCGCATACATCCGAATGTATTAGGTCTAATACCCATTCACTGCTCACCCTTTCCATAAAGGATAACGAGTCATCTTGCCTAATAAACAAGATTCGCATGTGTCATATGATTCATAATCAAATGACCCTAAACATCCATTTGTATGGAGCTTAGCGATGCGTGTCTCATTTATATGGCCAAGCCGACAATGCCATAAGTAAGTTGATTTTAAATTATCTTGATTATGCCTTTTCGCGTCATTGACATTCAGAATCGGATATGACATATCTAATATGTCAATTCAATTGCATAATGTACCAAGAGCTTGAGCCTTCCATTCAACTAATAGAACAACCATTGCTACTAAAAGTCCAATGGAAACCAAATTTATTTAAACATAAAATATACAATATGTTCTTTGTTTAAAACAGTACAAAATGTCAATCATCCAATTTGAATATAAGCCCACTAGGGAGTAACAAGACATAAGTGTCACGGCTAATGTAGCAACTCTTGCTGCATTACCTACACGAAGGTCTAGTTCTCCTTTATGAGCTTTCATCGTCCCTCGAGGCCCTCGATATCATTTCATATGTATGAGCCACAACCGGTATCAAAGACCGATATGTTTGGATCAGGAATAGTATTAACCTCAATGACAAACATATTTGAAGAAGTAGAGGCATCTGATGCCTTCTTCTGCTTCAAGGACTCCAGATAGATTTTACAGTTTCGTCTTTAGTGGCTAGACTTGCCACAATGAAAGCAAAAACCTTTTGGGGCAGTTTCTTTGGTTTTTCCTTGATGGCACTTCCCTTTGGTTTCTTGGCCTTTTTCTTCTTTGAACTAGAAGAAGAAGCATCCACCACTAGCACTTGCTTGCTATCCTTCTTGATAGCTTTCACTGTCTTGAAAGCAGATTGATCAGCTCAGGAATTGTTGTGGATATTTGGTTTATCTGATAGTTTATCACAAACTGTGAATAACCATCAGACAATCCAACCATAATTAAGTCTCTACTTAACTCATAATCCATTACAAATTCTAAGACGGCCAATCTCTCAATATAGCCATTCATCTTCAGGGTATACTGCACAGTAGTTGTCCCTGGAGCCATCTTTGTGATGAAGAGAAGCCTTGAGGTCTCGAACCTTTCAGACCGAGCTTACTCATCAAACAGCTCCCTAAGATGAAATACTATAGAGTGAGCATCCATGGACTCGTCTTTTCTAGCACTCTCTAGTGACATCGAGGCAAGTAGCCATGTCCCCGCCCTTTAGATGCTTATAATATGCTTTCGATCCTTATCGAAGCATCGACAAGCAGTAACCGGAAGTGGAACATCTAGAAGTATCCCGCCTCGGATCTAAGAACAATTCTCGATTCCTCACCAATCAAGAAAATTCGGTCCGAATAGAGAGCGAAAATTCACATCGAAAACTTCTTCAATCAACCTAACATAGAGAGAAGGAATGATAGGATAGAAATGCCTGCATGATCATAAGGACTTGCATGACATGCATATGGCTCCCACTAGTTTCCTAGAATCCATAACCCTCTTTACTAATCCAGAGAAACGATGTGACATAATGTCCTAGTGGGTCGATATCCGACATTGCTAAGAGTGACCTCGAGTTTGCTCAACAAGCCACAACTTAGGTCAATCGGTAGGTATCGGTCATACCAATTGTATCATCGATAACCGACATTGAGAATGACCTTGGATTTGTCCAACAAGCCACCTTATGTCTCGGAGGTATCGATATACCAATTACATCTTAGACACAAACTATCGCTCAGGCTATCAACTTGTTGATGTGTGCACTTCATCAAGGTTATCAACTCGATGCGTGTACATCCCGATGTACACTACCCAACTTCGCCTCATTCACGCTGACCTTGAGTTTGCTCAACAAACCAACGCTTCGGTGAAAACCGACCCATTAATCGAAAATCTTATTTTCATGGTTCAACATATCCGTATAGAGTGAGCTTGAGTTTGCCCAACAACCCAAATTTCTATAAGAACTCGGTTCTTACCATATTAATGGAAGGCGTTAGTTTTCATATACCGAGGAGGATTTCGGTCTCATCTATTCCAAGTCAAGGATTATAGTCGCCAGACTATATGGAATGATTTAGGTTTCATCAATCCAATTGAATCAATCCTTATAATCATCCATCATCCAACCTATGATGCCACAAGTCGACTTTCATCAAATGCAAGTCGACTTATGCTTCTCTACCACATAAGTCGACTTGTATGACACAAGTCAACTTATGTCATCTGCCCGTAAACAAGTCGACTTACAAGGTACTACAAGTCGACTTATATCGAGATCTTGAACAAGTCGACTTATTCTATCCACAAGTCGACTTATCCAAAAAACTTGAACAAGTCGACTTTATTTCATATACAAGTCGACTTATCCAGAAATTTTGCTAAAATCTCTAATCGGCTAATTCCTCAATCAGTGCAATTCCAATTCACAATACCATCATACCTAGGGTAATATCTGTAAGTTGATGTATCAATGAACAATTCATTGAACCATGAAAGCCTTATATGGTCAAACCATATGAAAAGCTTGAAATGAGTCAAAACTCATTAATTTCCAGACAATTTAGGAACACCCAAATTATCATCCTAAGCATCTCTAGCTAGCACATACATTATCAAATTTATTTCAGCACATGCCATAAAAAATATGACGGTCAAAACAAACAAGATAATGCAAGATACTACCAAGACGCTAATGTGATCAATTCGGCATTCAAAAATTCTTGGAAAAGTAACTTCAAGCAATTCAGTTTGGCAATCATACCACATCAAGATAACACATTTTTAATCACATTAAAAATGGTTCAAGGCATTGGAACTGAAAAAGCACACTCAATTAAGCCAAGCAAAACAGTCCCAACAATTTTCACAAAACTGTCCAGTTCTGTACATTGCTCGAAATGATCAATGAAACAATTTAAATAAATCATGAGAAAATTATATAGGTTACTACATGTTCAGAACATGCTACATGAAGTTTTTCAGGATTTTAGGCCATCAAAAACTCAGTCAACCTAAATAACAAAACCGATTCAAAATCTGTGTTCATCAGCACAGAAATTCCCAACAACATAGAATAAATTCGTGAATAAATATCCAATCACCTTGAAATCCAATTTCCATGCTCAAATACATTCACCAACATCTTAGAGACATGTAGGTGAAGGAAAATCAGAAAAACCATTTTTCTAGAATTTATTCTCGATTTTATACTCATGCCTGTTCCAGAATCGTTTCACAAAACAGCATCTGTAACCTTAGGGGATTAATTAGCAAAACTATATCAAATCAAATCGATAAATTCTCAAATTTCATAGACATATTCTCTAACATGTTATGAACATTTCTGGGCAGAAAATTTCGAAAATGCATCTCTATTCAGAAACGAAATTTGGACAGCAAGCATGCATCAACAGCAAATTCAATTAGGGTTTCGATCTCGCTTAGGTTATAGCTTCATACGGGATACCAGACGCCTCGATACCACTGTAGAAAAATCCCGGAGGTACATCACATGTACCGCAGCGAAAACAAAAATTTTTATTCCCGGGACTTTCCCGAAACCCAGGATCTTGGTATCCGTATGAAGACATCAACCTAAATAGCCAAAAGAGACTATCTCTAAAGGTGATCCACGCAGAGATCAGAAAAACTAACCGAGTCAAACCCCTTTGACCCGAGAATAGCTAGAACAGATTAAAGGCTGCTAGACCCTACCTCTGTCCTGGAGAGCTTGGATGAAACGTTGGAGAGGAAGGAGAAGCTTGGATCATGGAGAAGAAGATGAAGACTCAATGGTGAGAAGATAAGAGAGAAAGAAAACCTTTTTCCTTCCTCACTAAGCCACGATCATCACTCTCCTTATTTCTCCATTTTCCTTTCCCAAAGGATGAAGAAAAGATGAGAATCGTAGCCCTCTCTCCATATTTACGAGCACACCCACCATCTTCTTACTTTTGTCTTTTTCTTTTTTATGTCATTAATGAATGATGACTAAGCTTAAAACTAGAAAGTTCCAAGCTTCTCCCTTTCTCTTCCACGTACACTCATATATATATATATATATATTAATTAATTATTTAATTAATTAAGCATATATATATATATATATATATTGCTAAGGTCCATCCAACCTGGGTCGGTCTCTTGGCTCACGGCCCCGATCGTCAAACATGCTCCTAAACCTTTCTTAGAATATCGATGTCGCGATCTCATCAGACATATCCCAATCCCATCGGGATCCATGTAATCCTAATGCTTCCATAATTGGAACTCAGTCCAATTACTATTTTATGATTCTCTAAATCACTCTTATCGTGTGACCCTTTAGGCTCCGGTTATGTTGGCCACTTAGCTTAACACTTAAACTAAGCAAGTCACGAGCGGTATCTAGAACACATCACGACCCCCGATTGACGGAAAGTAATCGGTTTGATGTATTCATCACGAACCAGATCACAAACCCTTCCATGTATAATTATCAGTGCAATTCGTCCTTTCACCATCCTATACCCCACTTGGTTATGAGTATGGTCAAAGTGTCAACTCTCACTAGACCGAGTCTAGCCCAATGATATCGGTTCTTGTTCGGGACTCATTACTTTATATGTCAATGAAGACACTCTTCATGACATACATGCTGGCCAACCTTAGTAATGATCCCGACGAGAGGCCATGGTATCTCTTCCGCTAATCCAAGTGGTGAATCCTTTATTGGCTACTCAATTATCTTCAATACCTCAAGTTGCACCCAAGCACCACCCTACGAGTTACCTCTCGAAGGCAACAAGGAATGAAGTCAAAGCAGGATCAAGATTCAAGATATCCTCGAGTACCTCAAGTCTAAGGATACTTGCACCATTCTATGATGAGATTATCACCGACACTTAGATAAGATATCTATGTGATGATCTCATGACAGTCATCCAATGAACTTACTACCGCTAGTAAGCATCCACATGTCAATTCTAAATATCTCATATTTACGCTTTAAGATCCACCGCTTGATCCAATCAAGGAATATGACATGTGCTAGTCTATCCGGATTAATGATGTCCAGCCTCATTAATCCTATGACTAGGAGAATTTAGATATCGACATAATTGCACATGATATGAATCTCGTGAGTATGATCACATCATAATTTCCTTCACGCTATGTCATATATCATGGACTTCATTAATTCGATTAAAGATCCGATCAATTCATAAACAATGTTTATGAATATCAAATTAATGAATAATGCATTTTCTTTATTTATTCATAAAGTCGCATACCGACTTTGAATAAAAGCGCTAAAGGGATTGCCTTTAGGCACGAAATGAACAAGATTGATCCTTGAATAAGTCGACTTATCGAATGAACAAGTCGACTTATCGGTACCGAACATGTGTAAGTCGACTTACACATGATACAAGTCGACTTATCACTTACAACAACTGTAAGACCCTATAAGAAATATAAACTAGTAGACTGTTTCTGCCCTTTCATCATAACCATAACACCTTTTCCAACCTTTAGAAATCCATCTTCACTAGTTTACCTACACCAATTGGTATCCTGAGTACTCAAAAAAATTAAATTTCGCTTCAAATATGGGACATGTCTCACATCTACAAGTGTTCTGACAACACCATCAAACATCTGAATTCTGACTGCTCCCATGCCAGCTATCTTACAAGGAGTGTTATTTCCCATCATAACAACACCCTTACACACCATTTCGTATGTTGAAAACCAGTCTCGATTGGGACACATATGAAATGTACAAGTTGTATCAAGAATCCATTCTTCGTCTGAATTAGACCTGCCCTTAGAAATTGCTAGGAGTTCACCATCACTGAATGCATCTTGTACAACACTAGCTTTACCAAAATTTTCAAGTTGCTTTCACTTTGAATTCATTTCTTCTTTCTTTTGTAATTTCCAGCATACAACTTTAATGTGACCTTTCTTCTTACAGTAGTTGCAGACTTTGTTTCTATGCTTAGATTTCGACCTCCCCCTTCCGTCACCACTAGGATTTCTCTCCTGTAGTCTCTCTCATACAACAAGACCCTCAGTAGGAGCCTCAGATCCGTAAACAAGTTGTTTCATCTTCT
This sequence comes from Erythroxylum novogranatense, assembly GCA_029891385.1. Lineage (NCBI taxonomy): Eukaryota > Viridiplantae > Streptophyta > Magnoliopsida > Malpighiales > Erythroxylaceae > Erythroxylum > Erythroxylum novogranatense. The sequence continues at coordinate 32,490,562 of CM057229.1, forward strand.
TTTTAGAAAGTAAGGCATCATATACCTCTTCTAGGGCTAGGGTATCATGACTATATAAAATAGTATCCCTAAAAGTGGAATATTATGCAGGTAGCGAACAAAACAATATTAAAGCCAAATCTTTATCCTCATAATTTACCTTCATAGTCTCTAAATCAGAAACAATCTCTTTAAACACATTTAAGTGATCATCAATGGATGTACCTTCTGTCAAACGGTGGGAATACAACCTTTGCTTCAAGTGCAATTTAATGGTTAGGCTTTTCATCATACATAACTGTTCTAGTTTCAACCATAACGAAGTGAAAAAGTTTTCTTTCAAAACATCCTGTAGAATCTAATTCGAGAGGTGAAGATGCATCTATGATAGAGCCTTGCGATCCTTACGTTGTTTCTCCTTCAAGGTCTAAGATGACGACATCAAACCCTAATAATTCATCATCCAAATCCATCTGTGCTAGTACAACACACAGCTTAACCTGCCACAATGAGAACCTGGTGTTGCGATTTAGTAGTGGAATGTCATACTTCATAGTTGCCATTGATGTAATCAACGAACCTTACTCTTATACAAGTTTGTAAAGACAAAACACGATAGCAAACAATATAAACAAAAGAATAACGCACAGATTTACATGGAAAACCCAAATCGAGGAGAAAACCAAGAAAATGAATAGATTGGAGAATAAAACATTAAGAAACTTGATCTTTGTTTAATACAATTTAAAACTTCAAGAAATGTCTGTTATTATAATTATTAAGTTGGATATAATTTCTTGTAATTTTATAATAGTTTAATTTTATTTGTTTAGTAGATTCTTAATTGAACAAGTAATTTTGTATACCAAATTGCCTTAATTTTATCAATCTTTTGACATATTGGATTTTTTAGGAATTGAGTTTGATATATGAGAATGACTTGGAAGATAATCTTTGATAAGAAAGTATTGTCATTTTATTTAAAGCAAAGAATTTGAATAATAAGTATGATAATACTTCTCTCAATCATGATGATTATCTTCTTCTTTTTATTTAAGCGTGTATTCGATCGAATGAAGTTTCAAGTTTTCATTTCATTTCTTCTTTTTATTTCACTTATATTTATTTTATATTTTAAATTGATATATGCAATGTAAATATAATTGTAAATATTTTTGTTATAAGTTTCAGCTCAAGTTGGTTTATATAAAACAAGAAATTATATATTATAATAAATTGATGAATTATTTTAAAATTTGAAAATTACTTAAAACGATACTTGATATTAATCAAGACTCATATAGTATGGTATCAAAACCAAATTCAAAATCAGTATTGATAAGGTATTCTTAACTTCGATTCAAATTATGATAAAAGATGCAGTTTATTATTTATAAATTTTAAAATTATTTAGACTCATAATCTTTAATATATAATGTGTTGACTTGTCCTTATTATGCACCCTGCAAGCCCAAGCACATCCGCTTTATGAGGATGTTCAAACGTAGGCATCTCGGCAGAAAACGAAGGACAATAATTGAGCGAATGGAGCTGCGAAGGACAATAATTGAGCGAATGAGCGAATTAGGTTCAAGTCTTTTTTGTCAAAGCTATTAAAGAGCCGGTAAAACTTTAGCCCAAAAAGGTTAGAAGAAGTTGGTGTTACCTAAATTCTGGGAGTTTGGATTCACCAACGAACTTGTAATTTATTCCCATTTCCACGGAAGGAAACTCTTATGCATCCAACTCACGTTTTGTCGCTTCGCCAGCCAAGTGCTTCACGCCTTGGAGATCCATATAATAATCTAATCGTTTAGAAGGAATAATTCCAAGTTCTAAACTCTGCACGTGGTCCCCCTGAAATGATTACACGGCGGTACCCATTTCTTTCAGATAGAGACTGCACTACTAAAATTGTGAACTACAATCATTTCGGATTAATGTGTGGGAATTAATTCCTAACAACCATTGACTTTTCCGTGTTGTGCATATTGAATTCCTGCACATTTAATTCTTGAAGAAACTCTTATGGAGTTAAAAACTCTTATGACAACCCACAACCTGCAAATTCTGAATCTGAACCATCCTTCCCTTCTACTTCAACCTTCAGTCTTCATCGCTTTTACTGTTTTTATCGCTGTTTGCTACCTATAGTAACAGTGAAACAAATAAATCCAAAGGATGGTTTCGTTTGATTAAAGCAGGGTATATCTCTAACTGTATTGTCTTTCAATAAACCAGAAGTTCCTTCTTTCCGATGTATTGCTTCCTTCAAAGAGAGGAGCCTTGGATCGTCTCTAGTATTTTCAGATTGGAAATTGAAGTTCAATTAATCCTCAAATAAAAATAAAAAAGAAAGAAAGGATCGTTGATGTTTCCACCTACTTTATCACTACAAATTAATTATTTTGTGGTGTTTTCCCTAACCTTTTAGTTTCTAACCCAAAATACAAAATTAATTCTAAGACTTGCATATGTAACACCAAATAAGTTGAAAAATACTATAGCTTATCCCTTGGAAGAAGCTTAGTTTCCATCTCACCTTAACAAATAAAATTAACAAGCTTAGTTTCAAGAATTACTTTGGTAAATCCCAATTCCTGAACAAGCTTTAACCCTGTCAAGATGCACCCAAGCTCAGCTAGCGTTACTGTACACATACCCATTTCCCATTAATCCAATCACTTATATTGAAAACACAACAACAACTTTCGACTATTGCAATTTGATCCTTATTTGACAAAATATTTGTAATTTGGTTCTTTTAGTTTGATTTATTTGCAATTAGTTCTTTATTTGGACCAATTACAAATTAGTTCTTTTGGAGGCAGAGATAAGGTTTGTGGCGTTCTTCCTCGTTTGAGATTAGAGAACTACATCGGGTAACCTTCTTTTGTCTATTGATGTTATTCGTCTAGTTTTATTCTAGATTTTAGAGCCTTTGGTTCTCTTTTGTGTTGTTGTTAGTTGTGTACTTTGTATTTTTTCTGTTTCGAGATACATTTTAGATGTGGTTTTCACTTGTTAGAAGGAGTAAGGGTTGTTTGTGTCTATCCTTGTATTGTTGGAGACATTTGGTGTACTCGTTCTATTGATAGTAAAGTTTTTCTGGACTAGGTTCCGTAGATGTTGCCTCTCGATATTTGAGAGGGTGTTACCACATTAAAAATTCTAGTGTTGTTGCTTGACGTTTTTTTTTTGGAAAATCAGAAGGAATATATAAATAAATAGAAAAAAGTACAGCTAGAGCTTGTACAATCTACAAACTCTAGTTCAAGAGAGCAAGGTTAGTAGAACAACCAAAACACAATCAACAGAACCCTTCCAAAGACCAAAGAATGACCAAAATATAAGCTAGACAACCAACGCATTCAAATTTAAAGCATCAAACCTTCATACCAGAAACTACTACCAAGCCCAACCTCATATAGAACTAATACCATCAAAAACCATGGGTGAACCCGTAGGGGGCAAACATAAGCTGTACAGCTGAGGAGAGGTCGAAATATCCTCTCAACCTCCTTTAATAAGTAAGACCTGATGTGCTAAATGTGGTGGAGGTTTGGATTCTTCACTTGACTTTGCTGCGACTTCTGATGAAGCAAAGAAGACTTGGATATTGAGCTATTGCCTGGCCAATGAGGGAAGCCAAACTGCTGCTGAGGAGTGGCTGCGAAGAGTTGAAGACTGGGTGAGCTCTCATACTGTGGTGCTTTGACCTGTTAGTCTGGTTAAAACCTGCAACAAAACCTGCTCAAGGATGTTAGTATTAAAAACCTCTCATGCCCTTACCTTCCCTCTATGCTTACTCTGAGGTACTCCTGAACTATAGTGAGAACTCTGGCTTTCACACCATCCACCCCCATAGCTGCGCCTTTAACGGTCCTTGCATTCCTTTCTTTCCACAGAGAGTAGACATCCACTGAAAGGAGAATGGGGAAAATAGGATTTAGAGATCTGAGGTTATGTGTGGAATTAAGCCAAGAAGGGATTGTATGGAGGTCAAGATGGGGAGGGAAGGTGATATGAAAGTAGGCTAGGCAATAAGTCCAAACTGCTTTGGAATAAAGGCATTCAAAAAATAAATGATCTATTGATTCATTGGCAGTGAGACATAACGAACAATGATTGGGAGCACGGAGGAAAGTGAGTTTGTCTCTAGTTTGTAGTTTGCCACGAAAGGCCAACCAAAGTATGAAGGAACATCTTGGGTTGTTCTTTGTGGACCACACCAGTGGATGCCAAGGGATTCTTGGTTGGGGGGGGGGGGTCGTAAAAAGGAATAGGCTGAAGAGTTAGTGTAGATACAAAAGGATGACATTTTTTTGTTGCTTCCATATTTGATCGACATCACATTTGCACATATTTTGTTTTAATCCACGCGTTCTAGTTTCTAGACACATATTTGTTTGTTTTTTAATTCCCAACAACAAGTATCAAAGCTTTATGGTTTTTTTTTTCTGGTATTTTTTGTTTGATTGGAATATAGAGTCGAATTATGAGAAGGTGGTTAGTTTGAATGACATTAATTACCACAAGTGGAAAGGGAAGATGAAAGATCATCTATTTGTGAAAAAGTTGCATTTGTCGATGTTTGCTACTCAGAAGCTAGAGTCTAAAACTGATGAAGATTGGGCTTTTGATAATGAGATGATTTGTGGCTTTATTCGCTCTACACGTTCTCTTTATTTCAGGATCACTTATGGGTTGGATCGGTTTAGAGCGGGTGAGCATGCAGATCACCTAGCCAATAAGAACAAAATGAGACACGTAAGTAAACTTTAAATCAAAAATCAAAACAAGTATCAATATTAAAACTAAAAATTGGTCCCCGGCAACGGCGCCAATGTTGGAACCCCTCCCCGGTGCATCACGCGTCTGACGTCCTACGTGACATCTGGACGCGCAACCCATAAGGGAGGGATTCCTCACCACGATGGAAACCTTGTTTCGGCATTAAATCTGCAAAATCATGAACCTTGTGCTTATAACCTTGCAGGGTCCTTAGCTGTAACTCCACATTCGTGCCAAGCGCACACTATTTAACCACCAAAATCTTAAGTTGACTTATTCATATAAATTGTAGCTTTATGCCTCGAGTTTATTTTGAAACAAGAATCACCTCAAACGGAGTTATATAACTCAAGTTATGCTTAAAAAGCCTAAAAGGGCTCATACTCCAAATATGCTCTCCAAACCGATCCCTCACTTATTTTAATGTAAAATTTTTCACTTTAACTCCAAATGGTACCAATTTTTATGGAGAGTAAGATATATTTCTAATGAATCTAATGGTTCAAGTCTCACCTCAATTGGAGGTCGGATGAGGGATTTATGCCCAAAAGAATAGATTATGTTCACACCCTAAATCACTTTGAACCTCTCTTGGCGCAACCACCATAACTTTTAATCTATACATCGGATTGAGTTCATTTTTAGATCATTAGAAATTAGACATCTAGATATACAACTCTCATGAAGACCAAAAAACGTGATTAGGCCTCTAATAATTTTGAAATTAAACATCTGTCCAGTAGCTGTTTGTTAAACGGACATCCATGTCCGTTTAACGGACATGTACGGGTGAAAGTGGCCCAAATGATCCGAGAATGTCCGTTAAACGGACATTCAGGTCCGTTTAACGGACATTCAGGTCCGTTTAACGGACATGGACTGGCTAAGGGGTGTTTTTGCACCCCAGGATGTCCGTTGAATGGATATCCATGTCCGTTCAACGGACATTGGATTTCCCAAAACTGCAATGCCTCTCCCAAACCTCTCACCTTCAACCTAACTTTATAACCACTTGCATACCTCACAAATTTACTTATTCTAAAGCCTAAACACTTCATAACACCTTCAAATCCAAGTTCAACTCACTAACTTCACAATTTTCAGCTTAATTGGTTCATCAAAACCATGAATTTCAATCCTTAGTCATCAAAGCTATCATAAGCTTACAAGCTATATGAACAACAAAAATGACTTTAACTGTTATCTTCCAATTCTCATAACTTCTTACTCCAAATCCTAAAAATTACATATTATACCTCAATGGAAAGATAACAAGATGCTCTACATCTTTCATGAAGGATGCAAAAGTTAATTTCATCATTAAACGAGGTAAAAAGTCATTCAAAGGTACTGCTCATAAAAGGATCAATGAAACAGTTACATAGCTATATGAACAGTAACTGCATATGTTTGCAATCTCATAACTTCTTAACGCTAAGTCCAAATGTGGCAAATTATATATCATTGGAAAGTTCTAAACCTATACTACAATCTTCAAGAAGACTTCTCGATCCAATTCAAGCCCTAAGAGAGTCTAAAACCTAAATGAAATTTCTGTCAAATTTTACGAAAATTTGACAGCACTTCCCTTGAAAATTTAACTAACCAATCTTCAATCCAAACACCTTCACCTGCATGAAACTCAATATTGATGGGTGTCGAATCCACCAAAAATAAATCCCAAACACCAAACGAAAATAAATTGCGCACAGTGGTAAATGGGGTCGATCCACAGAGAATGGAAGAATTGATTTTATTCAAATGCCAAAGAACTAATGAAATTAAATAAAAGGGTTTTGAAGTTTTCACTAAAACTACTAATTGAAATAACAACCGATAAAAGATTAGCATAAATTAATAAAACAATAACCAACAAAGAACGCAAATAAAATTGATAAACTCAATAAACGCGACAACTTAGCCAGAAATTCCTAGTTATGCTTAGATCGCGATCATCGACTCAAATATTTTCTTTGGTTTAATAATAGGTTAGCTATGGTTACCAACTACCTCGCTCCCTCGTTTCTTCTTAATTTTAGAATAGTCGCAGAAACTCCTTTGAACTATTCCCTAATTAATTAATAACCCTTCGAGACTCTCTCCGAGATTCAATTAGTTAACAGCAATAAACTCTAAAGAAACACTAACCCTAACTGACTACGCATGGACTCATGCTTCATCTAGTTAGATCGCAAGTTCCTCCACACAAAATCAGAAAAGTACTATGCCCTAGTGCCAATTGCCACAAACACCAATCACCCAGTTAGACTCCACCAAGTAAATCAGTTGGCGATATGCAAATTAACTAACTCTACAATCAGCCTCAATCGCGAGAATCAATTAATAAACAATGACGATAAATCGTAAGCGATGCGAATATTATAAACCAAATATTAGGAACAATAGTCTCACGAGTCAAAGCATAATAATTGGAATTCCCGACTAAAAATAACTTAGCTACTCATAACGAAATTAAACCTAACAAAATTCTTAATCAACATAGTTTAAATAACAAAGAAGAAGAAAGAAAACTAGGAAATCTCCCTAAAGTACGCTGCTGTCTTCTCTCCACTGTTTCGTTATAAAAATCCAAAACCAAAAGAGAGTCCTCTCTTGGCTGCGTGAATCTCTCTATTTTCCCCCTGCTCAATTTTCCTCAGCCGCCACTAGCCTTTGTTTCTTGTTTTTCCTCCTGCGCCCCACGTCAGCCCTCTTGCCCAACAGTGTGCGTCATTCCTTTATTTTCGGTCCACTCCAAATTGCCTTGTCTTTGCGTCGTTTTTTCGGTGGTGCCGTTACTTGTCAAGTGAGTTTCCTTCTCTTTTTCTTGTGTTGCACGTGCGTCACTCTCCACCAAATTTCTCCTTGGCTGCCGTAACTTCTTTGACTAAAACCTACTTGTTTTTTTTTATTCCACCTTGTCCTGGACAACCACGTGGTGCTCCTCCCTTCCAAACCTTGTTGCCTCCACGTGTTGCTTCATTGGACAATTCATTTATCTAAGTGGTTACAGCCCTCTTTTGATTTAATTGCTGATTTCTCCTCTTAATTTCTCACATCATGGAAAAATTATAATTCCCTACAAGAAAATATTAAATCAAATTAAGTCCCGATAATTGCATCAACAAGAGGAATGAAAAGGGATAATTAAAACGTAAATATTGGACAAATATGCACTTATCAAATCTCCCCACACTTAGACGATGCTTGTTCTAAAGCATAAAAGAAGACCAAGACACAATGAAAAATCGCTCCACTCAATGAAACACGCACAAAGGTAATGTAAACTAGGTATGAGAGCGCAATCTTGTCTCAATGTCAACGAAATGCAACAAATTTCCTACATGAGAAGACACAAGCCTGAACTCAAATTAAAGCGCATGCATGAATTACCGAATTTTAATTTAAAACCAATCAAGCCTAGAAAAACACACTTCGCTTATTAGGTGGTTAGTATACACGAGGAACTCCGAATTTATGTGGTAGTCATGGGAAGATCGGATTAATCTTAATTACTTAATTAGGTGTTTTTAGCTACAAATTGCTTGAAATTGTCATTGGCTTTTTTACGCGAATGCAAACATTTGTGATGAATGTCATCCGGTTACTCGGTCAATCACAACGCCAAGTGGCTTTAGCCTTACTCGTAATTACTCAGATGCTTGCAAGATTTTTTTTTCGAGTAATCAGAGGAGTAGTTGGTTGCCTCACACGTCATAGTTGTTCGAGACCTTTTTACACGAGCGCAAACATTTGTGATGAATGTCGCCTTTTCGATCCGTCCGACCTTTAGACGGATTTTGGCTTACTCACACCACCTTTGGTGATTGGCGAACGAATCAAACACCTTTTTTATTTTTATTCTTCATTCCCTTTCTCACCATAATTTTCCACATTAATCCAAAGTTCAACACATATACCAACTCAATTTCTAAGCTTAACATGACTCTAGACAAGAAAGGCACCGATTAATCACACAATTTTTTTTAAATTCTAACCATTTAACTCAGGCTCACAACTTCAACACATAGGACAAAATCATTAACATTTAATTAACATTAAGCAACAAGGGACTCAATCACACTATCGACTCCTTTAAAACAATCCACCATTACCTAAGGCACAACAATTTATCAAGCAAAATGGAGCAAAAGAGGATTTTTTTTCAAGTCTGCCACGGCATCAACAGTTAAAAGTCCAAAACACCAAAAGCGGCGAAGGGTGCGGCCAAAGTAATGCATCAAACAAAAAGCAAGATGCATCTCAAAACTATAAATCACCTCCCCACACTTAAATCATGCGTTGTCCTCAACGTAAAAGTAAATGAAAAGGTAAACTGAGGACTTCCCTGAATCTGGAGAGAAGATGAGGGCTTATATGTGAGCTCTTTTAGGCCTCCCGCCAGTAGGGTATAGATAGTACAGTGAGGGACGAGAGCCAACATATGATCATATAAAGGACTCCCGCCAATTGTAATCCAAGAACTCTGAATTGATCCAATGCCGAACCTCCTGAAAGACACAGGGAATGAGGGGAAAAATTAAAACAAAGAAAGAAGGAAACAAACGAGGCAAAAAGAACACAAAATAAAGCAAAAGAAAGGAAAGAAAAATAAAATAAAATAAAATAAAAATAAAAATATGGGCTGCCTCCCATTAGCGCCCTTGTTTAACGTCCTAGGCTCGACGATCCTCGTTTCGATGTTAACCCTCGTCTCGATGTTGGAAATCAGCAATGGTTCCACCAATTGCCTCCCTATACTCTCGAAGCACTCTAATTAGTTTCTCCTCTTCCAGGTCGTCGAGCATGCTGGATATGATCACGGGTAGGGTCTCACCGTCACCTAAATATGGGTATTTCAAATGCTCGGGAAGCGTTTTTGTAGCACCCCCTTACCGTAGAGCATACACCGATACGCCCGTAGGTCGTACCGATACACACCTTACGATGAGGGTGCACTACCAAACAATCACTTCTATTAAAACCTCATGGCATCAATATAATCAAAGCAGTAAGATCACAATCACTAAATTTCAAAACCAAAGAGTACTTCTCATTGCATTCATAAATCCTAAATACAATATCTGGTCATAATTTACAACTACATATGTCTAAAATAAGCAATAAGCTCTATCTAGGTCATCCCCAAAATATCCCAAAGATCCCCACCGACCGACACATGGGCCATGCTCCTCTTGCCGCACACACAAAGCAGAAAAGTCTCAAAATCCGAGCTAGAGTCATACTACATCATCTCGAAAAATAGTCACAATTTGGGTGAGTTTATGAACTCAATGAGTAACCATCATCGATGGTTTACCCAATTCATGCATTACGCACAATTGCGTACAAAGCACATATCATAACTCGTAAATTCACAACATCAAAATCACACATTGACGGTTAGTCCATAGCACATTCATAGCATGAACACGCATCGTATGCACAATGATTTCCATTCATTATTAGTGTTGTCAAGCGTCGAGTTATCCCATTTACGGGCACATCACAGTAATCGCGTTTTTGGGGTAGGAGAGCCCTCGGGTATACACTACTGCCCACGCCAGCACTAGGGATAGGAGAGCCCTCGGGTATTCACTAATCCTTTTCACTTATCACAATTGATGAGCTTGTAGCTCCACTCGGATCGAAATGTGCTCCACCACAATCGCCTCGATCGATTTCTAATCATGCCTAGCATGCTTTCACAATTTATACCGATATATCTCATGCAAATCATTTAATCAGAATCACAAATAATTCACATACAAGGCACATAACACATTAGAGATTGAGAAACCAACTAGGTTACTCACCTTAGAACTTCCGAGCTACTGCCGGGAAGTCTCGCCTATGTCAGACGATCGGCGATCCGCTTGAGCCGCTATATCAATCAAAATATACATAACATTATTACTGGTACCAATTCCGATGCTTAATTATGCATATGAATCAAATTATGTACATACTATGCAAATTATGACATTTCCGACCTAATTCCGAATTTCCCGATCTCAATCCTTAATTCCCGAACTAAATTTCTAATTTCCAAATTCAAAATCTCCAAATTGAATTTAATCCATAGCCAATAGATCCTCAATTGCCTAAACCCCAAATATTAAAACCCTAATTTCATTATCGGGCGAAATAACGATGCCGCGGCGAATCGGGCATCCTACGTCGCGACGTACGCACGCGTTCGTTGCGACGTATGTCTTGTCCTCCTCGACGCAGCGCGCTTCGGCCCACGTCGCGACGTACGAAGCAATTCTGTCAAATCAGCGTGTTCTTCTGACGTCACAAGACGTCGCAATGAGCAATTGCAGACACGCCCAGAAAACCCAGATTTTCGACGATTTCGCCCAAATCCAGATTTTCTTATCACAAACCACTCCTAAATAAATCCATACATATCATACAACAAGTCTTTAGTTTCTATTTCATCAAACAATCAAATTCCCTAAAATTCAACCTAAAACCACGAAAACCAACTTTCGGAAATCTTAAACCCAAATCCTTAGATTTTCATGTTTAATCCTCTAATAAACTCTATAAATCAACCAATCAAACTATATAAAACAAGTTAGAAGTAACTTACTTGATGAAGAATCTCAAAACTCCAAGAGAAATTGGTCAAGAAGAGGAAGAAGAGAACGAAGAAGAAGAAGCAAATGTCGTGGGAGAAGAAATTCTAAGGTAGGGCATATATATATATATATATATATAAAGACAAGGGCTTGATTGGCTAGAATGCTTACCACCAGTCCGGATCCAAACCACCTCAAATCAATTTCAAATTCTAATTTCTTCCGAATTCTAATGACTAAACCATAATTCCTCAAATCAAATTTCTAACCTGTCCGTGCCATAGGATAATCAATTTGAACCGGATATTCAATCAACTACCATTTATCAAATTTTCCATCAAGCCTATTGCTTCAAAATTCCGAAAAATTTCTATAAATCCACAAAATAGAAAACTCATTAGCATATACTCCAATTTCACAATTCAACTTCCCAAATCTCATTGCTAACTCAAATCAAATTCTCGAACCTAATTTGACCTAATTATCATACTTGCCCTAATCATTTCTAGATTTCATTTTACAATCTCCAATTTCTCATTTCTTATACCAATTAAATTTCTCACAGATCAATTAACCCAAATAAATTTCCAAATCAAATCGGAAATATGTCATACATGCATGTATGCATAAAAGGCCAATTATACAATATACTATAATGCATGCACATGTACAAATATTTAATGTAATGAATCGTACACATCCCATCGGTGACGGAAGTTCTGCTTTTGAGCTCCACTTTGGGGCCTCATCAAGTATATCATCGAAACTTCGGCCGTCGATAAATCTCTTAACTCCATCAATGTACATGCTATGACCCAAAGTATAATTCAACTCATCATCATAATTTAAAGCGAAAACCTCATGAGTCAAATCTTCAATGATATCAACATTATAAACACAAGACGCATCTTCAGCATGTTTCATGGCATCATAAACATCAAATTTCACCACTTCACCATCAAACTCTAAAGTTAATGAACCACTATGCACATCTATCTTTGCCTTAGCATTTAAGGAAAGGCCTACCCAACAAGATATCGTAAGAATTAGATGAACTATCATTTTCCATGTCCGTAACAAAGAAATCGGCAGGAAAAATTAATCCATTAACTTGAACTAGCACATCCTCTAAAACACCTTCGGATAGACAATCGATCGATCCGCCAATGAATTATAACTCCAATTACTAGTTAACGGACCAAGACCTGTGGAAGTATAAACAGATAAAGGCATCACATTAATAGAGGCTCCTAAGTCACACATAGCCTTACTTATGCCAATGTTCCCAATTTTGCAAGGAATGGAAAACATACCTTGGTTGCGACACTTAGGAGGTAATTTCCTCATGTCTGGTGAAACATTCTCCCCACACTCACCCTTTCATTACCTGTTAACTTACGCTTGTTCGTGCATAATTCCTTAAGGAATTTGGCGTAGCGCGGAACCTGCTTAATGGCCTCGAGGAGTGGGATGTTTACTTCAACTTTTTGGAACAACTCCATGATGCTTTTATCTTCCTTTTCTTTCTTGCTCTGAGCAAGTCTCTGGGGGAATGGTGGTGGAACCACTAGAGGTTTGGGTTTCTGAGGATTTCACCGGGCCAATCTCAGTATGTGGTCACGTTTAAGTTCCTTTCGACCTCTGATTACGTCTCTGCGTGGGAACCACGGGCGTGGTCACGTTTAGGGTTCCTGTCGATTGGGGATTGCAATTCCTTCCCACTTCTTAAGAAAATCGCGCTCACATTATGCCTCGGGTCGAGTGTCTGAGACGGCAACTTGCCTTGAGTCTCCATTCTGCTAACAAAGGATGCTATCTGAATCATTTGAGTCTCGAGGTCTTCGTGCTCTCTTAACTTTTGAAATCTGTTGCGGTGTCTGTTGAAATTTTGCGTATTAGTAGCTAACATATGGACAATTTCTTCAAGAGGCTTACCCGAGGCGAAAAATTGCTTGGTGGTGGTGGTCTTTGATAGTAATTTTGTTGGGTCGGTTGGCTGTTAGCATAGCTGAAGTTTGGGTGGCTTCTCCAACCGGGGTCGTAGGTGTTTGAATAGGGATCAAATTGCCTCTGTTGGAACCCAATAGCATTCACATTCTCCGGTATTTCATCGTGGAGTGTTGGGCACGCATCGGTTGGGTGAGCTAGGCTGGTGCAGATGCCACACGCCTTCGCAGGTGGAGGAGTACCTACATTCAATTTCTCGACCAAAGTTGTTAGCAAAGACTTTACCTCATTGAGAGAAGTAACATTTACCTCGTTCACCCTTCGTGGTATATCTTGCCGAGTACCGAATTGCTGAGAGTTTGCTGCCATGGTTGATATCAATTCCCGGGCTTCAGATGGGGTTTTGCTAACGATGGCCCCACCACTTGCAGCGTCCATCATTCTACGCTCCATTGGAATCAGACCCTTGTAGAAATACTGGATGATCAATTGTTCGGATATGCCATGTTGCGGGCAACTTGCTAAAATTCTCTTGTACCTCTCCCAGTACTCGTAGAGGTTCTCTGAATCCTTCTGCTTAATGCCACAGATCTCACGCCTTATGTTGGCGGCTCAGGATGCTTGGAAATATTTCTCTAGAAACTGTCGGGACATCCCTTCCCAAGTGTTGATTGTCCTCGGTAGGTAGTAGAGCCGATCCTTGGCTGCATCCTGCGCGAGAATGGAAAAGCTCTCGGTTTGATTTGGTCCTCCGTGACATTGCGGGGCTTCATGGAAGTGCGAGCGGTGAAATTCCTCAGATGCTTATTCGGATCCTCGTTTTCCGCACCACGAAAGGTGGGCGGCAAGTGGATGAGTCCGGTTTCAATTGAACCCTTCTTGAAGTTACGGAAAGTCTATGCACGCGGATCTTTGCGTCTTGATGGAGTCTACCAAGTCTGGAGGTTCTCATTAAGAGCCATATCCCTTTCGTGGTCACGGTTAAGCTTCCGTCATTCATTGCTTCAACTTCATCTCCTCTTCGTACTCGTTTGATGATCCGACTCAACCGGGGTCTGTAATCCACTGGCTTCTCCTTGCTTCTTCCTTAATTTGCTCAACTTCCTTGGTCTCTTAGCAATCTTTTCGATCTCGGGGTCGTACAAGATGGAATCTCCCGTACGAATCTTCCTAGGTATAAAACAAAACAAAATCAATTAGTTACCAATCCCTGGCAACGGCGCCAAAATTTGATGGGTGTCGAATCCACCAAAAATAAATCCCAAACACCAAGCGAAAATAAATTGCGCCAATGGTAAATGGGTCGATCCACGAGAATGGAACAATTGATTTTATTCAAATGCCAAAGAACGAATGAAATTAAATAAAAGGGTTTTGAAGTTTTACTAAAACTACTAATTGAAATAACAAGCGATAAAAGATTAGCATAAATTAATAAAACAATAACCAACAAAGAATGAAATAAAATTGATAAACTCAATAAACGACAACTTAGCCAGAAATTCCTAGTTATGCTTAGACCGCGATCATCGACTCAAATATTTTCTTTGGTTTAATAATAGGTTAGCTATGGTTACCAACTACCTCTGGCTCCCTCGTTTCTTCTTAATTTTAGAATAGTCGCGAAACTCCTTTGAACTATTCCCTAATTAATTAATAACCCTTGAGACTCTCTCCGAGATTCAATTAGTTAACAACAATAAACTCTAAAGAAACACTAACCCTAATCGACTACGCATGCACTCATGCTTCATCTAGTTAGATCGCAAGTTCCTCCACACAAAATCGCATAAGTACTATGCCCTAGTGCCAATTGCCACAAACACCAATCACCCAGTTAGACTCCACCAAGTAAATCAGTTGGCGATATGCAAATTAACTAACTCTACAATCGACCTCAATCGCAGAATCAATTAATAAACAATGACGATAAATCGAAGCGATGCGAATATTATAAACCAAATATTAGGAACAATAGTCTCACGAGTCAAAGCATAATAATTGGAATTCCCCGACTAAAAATAACTTAGCTACTCATAACGAAATTAAACCTAACAAAATTCTTAATCAACATAGTCTAAATAACAAAGAAGAAGAAAGAAAACTAGGAAATCTCCACTAAAATGCACGTCTTGTCTTCTCTCCACTGTTTCGTTATAAAAATCCAAAACCAAAAGAGAGTCCTCTCTTGGCTGCGTGAATCTCTCTATTTTCCCCCTGCCCAATTTTCCTCAGCCGCCGCTAGCCTTTGTTTCTTGTTTTTCCTCCTGCGCCCCACGTCAGCCCTCTTGCCCAACAGTGTGCGTCATTCCTTTATTTTGGTCCTCCAAATTGCCTTGTCTTTGCGTCGTTTTTTCGGTGGTCATCGTTACTTCTGCGTGAGTTTCCTTCTCTTTTTCTTGTGTTGCACGTGCGTCACTCTCCACCAAATTTCTCCTTGGCTGCCGTAACTTCTTTGACTAAAACCTACTTGTTTTTTTTTATTCCACCTTGTCCTGGACAGCCACGTGGTGCTCCTTCCTTCCAAACCTTGTTGCCTCCACGTGTTGCTTCATTGGACAATTCATTTGTCTAAGTGGTTACAACCCTCTTTTGATTTAATTGCTGATTTCTCCTCTTAATTTCTCACATCATGCAAAAATTATAATTCCCTACAAGAAAATATTAAATCAAATTAAGTCCCGATAATTGCATCAACAAGAGGAATGAAAAGGGATAATTAAAACGTAAATATTAGACAAATATGCACTTATCAAATATCCAACCTCATACAACATAATTCAATCCCAAAAGTATCTCCAAATGCATTTCAAGGGCAACAACCGCACTCCTAGACATCTACTCCATTCCAAATATAAAACAATACAATCTCAATCCACTCTTTTACCAATACAAACCATACAATGATGCATGTGTATAAAACATATGCAAATTACATAAATTACAATTAAAACTCAACAATATTGCATTTACATGAAATTCAAAAGCTATTACAAAGCTTTAGAGGGCATTTTAGCCCAATTACATCATAGTCTCAAAGAGCAAAATACAAAGTACATCGTTAGTTTCAAAATGCTATCTAAAGCCTTGTTTTCTAACATATGATTTCAAAAAAAAAAATGCATCGGAGTAATGCCTCAATCCCGATGCGGTGTCTCGGTTTCTCGCTCATGATCTGTGGAGGGAAAAGGGGAGGTGAGCTCGACGGATCCGTGGGTAAAAGCTTAATAATTAAGAATAAACATGCCAAAATCCATTAGCAATTTATTCTTAAGCAATTGAACTAAAGCATCTTTGCCATAAAGCAATTCTTCATCAACATCAAATTATCAAAGGCAATTACAAAACAACATAACGTACAAGAAAAACTTATACAAGCATATCATATAATCACATATAAGTTGGTTTGGGTG
The DNA here is from genome assembly GCA_029891385.1 of Erythroxylum novogranatense. Lineage (NCBI taxonomy): Eukaryota > Viridiplantae > Streptophyta > Magnoliopsida > Malpighiales > Erythroxylaceae > Erythroxylum > Erythroxylum novogranatense. The sequence continues at coordinate 32,507,282 of CM057229.1, forward strand.
AGTCCAACAAAACGTACTACACATTTCTGCAAAGCGGTCACGTGTAGCCGTGACACGTATGGGAGTCCGTGAGGAGCTCCAAGGCCACTAGCAGGCAGGTGGGAGAAGCCTATATAGGTGCACCTATCACATAAAGGACCACCCCAAACCCTGTTGGAGTTATGTAAATATAGTGCCCTGGAAAACAAGTGTATTTACATGTAACTTTATCTTCTTCAGTTACAGTTTTGTAATGAAAATATTTATTATTAATAAAACAAAAGAGTTTGATTTTATCTGTATGAGCATTACATATTTGGTCATAAGGTACCAAGATTCATTTGTATGTAATATACATATACATAGAGATGTATGGGAAACATGTATATTATTAGAATCTGAATTAATTGATTCACAGTTGAATAATCAAGTTGGTCGTTTGATTATGGTTTAGACTGTAGTGTTGCGATTTATCTCCATATAAGTAAAGGAGTTTACTTAAAGGGAATGATGAGTTTCATATCATGATAGTAGTAGACTATCGATAATGGCACTATTAAATGAATCTGGAATCAAGTATGTTTTCAAGAATAAAGTGGGCCGTTACTTTAATCTTAAAACATACAACTTAAGCATTCGCTTATTATGAACCATAATCTTGATGAGTGGTGAACTCATATGTGTTTCATTATAATTCTTGATATGATCGGAATGGATTTTTACAGGTATTAATCCAATGGTCTGCATGTTGGAATTATTAATTGAAACATGTATCAGGGAACATTCACTCAAATAAAGAGTTTATAGTGTTATCATCTCTTCTAGATGTTTTAAGGAGATTTGGTGATTAAACTGGCGTCCGTAGTTTGATGGACTAGCTACCCATCAAGTCTTAACACTAAGATGAGATCTTATGTGTTAATCACCATATAAAGTAAAATGAGAGATCTAGAAGGAAAAACCAACATAAGGGCAAAACGGTAATTTTACACTTTGTTGTGCGGATGGCTATAATAAAGTTCTAAATAGGGTTTGCAATTGGACATATTCTCATAATATTTAATAATTCAAGAGTTCAACTAATTGTCTTTAGTGGAATGACATTTAGTTAATAAGCTAGAATTAATTCCAATGAGATTGAATTATTTCTAGGCTTATTGGAGCTTGAATTATCAAAGTCCAATAAGATTCTCCACTTGGCTTTATGGAAGGTTATCAAGCTAAGTAAGAAGTAGTTTGGAGGCTTTAGAAGTCCATAATTGAATGATGGGCTTATACTAATTAATGGTTAATTGGAAGCCCATATGTTCATTTAGAAATGGGCTTGTTTTGGTTTAATGTAATTGATTAGATTAATTATATTAAAACAATTAAAACAATTTTTTTAAAATGGAGAAGAAGCAATTTCGAAATTGTGTTAGGTTAGATGTGTAACCACACATTTGACATTAAAATACTAAATAAAGATGGTCTTTATTATGGTTCATCATTATTAAATGGAGTTATGAACTTACCATTAAATGGTTTAATGGTTGGCTTTTAATGTTGGCATGTAACCTATTTGCATTCATTAGATTAAAGATGAAAGATGTGCATTAGATGGACCATCTTCCTTCTTTCTTCTTGCCAAAACCGAAATGGGTATTCAATTATAGGTTATGGTCTTTTCAAATAGCCATTTTAAAGATAAATGAAGTAAGTCTCATTTATTGGCTATTTGATGAGTGATTAATGTAAGAAGTGATGGATTGGATGCCTCTCACTCTTTCCATTCATGCATATTTCGAAATTGAGAGGTAAAAAAGGGTGCTTGCATGGTTTTTAGACATTCTCTCCTTTCATGCAAGGTAGAACCGAAATTCCTAAGTGAAAGAATTGAAAGAGTTTCAATTTTGGTTCTTCTTCTTCTAAGAAAATCTCCTCCAAATATTTCTTCTCCTTTCCCACCAAAGGATTTTGTTAACCTAGTTGTCTTTAAAGAACAAGTGGTAAATCTAATTGGTTGAGGATACTACAACAAGGAAGAAGATAGATTGCTAAAGGAAAAGACTCAAAGGCAAAGGATTTAGATATAAGAAGGAGAGGATAGCGCAGCGAGGATTTAAAGCTGTAGCGAAGGAGTCGGTAATTCCTTTTATCTTGTTCTTGGTTTTATTATCCTTATACCATATCATGTATGGATTAGCATGTTGATTTGGATATATTGTTTCCGCTGCAAGATGATTTCTTAAAAAGTTTTGAAATCTATCGTTTCTCCATACTAAGCATGCTTTCTTTTTCCGATCCAACAAACCCAAGGAAAACATGCATATCACATCATTCACACATTTTATACATAGTAGCCACCAATGGCCCTTGCAACCTATACTTTCACAAAATTTCCTAAATCATATATTTGAATCTCTTTTTTTTTCACTTGTCAAACAATTATACACATATTTTCACATCTCATACAAATTAAACCATTTCAAGAAGAACAAGCAACATGGATAATTCATTTGAAAGCATTCAATAGCATTTATTATAAAAACTTTAACATGTTCATTAACTCAATTATTAAGAAATCACCCACCTTAATCCTTTAGCCTTGAATTTGGTCAATTGGCCTTTCTTCAATCTCCAATTGCCTCACTTCACCTTCATTAAGCATAAATAACCCAATTAACATGTGATATCCCAAATTAGACATTCTTAGGAGAGCAAACCATGAAGAAGAACCTATCTAACTTTACCCAAACCTTACCTAAGCTATTTGCATCAAAACCCACTTATAAATCCAAAGAATTTCACATTTTTCTTACCTTAAAGAGAGACCCACGAAATTTCTCTCTCTTATTGACTTTGATGGACACTTAATCTTTTCCTTCTCCTTTCCTTCTTAAGAACTCTACAACTCTTCACTAAGCAAGAAAATCATAAGACCTAACCTCTTTCTTCTTCTTCTTCTTCTTCTTCTTCTTCTCTACCTATCCGAAACTCTCACTCTCTCCTTTCTCTTGTTATTTTCGTGTCTTCTTCTAATTGGCTTGGGAAGTTACTTTTAGAACTATAATAACCTAAGCCTTATTCCCAAAACTACGTAGTTTTAGCAATCCTTTCATAAAACTTAAAAAATTTCTTATGCTACATCTTCACCCACGCAACTCATCACTTGCTTCAATTATTTTCATTTTAATGACTACTTAAAGACCAAAGAGTCCCTCCTTCAAAGCCTTAAACTCTAAGAACATAAATAAACTTCCCATATTACCCTCAAGCCACTTTATTCCTTTCAATTTCTAACAATTAATTCCATTCTAATTTAAACTAAACCCACATTTAACTTCATCCCTCTAAACACTATATACCATCAATTTATTCCAACAAAAAGAAAATTTTAAATTAATCCTCAAACACAAATTAAAACATGCTTAATGCAATTTGGGGCCTAACAGCCAAAAACTTGTTGGACGTCAACGCAAGTGCACGTTCGATCCCACAAAAGCCAAATTAGTTAAATTGTAATACTCGTAATAACTTCTAATTTAAGCTAATAACATAAAAATTAAAGAAAAGATTGATTGATTGATTGCGGTTTAAAAAAATGAAATAAAAACGAGAATTAAAGCAAGATAAAAATATAAGAAATATCAATGGAATGAAAATCTAGGAATTTAACTTCCCCCTTGATTTTACCTCAGTGTCAAAATTTTCTCGGTTTAACTCATATACTGGGTTTGATAACCTAAGATTCAAAATTAATTACTAAGCCCTCCCGGATCATTAGTAATCCTAATCATCGAACCAATTTCCTATATTTCTATGGTAAATTGTGATAATTCGATAATTGCTTTATTGAATCAATATTAATGTGGTTACTTAGGGTGGATAGGTATCTTCCAATCCTAGACACAAATCACTACGAATGTGATCCTAAGCTATTGCAATCTTCTTCCAAATCTATTGCTCCCTGTTACGTTACACAAAGATTAAAAAAATCAATTTCATAGGTGATCAAATTATGAAAAGCAATAAGAACAAATTCAATAATCAAACCTTTAAGTAAAAGCAGCATAAGAAATTAAGCGTAGAAAATACCAATTAGCGAGATTACATCAAGGGTTCCATTAAAATCCTAGAATAAAAGGATTAGTTACTCATAATAATAGTAGCAGCAATGAAAATAAAAAATGCAAGCATTATGATTAGGAAATAAATAGAAGGAATGGAAGAACAAATGGTGATTGCTTAGTCTTGGAGTCCTCCTCAATGTTTGAACTTCACAGCCCCCTTTGGTGTTTTTAACGTTGATAGCCCTGAAAGTAGCATCTTGGAATTCTTTTTAACGTCCCTTGCCAAGTGAGTGGAGTAATCCAAATATGAGTGAGTGCTTTTGGGTGGGGTCTTGGAGTTTTGTGGGTCACATCAATACAAAGTTGGAGCCTCCCCCCTCATGCGTGAACGCAGATAATCGTTGAGAGCCCTCCAAAATTCAAGTGAGTGAGAGTTATCAAACCAATGAGTGAGTGTTGGTTTTTATGGTGGGTCCTCTCTTTGATGAGCCCCCTTTTTCACGTTGATAGCTGAAATTGTGGGTCACTTGGGGCTGTGATGGCGTGTCAATCCAGCAAAAATAAATTCCTACTCTAGAACACTTAAGCGAGTAAAGTGGTGAATAGGGTCGAACCACAGAGACCAATGTAGTAATTATTTATTTGTGTAAAATCAAAAATAAAAATAAAACAGATGAAAATAAAAATAAAAATAATGAAATTGATTTGATTTGGGAATGATTGATTTAGAACATGAAATTAGAGCACGAAATCATGGCAAAGGAATTTAAAGATAAAGATTGAAAGCAATATGAAGAAAAGCCTAGCCAAGGTACTCTCCCGTTTGATATTGTAATTCGATCATAGACTGAAAAATATAAAATTTGTTCATTCTTATGGACAAAGTTATAGCAAACAGTGAACAACACATATCAATCAATCCATTCGTAATTATTCGATAACCCCGAGTAAAGCTCATGATTATTACTCTATCGAATTAGACTATTCAGGTAAAGCTCCGTAGAGTATAATCTATGGAAGCACTAGGCTCTAATGGACCTTTGTCTTAGCCAACAGAATCAGAAAAGCCGCAATCTATTTAGACCAAATTATTTAATCTCACTAATTTCCTAATTGAAATTAATTCACCACTTTGATAGACAGCAATCACGGATTAACTAATCTTTTCAACAATGTATCACCAAGTCAATTAATTAACAGGCCTCATTAATCAACAAACACGACAATAATAAATCAATTAAAGCGCAGAGATCAAATAAACATAAAAAATAAACGAAAACAATTAAATCAGGAGAGTCTCACAAACTACATGAATCAAACGTAAAGTACCTTGTCTAGATTAAAAAGTTAGCTACACATAACACTAATGTCTATCCACTATAGCTGAAATTCAAATTAATGTTGGAATTTAATCTTCACGATTACCGAATGATTTTAGCTCCTGGTCCACTATTCTTTGTCCTCACGTAGCTGCTCTACTCCCTCTCATTGTGATAGAAAATCGAAATCCCCAAAAGCTTTGTGGCGTCCCTAATGAGCTCAAATGTGGTGTCACGTTGATAGCCCAATATCCAAGTGAGTGGAGAGTTTCTTTTTGGTGTAATAGCCAAATGAAAAATAAAGCAGCGTGTGTGCTTGGTGTTGTTATGTTGGTGGGTCACTTGGGGCTCTCTCTTGGTATAACGTTTGGAGCTTGTAGAGAGTGAGTAATGGAGTGAGTGAGTGCTTTTGAGTGGGGTCCTGGAGCTTGGTGGGTCACGTTCCTTTTAAATGTGTGTAACAATTGGGAGCCTTCTAGCTGGTCCTTCCTTCACGTTGGTGCTTCCTTGAAGAGTGAGACCTTAATGGTGGAGCTTTGGTGTTTGCAACGTTGATAGCTAATTCTCCAAGTGAGTGGAGAGGAATTTTTTAAAGAAACCGTGGAGCCCCCCTTGTTAATGTGTGTGCCTCCTTTGTCAAAATGAGTGGAGAGTCCTTCCTTCATTTCTTTTCTTTTGTGGGTCACGTGTGGTCCCCTTTTTGAGCTGTCAACGTCAATTTTCTTTTTAGCCATGTGGAGTCTCTAATTTTCTGGATGCTTGCTGCCAACGTAGTCTCCAATTTGTTGGAGCTTTTTGCGTGAATTCACCAAGTGGAGCCCCTCTTTTCTTTTCTTTGATTTTCTCCTATCCATTATGCTCTTGTGTTTCTTCTGTCGGTGTGGTGAGTTGTTTTTTGCATGCGTGATTTGATTTCTTGGAGCTGGCGTGTGTTTATTTTTCTCCTCTAGTTTCATGCGTCATGTGTCCTCTTGCTGGTAGCTTCCCTGTTTGTGCACGCCTCCACCTCTAGCTAGCTCCACCTCTAGCTAGCTATCCTCTTTTTGTCCCTCACAACACTTGTTCAATCCTTAGACAATTAAAAACCCATTCATAAACCCTCCTAAGATCATGTCTCTCTTGTCTAGTTTTGGAGTTCCATGTGCTTGCCCGTTGTTTTCCTCATGCTTGTATACTTATTCATGTCAGTTTTCACAAATTTACTGCTCTCAAATGAGTGCTCCAAAAATTATGAAACTTGGTGGAAACATTCTTCAATGAGTCAAGATTATGCCTGCCAAATCTTAGAATTTTCTAATAAACCAATCCCGAGATAAAAATTTCCAAAGATCCATAGGTCAAATCTGCCAGAAATTGAAAAGCAGTGTTAATTTCAACCTATTAAGGACTTGTTGTATTTTATGTGTCTAAAGCTCTAATAATTATAAAACATGATGAAAAAGACCATATACATCCATAAAACACATGCAAGATGCTAAATATAAGGTTCTAAAAACAGATAAAATATAATTGCATCAAAATCTACTACAACAACTCTTGCTAGTCCTCGAGGAAGGTTAAAAACATAAATTTTGAAAGCGTAAGAAAACCAAGAATTCAAAAACTAAATATGGGTGCAAAAACAAAAAGAAATAAATATGCAAATGCAGGGGACATTTTCTTAAGTATCAAAGTTTTTTTTTTCAACCTCCCAACAATATCAAAGATATACAAGGATTATAAACAAGAAGGAACTCGCGACATTTAATCCATAAAAATAATGAACTCACTTTAAATGTAAGAGCCAAGCAAGATAGCACAATAGACTTAAAGGAAATCTACACCATGTCAAAATAATAGGTCCTCTCATTGTCATACACTCCAACACTCAAGTGTTTATGGCTCAAATGTGTTTTAACTCTCATAAATTCAAACAATGCAATGCTCTACCATAGGCTTGCTCTTGATCTTGAATACACTACTAAGTATTACATGCACACATAAATCAAAATGTCTTCAATAAGGATGTAACTTAGTTGGGTTAGGGGTAAGGTAAAGGAAAGGTTAAATATCAGTTGAGTAGAGCATAACGGTAATCAATAACACATATATGCATCCTGCATATTATTAAACAATTAAGCACATCTCTCTGTTTTTTTGAACTTTCATTCCCCGAACATTTATCAATCAAGCACGTGGGAATCCTTTTCTTTCCTTTCTCTTCTTGGCCTCGAAACTTTTCATTTTCATTTTCATTTTTTTTTTCTTTCTTTTCTTTTTAATTTGGTTCCTTCCTATTGACAACATGTAATACAAGTCATATACCACCGATATTCCTATATGCAAACCTTCACAAGTTTAATTCAACAAGCATGCTCTACTAACCATGTTAAGGGTTAGAAAGATAAATCAATTAAGAAAAGGTAAAGTTAAACATGGTAAAGCAAAAGAATGATAATAAGCTCAAATGGGCTCACTAGTGGATAACATGCTTTGGGTTGGCTTTTTGGTCAAGTGGTTAAAATCTTAGGTGCCTTTATTATCTTCATGCATGCATGTAAAAGTGTAGTCTCAATAAGATATAAAGCAAGTTCTAGAGATACAAAGCATTGAATGAACACACATCACAGAATTGCGTTGAAGGTTCAAAAGCTCACATAGGACAATCATCTATTAAGTTAACACGGTGTAGTTTCAAAATCAATCCAAAAGCTATCAAGCTTAAAACTCACATAAAAAACATTCATCAAGTTCATGATTCAAATATCACAGATTAACTCTCACCTATAATGCTCATATTCTTATCAATCATTGGGAGATCAAAAGACAAAACTAAACACTTCAGGTGCAAAAGCATGCAAAAACGAAATTTTTTTTGTGTTTTTCAAAAGTTTTTTTTTCAATTTTATGGGTTTTTGAACTAAAACATGCAAGTACAAGTGAAAATCTTCAAGTTCAAGCAAGAGCAAAGGTGTCACACTTTGAATCACAAAAACCAAGAAAAATATGAACCATTGAACTAAAACATGCAAGTACAAGTGAAAATCTTCAAGTTCAAGCAAGAGAAAAGGTGTGACACTTTGAAGCACAAAAACCAAGAAAAATCTGAACCATTCACCCACTGAAACTAATAAATTTCATGCAAAATGTATCCTAAATCCTTCCCCCACACTTTAGACGAAACATTGTCCTCAATGTTAGCAAATGAAAGACAAGAACAGTAAAATAAAAGGAAAGAGTGAGAGATAGCTTCTCTAAGGTGATGGTGGAGCTGCAAGGTGATGCACCAAGACTATCCTGTAAAACAATAAAAACCTTGCAACCAAGTGATATTCAGCAAAGTGTTGGAACAAAGTATAAAAAGAAAATGTCGAAAAACAAGAAACCCGACAAAATTATGAAGAACTAAAAATTAAATTGCGAAGAACAAAATGAAAGCAAACCTTGGGTTGCCTCCCAAGAAGCGCGTTTGTTTAACGTCGTTAGCTCGACACGGGCCCCATTCAGTTATAGGAAGGTTCATGCAAAGAATGAACTTCGACGGCTTGGGGCTGAAATCCTTCATAAAATGGCTTCAAACGATGGCCATTCACCTTGAAAATTTTTCCTGTTTCCATGCTTTGAATATCCACAGCACCGTACGGATAGATCTTTGTGACCACGAAAGGCCCAATCCACTTGGATCGTAATTTCCCTGTAAAAAGTTTCAAAATCGAATTAAATAAAAGTACCTTTTGTCCGACTTTAAACTTCTTCTCAGTGTCGCTTGTCGTGAAAAGCTTTATTTTGGCCTTGTATGTAATCGCATTTTCGAAAGCATGGTTCCGTAATTCTTCCAATTCTGAATCAGAACTTCCTTTGTTTCCCAACATCAAAATTCATGTTGCCTTTGCTACCCCAAAACGCCGATGCTCGACTTCCACTGGCAGATGACAGGCCTTGCCATAAACAAGTCTATAAGGAGACATATTTAATGACGTTTTGTAGGCAGTGTGGTAGGCCCAAAGAGCATCGTCCAATCGGCAACTCCAGTCTTTCCTGCTAAAATTCACAATTTTCTCAAAATACTCCTTACCTCTCGATTGGACAATTCCATGAACCCGTTGGTTTGAGGATGGTAGGCCGTGGAGGTCTGTTCACAACTCTATATTTCTTCAGCAATGAGGCAAACACTTTGTTGCAGAAATGAGTCCCGCGATCACTAATGATTGCTTTCGGAGTGCCGAACCTAACAAAGATATTAGCCTTCACAAAATCGACAACAACCTTAGAATCATTAGTTCGGTAGCTTTGCCCTACCCATTTTGAAACATAATCGAAAGCTAACAAAATATATTGGAAACCAAATGATGATGGAAAAGAGCCCATGAAATCAATACCCCACACATCAAATATTTCACAAACAATGACCGGGGTCTGAGGCATTTCATTTCTTCGGCCTATGTTGCCAGTCATTTGGCACCTGTCACATGCTTTACAAAATGCATAAGAATCGCGAAAAATGTCAGGCTAGTAAAAACTAGATTCAAGCACTTTCCTAGCTGTCCTATTAGGGTCGAAATGGCCACCACAAGCAGATGCATGACAAAATTGCAATATGGAAGAAATTTCAGATTCAGGTACACACCTTCGTACAATCTGATCAGAACACATTTTCCATAAATATGGATCATCCCAAATATAATACCTGACATCATTCTTCAATTTATGGCGTTGGGCAGATGTGATACCAGCTGGGTAGCCATTCTGGGTGATAACATTGATCAAATCTGCGTACCATGGGTTTTGACATGGCCATGTTGAAGTCACTGCAAATAACTGTTCATCAGGAAACTCCTTAGTAACAACCAGATTATCTCCATAAGTGTTTTACAACCTACTCAGGTGATCTGCAACCAGGTTTTCTGCTCCTTTTTTATCTCTAACCTCAATGTCAAATTCTTGTAGCAAAAGAACCCATCGAATAAGTCTTGGCTTCGCATCCTTTTTGCTTATTAGGTACCGAAGAGCAGCATGGTCTGAATACACTATCACCTTCGTACCAAGAAAATATGATCAAAATTTCTCTAATGCGAAGACCACAACAAACATCTCCTTCTCTGTGGTTGAATAGTTTTGTTGAGCATTATCCAACGTCTTTGATGTATAATAGATCACATGAGGGTCACGGCCTACCCTCTGCCTAAGAACTGCTCCTACAGCTCGAAAGGGAGGTTCCAATCCGGTGGTTTGATGATAGGTGCGGTAACCAAATTTTCCTTCAAGATGTCAAATGCCTTTTTGCAGTCTTCATTGAATTCAAACGACACATCTTTCTGTAGAAGGTTGTTCATAGGATGAGCTATCTTCAAAAAATCTTTGATGAACCGCCTGTAAAAACCTGCATGACCAAGAAAGGAGCGTACTTCCCGCATATTTGTGGGGTAAGGCAACGAGCTAATCACATCAAATTTTGACTTATCCACTTCGATGCCTCTAACCGAAACTATATGTCCCAATATGATGCCTTGATTAACCATGAAATGACAGTTTTCATAATTAAGCACAAGTTTTTTTTGCTGCATCTTTTTAACACTTTCCTCAAATTTTCTAAACAAGATGTAAAGGAATCTCCGTACACAGTAAAATCATCCATGAAGACTTCAATAATTTCCTCTACATTGTCAGAAAAGATACTTACCATACATCTCTGAAATGTCGCCGGAGCGTTGCAAAGACCAAATGGCATGCGTTTGTAGGCGAAAGTGCCAAACGGACAAGTAAACGTCGTCTTTTCCTGATCTTCAGCGCTACATGAATCTGGTGAAAGCCTGAATAATCGTCTAAACAACAATAGTGAGAACGACCTGCAAGTCTCTCGAGCATCGATCAATAAGCGGTAAGGAAAATGATCTTTCTGGTAAAGCGACATTTAATTTTCTAAAATCAATACACACCATACCGTTTTGAACTCTAATGGGTACTAATTCACCTTTTTGTTCTCAACAATAGTAATTCCAATTTTTTTAGGAACTACCTGTGTTGGACTTACCCACTTGCTATACGAAATAGCATAGATCACATTCATGACCAATAATTTCAGTATCTCTTTTCTTACAACCTCCATCATTGGTGGATTCAATCGACGTTGAGGTTGCCTGCTGGGTTTGCAATCATCCTCCAACAAGATTCGATGCATGCAAATGGTAGGGCTGATTCCCTTGATGTCTGCAATCGACCATCCAATAGCTTCTTGATTCTCCCTGAGTACATAGATAAGCCGCTCCTCCTCCAATTAGCTCAACTGATTGGAAACAATCATAGGTAATGTTTTGGCCTCCCCCAAGAAGACATACTTGAGGTGCGCAGGTAATGCTTTAAGCTCCAATGTCGGCGGCTGAAGAATGGATGGGAGTAATTTATTGCTGTCAATCTTGATGGTTCTTGTAACATGCGGATGCAACCTGTAATGCCTGCAAATCATGTACTGCATAGACCATACCTCGCGGAACTACCCATTCAGTCTCGATCTCTGATAGCTTCGCAGGAGTAATGTTGTCAGTTATCGCAGCCTACAAAAAATCATCAACACACAACTCGAGAACTTTCTCGGTCAAGGGGTTAATACAATCAACAACAAAAGCTGTACAATAATCAATAGGATGCTTAATGGTGTTATTAATATTGAATGTAACTTTGGCACCATCAAACTCCATAGTTAAAGTCCCCCTGTGAACATCAATTTTTTGTCTTAGAAGTGCTAAAAAATGGGCGTCCTAATAACATCATTCTAGACGCAGTTGACCCCTCATCCTCCATTCTCATCACATAGAAATCTGCAGGAAATACCAAATCATCTACCTGCACTAAAACATCCTCTAACAATCCTTCGGGGTACCTAGTGGTGAGATCAGCCAGTGTTAAAATCACACCATCTTGCTTCAGTGGACCAGCATTCAATGTAGTATAAATGGACAATGGCATAAGATTTATAGAAGCCCCTAAATCTAGCATAGCCCGTTCTATACCAACATTGCCAATTTTACAAGGAATGGTAAACATACCTGGGTCCTTCTCCTTAATCGGTAACTTGCCTTGCAACACTGCTGAGACTTTCTTACTCATCACCACACGTTGATTGCCTCTCATCTTGGTCATGTTAGTAACCAAGTCCTTCAGAAATTTGCAGTACCTTGGTGTTTGTCTAAGCAATGTGAGAAGGGGGATATTGATCTCCACTTTCTCAAAAATCTTTAAGATCTCCTCTTCATTCTGCAATTTCTTCTTCTTAGCCAACCTGTTTGGGAATGGTGGCCTTTCTGAATTAGCTGTCATGATTTTCTCAATTTCTGCTTCTTTTTTTGGCTCGACAGTTTCAACATGGTCATGTTGAAGTTTCTGCGATCCTCCAGCACTTTCAATTTCTTTTCCGCTACGCAAGGTAATGGCACTGATATTCTGCCTAGGATTGACAGTAGGATGAGAGGGCAATTTTCCCTGATTCTGTGTAGCGGCCAATTGACTAATTTGTTCCCTCAGTTATTGAAAATTTTATTCGTCTGAGCCTGAAATTGTGCTAAATCTGTCTGAAACTAAACCAAACTTTGTAATTGTGTATTGGTCGTCAATTGGGCTGTAGTCAATTTTGACATGAGATCCTCCAAGGTGGAAATTCGGTCGCTGTAATTAGGCCTTGGATATTGCTACTATTGCTACTACTGCGGCTGAGGTTGACGTTGTTGAATACTCTTATCTTGCTGCCCATTTCCATATCTCAGATTGGGATGATCCCTCCATCCTGGGTTGTAAGTATTCGAATAGGGATCATATTTCCTTTGAGGCTGATAATTATCATTGAGCGCCTTAACTTCAGCTTCCACAGTATCATCTTCTTGAGTCGGACAAGCATCGATAAATGACCACGAAATCCACAAATGTGATAAATAAGGACTTGTGGTCCCTTGGTTACTGACATTTGCATTAACATTATTATTAGCCCCAATTTTTTTAAAATTAAGCATGATTAGATTAATTGAGTAAGTTATGTTAGCATAAATTGAGTTGACATTAATTAGTATGTGATAGCATTAAAGAGTTAGGTGGTGAGTTAATAAGATTAAATGTGTTAGTTGGGCCTTAATGAGGTAGGAAAGGAAAGGAGAATAAGATGGGCTTAAAAGATAAATGGGCTTGAGTAGTTTAAAGAGAATATAAGAAGGAAGGAAGAAGAAGTGAGTTGGACTTTAGGCCTATAGGCTTAAGTAAGTTAGTAAGTAGTAAAAAGGAGAATGAATTAAGTGGGTTAGTAGAAGAAGAGAAGGAAGTTACGAAAATTAGAGGAGAGAGAGAGTTAAGTGGAAGGTGAAGGAGAAGAAGAAAAGAAAAGCTTGGCTAGTCTTGAGTTTCCAAGAGATTAAGTAAGTGTTTGAAGAAAGTTCAAGAAGGAAAAGTATAGAGGAAGAGCTAAGCTACACCTTGAACCAAGAAACTCTTTGGTTGAGTCAAGAACCAAGGTAAGTCATGATTTCAAGTGTTAGCTTTTAGTTAGGTTATGGTGTGAAAGCTTAGAAATGAAGTGGGTTTAGTGATTTTGAAGTTAATTTCATGTAAGAGGTTATATAGATTTTCAAGTGAAGTTATGTTGAAATGGGTTTTGTTTCTCTTGAAGTAGAGCAAAGAGAGGAGAAGAAGCAAGGAGAAGGCGCTCTAAGCAAGGATTAAGCAAGATATAAGGTGGGTTTCATTTTATCTTTATGCTAGTAAGTTTTAAATACTATTTCAACAAATGAAATTAATATTTTCCAACTACCTTGGGATGAGCATTGATTGAGTTTTGATTGTGTATAAATTAATTTATGATTTCCATTATGTGAGAGTTTGAACAGTATATGACATTGCTTGATATTGCTTGACAAGTTCATGAATTGAATGAGCATGAATATTAGTGAAATCTTAAAATGTGAGTTAAGCATGAAATTCATTTTCAAAATCAGCTATTTGGATGCATGAAAATCCATTTTCAGAAATTAGCTAGTTGGACAAGAAAAGTCCATATTTTGATGCATGAATTCATGTTATGTGGGTAATTAAGTCCACCCAATGAGTCACGTGCGTTGGCGACGATTAGGCTTAAGCTTTTGCTTTCGATTGTGGCAAGGATGTTCCTTTTGGACTCCTCGACATCGACTACACTTGTGTAGTTAAATGGATTATTGGACTTATCTTACCGAACCATTAGCTATGTGTTTATGTGTTAGCATTTATTTGCAAGAATGATAGGCGCATGAATCATGAAAGTTATGCTTTTAGCTTGATGAATTTGTGAAATGCAAAGTTGTATAATTGTTTGATGAGAGATTTTGCTAGCAGTATGGATAATGAAATAAATTCAGCTTATTTGCATAAATATAAACATGTTACCTGAGCGTAAGCTCACCCCTCAATTCCGTCTCATCTCCGGTGAGGAGCATGAGATCGACCATCGAGCTTAAAGGCATTGCTCGAAATGGATAATTTTGTATTTCAAATTATTTTGTAAATCAATGCTTTAGATGCATTTGGGAAAATGATGCTTTTGCAAGCTTGTATTTTGGGATTTGTTGTAGTGGCTTAAAATGCCCTCTAAAGCCTTGTAATAACTCATATTTTCATATGAATGCAAGAATGTTCAGTTCTAATGTATTTTGTGTAATTCATGCATGTTTTAAAACAATTGCATCATTGTATGGTTTGAATTTGACAAGAAAGGGGGAAATGTAATTGTGTTATAGTTTGGATATGATTAGAATGCTAGGAGTGTGTTATTGCCTTTGAATATTGAATTATTATGCAGGTTGTAGCATTGGATTGAAGATTTGGGTTAGGAATAAAATAGGGGAGGTGTTGTCCAATTTTTCCAAAAATTGGGCAGCAACTTCCATTTGATTTTAGATTGGTTTAGAGCTTGAATTGGTTTGGATGGTCTTCTTGAAGAATGTAGAGCATGATTAGAGCTTTCCAACGACATAAAATTTGTCACAATTGGATTTAGGATGAAAAAGTTATGAGAGTGGAAAGGTTTCAGCCACTGTTGTTAGTCATGAAATTTTGCAGAAACTTTGGAAGGATTTTTCACCAAATTAGAGACTGATTTGGTTTTTTCTTTCTTCATGAAAAATGTAGATTATCTTTATATATTTAAAATGAGGTATGATTTGCAATCATTGGAGTTAGGAATAAAAAGATATGAGGTTAGGAATGTTGACAGTTACTGTTCATTGTGCCAAATTACTGTTTCATTGGTGTTTCATTTAGGCTGAAACGTTAAGTGTGTTTTTACCCTCTTTAATGATTGAATTGATTTTTGCACTCTTCATGAAACTTGTAGGTAATCCTTTCTTCTTTCTAATGAGGTATTCTATGCCTTATTTCGAGTTAGGAGTAAAAAGTTATGGGATTTAGAAGACAACAGTTACTGTTTATTTAGGTAAATTACTGTTTCATTGGCTAGTTTTTAGGCTGAACCTTTGGCTGTGTTTTTACCCCTCTAAATGATTGTTTCGATTTTTGTTCCCTTCATGAAACTTGTAGAGGGCCTTTTCATCTTTCCATGGAGGTATGATATGTCTTATTCGGAGTTAGGAGTAAGAAGCTAGGAGGGTCGAATTTGGCTGATTACTATTCATTTGGTCATTTCGATTTTCCTCTTATAACTTTTGCAATTGACTTCGATTCTCTCGATTTTTGAAGCATTAGTTTTCTAAACTCATTTTTCCCTTTATTATGCAAATTTGATAGTTTTAGGAATTAAATTGAAATTATGGATTCAATCAAAGTGAAGCAATTGGTTGAAAATTTTAGAACATGAGTCCGCATTTTGGAAAATTCTAGCGAAATCAAGGAAGTCTCGATTGAAGTGATTTTATTGCTAATTTTATAACGGCATGAAATTTCACATCAGCTTAGGAATTGGATTTTAATTTTGGGTCCTAAGAAGATTATTTTAATTGGAGGTTAATTACGATGAATCTTACTAATTTTGTAACGGAGGACTTTCATTGACTTTATACTTGTATATAGGTATGAGGGTTTCTGATTAAGGGTTGGGTTCGGATTTGGGATCCAACATTTGTGGCTATAGAGCAGCCCTGGGTTTATGATTTCCTAGGAACCTTGTAGGTAGCCTCAAGGGTGGAGTCAAGATGCATCATGTTACATGAACCCTATGCATTGTTTTAAATAAAGACATGCATTATTGGTTTTGAATTGTTTTACATGATTTGAACTGGTTTCACAAAGCATGAGCTAAAGATTTGAAATGGTTTTCATTTAAAGGAGTAATATGTCACCAAGAAGAACTCGAGGAGCTCAATCTTGATCAGCTCTCGCCGGGAAGTACGGATGAATCCCATATTCCCTGTGATGCGGACCATCCCTGCTTGATTCAGAGGCACCAAGCTGCAAGATGAAGTGCCTCTCTGTACCCCCTCCTATGCCTCAAGTAAATCCAATAGATCCCAGCTCTTCGGTGCCTTTGCCTAGGCTTTCACTTATGCCATGGCCAAGGCATGCAAGCTCGAAGATGCCAATCTTCAAATAGATCGGAGCTTTACAGATGACAAGTTCTTAAGTATGGGATCTGTCGATTTCAGTGGGACTACTAATCCCGAGGAAGTCAAGCATGGCTGAAGCAGATCGAGAGGGTCCTGAATCAGATGAAGTGCTCGGATGAGGAGAGGTTAGAATATGCAATTAGTTTATCTGCGGGGATGCACCGGCATTGGTGGGAATCAAGGCATGGTCGCAAGACTACCTCCGGTCTTGACATGGAGGAGTTTCGAAGTATTCCTAAGAAGAAGTACTTCTCGAGGGTTCACGTCGAAGAGAAGGCGGGGAGCCTCGAGCCTCACGCAGGAGGCGGCGTGAGTGGTATGAGGTGAAGTTCACTCAGGCATCACGGCACGCAAACAAACATTGTGGAGACCAAGAGGATAAGTCTTAAGTTTTAGAGTGGATCGTGACTTAGGGATCAGGGAGAAGGTACTGATCCATAATTTTCATGACTACCGGTAGATTGGTAGATCTCTGCTATCCAGTAGAAAAGTTGAGAACATCAAGTCGAGGTAATGTACAAGGAAGAGTGGAGCGCCTTCCAGAAGGAGTGAGTGCTCCAAAGACCGAAAGGAGCACCAGGACTTTTCATTCTTAGGGTGGTATGGGCAGAGGTGGTCCCGCCAAGAGCCAGCAGCCAGAGGCAGCTTCTGAAAGGTGTCTCTAGTGTGGGAGGCCCAGGGAAGACATGGAAAGGCAAGTATACAAACCCTTAGTATGGTCAATGTGGGAAGTTTCATCCGGGGAAGTGTCTCAGGGGGTTTGGTGGTTGTTTCCAATGTGGAGAGAAGGGGCACATGATGAGAGATTGTCCTCAGAGGTCAAGGCAAGAGGGCTCTCAATTTCAAGTCCAGAGGCAGAAACAGCAGGAACTGCACTGGGCCATGTAGTAGGCGGCCTCAGAGCCTGTAGGAAGGCAAATCCTACAGGAGGCTGGCGGCATGTGGTTAGACACCACCAGGTATTTGCCATGACCAGGAAGAAGCCACAAATGCTCCCCGAGTTGTGACTGGTATGGCTCAATTATTTAATTCAGAGCTTTATGTTCGATTGATACTGGCTCTACACATTCATTTGTGTCCTCAAGTCCTAATATGCATACGTGAATCCCGAGATTATGGATAATTTTCTGTTACAGACTTTTGGGGAGTAAGGTGGTGATCATTTAGTCACAAGAAGTGTGAGCTCAAGATCGATGGTGCTAGAATGGTAGTAGACTTGCTACCCTTAGACCTAAAGGGACTAGATGTCATACTAGGTATGGATGCCATGGAAAGTACCAGCAAAGTTAGATTAGAGCTGTGAAGTGCTGGAGTTTGACACTGGAAATGGAGAAAGTGGTCTTCATGGGGACAGAAGATGCCAAAGACCGAAAATCATTTCAACTTTGCTAGGCGATGGATGATGGGCCGGGGTGAGGCCTTTTTGCACATGTGGTGGATCCAGAGGTGAAAGTAGGAAGGTTGGAGGATTACCCTATAATGAGGGAGTTCTCAAGTATTTCCGTAAGAGTTACTGTGTTTGCCACGGTGAGAAATTGAGTTTGCAATTGACTTGATTCCGGAACCGCAGCCCATTTCAATACCAATTATACCGATGGCTCCAAATTGAAGCCGAGGGAGCTTAAGGAGCAATGCGCAGGAATTATTAGAAAGCTTTATCGTGCCAAGTTCATCACTGGGGGCCAGATTCTATTTGTTAAGAAGAAGGATGAAACATGGCGGATGTGTATTGATTACGTGAAACTCAACAAGGTGACGATTAAGAACAAGTATCCTCCGCCTGGATAGATGATATGTTTGATCACCGCAGGAGCAAGCGGTCTTTTCAAGATATGATCTCGAGTCGAGTTATCATCAACTCCAATCGTGGAGTCCGATGTTAGCAAAGGCGGCTTCGGGAGGACTGTTCTGAGCCTTTATGAGTTCGAGGGTCATGCCATCTCGGACCCACCAATGCTCCAACTACATTCTATGGACCTTATGAACAAGGTTTTTAGAGTTTTAGATCGGTTTGTCATAGTATTTATCGATGACATTACGAGTATTCCAAGGATGAAGGGAACATGCAGGCATCTCGTAATAGTGTTGCAAAGATTAAGTGAAAGAGATCCATATGCCAAATTTAGCAAGTGTGAATTTTGGCTACATGAAGTAGTTTTCCTTGGACATGTGATTTCCAGCGGAGGGATCCATGTTGATCCGAGAAAAGTAGAAGCGATTGGTGAATTGGCAAAGCCTGGGCGGTAAAGTGGCAGTAGTTTTCTAGGCCTGGCGAGGTTATTGTTGTGAGGTTCAGTGGAGGATTTCCATGATAGCTGCGCCCGATAACTAAATTGTTGAGGAAGAAA